>CM062651.1:0-739849 GCA_031772095.1 Zeugodacus tau
CCCCCACCCACCTACTGTAGAGTTATTTTTATTGTTAATGTTTATTTTTGTTTGTTAGTATTATAGTTGTTTACTTACCTGTTCGTCCGTGCCTTCTTAAAACTAATTTTCTAAGACTGCCTAATCCTGGATTCGAACTCGCTACCTCTAACCTATCAGTATAAAGTCCTATTGTCTGAGCTAATCCAGGTAATGGTGGCGGCGAGTTGCAAACTCTTTAATATGTTACACTTCATATATTTTATTGTAGTTACAGATGATTTGGTTTAAAACCCTGCTGAAGTGATTAATATTGACATATAGGGGAAACGCAGATAGCAAAGACACAGAAATAGCATATATTTAAATGTGCTGGCAGTCAATGGTAAAGAACCTAGGAAAGTATGTGATGTGATAGGAAAAAACGTATAACAATTATTATAGCACTATAAGCACTATAATAATAATTATTATACGTTATTTGCATATACGCGAATAAATGTATACATACAAATCTACATTCTTCAATTTCTAATATGAAAATATGTAAATTAATATAAAATATATTTTATTTTTTAATCAATATAATTATTTTTCATTTAATATTTGATTATTTTTAACTAGACCTTATATAATAAATAATTATTTTCAATAAAAATTTTTGATTTCAACATACATACATACTTTTCATATAGAAATTTGACTGGCGTACAAGCAAATTACATACGTGATACATAAACACATATGTATATATTATTTTCATACGTACTTTTGTTTGTATGTTTACGAAAGCAAACGGGAGTTAGCAAACGTACATACATACATATGTACACTTCTGACTTCTCGCATGAGAAGTTCTACTGAGTTCTTACATTTATACTTCTATATACATTCATTCATAAGAACTGATAACAATATTATATGTTGACCCAATCTATACTACTATTATAAAGAGGAAAGATTTGTGTGTATGTTTGTAATGAATAAGATCAAAAACTACTGTGCCGATTTCAAAAATTCTTTCACCATTGAAAAGCTACATTCACCCCGAGTAACATAGGCTATATTTATTGCCAAGATCTCAACTTTCTGGAAATAGTTCCCAGGTGAATGTATCAAAAAGACTCGCAGCTGCTTGCTGAACAAAATTTTAAAATCTCTATCTGCAGCGGCTTGAATAACAAAATATTAGAAATATACACTTTCGCACTAGGGACTCGAACTCTGATTTCCAACGCCTTCATAATCAGAGAGAAAGACAACGGACATCAAAGGCTGGAGGTCGTAATAAGTTTTAGTTCATTACAAATAAAATATAATTTCACGTTCGGATTTTCGTCATTTTTCTTATTTTATAATATATGAACTCACACAATAAACGGGAATATACATACATACATATGTATGTGTGTAAAAACTTATAACTTTTGAATTTTTTATTTAAACCCGTGCGAAGCCGGAGCGTTCTGCTAGTTATTAATAAAATTAATAAAAAATTATGTTTATGATGAGCGTCGAACCTGGGGAATTCGACTACTTTGGACTGAGTAGGCAATTGAAAAGTAAAGTCCTTTCTCGACAAACAAAACTCAAACGCTACATCAACAAACTCTATGTCAACATCAGATGAGACGACATTAGGAGTTTTCGAGAGGTAACTTTTGCGCAACATTTATGGTCCTCAAAACACTGGCAACGGCGAATACCACAGACGATGGAATGATGAGCTGTATGTGTTATTCGACGATATAGACACAGTTTAGCAACGCTGGCTATGTCATGTTGTCCGAATGGACGAAAACACTCCAGCTTGAAAGTGTTCGATGCAGTACCCGCCGGAGGAAGCCGAGGTGGAGAACGACCTGGTTACACGTGGGATCTCCAACTGGCGCCGAACAGTGAGGGAAAAAGAAGAGTGGCGCGCTATCATCGATCCGGCTATAACCGGCTAAACGGGGTCTACACCAATCTCATACATACATACATTTAGTTATTATTTAATTCATTTTAAATTATTTCAATTTAAAATTTTTGAATTATTTTGATAATTGATTTAATTTTCCATATGTAAAGTTAATTGTGAATGAGTTTACAACTAAAATTTATACATATGTATGTAGGATATGTACATATGTATATACAGAACAATTCCTATTATTGTTTAAGTGCATTGTAGAATTATAGAGAAACAGGTCTATTTTAAAAAATTTCATTTTCTGTGTCCTTACTACCAACCCATTTTGTAGTTTGAAGACATATGTATTCACTACAATATGTCATTGTTGTTGTTGAGACTGAAAGCGTTTCTCAATAATTTCTCATAAGCATCAGAAATAAATTAGTAAACGCATATGTACCATTATAGATTTATACTAGTTAAGAATTCAAAAATCATATATACATATACGTATGTATATTACATTCAATATATTTTCTAATATCTATATACACATGTATCTATATTTCTACCAAGTGTTCACAAATGAAATGTCTTTTATATCTACAACGATTATCGTTCCATTTTCCCACTTCGCGAAACCCCATTTCAACACAAAGCTCATCACCCCGCCAATTATCAGGCATGTTCGGCAACCAATTAGTATAATTAAACTGATCACCAGTGCTGTGCCAAATAAATTCATTACGATTTTGATCATATTTGCCAGAAGTCCAAAAGATGTAATCATTGCCAATATTCGGTTTATAAACAAATTCTAAAGTTAATAAAAGATTGTATTAATATTGTACAAGTAATATAAGAAATCTTACTTGCCTATTTCTTTAAGGAACTGGCTCAGTTGTTTTGTAAGCTCTTCCGTATGGGGAGCGAAGAGTGTCATATTCATGTCGAGGCAGTATTGTACAGCCTGGGCCCAAGGTAACTATTTTAATATGTAAAAATTTAACTACTTGTAAATATGTACGATTTGAATATGTCTGAATAATATGTTAATGTGTGTACCTTTAATTTGTCCACAATTAAAAATCGTTTTGAACCCAAAACAACGGATGTTTCTGCAACTAATAATAATATGTACATATGGGTGGGTAAATACATATTAAGATATGTTTAAAAGATTAATACCTTTATCATATGTCGCAATAACTGCAAGTAATGTAAATAATATATATAACTTTAAGAACATTTTTCCGGGACACACTTTTCAGAAATTTGAATGAACTAAACCCATTGCTAGTGAACAATGAAATGAAACGAGCATTGTATGAGTTATTAATTGTTCTTAAATATACATTGTACTCAAATATACAATATGTACATATATTGATGAAGCGAATTTTAATTTTGATAAGGTTAATAAGAACAGCTTTGAAAATTTACATATGTATGTACTTACTGATAAACAAATGTATATATTAGATAGAACACAACACAGAACTACATTTGGATGAATAAGTAATATATAGTATATATTATGGGGAAAGGTGATGCATTTATTATTAGTTAAGTGCAATACTAAATTAGTACAGTTCTTCAAAAATATAATATTCCCAAAATGTGAGTGATAACAAAATATATTAATCCAATGTATCTTGAAGTTGTATACAACTTTTACTTTAATTTTTTTTTTTTAATTTAATTGAGTTAATATACATGTATACCCATCGCTCGTAGTCTTTTAATTTGTAAACAATTCTAAATGATAAGATTTACGGATTTGAAATGAGGCCGATGTTGGACAATGTTAGCTTACTCACTTATTTTCATATTAATGTATTATTTTTAAACAAGGATAATCATTTGTGTTTCTACGGTTACGACGTAACTCAGTATCACCACCCTTTGTATCAACGAGGTTTTTTCATAAAACAATGGTTCCTTAAAACTTGAAATTCACTATTTTTGTAAACAAAAATAGCAGAGATACGTAACGAGCCTTTGAGACGAAGAACTTGAGGATTGGATGAAGTGGCTGGTAGTCTAAGACAAGGAATGTAGTAAATAAATATTTGCTGTGTGAAATTATATAGAAACGGTTTTATTTTTGCAATGTTGATGGTATGCAAATTTTAATACACTATGCATAAATATTACAAAACTTAAAGATCGGATTCAGACCCACTTAACATGTTGAAACTAAATTGGTGCGGGTAAACCATAGTAGTATAGTATTGTAAATCCGTTATTCCGCGATTGGATGTACCTAACCGGAACGTATACAAATTTTTATCAGGTCAAGGACGGCCGACAGGTTAACATTCCTCAAAATTATTAGTAGAAAGTTTTCCGCCGCTACAACACATACACTTCTAATTATACATATAATAAATTTACTCTGTATTGTACGCTGTACATCCTTTTTTAAGCAATGTATAAATCATTAAAGTTTAATTCCCTATCTAATATATTTAAAATTACGAAATTAATACTGTAACTCAACTACTTAAAGGACTATTGTTTCGAATCCTTCGCCAAATTAAAAGATAAATATATTGCAACATTTTTAACAAAAATAGCGCTCCTCAAAAACGCATTTAAGATTATATTCATACCATTTACTTGGTTAAAATATTATAGTAAAAATACAATATTTATGAAAAACATAAGACGTGGTTACCCCTACTAACCGAGTACTAGTTTTCTAAATATGCAAGTTCAAAAGACTTTCGTTTTATACTATGTATATAGTTTGCAATAATTTCAAAACAATAGTTTATTTTTTTGGTTCACGGGTGATAGATCAAAGATATTCTGCCATGAATTTATATTTTTATAACATTTCAACTACCGTCGTCGTTCGCCCTTTACAGTTTTACGTTTTTCTTTCTTTTCCTCTCGCTGTTGCTTCTGACGTTCCCGGTCTTCTTTGTCTTTCTGTTTTTTTGCAGCACTATCCATACGCGCTTGCTCCCTCTTCTCCTTTTGCAATGCCATTACATCCTGAACATTAGTATTACGTTCGATTCCAGTTAATGAATTGGCTGCTATGGAAACGGCATTTGAACCTTCGGTCTCCTCATCAGAACAATAAGCATCTACGTCTTCAACTTCAGTCTATTACATAATGAGAAATTTATTGAATTTCATAATAGTTACTAATTCCATACCTGCGAATATTGAGCTAAAATTTGTTGTCGTATTTGTAGCTCTTCTTCAGTGTACTCTCGCGCCTTTGTGGTTGTTGGAAGCTTCTGTACTTCTAATAATTTGGCCAATTGCTCACTTACATCAATATGAACATCACTCTTCTTTTCTTCTTTGGGATGAGCTGATTCAAATTTTTCAAGAATAAGACTTATCAAGGAATCAATATCGTTTGTCTACATGGTAAAAAAATATATAGGAAATTCGATATATAAGCTTTTAAATTAAACTAACTTCAAGTTGTTCTTTTCCGACATACAATGATTTCACTGAGTATATCATTGAGCGCTTCACGCTTCTCTTCAAGCGACTCTTCCCCGTCAAGAATTCCTGCTATGTAGGCACCAAAGACATCAGGATCCGTATTGAGCTCGATCAGCTTTTTTTGTAGCCACGAGGTGAACTCATTGGTTGATTGCTTACTTTTCTGCATTTTATAGTTCGCTTATATTTAAGTTTCACAACGCTTTTACAATTATTTAAAATTTAATATTTTCCGAAAATTAATTACTATTATTAATGGATATATCTATATTCCATTTTTGGTATTTCGCGGTATTCACAATTATTTCTGATGATTTTTTAATTCTTTTGGAATTGACATATCTTCTCAAAATGTCAACAACTTGATTAAATAGGAGATGATAAACGAAATTTAAAGAAAAATGTCACATTTAAGAAAGTTACCGGATTGAAATATTAGAGCGAATTTCAATATTTTGGAATGCGATGAATATATCTGTCTTATAGTGGCCATACACGATACACAAATGTGTTCGATTGGTATGCGTTCAAATCAGAATTACTCGTGTATGGGCTTGTGCGCATACCAATCCATGTTTGATATTTTACGATCGGTGTGCACATATGTTTGTCGTTTATGGGACTGTGTCCACACAATTGGTGCTTTGGAGAAAAAACGACGACACAGGGAAAATTTTAAAAGAAAAAATGATTTTGTTCAAATAATGCATCGTCTAAAAATATACAAATACATAAAATTGCTAATTTATTATCCGCTTGATCTCTCCCATGTTTACTCATTGAAACGAAACGATTTTCATGTTTAATCATTCTAAATGAATTTTCTTCTTAAGTTCAAATGTGTGGCATCTTTAGTCGTAGTGTCATTTGAAGCATTTTCCCTTTTATTTTCTGTCAAACGTCTTATTATCAGTAATAGCAATTGCCAATTGGTCTTTGAAAACAAAAAGAAGGTATTCAATTTACAAAGAAATGAGAAAAGTGCAAGGTTAAATGTGAGTTTAAGCTGGATAATTATAACTATATGAACTGAATAAACTCAATAATGAGCTAAAGGAATACTATAAAATGGAATATGTGCCGTGAGTAAGAAATGATACAAGTTTTGACGACGCTAATCGTATATGTATTAACATATTTATGTACATAAATCTATATTGTATGATAATTTTTGAGAAGTAGATGATCTGTTTCATAAATTTATATTATTCGGGCTACATGAAATATATATTTTATGTTTTTGCAATATACTTTATTGTTTGCTAACTTATTCCTGAAATCATTGCCGTGGCTTTGGCTATAGTCTATCACACAAGCAGCAAGCACACTCTCTAGTTTCTCTATAATAACTATTCAGTCTGATTTTAAAAACATGGAACATGGCAAATTAAATGCTTAGCAATATAAAAATGCTAAAGTCTATCACAATGTATAGAATATTTTAGCTAGGTATTTAATATCGAAACAGAACGGTTGTCCAGTTTGAAAAAAAAAAATAGATATTTTATTGCTTGTATTTTTAATAAATACGTACTGTTCTCATCTATTTTATGTAATTGATAATATAAAGAGGATATTAGGCTTTCCAACCCATTTGAATAAATTTGTTAAGAAGCGATTACCTTGATATTTCTTTGATGTATCCCAATAAGGTAAAAAACAATAGTAATCCATCCAAGCGACTTGAAATTTCCTGCCTATAAAAATGTGTACATATGTACATGGATGGATTGATTAGGCTTATTGCAATAATCCTACTTTTTATAAAATCGAGTTATAAACAATTTTTTTGTTTTTCTCTGCAAAAAAATATTATTTTAAGCTAACAAATTGTGTAGGTATTTTCCATGACCGTAACATACCCAAATTTATATCCAGTATATGGTTGTTACTGTTGTTACTGGAATACAAGAATTTATAAACAATTTTTTTGTTTTTCTCTACAAAAAAATATTATTTTAAGCTAACAAATTGTGTAGGTATTTTCCATGACCGTAACATACCCAAATTTATATCAAGCATATGGTTGTTACTGTTGTTACTGGAATACATGAATAGATATTTTAATTTCATTAAAACATAAAATTTTTCAAAAAGCTGTAAAATATAGATTTATTCACAGTTTTATTTATTTACTTTGCGTAAATTTTTTGTACATACGTTAAAACATGTACAGTGATCCCCGCTTTTTGATCGCCTTCATACGATATAGGGACTTTTTTAAAATTCTGCATCGCTAGTAAAATTTTTAATTTTGTATTCTGCCCTGGTCGAAAAGTTCGATTTATGGAAAGAAATTTGACTTCTACTGCCAATTCAAGAGTTCGAGTTATGAAGAACTTCGAGTTTAGAAAGTTTGAGTTATAGAAGTTCAACTGTAATTAGTTCTGATTCATCTTAGATTGCCCTCATATGTTCATTTCATTATTTATTCGGATTCTAGATGTTGACTACAACGAGTTAAATCGAAGAGTAAATCTAAAATGTGTGAAGTGTTTTTAGATACAAAATCATTACGTACGCAGGTTTGCTTGTTTATGTATAAATACTCTTCCAAATGTATATACATATTATAAGAAAGATGGATTTGAGTGTTTCCTCCTTATAATATCTGTTTTGGAGTGCCAAATGCCGGTTATTCGTTGGCAGGCTGGAGTTGATTGGGATGTGTCAGTCACGTTCGTATGTATGTGTTTTAATACATACATATATGCAAGCCTATGTGTGCGTATCAGAATAAAATTATTTTCTCTTTGGGAAGTACTCTTATTTTCCATGCTCCAAGGTTTCCCATTATTCTCCACTTTTATACTCACCCACTTTTTCTAGCTGTTTTTGTACAGCGTGCAACACACAGAATAAGAGCTCCCCTAAAATTTGCTCGGCAACCATCATTAGTTCGAGTTTGTATTTCGTTGAATACGGTTGGATGTGTATTGGTGTGAAGCGCAATTACGCGACAATTTTAAAACTTATCCAACAACAAATTTTCATGAGTAGAGTGAAATAAAAAAATCAATCTCTTTTATAATCAATATAAATATATTTCGAATTAGAAATAAATGTTAAGATATTGGTGAAATGTGTCAATTTTTATTATGGTTCGTTAATAATTGTATATTAATAAGTAAGCGTGGGTTAAGAAAATATATAAAGAGAATGTTGTTGGTTTAAGAAAAAAGTTGTAGATAAAATCTATCAGTGCCACGAAGAAGAAAAATACGAGCTCAAAAAAGTAAATGAAAAAGATAAGAAAGTTAAATCGACCGAATACTCAGAATGTCAGTGCGATGTAGTCATTAAAAACAAAAATTGTGAAATCGAATATATTTAAGTATATATCTTTGCTACTTCAACCTTATAATTCACAAAAATAATAAAAGTAAATAAAAAGCTGGGAAATTCAAAGTATTCACCGTGTGAAATTCCAATAAGTGTGATGTGTAATTCAAAAATATTGAAATTATAATAATTTCTACTGGCATTACAATCGCGTGTAAGAAATTAATTTGCTGAATTTGTTCATTTATTACTGTCTAAATTATTGTTAAATTATAAATATTTTTCAACACCTAGTTTTTATTTTAGTTTATTTTCTTTCTTCCCTTTCAAAGTATTAAATATACGAATATGTATTCATACTTTCGTAGAGTTTTACTCTCGCACTCTCTATACTTAACATTTCTTCTCTTTTACGACACGATTTGCGGTAGCCGATGTTGTATTTTGGTCACCCGTCATTCTTTTACGTATACGCATATTCAATGAACGTTTCCACCTCACATACTTCTCATTCACAAATTATATATGTATTTGCATATGTGAATTATACTTATGAGTGCTGTTGAAGTTTTACCTAAACATACATAAGTATAAGCATAATCTATAGAAATCTGAGGGAACGTCTTGGAACGCGGAACATGATATAAAATATATTATTTCTATACTTGAATGAAGTAAATATCCATGGACAAGCTACAAGTCTAAGTTTTCAAGTATAGTTTTTAGAGTTATCGTTCTAATGTTTTGCCATTTTGCTTTGATTTTTAACTAAAGCAGTTCGTTAAAACATTGATACATATGGCTTTAGTCAGCTGTGTTTATTAGTATATACATATGTATGTATATTAACACGTAACATATGTGTATATGAAATTTACGTACCCATAAGTGTGGTCGCTTGAAATTATATTTTTATCGTTCACTACAATAACAATATTCCATTTAATGAACTCCATTAGGCGATGTTAAATATCTCACAAATACATGTATTTGGAAGAGTAGACGGAATATACATAAGTATATTACATGTTAACTGCCTTTGTGCTGTAAATTTTGTTCGCAATTTACCTTTTCACCTTTTGGTTTCTAACTCATTTTCTCTTTAAATTGTTTATTTGGTTAAGTGTGTATACATTTTCTTCTTTTTATTTTTTATTTTCATGGTTGTTGCTTACGTATTAAAAACGAAATACATATACTTGTTGTATGTCTGTTTTGTTCGTTCGTTTGGTTTCCGAATTTTTGCTGCCTTGTCGACTATACGACTATACATATGTACTCAAATAATTTTAATCATTGCCAGTTGTGTGCTGGTTCAGTAGTATTAACGATTTTCGTTTTAGACCATTTCCGTTTGTTCGTATATGATTTCTTATGAATGTATATGTACATATGTCTATAATTTTCTCTTATTTAAAAGATGTCTTGTACTAATTAATACTACATTTTTGTATAAATACACACACACATACATATGTAGGAGATAAAGTGTTTGTGATCTACCTACATAAGTATTTTGCGACAATATTCAACGTTTCTTAAAATAAACGTATAAAACACAAACACATCGCAAAGCTGAACCTTTTATCAAATGTTATCACATAAAAATGTAGTAAGTTATTATATGTTATGAAAATTTCCGAATATATGCGGCAAACACAAATATTGGTTATTAAAAACAGGATATTATTTTCTAAACGAGAAAATGCTAGTTCTTCAATATGAAGAACGTAGCTCACTAATGAGTTTCTAATTTGAATTTTATAAATGCTTTCGATATATATATATATTATATATTAACATAAAATTTTAATTATTTTCTTTTTTATAAAATTCTTTATCAATCGGCTACCAGTGAGTTTATTTCGTTACCATTGAGAATAAAATAATATGAATATCACATTAATATAAATAGTTAAAAAACCAACAAAAAATTAACGTAACAACAGAAACGTTAAAATAGTAAACAAAATAACCATATGTATATAAAAAAATGTGTACCAAAAAAATAAAAACAAATTAAGAAAGAAAGCTTTATTCCCGTAAAAATTAAAGAAAAAATGTGTTATAAGTGGAGTAATGAACCATTAATATATTAATAAATGAAAATAAATAATAATGAAGAATGAAGAATGAAGAAGAAAAAAACGTATGGTGAATAAAATATGTAATAATTAACCTAATATGAATGTGTTTAAAATAAAAAAATGCATACATATAGTGATTTTAAAGTGTCTAAAAGTAATCGGTTTCATATATCTGATATACTAGATTATGAAGCTTAAATACATTTAGTGTTTACGCTAAAATAAACGTAAAGTGCTCAATAAAAAACAACACGCCAAGCTATTTATTAATATTGTATGACTTAAATAAAATCGTTGCAATTATGGTCTCAAATTTAATTAACATGCCCTCATGTTCTTTGTGTTAATCAGAGTTTATTTACTATATAATAATCATATATCATTAGTGTTAAAATACCACTAAAATAAAAAAAAAAAACATATATATTTTTAGCTCGTATATAGCTAGAACATACAAACATACGTGATCCATTATGCAACACTGTTATTTTACTAGATAATGCTTTAAAGTATGTACATGAATGAGCCTTTGATGTGGAAAAATAATAAAATTTACGGCCGCCAGTTCGTGTATCATATTAAGGTGAGGTATTTCAAAAATTTCAGAAATTAATTTATTATCTAACGATAAATATTAAAATTAAATAGTTGGACTAAATACAGCAGTTTCCGAAATAGCGAATATTCGTTTTAAGCGCAATATTCCTCAATTGAAGTTAACGGGATAATTATTATTAGTTAAGATTAGTATATACAGTCATGTGAAAAATAATAGGGACACTTGTATGAAAATAGGTAAAAAATAAATTATAATAAAATTTAAAAAAAAATATCAAAAATGTAACATGCAATGTAACAGTGATGTAAAGAACCGTTATCAAAGAAAAAGTGTTGATCATTTTGTGAAGTAAGATCGTTTTTGAGTGTGCGAAATAATAGGGACATGTGTCCCTATTATTTTTCACATGACTGTACCTTCCCACGGCACTAATATAATGAATATAATGTGATAGTTACGTTGATATAAATATATAATATATCGAGTAGATAGTAAAAAAAGCTAAATGAGACCATGAAGTATGTAATAACCATTACCAAATATTGTAATTAATTAAAAATTTCTCCGAATATAGTATAGGAACATTTTAACAATTATATTTCAAAATTCAAAATCTTATTATTTATTATTTGATTTCCTCTTACTTGCACTTCTATAAAATTGGCTCTAATTATCGATTAATAAAAATATATATTGTGTATGGGTTCATAGTTTTTTAAAACACTATCACTCCCCTTTGAAGTGAAGTGAAAAACGTGGTCGTAACTGTTTCATGCCAGAAAATATAAGTTCAACGTTTCATTTCGTTCGTAACTTGTCTCTGAAATTAATGATTTTGATAACAGCAACAAGTGTCTCTAAGAATTGTAATGACAGCAACTAACTACGAAAGCAAATTAATTTTTCATTCACTTCACAACAAATTCTATTTATTCTAAAGTTGTTGGGATAATAATTTTAGCTGCATCTCGTATGAGCAAAGTTTAATTATTCACAATATATATTAAGCTAAATTTAAAACCTAAAAAATAATCATATACCACCGATATATTAAAAAATTATCCGAATATTGTATACGAACATTTTACCAATTATATTTCAAAATTCAAAATCTTATTATTTATTATTTGATTTCCTCTTACTTGCAATTCTATAAAATTGGCTCTAATTATCGATTAATAAAAATATATATTGTGTATGGGTTCATAGTTTTTTTAAAACACTATCACTCTCCTTTGAAGTGAAGTGAAAAACGTGGTCGTAACTGTTTCATGCCAGAAAATATAAGTTCAACGTTTCATTTCGTTCGTAACTTGTCTCTCAAATTAATGATTTTGATAACAGCAACAAGTGTCTCTAAGAACTGTAATGACAGCAACTAACTACGAAAGCAAATTAATTTTTCATTCACTTCACAACAAATTCTATTTATTCTAAAGTTGTTGGGATAATAATTTTAGCTGCATCTCGTATGAGCAAAGATTAATTATTCACAATATATATTAAGCTAAATTTAAAACCTAAAAAATAATCATATACTACCGCAGTTACATATGAATATAGCAAACCCGTTGGGCAAACAGTACGACTTTGTTAGTACTACTATTTTGAAATGTAAAACAAGAACTCGCATAAATGTTAATATGTTAAAAATCAGTATCAAAAATACTTGAACTATTTAAATTGTGACTCTAATATTTGTATATTTTAACATTATCCTGTTATTTTCTAGTTTCTGTGAAAGTAGCCAACTTCTTCTCGAATCACCGACGTCCACAATTCTGTTCCAAAAGAGTAAATAGGAAGTATATATACATATAATAGCAATGTTTTACGAGCAACATCTGTTTGTTGTGAGTGATTAGCCTTTTTTGAGATCGATTTTATAGATGACATATTTATTAAAAATAGTATGCCAGAAGTTAAAATTTTAAACAAACACAGGCAAGAAATACTTCAGTTAAATTCTACATAGTCGCTAAAAAAAGAAACATCACGAAAACGAGTAAAATTGAAGTATGACTAAGTATCTAATATACAATTTGTTTAAACTTAACCGATAGAAATTCACACAGTTACCACCACAACTACAAAGCCAAATACAAATAAAATAAATTCTGTGGAAAGTTGATTGCACTCGATTTTTAGATAAAGCGTTCCAAGGTCAAAACCAAAAATGCTTAATTTTTCATCATAGGTACTGAGAGTACTCACATGAATATGTTCGTTGGATCAAATATGACTAACCATAACAACAAAGATCAATGTCCAAGCACCGGCGAAAATATTGGTACGTAATAAATGAATGTGTGAAAATACTTCAAATCAGTTAAACATACAAACATAGACTATCAGTTGTAATCAAATTTAACTATTTAAAAATAACACCCCAATTGTGTAAAGCTACTAGTGAATAATAGGAAGTTAATTAAAATGTGAAAAAGAACTATGTTGAGTAGCTATGAATTATTTTTCATGAGTCGAGAAAAGCTGTTCCAATCCAAATGACTTCGGAATTTTACAAGCTAAATACTATGTAAGTGATTCTTATTGATGCAACAGAAAATATGCCAAAAAATTTAAATTTGCGAACTGAAACATCTGTATACATATTAATATACATACCTACAGAAGTAAATCAAATCTTATGAATTGCTTAAAAATATTGTATCATTAAAAAATTACCGTTTGCCATTCCTTTCCAATTTTATGTGGTGGCCCGAAACTATTTAGTTCGGTTGCAAAGCCGTTCCATTGTACCTCCACCAGTTGCTTACTTTGTCCGAATATCTGTAATCCTCGTAGAATTCCCGGATGGTTTTGCATTAGATACGCCAACCGTCGAACTGTTTACCATTCGTTACTTTAAATATTATTTAAAAAACAACTCATTTAATTATATTAATGTAAATTCATCTTTTATTTGTACCTACAATTTTTCCGGCATCTCAATATATATGTATATTGCTTTTCTCAAAACTACAAACTATAATGAAGAAATAGGTCTTAGCCTGTTTTTGACACTTTTGGATACTATAATAAGTGTCGAAAGTAATAGATAATATGCAAAAAAGGGCGACTGGTGATCAGTAGCCTGTCATATTCGCCAGTAGCTTCTCTATATGAATCACTATAATCCACAAAAATACTTCCGAGTGCTAGAAGTTTTCATTAAAACATATTTTTTTCAAATTTCCGGTTTTATTTATTTATTTCGTGTAAAGTTTTTGTTAAAACAAGTATTCTGTAATTTTGTTCCTGGCAGTTTGCTATTGTTTGGCTCTTGACGTCTGTATCCCATGTCTTTGTTACATGATTTATGCAAACCATAAGTCTGCCTCGATAGTAAAGTTTTAAATTTTGTATTATGCCCTGGTCGAATAGTTCGATTTATGAATAAAATATTACTTCTATTGCCAATTTAAGTCTTCGAGTTATGGAGAACTTCGAGTTGAAAAAGTTTGAGTTATGAAAAGAAATGTGTATGAAGTTTGACTCCTAAACGCTATTGCCAATTTAAGAATTCGAGTAGTGAAGATCTTCGAGTTATACAAGTTCAACTGTATATATTTTTCATGTAAACCGGTTCTAAGGTAGAATTGATCCTAATGCAGTTCCTATTCTGCCAAAGTCTATGATAGTAAAGTTGTGATTTTAAAGATATTACTCTATGCTAAATTGATTTTTTTCTTCATGTTACTAAAATTTACCCCATTATTCTTTTCAGTTATGTATGTGCTTCACTCAACACTCGTAAAAAGATAAATCGAGCACATTAATAATTTTATTTGGTTTCTTTAAACAAAACCTTTCGTACAGTAATTATTTAATAACGATTCAGTTGAAAAACACGTGTGTTGAGAAAGAGGATATTGTGTAATCCTGGGTGGAAACGGGAGACGGGGACATCTACGCGCAGCTAACAGATGATCCCCACATGTCAATTGTTGCAGCCGAAAATGCAGGGTAAGTTAACTTTTCATTGTAAGAACATCAACATATGTATGTATCTGCATTCCATTTGAGGACTGCTTAAAAATTAATATAAAAAATATTTTCAACTTTTACAGCTTTCCAAAAGTACTACAGAATATGAAATAGACCATATACATATATTTAACAGTATTTGTAATTTATTTACATATAGTATGTATGTATATTAACACGTGGAGGTAATCAGACCGTGTCTAATATAACAAAGTACAATATAGCTCACAGTAATAAAATCCCATTCAAATATCAAAAATTCAAACTGAAATCAAAATAAAAATTTAAGCAAAAGCGAATTTAACCAGGGATTTCTACTCGAATTGTTGATTACTATGCTTGCTAGGTCGAATTGTTGGCAACAGTGCATGAGGCATAAAATAACGCGCACATATGTACATACATGCTTTGACACTCGTATGTAAAATATTGTGTATGCGTAGAATTGATATTACACATCGTAAACAGGTTTTCCATTTTAAACTCCAAATGTATCAAACGTGGTGATTGTGCCTCACTCTGGCATACCGGAATCCTATAGCATATCTTACTCTGAACGACCCGCTGGAAATTTGTGTATAATACTTATATAACATTTGATAGCATTGAATTGCAATATTTCGCTGCCTATTTCTTGTGTTTAGGGCTCATTTTATTTCATTACCTACGAATTTTTATACTCTCGCAACAAAAGTTGCTAAAGAGAGTATTATAGTTTTGTTCACCTAACGGTTGTTTGTAACACCTAAAACTAAAAGAGTTAGATATAGAGTCATATATACCAAAGTAATCAGGGTGACGAGTAGATTTGAAATCCGGATGTCTGTCCGTCCGTCCGTCTGTCCGTCTGTCCGTCTGTCCGTCCGTCCGTCTGTCCGTCTGTCCGTCTGTGCAAGCTGTAACTTGAGTAAAAATTAAGATATCTTGACGAAACTTGGCACAAATATTCCTTGGCACCATAAGAAGATCAAGTTCGAAAATGGGCAGAATCGGACCATTGCCACGCCCACAAAATGGCGAAAACCAAAAACACATAAAGTGTCATAACTAAGCCATAAATGAAGATATAAAAGTAAAATTTGGAATAAAGGATCGCACTAGGAGGGGGCATATTTGGATGTAATTTTTTTGGGGAAGTGGGCGTGGCCCCGCCCACAAATCGGTTATTTGTATTTAACTCGTAAACTAATAAAGCTATGTAAACCAAACTTTCTGCAGTCGGTTCTCTTACATACGCCACCACACACCATGAAAATAGTTGAAATCGGATAATAACCACGCCCACCTCCCATACAAAGGTTAGGTTGAAAATTACTAAAAGTGGGTTAACTAACTAACGAAAAACGTCAGAAACACTAAATTTTGCAGAAGAAATAGCAGAAGGGAGCTGTACTCAGATTTTTTTACAAAATGGAAAATGGGCGTGGCATCGCCCACTTATGGGTCAAAAACCATATCTCAGGAACTGCTAGACCGATTCGAATGAAATTCGGTACATAATAATTTCTTGACACCCTGATAACACGGACAAAAAATGGGCGAAATCGGTTCACAACCACTACTACTTTCCTTATAACTCAATTTTGAAATCCATCTTATTCCTTCACTTTATAATGTAAACATAAGGAACCAATGAAGATAACGGAATAAAACTTTACACAATTAGTGCATATCATCTCTGGCTTCACTTGTGAAAAAATTGTCGAAAACGGACCATAACTTTTCAAGGCCCCAGATATCGTACATGTTGAACTCTGCGCCTAAGGATAAATTTTAACCGAAAATATGGGTAAATCTCTCAGATATCTCAATTTAATTCAGAGGAAATTGTTTTCTTCTAATAGTGTGTCTCTGTTCCAAAAATTATTAAAATGGGGTCATAAGATTTCCATATACCTCATTGTAGGTTTTTCAAAAGTATCTTCTCCTAGCTCCCATATACCTAATTATAGGTTTTTCAAAAATACGGTGAGCTTTATTCCGCATATATGTATTGGTTAAATTTCTTCAATAAATTGCGAGAGTATAAAATGTTCGGTTGCACCCGAACTTAGCCTTTCCTTACTTGTTTGTTTATAATTTTTCAATTGTTCCAATTATCGCTGACGTCCAATAAATTGAGCAGCAAATATACACTAAATAAATATATGTATCTACATACATATTTGCTGATGTTGGTAAAATTTTGTAAATTTTACAAAAAATATTTAGTTATCTAATGGTGTTATTGTGCATGCATTCCCTATTTTAAAACTAATTTAAATTCAGATTGGCTTGTTATACTCAAATTCATAGAGAAATATTGCTTCGTTATTGTATCATACTGGCTTTAGGTGAACTTATTGCGACAATAAAACTCAACAGAGTTTATTTAGTTTCTTGTACGCTTTACTTTTGCCGCTCGACAAAAAAAAGATAGATTGTATTAAGTGAAAAGATGCGAAATATAAAGAAAAGATGATAAATGCCGTTTTTTCGTATAATAAGAATTTAAAAGTTGAAAGAAATGTAATCTATATATATAAAAAGAAGTTACATTTCCTTGGTAATCTTATAACTCAAGAACGGGCTCACCTATCCAAACCAAATTTTTAGGCTTTGTTTGGACTATTCAGTAGATGGTTTGTGTTTTGAAATTTTAAGAATCGGATACCAGGGTCTCGAGAAATAGGCGAAAACGTGGACCCGGGTAACCCTAGGATGTGTTTGTACAATATGGGTAGCAAATGGAAGCTGTTGATGATTTCTATAGTGTAGAGTATTTTTGATGCCGCTCCGTGACTAGGGTCTCGAGATATCGGCCAAAATGTTTCAAAAATTTCACCACACATGTAGGTACGTATGTAGCAGGCAATCAATCGGATACCAGGGTCTTGAGAAATAGGCCAAAACGTGGACCCGGGTAACCCTAGGATGTGTTTGTACAATATGGGTAGCAAATGGAAGCTGTTGATGATTTCTATAGTATAGAGTATTTTTGATGCTGGGTCTCGAGATATCGGCCAAAATGTTTCAAAAAATTCACCACACATATGTTACATTTTTGTTTATTTAACTCGTACCTACTTGGAAAGCTGAAAAGCGCTCATATTAGCATACATACATCAATAATAGTTTAATCATTTACTAAACGATTTGTTACCTACTTAGCTACGCTCTTTCTCTGTCAAAATTTATGAACTTTCGTCTTAACTACCATACTTATTATTCCCACCTACAAACTTACTGCATTATATTTATATCAACATGTAGGTATGTATGTAGCAGGCAGATCGACAAACAAAGTAGGCTTTGAAAAGACATCGAACTATATTACGGTGCATTTATTTTGCATAAAGAAATACATGAATATTTTGTTTTTTGTAGGTATATAGAACTTTGACTCTTAGCATTAAGAAAATTCAAATTAGGAGAATATATGACATTGGAGTGTAAACATCGCCGGAGCGTTTTCTTTGTCCCCATACGTTCAGTAGTGTCCGAAATTACCGCGGTGCAAAATTATTAGTTATTATATATTTTTTTTTAATAATTATTGAAGTTTGTGTGAATTTGTGAAAAAAATAAATATAGCGCAAAGCGAATTTCCAACTAGGCCAAAACATGGCAATGAGGCAATGAATTATCCAACTGAATTTTTAAATTCATTAGAACCGGCTGGTATGCCACCGCATTGCTTGAATCTGAAAGTGGAATTATTGCGAAATATTAATCCACCAAAACTGTGTAATGGCACCAGATTGGCAGTGAAAAATTTATTGCCAAATTTGATTGGAGCTACGATCTTAACTGGTAAATCAAAAGGAGAAGTTTGTTTAATACCGCGTATCCCTATGATTCCAACTGATATGCCATTTGAATTCAAACGTTTACAATATCCTGTGCGTTTATCATTTGCGATGTCTATCAACAAAGCTCAAGGGCAAACACTTAACGTTTGTGGTGTGAATTTGGAGGAATCATGTTTTTCACATGGACAACTTTATGTTGCCTGTTCCAGAGTCGGTACCCCCAGCCGTTTGTTTATCCATGATCAAAATGGAAAAACAAAAAATATTGTTTATCCAAATGTTTTGGATAGCTAGCAAATAATTAAATATATTTTTTTTATAAATTAGTTATATTTTATATTTCACTTTATACGTAGCGAAGCACGTACCGGGCCGCTATAAATATTATATGTATTCATTGTATTGCTTTCAAAAAATCATAAAGTTCTGCTTATCTGTAACACCACATTCATTGACTGTTAGGCGGTACAAAGTTCGCCGGGTCAGCTAGTATTTTATATATACATATGTCGTTTAGCTACGTAGCTTATTGATTGTTATTTCCATAGAGGCAATTAATTAGTTATAAATTAATTAAAAATAAGTAAGAAAGGGCTAAGTTCGGGACTATATTACCGCTTTTGTTATTGTGAACAAGATCTTTGTAGGGTGATGTGTCATTTCATCCATTTTCGCAATGTAACATTTCTTTCAAAAAACCTTTGGTGCGTTGCGTTGTTGTGTTATATCTTTAATTGCCGGCAGCTACATCATTATATCTAATCCTGAATATTAATCAAAAGTACTTTAAGATACAGTGGAACTTCACTAACTCGAATCACCATAATCCACAAAAAACTTCGAGTTAGAGAGACTTCGAGTTATAGAATTTTTATTAAAACTTAAAATTTTTCAAAAAGTTTTTCACAGTTTTATTTATTTACTTCGCATAAAGTTTTATGTCTATAACCTTAAAACATAAATTATGTAATTTTAATTGTTGCAGTATACTTTTGTTTGGCTCTTGACGTCTGTATCCCATGCCTTTGTTATATGATTTATGTAATCCATAAGTGTAATATCAGATTTTTGTTCGCCTCATTACGATATTGAGAGGTTTCTTTAAAATTATACCTCGATAGTACAATTTTAAATTTTGTATTATGCCTTGGTCGAAAAGTTCGATTTATAGAAGGAAATTTGTATGAAATTTGACCATTCAAAAGTTCGAGTTAAGGAAGTTTGAGTTATGGCAGGAAATTTGTATGAAATTTGATTTCTAAACGCTATTGCCAATTCTAAAGTTTGAGATATGGAGATCTTCGAGTTATGTAAGTTAAGTTCCACTGTATATCAAATTTTCGAAAACGAATATACTTTACATTTAAAAAAATCGTATAGTTTTGCACTATTTCGGAACAACGTGTTTTTCATTTCACCCAAGAAAATTCGTAAAAATACATCTCGTCTGGAATATTCAATGTAACTGTATACCATGTTACTTATAAGTTATAAAATAAATTTTGTTACGGCCATTACATAAAGTTTGAGTTTCATTAGCAGGCGGTTGTCAGCAGCAACATGGTTACGCAAAACAACGAACTTAAAAATCGCAACATCTACATCTCGGTTACAACAAGTCATTTACAATACCTTAGCTTACAGTAGCATATATGTATATGATTGTGCTCAGCAGATTATTACGCACGAATACATATGTACTTATGTATGTATGTTTGTCCATCTTTCGGAAATTGAAGCCCATGAAAACATTTTGTAATTAATATTCCAGATTTTTATACTCTCGCAACAAAAGTTGCTAAGATAGTACATATTATAGTTTTGTTCACATAACGGTTGCTTGTAAGTTATAAAACTAAACGAGTTAAATATAGGGTTATATATACCAAAATGATCAGGATAACGAGACGAGTTGTCTGTCTGTCCGTCCGTCTGTAACTTGAGTAAAAATTGAGATATCTTAACGAATGGAACACGTATTTCTTGGCACCCTGAGGAGGTTGCTTTCGAAGATGGGCAAAATCGGACCATTGCCACGCCCACAAAATGGCGAAAACCAAAAACCTATAAAGTGTCATAACTAAGTCATAAATAAAGTTATAAAAGTAAAATTTGGGATAAAGAATCGTATTAGGAACGGGCATATTTGGATGTAATTTTTTTGGGGAAGTTGGCGTGGCCCCGCCCCCAAATCGGTTATTTGTATATATGTCGCAAACCAATAAAGCTATATAAACCAAACTTTCTGTAGTCGGTTCTCTTACGTAGCCCACCACACCACGAAAATAGTTGAAATCGGAAAATAACCTCCCTACAAAGGTTAGGTTGAAAATTACTAAAAGTGGGTTAACTCACTAACGAAAAACGTCAGAAACACTAAATTTCACAGAAATAATAGCAGAATGAAGCTGCACTCAGATTTTTTTTACAAAATGAAAAATGAATTTACAAACCATATCTCAGGAACTACTCTAAAGATTTGATAAAATCTGCAATGAAATTTGAATAAAAATTAGCGAAATCGGTTCACAACCACGACTACTTTCCTTATAACTAAATTTTTAATTCCATCTCATTCCTTCACTTTATAATGTATACATAAGGAACCAATGAATAGCGGAATAAAACTTTACACAAATATTGCATATCATCTCTGGCTTCACTTGTGAAAAAATTGTCGAAAACGGACTATAACTTTTCAAGGCCCCAGATATCGAACATGTTGAACTCAGCGCCTAAGGGTAAATTTTAACCGAAAATATGGGTAAATCTCTCAGATAATTTAATGTAATTCAGGGGAAGTTGTTTTCTTCTAATACTGACTCTGTTCCAAAAACTATTAAAATCGGGTCATAACATTTCCTAGCTCCCATTTAACTAATTATAGATTTTTTAAAAATACGGTCGACTTTATTCCGCATATATGTATTGGTTAATATGTGAGATATCTTAGCAAAATTAAGTGAGCGTATATTGGATATAGTGTACCTTGCCGGTGAAAATGAATGAAATCGGTTTGGGAATTACCTCAGCCCTCATATACAATATATATATGCTGATTTTTGTTATTCTATTAAACTTTATGCCGAATTTATGGGTAAATTTGTGTGTTATCTAAATAAAATTTCTTTAATAAATTGCGAGAGTATAAAATGTTCGGTTGCACCCGAACTTAGCTTTTCCTTACATGTTTTATTTTAGAAGTACTCCATTTTTGCTATTTAATTAAAGCGAAATATTCGTAATCGTATTATGACAACACAAATTAAACGAAAAACGGTGTTGCCTTAATTCAGCCTATGTGTGCGTGTGCATACAAATTTGTTGACAAGATATCAATTTTATATGCTATTTCCCAATAAAATCTTTACAAAAATTTGCAAACGAAAATTGCATCAGCAGGATAGCGCCCCTACGCTAACTACATTTTTTCCGTTTATTTCATTTGAAAAATTAAACTTAACATTTTTAATTTATAATTCGAATATGTATACTTTTGTTCACATAACGGTTGTTTGTATCACCCAGAAATAGCAGAGTTAGACATGGGGTTATACTATATGTATAAATGCTCAGGATGACGAGTGAAGTTGAAATCCGGATGTCTGTCTGTCCTTGCAAGCAATAACTTTAGTAAAAATTGAGATATCTTAATGAAACTTGGAACACATATCCCTTCGCACCCTAAGAGGTGAAAGTCGGACCATTGCTACGCCTACAAGATGGCGAAAACCGAAAACCTATAAAATGTCAAAACTAAGCCATAAATAAAGTTATGAATGTAAAATTTGGTACAAAGGATCGCATTAGGGATGGGCACATTTGGATGTAATTTGGCGTGGTGTCACCCACTTATTGGTCAAAACCCATATCTCAGGAACTACTCGACTGATTTCAATGAAATTCGGTATATAATATTTTCTCGACGCCCTGATAACACGGATGAGTCTATGTTTGGAGAAACTATAGGAGCCTTACAGGTGTAAATAATTGTCGAAGTACAGGTACTTTTTCTTGCTCCATCCTGATTCTGTGAGGGACAAAACCACTCTTTCCCCAAGACCAAATCCTTCGTAATTTCCTTCAACAACTTCATCTATTCCAACAAATGCAATAATTAATAGACTCCTTAAATTTTGATAGAACAATATAGTTTAATGGCGCACCTAATCTTAAAAATATTACTACATAGATGCGTCTACTGCTGATTTCCTTGTTCCATGATATATACCATATACTGCATCAACCAGTGGATGTATTATGAAATGCCCATCTTTACTGTTTTCAAGGATTTTAGAATAATGAAAGGAAATTGATCCCTATAAATGAAAGGAATTTCTTTTTTTTATTTAATATTAAAGGTTACGTTGTTTTGTATCGCTAATAGAATTGAATGTAATATGATTTTCTCTACAATAGTTGCAATGAATGGTAAGAAACATTTTGTGGGTGTGTCCATATGCACAATCAGCTACTAGTATCTCTGATGAGTTAAATTGTAAAAACTTCTTCTTTTCTCAACTTTTTTCCATTCACGCGATGGTTCTTTAAGAATTGCGTTTTAAAAATTTTGTATCTTCCTAGTTGGATCTGCATTCTTTTCTTCTAGGAATTGATTTTTAATGTCAAATTTGATCTTATTTGCTTTCTAAAGTTAAAACATACCCGTTTTCATACTGAGGGGAATTTATTTTCAAATATTAACAATTTTCTCTTCTCTCAAAGATTTCCCATAAATTCTAGCCATGATTATATTCGTATAACATAAAATATAATTTAATTTAGGGTCAGCAACGCCCGACAGTACTCACAAGTCTTCTTAAGAAAATCAAGATACTTTCTTAAAAGGAAATATTACAATTTGCATGTGCAGTTACATTTTCTCATACCTAAATGGGCACTGCTATTTTTGTGAACACAATTGTCTATACATATACAGTGGCGGACAAAAAAATAAGAACACTTAAACAAGAAATATTCGATTGAAAATTATTTTTTAACGGCATCGATTTTGTTTACCTTTTTACAAGCGCAGACCATAATTTCATCAGAATTGTATCGTTTCGGGGTCTATTTAAGTCAGCCGTTGCAATCAGGGGGAGACATGAGTTCTGAATTGTGTTTGAGCAGTTGTCTGGTTTTAAATAACCGTTATGGTAAAACAGCTTGTTAAGAGCCGATGTTGATACAGAGATAACGAAGCTGTCGCATCAAGTTCATTAAAACCCATGTCAAATAGAATGGCTTAATAAATGGAAAAAAATGTAATACGCTATGGACAGATAAAAGCAAGGTAAATTTAGTTGGAAGTGATACTAAACATTAGTAATGGGTTTAAAAATGCAGTATTTAACGTCAAATATACTGCAAAAACTTCTAAGCACAGAAATGAAAGCATCATGAAATAGTAATTATTCTTCTGGTACTGTGTGGACCCTCTGTAGTAGTTAACATAAAAGGTGAACCAATTTATTTACGTCCGCATTAGTGATGAGCGATATTGCTATGTTTGAATCACTGTGATTTCAGTGATTGCTATTTTTAAATCACTGTGATTTTATATTGCTATTGCGATCGCAACAAAAAAACGAATTTATGAGAATTTGTACTCCACAATTTTTTTTTTTACATTTAGATTTTTACTAATTTTAACAATATCCAAAACGTTCCTGCTTTTGTAATCACAATTAACTAATTAATAAATTTTGGGTACAATTAAATGCTTTTGTATCACCGTACCCAAAATTACCGAAATCGCAACTAAATATGCTACTGTGATCACTGAACAGTATTGCTACTTTCGAACTGATATTGGTACTGAACTGTGATTGTTACTTTCGAACTGATGTTGGTACTGAACTATGATTGTTACTTTTCGAACTGCTATTGCTACTGAACTGTGATTGCTATTGAACAGTGATTGTTACTTTTCGAACTGATATTGCTACTGAACAGTGATTGGAACTTTTCGAACTGCTATTGCTGCTCGAATTAGAATCACTGATCTGCTATTACTACAGTGATTTTTCAATCACAGTGAAAAAATCACCGGTAGTGGAATATCGCTCATCACTAGTCCGCATATTCAATTTAAGAAGTTATGCGCCCTTTTGCACAATGGAAGTTTCCTGTAAATTGAAAGTTTCAAAAGGATAAAGACCCTAACCATACGTCGGCACTTGTATGAAATTAAATTCTTTATAATAAATTAGATATTTTAATCTGGTCTTTCCAATCTCCGGACCTTATTCCAGTAGGGAAATAGTGGAGAATTGTTACAAGAATTATTGGAAGTGTCAAGTCAAAAAAACAAGGAAGAATTTTGAATAAGTATCCAAAAACCATAGTATTCCATATCCCAGGCTACTTGTGGGCCTCTAGTGGATCCAATGCTAAAAAGATGCCAAGCGGTTCTGAAAGTAAATATCTATTCAACTAAATCTTGCATATGTAAACAATTTTACATTTCGTTTTAATAACCTTTATAATTATTTGAAGGGTTCTTATCTTATTCCTCTCCCAATATGATTCAGCGTGCCATTTAATAGTACATTTTTTTAAAACGAAATGTTTTTGATTTTATTTTTAGTAAAACTTAAACTTACTGAATAAACCAATAATAATACATAGTGTTTGAATTTTTCATTGGTTAGAATAGAAATTTTTTAAAATTTTTTTAAGTTCTTACTAAAACCAGTTCTTATTTTTTGTCCGGCACTGTATGCAACTTAGATGATTTAATGTAGTTTTAAATTGGAATTTTTGTAGATGCTGTTTAAAACTATAACTTTTTATATGTATACTATCCCAACATGTTGCACAGAGTATAATAGTTTTGCTCACACAACGATTGTTTGTAAGTCCTAAAACTGAAAGTGTTATTATAGATATGCGGTTATTTATACCAAAGCGATCAGGTTGACGAGTAGAGTTGAAATCCGGATGTCTGTCCGTTTAAATTTGTTCGATTAACGTCATTATGAGCTCAATAATAACCTCCACAAATCTAAGAAACACCTTTACCACGAAATTATACTCTGCAATTCGATATTGATTGACCTTAGACGCAGGTTGTTGCAACTTGTTGCAACGAAAGTTTGTTGCATTATTAACCAATTATTAACTATTTATTTTTTATTGTTATTAAAAGTTATTTTACGTTTCGTTGAAGCTTAACAACACGTAACTGAAAAAATGCTCTTCTTGCAGCCTTTGTGACGATTTGACAATGGCAAATGCAATGCAATCACCTTTTGTACTGATGTGAACATTTAAGTGAGAAAGAGGTATAAACACTAAGAAAAATTGCGACGCAATTCCGAAGTGCGCAAATACATATGCAAAGACAAAGTCACTACGTAAGCACATCGAAAAAATAACAGGTCTCACAATGAATTACACAGCAGAGAGTGAATTCATCAGATACCCAATAATCCACCACATAGTAGTCACTAGACTAGCGTACAATTAACGCCGCTCTAAATTCACATTAGTTAAGTGTTTTGAAAAAGCTCTCTTCAGACAATATACTTGCAGTTAAATTTTATATATTTGACTGAATTAGTCTGATTTAATATGCAAACTGATTACTTTTTCTACGCTCTCTTGATTTCCAAGAATTTTCTCTTAAATTGTACTGTCAGCGCAGGACATTGACATTTTGCCATTTTGTTTAGTCGACAGCTTTATTACTCTTTGCTTTGTATTGTCATTCCTACGACTTCTGTTCTGCACACTTATTTGTTTTGCTGTTCGTATCTTCGTATCTCAACCGACTGTTTTACGGAAATTCGAAAGTAAAAGAAATGTAATATTTATTACAACAAACAAGATTCAGCAATCAGATACTTGTACTGTATTATTTGGCATTGTTTCTGAAATATAGTAAATACGTACCCACCTTTAATAAACATATTTGTATGAATGCAATTTAATCAATAAAAAAGGCAACATAATTCTCCTGACTAATTTGTTAAAACTTATGCATGTGTTCATATACATACATACATATATGCATAACAGGTGAAAATTGCTTGGTATGTTTTTGTGTTTATGTGTTAACATGAAAATTCAGATATTTATCTAAATACATATACACGACTTCATCATTTCGATGTATGTATGGATGTACAGCTTGTTACGCATTGAATAAAAGAAACGACAAATTCGAGAGCGAGTTAGTGATAATAGATATGAACATACAGTATATTAAAGGTTTTTGTACGCAAATGCGAATTATTGTTTTCTTAACAAGTTGTCCGATGATAGACATGTTATCTGAATATGCATGAATTGCCTAATTTAGGAATAATAAGAATTTCATTAAATAGCTAATTGAATAAATATATATAAAATATAAATATATGTATATAAATAACAAATAATATTAGTATTCTTGCTTAGTTTCGTATGTGATATTTACGTTCAAACATTTGAGCATGTTACCTCTCTTCTTAATTTAGAGTCTTCTCTTAAATGGTGAAACATTATACATATGCATATAGCATATTCTCAATCCTGTTCTCTCTTTGTTTGTCATACGCCCAATAAAAATTGACTCGGATTCAAAATTAAATAAAAGCTCTGCAGATATACATATGTGATTATTTCATTGCATACAACAAATTTCAGTTCATTTTTAATGTTTAAATATTTAAAGAGTTGCAAATTGCCAATGTCATAGGAAATATTTTGCACAAAATCCAACACACTGAGATGTTTGGATTTTTGGCATTTGTTATTATATTCTCTCTATCTCTTCTCTTGTTTATCGACTTTAAGCCAACACTCAACTGCAGCCGTCGCCACTATTCTCCAGTCTTCGTTTTTGGTTTTGAAGTTTTTCTTCTTCGTAAGAATATGAGTTGGCTCTATCGTTGGTCTTGTTTGTTTCTTTACTCTAGCACATAATTTTTCATTAGCTTATTTTACCTTGTACTGTTTAGTATTGTGTAGGTCGTTCGGTGTCTTTTCAGATAAACGACTTTTACTGTATACTTCCCTCATTTATTTATAGGAGCTTTATTAACAAGCGTTGACTAATTATTTTCTTACTTACTTTCATATTCTGCTCATTAGCTATTAAAAGTTGCATTCTAATGGTGGCTGGAGAAACATACCAAAAATAATATTTAGCTAGTTTTATTAAGATATAATGTTAATTAGAGGGGTAAATAATTTTAATTATAAAGGGAATTGCCATATATCGATTACAATGGTACTACACGATTACATATTTCGTTGTTTCAACTCTCATAAAAAGATTTTAAAATTATTTTGCCTATATTCCGTGCTAACCTCTTTTCAGTTTTGAATCTTAGTGATCACTTGTACCTGATATATCAAGTTATCAGTATATGGCTATGAGTAGTATCATTTTGGACTGCATATAGTTCTGTTTCAATATCTGTCAGAAAAGGAGTACTCCTTTCTTCCTATAAGTATTTTTACTCCATATAAGGGATAATGTAGTCAAATTTCTTTATATTACTCGAAAGTAATAGATACATTTTTTACATTTAAAACTTGCCAATATATCTCTATCTTGTATATATATATCCTAGTTCCAAAACATTAAATTTTTCATTTATTTATTCATTTCCATTTGAAATATTGAGTAGTTAGCCATATGCGACATGCTTTATATCTACATGTCTGATAGATCACTATTTTTACGATATGCAATTGGTAAAAAATAAAGTGTATTAATAAGAATAAAAACTTAAAAGTAATACCTAACCAATAACAGTAAGTAGCTTTTTACTTTAAAATTATGTTGTATTTTAAGAGTACTTTAATTTGTGATTGATTGTTCAACAGTTTTTAATTTATAAATATTAGTTGCATAAAATAGGTCCAAATAAAATTTTGCTTATTGAAAATATTAAAAAAAAAGTAAAATCGAATTACACTTGAACATGAGAGAAACAAAATTCATGACCCACTTTGCTTACGTTTTTTCCACCATCCATGACCCACTTTCGGTGAACGACTGTGCTCTCAAGAGTAATGCGTTGTTATAAGTTAGTTTAAGCGCACATATGTATGTTCTCTCGCAAATTGTCTCTCTGTACAGCAAGTGCATACCACTGCTACCATCTCATTTCAGTACTAACTGCAACATACCAGGCAAGATTGTTATGGATATTACGATATACTGGCAAGTGATATGAGTAAGCAACTAATGTCTACTTATATAAATATTACGTACTATTGGACATATATGTTAAGAGTATACGTTTTAAATCTTCATTAATAACACCGTTCAACAAAATTGATTTTTGGTTGCCACGTGCATAAGAGTTTTGTTCAACTGTACTCAAATACCCGACCAACTTCGACGTCAATATACCAATTACGTTCGCCTTATACTCTTAAGCTCTATTATTTTTGGAATTTACGGCTGAATGTATACTGCATATATCGGTTAATATGTAAGATGTCTTAATTATATTAATTCACTATATTTTCCTGATCATAATGTTACTATGTATGTAGGGGTCACAGCTCAAATTTTAGAAAATTTTCGGGATACTTCATTAGCAAACACACAGTTTTGCTCGTAAAGAGTAAATGGGTTCAAGTTACCTTTAGCGTTTAATTAAATTTTCTAGACGTCTCGACATACTTTCTACTATATTTTCTATTATTTCCTTTGATATGCTTCTCTATTCAACTTGTAATCTGCTCCAAAGTTCCTGTACGGCAATTGCACAATCTTTTCTTTACAATAGCCCACAAATCCTCAAGGGTTTTATGCTGACCATTGGATGAGTTAAAATCGTTGATATTAGAGTCAGGGAGAAACAATTCTGGCAGTATCCTTTGGATCGTAATATGGCTTACCATCTGATTAGAAATTATTAATTTTTGATTTCTTATTTATAGCAATTTTTCTTATCACTAGCAATTTTAGTGTTTGAAAAACTACTTTCTGCCCCAAAGAAACAAGATTTGCTGCAACTTCAAATCAAAATTTTCACATTTTGTATGGTAGCATTGATTCTTATGTTTATGCTCGCGGAAATCAACTTACAGCTTATCCACGCTAATAGTTGGTAGTTTTAAAATATTAAATCGACAAAACTAACTTTTCATGTACATTAAACTAAGAACTAACACTCCAAATTTGGAAACGTTTGACCTAATCGTTAGGGCACTGAAAGTGCAGAAATGACGAACATCCGAACGGTTTTGATCGCCACTTTATATCTTCCACTAGTACTAATGAAATTAGATCCTAATGTCTTTTAATCACAAATTTGTTGTAGCAGATATTTCGGATGTTAAAATTGACACCACATTTCGAACATGTGGACCTCATTAGCTGTTTGTTACTTTTCTGTTTCAAAAGTTTTTGAGATTAAAACAAGGGTAGTATTATTTGAAACAACATTAATCAAATGATTAAATTGTATACTTTACACATTTTCTTTTATTACATTTTTAGTAGAGTTTTCTATTGTTAATTATCCACTTTTTCATTACGGGTTAGGTGGTATTCAGAGACTGAAAACAAGGGTATTTTTACATATTTTTTTAAATAAATATGCAATCATATATTTCATCTAAACAATTCATCATATATTTAAATAGTGTTTTGTGAAATTTTATTTAAAAATTCCAAAAACTCGGCCGTGGGTACCTCATCTCCCATGATGTGTCCAAGAAAAAGCTGTTGCCGTGGACATCATAACTCATGATTGGTTCTTCCAAAATCAATAAACCAAAAATATTTCAATAATAAATGGATATATCTCGTCATGTGTTCATTAGTATGATATTCAAAGAGATATAGTGTCTACCGACTATCTTGTTGCTGACGTTGCTTGATGGGCGGAACTTCCAAAATTTTACTCGGATTGATTTGATATTTTTGGATAAAATAGTATAACATATTTTGTAAGAAAAAATTTAAAAATATTAAATCTTGAAGTTTTGAAACCCACCAGCCTACCAACCAGTGGCAAGCTTTCCTTTTACAGAAATCTACCAAATTTCGCAGGAGTAAAATTATAGTACATACAATAACTAACTCAACAACATAAGGATATAAATTGTTATTATAATTAAACCTCTTAAAATATTATATACTAAGAATCACTTTGACAGCCTCATTTATGGCTAATCCAGTAGTAGAGCAGCTAACGCGATAACCACGGTAAAAACAAATATTTAGTGGTTGTATTCACCTTCAGTATTACTCTCTGTTAGTCAGTGTTATTCTCTATTACCAGTTGTTACACTGGCATAACCGCCATCCTAAGTGCTGCCGAGTTTTGATTACATATTTTATACTTATACCAGTTTTACAATTGCGAATGGGTCAACATTTGCCCGCCACCCATGCAAAGGTTATATGAAAACGACTGAAAGTGTGTTAACTTACTAACGAAAAACGACAAAACACACAATTTTATAAAAAAGTTGGTACAAAGAGACTGTACCCAGATTTGTATACAAAATGAACGTCCTCCTATGGATCGAAAACCATATCTTAGGAACTACTTACGCCAATTTCAAGTTCCCGTTTGAAAAATATTTATGTAAATCGGTTTACATGAATCGACCGTAGTTTTGTGCAAATTTGATTTAAATCAATATCAATTCATAAATTGCTGTCTTCGATTCGCCAAGCCTGGGAGAGTATCAAATCAACTATACCAAGTGCTCAAACAAACTTACATACTCCCAAAGTTGAATCCAATATCATAATTGATGCTAGGTTTATACATTGTAAAGTGAAAGAACCAGATTCAATTTAAAATTGTGTCCTATGACCCAATTTACTAAATAAAAATACATTAATTTCTACAGTTGAATTTGCACTACCATATGTATGTGTCACTCTTTGAGATTCTTATAGCGTTTTATTTTCTCATTCTCAAAATGTTGCAACTGACTCGGAAAAACATTTTCTACGCAAAACATGAGAGTTGCTGACCATCTTACCTCTATGTTACTGTGACATTACCAAAAATTAATTTGTCTGTTACTTCTGTTTGAAGCTTGGAAAAGAAGTGACACTATGCCCCTACTCGTTCAATGGTATTCTCGCTTTATCCAATTACATTTTGCATATGTGGTCCTGTGTTACTTTTTTTATTTTATTACATTTTCAATGATTACAAATTCAAATACATATGTAGATAGTACAATGGTATAAACTTAAACAGTTTAAACTTATTATTAAATTGTTACATTTACAAATTGTTTTATAATTGTTTGTGTATTTTTTATGCATATTAAACTATACGTGTTATGTCCGAATTTAATAATTCATATGATATATTCATTTATTCTTAATCTAAATGTACATATCGCTCATTTACTTGAATAGTGTCATAACTCAAAAAACACGATTTTTGAGTTGAGTATGCAGAAATGTGCGCAATTTCATCGTCCATATTGTATAAAAATTTCATTCCGATGCGTAGGAAAATAAACCGTGATATAAGAATGTGCCGTTCTTAAATTTTTTATGTTGCATTAGTTTTTAACCACATTAACGACACTTCTCACTTGTGCCAGAATTAGTTATAATTTTTTTACGAAATAACGACATATTTTGGGTTCCAACACATATTGTGAAAAAGTGAATTTGATTTTCTTTTCAAAAAGAACGACACATTTTGTATTACAACGATATTGGTGAAAAATTAATTAAATTATTCATATTGTTTTTTTCAGCAAAAACGACACATTTGACTTATGACGGCGAAATAGATTTACAGTACTTTTCGCTTAATTGCACATCAAAATTTGCACGAATTTTCGTTCAATTAACCGGGGAATCATTTAACAGATACTCGTTTAATTGAACATTTCGTTCAATTAAAAGAATCCCGTTTAATTGAACAGTTTGTTCAATTGCAGTAATCACGCCTAATTGGACCACAGGAAAATGCATATGTTCTCTTAAAGTTTTTCAAATATTTCAATAAAATTTTTACCCCTAAACGAAAAAATGCATGTAACAGAAACAATTTATATAATATATATATAAATATAAAGTTATATATATAAAGTTTTAAACTTAAAGAAAAAATAAATCTTTTATTGATTATACAAAAATTAAATTCATAAACTTAACTTAAAAAACAATTCATACGCTTCAATTCATATTTAGCTCTTCCATGCACGTATTATGAAAAATCACTTAGTGTTACAAATATAAAAGAATTAAAGAACAAATAAATTCATGTTGTACATATTCGAGATCATTGTTTAAAAAAGAAAAATAAATATGATGTGTACATTTATAAGTGTTACTTAAAATATTCGGTAATTTTCTTTTGTGTATTTTTTAATTTATATGAGATAATATAAGACTCCATATTACCTAACTCACATATAAATTTATTTTCGGAATAAAAATATGTCTGAAGCTCTTGTACGTATTTTAAAGCTTCTAGAACTGATGGAGGCTTTGGATTGTCATATTCTTTCTCTCCTTCCTCAACATCAGTCCTATCCAAAATATGTTCAATAATTTCTGTATCAGTAAGCACTCCATTACAGTCTTCGTTGTCGTCACATGTGACGAATTTTTCAAAGTCTTCTCTAAATCTTCTGCTATTTCGAAATTACTGGTACTTTCAGTTTCCTCATTTTCTTCTTCAGAACACGTCTTTGTTAATTTCGACTGCAAAATGATACTTAGTATTACTAAACTACACAATAACGAAATCTCATAATTTAATACCTTTTTTAAAACACTGTTTAATAGATGTTGGCTTTACCATCCAGAAACTGCGCTTTATCATATGCATTCCAAGTAGAATATTAATTGATTTTGAAAACTCTTCAACTGTTTTCCCTAGCTCTAAAGCTCCAATCTGCTTTCTAATAATATTCTGTCTATAGTATGACTTGAAGGCATGAATAATACCTGATCTAGGGGCTGGATTATTGAAGTGGTATTTGCCGGCAAAAACTGTAGATTTATATAGTTTAAATTTTGGACTTTTTGTGGCAAGCTGCATTATCTGCAAACAGAATAATATTTCTTTTCTGTGAAGCCATTTCTTCTTCTAAATTAAGTATAATTTCGTTCCATAGATCTCCTGTCATCCAGGCTTTTCGATTCGAATAGTATTTTAAGGGCAACACTTTGTTTTTAAAGCAACGTGGATTTTTAGCCTTTCCAATTACAACAACTTTTTTGTATTCACCTGTGGCATTGCATATAAATAGTAGTGTTAGGCGCTCTTTTGACGATTTAAATCCAGTGTTACGGTATCCCTGCTTGCACAGGCTTTTTCCAGGCAATGCTTTAAAAAAATAAAGCGCTCTCATCCGCGTTAAAAATGTCGGCCTCTTCGTATTCAGATAACATATTTGGCACAACAAAATTTAAAAAATCTGCAGCCGCTTTCGAATCTGCCGATTTTTGTTCTCCATGAATTTTCGGAGCTTAATTCCTTGGCGCTGTTGCCAGCGCCATAGCCAACCTGTTGATGGAGTAAAATAACAATTCATTTGTTGTGCCAGCTGCTGTGCTTTTTCCATCAACATGTTTGTTGAAATCACAGCACCAGATGATTGCATTTGTTCGAACCAAATTTGAAGCGCCCGTTCAACTTCAATATGAATTCCATGCCGTTCACGTTTGCTTGACAATTTGCACTGGGATGATTTAGACTTTATATAGAACTCATTTCGCAAAATTCTATTCAATGTGGTAAGAGAGCACCCATACTTTTTTGCACAGCTCATCCTTCGGTTTGGATTTAGCTTCAGATAAAAGTTTAAGCTTATCCTTAATTGTAAGGGTTACATATCGTTTTCCGCTCATAGTCAAACAAAATTAACATTACAATAAAATAAATTTCCAAAGTTATTGTCAAATAGAAATTAAACACTTACGCTATCTCACAGTTTTTCTTCGCCAATAAACATATGTTTTCAATTGCTTAATAGAGATGCCACACAGTGTTTATTACAAATGCTGAGAAATATGTAATGCCAGACTTTTTTTTCCAATAATACTATTTAGTGGAATTAACCGGGGAAAAATATAAGGAAAATTATTTTCGATGACATATATTTTGAACCAACTAAGCGGGAAAATCAATTAACCGAGTCCAATTATCCGAGAAAATTTACATGTGCTTTCATATGCTGTATTTTTTTGCCCGATCACACGGTTCAATTAAACGGGGAAACCAATTAACCATAGGGTCAATTAAGCGAAAAGTACTGTATATTTTTCACAAATAACGACATAATTCAAATTGGGTCACATTTCTGCGCCAGAAAAAGCATTAGTACACTCTATTTGGTCCATTTATGACTATTGAAAACTTTAAATCGCTCTCCTGAAAAATCGACTTTTTTGAGTTGTGACACTATTCAAGTAAATGAGCGATATATAGATACATATGTATATTAATATTTTTGTCTGGCGTAAGTGGGCGTGGATTGTACACACCTTACGCAAACCTGCTAACGACATATGTATGTAGCAAGAAATACTATTGACTGGAATCCTTCTGGATAGAGACAAGTTGGTAGACCTGGCCATACCTGCTTGGACGCTGACCTCGGACCTAGTTCAGTACTTCGGTTGGAGCGCAATAAAGCGTACCTGACAGAAATGGTTGCGCCCTATGCTCATTGAAGAAAATAATTAGCTGATTTATATGTATATGTAACTTCTCCTTCGAATTACCCAAATTTCGATTGCGTTGCGTATAACATTTCAGGACTCCTTGTAGCCTCTCAGCTACACTGGGTCTGCACTTTCCGTTGTCCGTTCCAGAAAGGGTAGCCGCAAGCTGTGAAGAAATATTTAAAGTCATATTAAATATAGCAAGTTTGCATGCATGTTAATTTTAGCTTCAAATCGGTTTACTTACCTTAAAATCACTTTTCTTTATTCTATAAAAGTAAATAAATTAGTTAATTTTTACAATAAACATTACCAAAACAGACGCCTGTCTGTTTACACGCCAAATTTTTTCACAATGCGCTATTTGCTTATACAATGAATTTCTTCGATTCTCATCGAGATCAGAAAACGCTATTAATAAGATTGGATGAGAATGATTCGCCAAATATATTAATACTTAACTCTCTGGTTGACCATATCGTATATGAATATCAATTGGGAAAAATTGGAGTTTATCAAGGATAAAAATGATCCAAAGAGAAAATGTAACCCCTAATTAAGTGTAATTATGTCATAGTCTGTAATGCATATATTTCTTTTTTTTACTCAAATAACATATGTACACATAAGTAAAAACAAAGTTTCAACTTATATTTTAAAATCTATATATTTTTAACAAAACTCTTACGCCTCTATCAATTCTCAATTTCAATAACTATTTCCCGTCAGTAATAATCAATATTTGACGCGAATACGGACATCAAATTTGCTTTGCAATAAATGCTATGCATTATATTTAATAAAAACTAGCTTTTTTTCTATTATATATATGTACAATTGATGCTTTTTCAATTGCATAGTTTTATGCTTAACGTAGAGGAGTTTTATGTAAATACATATTTAGTTATAGACTATTCCGTTGACGGTTTTGCCATTTCAGTCGACTCTGACCTACTGGCATCGTTTTGTATAACTTTCATATATACGTAAATATGTATATATGGTACGTATTGACAAGAACGTGTGATATAAATTTAAGTTTAAAATTCGAATACTCTAAACTATTAATACGACTAGCATTGTTTATTAATTATAATTAGCTTACTAAATATTGTTTTGCTTTAAATAAATTGGGACCAAATCTATTCAGTTTCAGTGAAGTGAGAACCTAAAAAATAACAATTACATGGTTGATGTTATGTTAAAGGATTAATATATTTTCCTACTGATATTGAATTTTCACCGTTGTCCATCAGAATTTAAAAAAAATATCAAGAACAATGTTGTCCAGTTGCATTTGTTATCAATTAACATGTTATGCATGACAAGGAAAGTGTAGTACTCAAGAAATATTTCGTGGTTTCATCGTTTACTTTGTTTTATATTGCATACTGCTTTGCATTGCTTAATTATTTATGAATTTCGTAAATGAATAAGAGTATATTTTACTGCAACCGAGATTGATATACTCTCGGAAATAGTGAGAACGGTTGTAAAGCCTAAAGCTAAAATGTAAAGTCAACCGGAAGGACGAACTTTTTTGTGTATTAAGGAATTAGGTGAAATTATCAAATTATAATGTGTTTAGTTTAAATAATTTAAAAACCTGTTTTCCCTAATGAAAAGCAAATTTAGAATTTAAACAAACCTCTACTGTAAACATTAATTTTTGTTAGTATATGTCTGAAATCACACGCTGATCGATTCACTGTATACAGTCTCTCGGAGAGACGCTATAATTATTTTCTGTATATATAATATCTGGGATAACATATTTAATTCATATATATTGATTCATATGTCTTTAACTTTGTCCTTTTAGGCTTGGCCCATGTGACTTACCAGATTCGTGGGCACCAAACACAAATAACAATAACAGCAATATTAGTAGTATCGTTGCGAACAGTAGAGACATCTCATCGTTATCAGCAGTCTCAAAAAACTCATCAAATACAGCTGTCCCTCTACATATTGAGAACAACATTAGCTCGAATATTGTGTTCTTCAAAAACAAAAGTAGTACAACTACAACTGCCATTCAATCAGCCACTACTTTTGGCTTTTCAACATCATCAACGGCCAGAGAAACAACAACAACCACTTCCAGTCCCATATACAAGGTGCCTCTCTCATCGCCAGCCGCCGCCACAGCCGCTGTTACGGTTACAACAGCGAGCATTGGTAGTGTGGTAACACCCTTAGGTGTGGGTCTGGTACCCTCTACACCGACGTGCGCGCCCCTTACTGGAACAAGTACCGCTGGAACTGGAGGTTTAGCTGGTGTATTGTTATCAGCCTCAATTTCAGCTGGTGGCAGTAAGAACAGTATTTCAGCTCAGAAAACAATTGCCAATTTTCAAGTGAACAACGTCAATGATAATACAAATAACAGCGGCAACACCAGTGTTAGAAGTCAAACACTTCCATTGCAACCACAACAATTACAATTGCAGCAGCAAAACAGCTCATTCTTACATAACAAACACAACAACCAAAACAACAATAATAGTTCTTTGGTAAAAAACAACAACCACAAAAATTGCAACAATTTTAATTTAATACTGCGACAGAAGGCTGCCGCAACTGTAAGTTTAGCTGCCGCACTGCAAAATTCCATCACCATGAATGCGGTGGCTTCACCAATCTCAAATAATCCAGCGACGCCGACTCGAAAAATTAGAAGAAAAACTGATCCGAAAGCTAATTTGGTATGTTTATTTTTTTTTTTAATAAAACATGTAGATTATACGAGGGCGAACGAGAAATATTAAGTCTACAAAATAAACTCGACCATTTTGGGGATTTATATCTCTACATAGTTTCCTTTTTGCTCGATACAATGATCCAGCGATGTTGCTACTTAACCCGTCGAATTCCAATAAGCCCAATAATTCGGCATCGTAGGGTCCTGTAAATCTTTTGCCATTCTCTAGAAGAAGTCCACCGTTTTTTGGAATGTCTTTTGTCGCGATGCCCTTGCGTACGTTTAAATTTTCTTTTGCCAATACGAGATCGTTGACTTCTGGCACCTCCACTTGGCCGTGGCTTATCAAAAACCGACGAGCGTTCTGGTTAAACTAGTTGAAGTCACCATATTCAGTATCCAAGCACTCTTATATCTTATTTAATTGCGCGAGTGACCAACCGATATTGAGCTACCCTCGGATTGTAGAGTTCTGTAAAAGAAGATATCCCACGTGAGAATATTTGTCTGACAGATTTCTAAATCCAATGATTTTCCAACTGGAACCACCAGTAGCTGAGCTAAAAAAATAGCTAAGAAATGATTTATTATTTATATAACTTATACTTCATTGCAATAGTAAAACAGTAAGTTATTAATTTGCGTACGTATACATTTTTATATTCAGACAATGAAAGTTTTTACTTCCTAACATTAAGAATTTATAATTTGTAAGTATTTAATCTATTATAAATAAATAACTAATATATTTGTATGAAATAATCTAGCCACAATCACAGATCAATAAATGTAACAACGAGAAAAGGCGTCGCGAATTGGAAAACAATTATATCGAGCAATTGTCCGAGTTTTTACAACTCAACAAACGCGGTGATACAGCCTCAACGAAACCAGACAAAGCTGCAATATTGAACCAAGTAGTGAAAACGGTAAGTCAATATTTTATATATCATTACAGATGTTTGCTTCGAATGACGTCACAAATTGTACATTAAGACCATCGTAATTGTTGGGAATTGTATAGAAATGATAGATGATAAATTCTGTCAAATAAGTATCCGGAAATTCTCATTTTAAATTTTCCCGCTGAGAATATTTCAATTTTTTTCCCCAGGTTGGCACAACTGTCAGCCACTAGTCTGTGAATTTTTATTGCTATGTGTCATTTAGTTTGTTTACGGCGTCATTAGGAACAAGTCAACCTTTTGTGTGCGTTGCGATTTTTATATGCCCCTCTTTGAACGATTTATCCCAATCGTAAACTTGAGTTTTCGACATGGTTGAGTCACCAAATGTTTTTTCAACATTTCCAACGTTTTGGCAGAAGAAATTTCGCTTGCAAAACAAACACTTTGTTCAATATTTTTATCCATTCGAAATGAGAATTTTCGGGTACTTATATGACAGAATGTATTATACAAGTATAACATACCAATGTTTTTTTCAACATTTCAAACGTTTTGGCACAAGAAATTTCGCTTGAAACACAAAATTTCACACAAACTCTTTGTTCAATATTTTTATCCATTCGGAATGAGAATTTCCGGGTATATGACAGTAACAATGTTTGGAATGGATTTTTAATAAGTTGAAGAATATTTTAAATTTTGATTAGTTTATATTTTAGTGTTTCCTAATATGGTTGACAAAGAGAACAGGTGATTAATTTCATGGAAAAATCAAAAACTCACCGATTTCTAGGTTTAATTGACGTGATACTCTCATAAGATTCATGCTCACACGATCTCCAGTTTTAGTTGGCAAGTATTGGGAGCAATATTTATCATATTTTTTCATCGCCTACATACGATATAATAGGAACTTTTTTAAAACTCTGCATCGATAGAAAAATTTTAAATTTTGTATTATGTCCTGGTCGAAAAGTTCGATTTATGGAACTTATATAAAATTTGACTTCTATTGCCAATTCAAGAATTCGATTTATGGAGAACTTCGAGTTAGGGTAGTTTGAGTTATGGACGGAAATTTGACTTCTAAACGCTATTGCCAATTCAAGAATTCGACTTATAAAGATCTTTAAGTTATAGAAGTTCGACTTAACTGAACTAAAATTCATCTGTATTGTAATTGTAAATATAAATTATGCTGAGATTAACTTCACAGAAACATAATGTTTTGTGTACTTGTACATATTTAGTTTATAATCGTTTGCGAAAACTATGTATTGATCTCAATTTATTGCAATATCATAAATAACTGAAATTATATCATTTATAATTCATTTATGTAACAATCAACATCGAATAGTACGTACATTTTCTTGATGAATTCTGATGAATGTCATTCAACCTTCATGATGGTGTTCCAGTGGTGAAATATAAAAGCAAATACTTTCGTAACAACGATTTTCTTTTGAATTTATAAAATATTTGCATCTAACTGCATTAATTAAATATTATGGTGGCAGAACATTTGTTATGATAAATTCAATATATGTAAAATTATTAAATAAGCATCATACTTAACTGTTAATTTTGAAATTGAATTGATATTACGAAGTATTCGTTATTTACTTAGCAAGCCGGTCTTATATGTTCCCCTTTTCTGACTCATATTCAGCTCTTAACAATTCTATTATTTTCAAAGATGGAGATGGGGATATTTGTTGGAACGGTGGAATAATTAGTTTGTAAGAATTCAGAGTGCCAGCTAATTTTTCTGTAGAATTAATAATTTTCGGTCTTCGTTAAAATTCTCGTATGAATTGAAATTAAAAAAAGTTGTAAATGTTTTTTTAAGCAAAATATTTTCGGTTACTATAAGGATAAATTCAAAATATCATTAATAGTGTATGATAAATTTAAAACATCATTAACAGCGTTGAGTAATGAAAATTCGAAATTTTGACGCTTTCTAATTTAAATTTGTATAAAAAGCAAACAAAGGTAATGTAATAGATTGTAATTTTATTTATGAGGGATAAAATAGAATCATAATAAACAAAGTTGATGAATCTCGCATATGTACATATGTCTTTTCTTATACATTCTTGTATGTGTATAATTTAACACATACATACATAAGTCTTATTTTGTTGTTCGTTTCATTGGTTTCAGTGGGCTCCACCACCACCGATTTATACTTATCTCATTATTCTTCTGTATATACAGTCACGTGAAAAATAATAGGGATACACGACACATGTCCCTATTATTTCGCACACTCAAAAACGATCTTACTTCACAAAATGATAAACATTTTTTCTTTGATAACGGTTCTTTACTTCACTGACATCCCAGCAAACAATTGCATGTTACATTTTTGATAATTTTTTAATGTTATTTTTTACCTGTTTTCAAGCAAGTGTCCCTATTATTTTTCACATGACTGTATGTACTTTTTATACTTCTGAACATGTGCTATATTTATTCTCTCTTCCTCTTTGGCAAATTTAAAAGTTTGTAACAACAGTGCAAAATATAATAGGCGAAGAATATAATAAAGGAAACTTAAAAATACTTATTCAAACCGAAAACAACAAAACAAACAGATCAACGAACTATGTACATGTATAGCTATGTTTATTCGACTAGGCTTATTGTAAGTTTTTAAAGGTGCAAGAGTGTTTCTGTTAGCGTTTCTTCTTTTGGTATTATTGTTGTGTATGTTTTAGATACTTTAATTAAATGTTCGTGCTCATTAGCATTTATTCGGATTGTAGATTTTTGCTGTATGCGCTGAGTATGCACTTTTTTACCATCGTAAAATTGATATGCAGTTTATAATATCTATATATGAATAAATGTTCGTGCTTGTATTTTCATTTGTACATCATTCGATATAATAACAATTTACTACTCTATAATTTTGAGTATGTTGTTATATGAGCATGAATCGCACTTATGTATATAGTTCTGCGTATTCTTTTTTCCTCTTTTAGTTGAACGGTAGCCGGTGCGGAAGCTTTATCCATAAAAGCTCTTTTGTCTCATCCATAGTCTGTGAAATGACCGGCTACCTAACTAAACACCATGATCGTTATCGCTCTGGTTGGGCAAGTTAATATAATATAATATGAACAATTATTTGGAAGCTCATATGGTTGAATATGACATCATTACGTAATGTTTGTTGTTGTTGTTAGTGAATGATGAGAAAAGATGCAAAACAAATAATGATTAAGAAATCTCTGTCGACTAGGGTGATATTGTGTCATGAAAATAATGTTTTTTAGTTTTATTGAAAGCCACTCTTTCGTTATACATATATGCATAATTGTTAAACGTTTAAATGTGATTGCTTTTTAAATATGGAAAATTATCAAAAAATAATAAGCGTAATACTCAATATCCAACCGTTTAATTCTCTTCCTATCTGTTTTTAGTTTCCTAAATAACCTCATATACATACGTTTGTAGTGGTGTAATATGTACACATTAATTACCTTTACTTCGTGAATACGAGTACTCATTGTCAAAGTTGTCGCCATCGTTGTGTTGTATCGTCAGCATTGAATGTATTTCGTCGTACCCAGTTTGCGATTGATCGTTGTTTCAACAGTTGTTTTTGTAAAGATATCGCTTATGTGGGTTTAATTTTTGCGTTTTTTCTTTGGTAGTGGAGCTTCGTAAGGTAGATCCCGCTTTGCTTTAGTTTAACATTCGCACTCCCAAACGCTATTATGTTTTAAATCTTCTCTTATTTCGTTTCGTTTGTTCTTGTGTACATGCCGATTCTTTATTTGTTTTTGTTATGATTGCGTTGATCGGTGCAATATTTTTCGTTTTCACAATGTGCGATTTTCTCTTTTTCTTGCATACTATAAAATTTTAATTCATTCGTTGTAGAGGTTCGAAATCGTTGAGAGGTTGCAGCGGCATATATAGTAAGAAAGCAAACTTTGTAGATATTGGCCTAAAAAGTGGCTAAACAAAAATAATTATAAAATTCTTTAATTTTCTTTTAATTTCTATAACCAAAGGTTTCCATAACTGGAGTTGATCTTACCTATTTTTGTAAATAGTAACAAGTTTTTCGTAATTGAGTGTGTGTGCAACTTGTGGCCCAGGCAAAGTCTAAAATCGTAATTTTTTTTCTCAACAGTGGCGTTTCTCCGGAAGGAATGAAAGGATTTCATATTTTCATATATTTTAACACATGAAAGCTTAACTCTTGATGTTTAATATCAATACACACTCCATAAATAAATAGTCAGATAATCTTTGTATAAATACATTTACTTACATACGTTTTCAAATGTAAACAGTATAAAGCTGAAGATCCATATACATATACAGAGATGGTAGATATGGATTCACAATAATCAATTATTGAAGTAAACACTAACCTTTTATATATATGTATTCATTTAATTTACATACACATACATGTATGGCATAGCAGCTTTGTGAATCCTTTAATATAAATATTTTCATAAAGTACAAATTATGTGTTGTAAATAGTAAGATTAAATCAATTAATTCCTTCGTTGGCTAATAATTATTTCTATCTTTTCAGTATCGAGAGTTTTGTGACAAAGGCCAAAGCCGTGATATTTCTTCTGCAACGTCAACTACTGCTCCTTCAGCTCTCAATTCGACGACACCGAATAACAATAATAGCAATTCAACTTCAAAAAGCAACGATAATCGAAATAATACAGCATCCACACGTTGTTTACGATGTGCAACTGACAATTGTTCTATACATCCAGTACAGCAAGGCGACGTTTCATCGACCGAACCTCCACTCCCAGAGCCATCGTTGCTTAACGGTCAAGTGCCCGAAATATCTGCCTATTTTGAAGCCTTGGAACATTACCTCTCATCAGTCGATTGGGTACTTTTACAAGTCACTGCGGACGGGATAATTGAGTCGTGTACGCAGAATATACGTGAACTAATCGGCTATGACAAACAGGAACTATATCGTAAGCCACTATATCAATACCTACACTCTGGCGATCATGCGAAATTAGATCCAATTATAAATAATATGCCGTATGGTGTTAGCGGAAATGGAACTGGAGATATTGGTTGTGGCAGTGGTAGCCAAAGTGGCTGGAATGATTTGGAAGATGCGAATAGTGGTACAAATTCGCAACATTCAACAGCCTCGTTAGGTCCAGGAAGTGCTAAAATTAAAAGAAATATAGCAGCTAAAGTGCGAATGTTGGTCAAAGATTTGCGGTCCGCTACTCAAACATCCATGTCGCACCAAAACGACCCTTTGGATCAGAAAACTGTTGGACAACAGATACACCCAGAGAAATATGAGGAAGTTATGTTGCTTGCAACACCGATGAAAGGTAAGGTGTTTATTGTTTATTGTTTATGATATTGCGTTTGCTAATTATATAAATTTTAGACGACGGAGATACAACGTCCTCCATATTGTGTTTGATCACCCGTCCTGAGGACGAGCCAGCAATTCAACAGGTACAACCTCAGGCCATAGAGCATTTAACCTTTAAACTCGACGTACACGGCAAGATACTCAATTTGGATGCAACCGCACTTCGTGAACCCTATCGTCAACATTTGAGTAGCTGGTTGGGACGACTCTTGCAGGATCTTTGTCATCCTCAAGATTTAAATGCTCTGAAATCACATCTACGCGAGGTTCAAGAGTCAGCTGCATCAGTCCATTTGATGAATTCGCCGGCGGCACACTCACCCGGTGGAACGCCTGCTACACTAATTAATCCTCCCATTGCGAACGTTATGTCACGTCCATTTAGATTACGTTTCGGTGCACCCGACGTTTATGTTCATGTTAAGGCTAATTCACGACTTTTTTTAAATCAGTCGCAAACTGAGGGTGATTATATTATGTCTCTGCAAACAATACTTAATACGGATAATGATATAGGCGGGGGAGGTATTGGAGGTTTGAACATCGGAAGTATCGGTAACAGTAACATAATGCCATCTAGCAGTTTGTCTACAATGTCGCCCACTCCATCATTAGTTTCGCCACTTTCTCTCCCCTTGGACTCACTTGTTAATAACAATTCATCGTGCTCCTCATCGTCAGCCTCAGCATTAGCAAGTGTAAGTAGCGGAGCCCACATGCTAGGTGGACTAGTTGGAGGTGGTGGCATGCCACCACATAGCACCCAAACTACTAATGTGGGTGGACCACTAATGACTTCAGCTGTTATCAATGGTACCGGAGGTGGTACACAGCGTAACAATCCTGCTGTAGCAACTTCGGCATCGACTTCGAATAATTCCACCTTAGTAAATTCTTTTACTGCATCGCCTGCTGGCCCCGAAGCAACGATTTTCTATAGCTCCGACCCCTTTGATTTTGACTTGGCACATTCCAGTTTTGAAATGGACGCCACTGGTTGGACGGATTCGCGTCCAAATTCTCGTGCTTCTGTTACTACTCCGGTAAGCACTCCGCGTCCACCTTCAGCGGGACATGGATTCAGTCCGGCAGTATGTGCTTCACCATCGACGCCATATCAACTGTCGTCACACTCAGCTGCAAGCTTGCCTTCACCTCAGTCAAATACAAGTCAGCCGTCGTCTGCTGGCCCTGGCCTTAGTGGAGGCCCGTTTGGTTTTGGCTTCCCGACGTTCGAGACAAGTGATAAGAATAATGATAAAGAACACATGAACGCTGGCATAAACAGCAGTGGCAGCATGAGTGGCAATAATTCAGGACCTCCAGGTAGTTCTAGTGGTGCGTTAAGCGGCAGTGCAAATTTACCAAATGGTGGCCCGCCATTACTAACCACTGTGACTAATATGAGTCAAGTATCTGCACAGACCAATCCACCTCAACCGGAGTCAGAGCGTTTACGGCATTTATTGACGAATAAATCGCATTCAATGACCTCAGGAATGAACACGAGCGATGGTGATAAAGATCACCTTAACCTACGGCATAAGGTGAGATTAGATATATATTCGTTATATGAGCCTTCACTCAACAGTAAATGGTTTTTAAAGAGGTATCGATATGTACGTACATTATTTATGCTATGTTTTTGATCTCCCGAAAGTTTTACAATCAGGGTCTACTCAATTCCGACGAAGATAAGGATGGTGGAGGTGCCGGCGGTAGCAACAGGGGTTCGTCCGGAATGTTCAAAATGGGCGCTGCTGGTATAACGAATGCGCGCCTATTTGGTGGTGGTGCATTACCAAAATCTTCGAACTCCAGCAATCCCATGTTACTGTCGGTAAGTAAGGCCCCACCATCCCCTTAAACCATTCACTTAACTTTACTTTTTATCTGCACAAATATTTGAGTACACTCATGTACTTGAAGTAGAATACACAGATATTTTCCTATATGTATTTTATACAGTTGCTTAACGAGAAATCGGAGGATGATGATGGCAAAGGACCTTCCCTTGGTCGACAGAGTGAATTAATGCGTCAATTACAAAAGGACGATGGTCACTTTAGTCATTCACATGGTCATAGTCACGGACAACATCACTCCAAGGACATGTCGCAAGAGGATTTACTTAAAAGTTTAAAGTACCAAGGTGACCCAACAACTCGCAAGCGTTCACTCAATGAACCGGATGATGGCATATTAGCAAAACGTGAGAGTGACCGTCCATCCAAGCTGCGTGAAAGCAATAAAATGCTTGCTTCGCTGTTAGAAAATCCGCCAAAGAACCCCATAGTAACTGTACCACCTCAAGTCAAAACTATACCTGACATTGCACCATCAGCAAGCCGCGGCAATTCGGCCCTCGGTGTCATGAGTGTTTCAGCACCAAATAGCCTAGGCGGCATGCCTCCAAAAAGTGGCACAATGACAACGACATCATCGATAAGTGCAGGCAATTCCGTCGGTGGTGTTGGACGGAGTAGTAGTATACGTAAACAATATTCCGATACCTACCTCACGCTGCAACATCAGCAACAACTCCATCTACAACAACAACAACAGTGTTTAGGTAACATTCAGCGCCCTTCACATCAGCAGCCAACTCAACTATCTCAACCGCCAATAAACTTTGCTTCATCAGACGCCTTCGGAACATCTCTACATAATACCACAGCTACCTCAGGGACAGCCAACGTCACAGCGTCGATTGTGACATCACAAGCGAGTTCCCAATTAGCCGGCCCTAGCGGCGCCGATGGCGATTCAGAATTGTCTAAGATTTTGGATAGCGTTATGGATTACGTTTCAGACGATGGACCCTTTGTATCAGCACCTACTCCTACTGCCTTGTCTGGATTAACACAGCAAGAGATTAATGAGCGCATGGCTATTAATGCTATTCAAAATTCATTGATGGTTGAGACATCTCAACTGCAACAGCAACAACATCATCAACAACAGCCACAGCCGCCGGCCTATCCCGGCAATGTAATGGGTGGTGGCAGTGGAGGGGGCACTGGATCGGGTTTGTCACAGCAACAACACCAACTCCAGCTGCAGCATCATCTACAAATGCTCCAAAGGCAACAAGCTGCCATTGGTGGCAATCAACAGTCAACTCAGGTACAACAAATGTTGGAGGTACTACGTGTTAACGCCAATCAAAGCTTCCAACGTCCGCCACCTATGTATTCGGCGTCGCGTAACCGGGGCCCAATGAATGCCGTTACTACACCTGGAGGTTCTGTTTTGCCAGCACATCAGCAGTACCGAATTCGTCAACAGCAGCAACAGCAACAACAACAAAAAGAACGTCTTCTACAGCAACAACAAAAGCAGCAACTTTTGGTTCCTGAGAGTGCAACAGCGCGCACAGATCAGTTATGTATGTAAAAAGAATAAATATGTTTTTATTGTTATTTGACCACTATTTGTGTCTCATAGGTCTAAATCCAAACATCAACAACATTGGTTCACTGTTGAATAATACAGTAGCTCCAAATGTTGCTTTGTCTCGTACCAACTTGCCGCCCGATTCTCAACTGAGTCCGAATTTTGCACAGAATTTACTTCAACAACAACAATTAAGTCCAGGTCAACGTAATGCACCCTTCAGTCCACAATCTAATGCAGGTCTGTTACCAGCAAATAAATATACGATTTTTTCCTTACATTTTTCACGTATACTTTCAAAGGTTATGCATCGCAATTTTCACAGAGCGGACAACGTCTATCGCCCCATCATCAACATCATATTTCACAACAGCAACAACAAGTGAATGCCCAGCAGCAACAACAGATGTCGTTTCAGGCTGCCCAAGCCGCAAACGCTAATGTCGCTCCGCAGCTATCACCACGCCAACCGCCTTTTACTGGGGGCCCAGGTAATGTACAATCGCAAACTGGCATGCCGAATACGTCATCACAACAATGGAATGCTGGTGGTAATGTCAGTACGGCAAGTGTGCAGCTAAGTGGAAATTTGACAACTCAACGCAGTCACTCATTACAACAACACAATCCTATGTTAAGCGCGCAATTACAAGTTAGTGTAAACAATTTTTCTTTGAAGGAAATTTTAAAATTTTTCTGTTTTTGTTTTTTTCATTACTTTAGCAGGGAGTTAGTTCTTATACAACACGTCCGTATCAAAATCAGCGGCGAAGTCTCAACTCTCCTAACGGAGGTGGTGTATCTGGTAATGCAGCTGCTAGTAATATCGGCACCAATGTCAGTCTGCAGAGGCAAAATTCTTTTCAAGGAGGTGAATCTAGTGGTTTTGGAGGTACATCAAATTCTCCGTCTCCACAGTCACCATATGGGGGATCTAGCTCAAATGTATTCCAGCAACAACAAATGCAACGAATGCAACGCCAAAGTAGCGTTCCGCAAACTACCCAACATTTACCTGGTATGTGAAAACATTTATGTGTTGAAAATTATTATATTTTTAATATTGTAAATTAAAGACCAATAACACAAAGTATGACAGCTGTCTAAAGTACTTGAATTTGTAGGTTTCTTATTGACACATTTGTTTGTAACTTATAATGTTAATCTGCTGCAAAAGTGTTAACATTTATCTGCATAAAATAACGGTGATAGGTACTGAGTTGTATGTATACGATCAAATGTTTATGTCTACATTTAGAAATACATGAATTAATGTATATCGGTTCGTCCGTCCGTGGATCAAACATCCAATTCTTATAAAACATGTGAGAATTTAACTAATATGCGTTCCTGGGACCATCAGTCCATCTCCAGAATCCCGAAACGGTATTACGGTTTATAAACTGAAAAAGACAAACAATCGTAATCCACAATTTGGATAGTTTTCATATCTAAATAGAAATTTGGAATAGAGATAGTGAAAATTATTTACATATCGAACGTTTTTTACACGTTTCACAGAAAAAACTTTGACTTCTTGTTATTGTTATCGCAGGGCAACAAAATGCTATGTTGTTGTACTTTTTTTTTGCGTCAAAAGTATTTACACACAACTTGAAATGGATTATCCTGTTATTTTTAAATGATATTTTTTTTAATTTTAATGTTTAGTCTAAGTAACTATTCTAAGGCGATAAATTCATAATTGGTTGCATTACCATTGGCATCAATAACAGTCTGCTTTATGGTACGAATTGATTCAACACAATTGTGCGCTAAGTTAACTGTTAATTTAGACCAAATGTCGGTAATTTAGCGTTTTCGGTTATTATATCAATTGTCCTCGGATATTTAACGAAACCCCAAATATTTTCAAAAAAGTTTAGGTCGGGGCTCTCCGGAGGTCAACTTGATTGCTTCACTTAAAAGGTGTTACCAACAAAAAATGCTTTGTGAAATGGAGCATTGTCCTGTTGTAAAATGTAGACTATAGTTGGAAAAGGCCGACTAACCACTACAATGGCATGGTCATGTGAATTCTGATATATTCGGATGATTTGGCGTACCTAAATTAGTACCAAATCTCCAAAACTTAAGTAAGGAAAACTTCCCCAAAAAATCATAATATCACCTCCGGCTCTATTTAGCGTCTAAACTGCATTATTCTTCTTCTCACGTTCTCAGGTGGTAAATGGATAAAGGGTTTACTAAAGAAGTCCTGGAACTAATAATTAATAATTTATTTGCCCACTACAGGCTTTAGGATGCAATTTAAGGCAAAAGAGAGGAATATCGCTTTTTTGGTTTCGGAAATATTGACCACTTTATGCACAACGTAGGCATTTATGTTAACTTTTTTAAGGTCCTGAGCAGTGTAGCATCATTGACTGTTCATGCAATATGCTGATTCGATGCTGTTGCAATATTAACAGGACTTAATTGTGGTTTTTTGTATGACAGTTCCTACTAATCTTCCCCATTATCTTGGAGTTATCACAGGTTTCTGCCCAATTCTCTTTAAAGTATCCTTGCAATTGTTCGTCTCCTTCAGTATAAACAGTATTATAAACAGTGTTCTTTTAAATTCTATAAATTTCCGAAGCCGAAACACCAGTCTTAAACTTAGTAACAGTCTCCGATCTAGTTATAATCCATAATTCCTTTGGTTTCGGCATTTTATTTACCAATTTAAAATTTTAAGGCTGAGTTAGTTTGTTTTAAATGAAATAGAATCCAATCACTACTCTTGCTCAAACCAAATCGAAGGGTAAATCGCCGTGTGTAAATACTTTTGACACAAAAAAATGTATGTAAATACTTTTTACTACTGCGAGTCCTCAGTATTTGCTTATTCTCCGTCATATTTCTAGTTATTCTCACAAAACTGGCATCATTCGCTTAGGAATAGATCAAGGTTTCCAACAACATAGCATTACCCTGCGACAACAACAACAAGCAAAAGCTTTTTATGTGAAACATGTAAAAAAACCTTCGATGTGTAAATAATTTTGACTACCTCTGTACAATAAATAATTCAAGAGTACAGAAATATATCAAAATAAAATTTAGTAGACAAAATTAGAATAACTTTACTATTAGCTCCGATATAGTTATAATATATCAAATTGATTTGCTTCTGAAACTAGTCTAAATTTACTAGGCAAAACTGAAGGAAAGTTTTCTAGCCCTGATATAATTATAAAGTTTGGCTTGTTGCTAAAGTAGTTTTGCTTAAACGCTTCTTATCATAAATAACGTATGCAAAAAAATGTGTTACAACAAGAATATAAAAATAATTTTGGAAATAAAATTTAGTTTCCTTAAGAAATCCAAAATTCACATTTAATTTATGTTATTAACTAAGCAATATTATGTTATAAAAATTAATTCCAGTCATATATAAATACATGTACATTTTTAAGTCTATATAATATTTTGCATTTTGATATACATTTGTATGTCCCTTTGTGCTTCACAGTTTCTTCAATTGAGCATTAAAGTTATTGAACGGAACTCTATAATAAATCCTAAACAGCTGCTTTTTTAAGAAAGGAATTTAAAGGATATTTTAAGGAAGTATTTGGAATTCAATTTGAAAATATAAACATGACAAAGGAGAATATAAAAACGACAAAAAATTGCAAGACAGCAAATATTAAACTTTCATATATATTTTTTTTTATTTTTGGAAAATGTTCATCGCAATAACTGTTTCTACACTAAATTTACGTCTTTCCACTACTTATAGCTTCGGCTATGATTCGTTAATAATATGTTCTTTTTGCACTAAATCTAATATAAGTAAGGGAATCAGATTTATTGAATAGATGGTCACTCAATCTAAAAAATTTTTACTGATATTTCTTTAAAAAAAAGCTAAAATCGGTAGTGAGTTCAAGGGCCTAATGTTGTATTCTCTGAATCTTCTTAGAGGAAATACAAAATAGCTGATTTAATGATAGGAAGTTAACACCAATGGTTTAATACGTTTTTAAATTCATTTTCAATACCGAAACAGTTAAAAATTTATCTTTAAAATAATATTATTTTCTGAATATGTATAAACAATTTATCAGAATATTAACAATTCACAATCTCTTTAACAAATTAAATTAGATTTTAACAAAATTTTTTTTTGCACAAATTTATAAAATTTGCTACAATATTTTACGATACGTCATGTGTAGAGTAACAGCAACAAGCAATATAAATAAATGGAACTTTCTCATATTTTTATATAACTTTTTATATGATATAAATACAGTGCTTTCGCGAAAACTCGAACTAATGAAAACCTACTTGTTCGAATTAACTAATTGTTCGAGTCTTCGAATGTTATGCCTTTTAATTTATTTATTCGTTTTATCTGTTTTTATACTTAACCCTTTCATGCATTATGTAGACTTATATGTTCTGCAAACTTACAGTTACATTTTCTGTTATGAGTTGTGCACGTATTCATTCAGTATGCGTTCTCCGCAGGGTGGGATTGTAAAAAACGGTTTCGCGAAAAAAAGTTATACAAAACAATGTTCAAAACAAAAAGTGTTTAAAAACATAAAAATAATTGTTTGTAATTGTAATATAGATAAGAGAGTTATTTAAAAAAATAGACATTAGAAAATTGTTTAGTTTATTTATAATAATTGTTGCCTATACGCAACACCCTGTAATTAATGAACCAGGATACAAAGGACTTTGAAATTTTTATAACTTCAGATTTGGGTTAAGACAGGTTAAGATATATCTGTAGTAAAAAAATGTTAGCTCCACCCAATTTAATTCGGCCATGAGAGGGTTAAGACTGTTAATTTTTTCTTGCATAATTCAAAATATTAGAATTCTGTGGTTTTTATTTAAAAGTAGCTTTTCATTAAAAATTAGCCAGTATAGCAGATTCAAAAGAAAAATAGCGTCACTAGTCGCCAATGAGACACATTTAATAAATAAAAACGTACCTAACAACACCAGTGCACGCATCGGCCGTTGCACAGCTACTACCTGGTTACTGATGTGGACATTTTACCAAACAACAAGTTCGAGTATATCATACTCATGCTTTCGTGTATAAAATAATAGAAAAAAGTTTTCGAGTTTTAGAGCCATAGGCCATATGATACACTTAGACGATAAACAGAACGCTGTGTTAATTGCAGTCGGAAAATTAAAAATTCTATTTTTGACAAAAAAATTATATACATATATTTAAAACAATACGATTTTTTCAGTCTGCAAGTAATGTATGTATGTTCGAAAACGTTTTGCTTTACATTTTCTAGTATGGCTATTTAACTAAAATGCACTGTTCACGCAACTGGTCGTATTTATATTACAATTACACTTATAACAATATTGTGAATACATAAAAGTGTGAATACGACTATTTATTCGTAGTTGCTTTATTATATTTATTTCTTATTTAAGAGTGACCACCAATAAGAGTACTGAACCAAATTTTGTCCACTGAACATATTTATTTTAATTTTTAAATCTATATATTAGAAAATGTTACTATTAAATATAATTCTGTATACGCCCTGTAAAATAGTTTTCATCTTAAAATGCCAATCTCGTATTAACCCAAAACAGGCTCTCCGCGCCCTTTCAGTGCGAATGTAAATCACGAAAATATTGTAGGCACAAGCGGCAATGGCGCCGCCACTAGCCTCGGCATAAATGGCGGTGTCAGCGTCGGCGGCAGTGTCGGTATTGTTGGTTTTGGTGGCATGATGTACAAAAACATGCAGCATGCTGCTCATGCAGCCCCACAACAAACACAAAACGATTTTTATGGTCGCGTGCAGGCCGGTAAGCGTTTACCAACTTGGAATACAAAATAATATACTTATATAATTTGTTCCATGTATTATGTGCATACCCTACATTTGTATCTAATACAAAAATATACACTCTATGTACATAAATGTAAAAGTTATAAAATATTCGTTATACACTCTATTCGATTTTTATGTGGCCGAAAATGCAACAAGGAACACCACACATTATGCTAACACATTTTAACACAAATAATACAAATTTACCAAGTGTACATATTTTCTATCTACACAATAAGAATAAGCAGGTTTATAATTTAACTCAATATTGGTGTTATCTACAATAAGAAGGGATTTTCTAATCATTGTGTATGAAGTAATTTTCTATTAATCATATGTATATATGTGACTAAAAATAATAAAATTTGTTAGCAAGTATTTGTAGAAGTTTAATTTTTCACATGATAACCCAAAATAATCGAGATCGATATGTGCTCTGAACCTTAGATTATAATAACATATTTATTAAAGAAATATGCTGTATTCTGATAAATTGTTAATTTTTTTATGTAAAATAATAACATGTTTTATCAGTAAAAAAAGTTGATCTGCCAATTTTAGTGTATATATAAGTAATCCTATATAAGTATTATACAGTAGCGAGCAATAATGGATGAATTTTTGTCACTTTTACACTTAACTGTTCGTAAAATCCGTTCAAATGAAGCAATTTTAAGCAATTTTTTGTTATTTAATACGTTATTTATTCAACTAAAAACAGAAACAATAGGAATATCAAATTAAATGGAACAATTCTATTGCTATAATCTGATTTATCTGGCTTAGCATTATTTAAAAATGCAAACCGATAACGGTAGTTATCGTTGTGATTGGCGTTGCAACCGTTTAGCCGGTTATAGCCGAATCGACGATAGTGCGCCATCTCTCTCTCTCTCTCCTTCGCAGTTCGGCGCCAGTTGGAGATCCCAAGTGTAACCAGGTCGCTCTCCACCTGGTCCCTCCAACGGAGTGGAGGCCTTCCCCTTCCTCGGCTTCCTCCGGCGGGTACTGCATCGAACACTTTCAGGGCTGGAGTGTTTTCGTCCATTCGGACAACATGACCTAGCCAGCGTAGCCGCTGTCTTTTTATTCGCTGAACTATGTCAATGTCGTCGTATAACTCGTATAGCTCATCGTTCCATCGTCTGCAGTATTCGCCGTTGCCAATGTTCTTAGGACCATAAATCTTGCGCAAAATTTTCCTCTCGAAAACTCCTAGTGTCGTCTCATCTGATGTTGACATCGTCCAAGCTTCTGCACCGTTGAGCAGGACGGGAATGATAAGCGACTTGTAGAGCTTGATTTTGGTTCGTCGAGAGAGGACTTTACTGTTCAATTGCCTACTCAGTCCAAAGTAGCACCTGTTGGCAAGAGTTATTCTGCGCTGGATTTCGAGGCTGACATTGTTCGTGTTGTTGATGCTGGTTCCCAGGTATACGAAATTATCTACGACCTCGAAGTTATGACTGTCAACAGTGACAGAGACTTAAACATGGTGCCACGGGGAGCAGGAGCCCAGGAGGCTTCGGTTTCCGCCTGCTCGTTGGGTTACGGCCCTTCGGGGAGTTTCGTGGTGGCTGTGGTTTCAAAACCTAAATGCAGGCAGAGGGCCTTTGGCTTCTCGAAACAAACGGCGCGGTTGTTGCTTCCGATGATATCAATATCATCGGCGTACGCCAGGAGCTGTACACTCTTGTAGAAGATGGTACCCTCTCTGTTTAGCTCTGCAGCTCTTATAATTTTTTCCAGCATCAGGTTAAAGAAGTCGCACGATAGTGAGTCACCTTGTCTGAAACCTCGTTTGGTATCGAACGCCTCGGAGAGGTCCTTCCCAATCATAACGGAGCTTTTGGTGTTGCTCAACGTCGACTTACACAGCCGTATTAGTTTTGCTGGGATACCAAATTCAGACATCGCGGCATAAAGGCAGCTCCTTTTCGTGCTGTCGAAAGCTGCTTTAAAATCGACAAAAAGGTGGTGTGTGTCGATCCTCTTTTCACGGGTCTTCTCCAAGATTTGGCGCATGGTGAATATCTGGTCAGTTGTTGATTTTCCAGGTCTAAAGTCACACTGATAAGGTCCAATCAGTTTGTTGACGGTGGGCTTTAGTCTTTCACACAGTACGCTCGATAGAACCTTGTATGCGATATTTAGGAGGCTGATCCCACGGTAATTGGCGCAGATTGTGGGATCTCCCTTTTTATGGATTGGGCAGAGCACACTGAGATTCCAATCATCAGGCATGCTTTCTTCCGACCATATTTTGCAAAGAAGCTGATGCATGCACCTTATCAGTTCTTCGCCGCCGTATTTGAATAGTTCTGCCGGTAATCTATCGGCCCCCGCTGCTTTGTTGTTCTTCAAGCGGGTAATTGCTATTCGAATTTCTTCATGGTCGGGTAATGGAACATCTGTGTACTGAGTTTCAGTTGAAAAAGTATAGTTAAAGCGATTCATACGTACCCAGTTCCACAATTTCCGTAAAACGTTAAAAATTGCATAAAATATCGGAATAATTCGAATTAAATATTTGTAGGTTGGAAAAAGATAAGCAATTATCCCGAAAAATTGCCAAAAATTATAAATAGGTCACAGTACGGTCTTATGCATACAAAAAAGGCCCAATGTGGAGCCCGGTTCAAATAGTATAGGCCGCCGGAGGTTACTCTCGGCAGTAGAAGCTTGAGTTATGGATCAAATTATGAGGCGTAATTATTCCATAACACCAAAATTAGCTGCAGAACAAATAAACAAGAATGTTAGTCAGTGGTGGGCTCGTGAAACCCTTCGACGAATTAGTTTAGTCTCAGCAATCAAACAAAAAACCGACTGACATGTGAAAGCGTAGTTAAAATTTTGTAATAATGTCCAAGATTGGAGCGTAGAATACTGCATTCTCATGATATGGTCAGATGAAACATAATTCAATCGTTTCCAATCAGCTGCAAAACAATACATTTGGCACCGACCACAAAAAACGAGTTCAAGTTCTAGCAAGATGTATACTCAAAACACGTAGCCAAAAGCGTGACAAATTGTCAGCCGATAAACATTTTAAAGTTCTAAAGTGGCCTGCACAAAGCCCGGATCTGAATTACATCGAAAATTTGTAGGCTCTTTTTAAAAAAATGTTGTTTGTTTGTGAAAGAGCCAATAAAAATGTGGAAAAAATTTGTCTTAGAGTTGAGACTAAGTAGGCTGAAATACCAAAACGTAAAATACGAAAAACTGGTAGAAACTATACCAATACGTATTTAAAGTGTATGAAAAAATAAACGCTGTGAAAAAATATTAACTTTGCTTAATAAATACATTTTTCAAACGGGCGAAATTGGATGAATGCAGTTATGTACAGTATTATAGCAATAGAATTGTTCCATTTAATATTTTGTTCCTATTGTTTTTGTTTTCGATTAGTATAATAAATAATGCATTAAATAATAATAATAATAAGTTTGGTTCAAATTGCTTCATTAGAACGGATTTTATGAACAGTTAAGTGTAAAAGTGACAAACATTCATCCATTATTGCTCGCCACTGTCTGTTAAAAAAATTTTACTTCCGATATTGTTTTTTCCCAATTCTTTAATTAATCAATTATAATGTGAGCCAGTTAAAAAACGAATTTTAAAAAATATGTTAGAATATAACAAGATTAATTTATATTAAAATTCCAAGTACTCCGTCCTGAAATTAAACATTCTATTAAAAGTAATGTGTAACAATAAAATTATTAAAAATTGCTTAGTTGGTGCCGTAATAAGCTCTATCTGAATAATCGAATATATTAGGTATATGTATGTAATTAAAAGTAATTGCGACAAGCTTGTTAAGAAGGATAATTGGTAATTAATAACTTGTCTCATTTATTATGTTTTGTTGACCCAAATCTCTCAATAAGTCAGTTCGTATTCCTTTCTATTTCTTTTCAATTATATATTTAATATCCCATTTACGCAATATTTTTAACTTAGTTATGGTTAAAAGATAGTTAAAGAATAGTGAATTGAAATTAATTAGAGGATTGTAAATAATAGGTTCAACTGGTTCAATATTAGATTAAAAACCTTCTTTAAACATTTGTGTTGTTAAATGCATCGTTATATATTTAATGGGATTTGTTTTTTTATACATACATACATATCATCCATACATATTAGAAACACAATCTTTGTAAATAATTAGAGTAAAAATATTGATATTTAAACTTTACTTTGTTAAATATTTATGTTTTACTTTATTATTGCAGCAGGTAATGCAGCAAATTCATCTGATTTTGTAAAGCAAGAATTGCGGGCTGTAGTGAGCGTGCGTGCTCAACAACAGGCTGCTGCCGCTGGAGGTGCTGGCGCTTCTTCTGGTGGCAACGGAGTACCAGGTGGTGGCGGAGGTAATGGCGGTCCTGGCGGTCTGCGAATAACTTCCACTCCGCAGAGTCCATTGAGCAGTGCTCAACAGGGACCAATGAGTGGTGGCTCTTCTGGAGGTTTAAATAGTACAAATTCGCTTAGCATGCAACAACATCAATCTGGGTCGATAGGTACTGGAGTTAGCCAAAACACACTACTTAATACACCACCAGATCCCTCCATGAATTTTACCTTCGATGCACGTAAGTAACCAATCATAATTAATTTGAACATACAAACACAGATTTACAAAATATATATAACATCATGCCTCGAAGAATCTAACAAAAATGAATAAAAAAATTGATGACATTAGTAACTCAAAAATGAATAAAACGCATCTTTTGACGTACATATGTGAATATTTATTTATTTTTTAATATAAACTCCATAAGTCATAATAATCATATCACTGATACTAATGTAACGGGAATGGAATAATAAGAATTGATTTTCGTCATAATTCAATTGAAATATGTTATTTCAATTGCAGAAGATTTCTTTGGCAACAATGTTACAAGGTGACCATAAAAAGTATGGAATTCAATGTACACGTCTAACGGCCGCCAACAATACAACAATAAAAGGAACTACATATGGGCATGAACGAAAAAAGAGATAAAAATTTATTAAAATTAGTAACATGTATATAGCAACCATAAAATTTTAATTATTTTCTTGTGTTAAAAAACTATTTTTTTCAATTATGAAAATTGAAAGCAAAATGAGAAACATGTACCAAGGTGCAATAGAATCTTAGCATTTATTTACATAATACTGTTACAAATATATCAGCATAGCTAAAAATTAAAAAAAAAATGTTAAATATATGTATGTGCATACAATTACATAAAACAATAATATAATTTTGGGTAAATTATAGGATCTTTGAAATTTCGTTTCATGAAAAAGACCAATATAAAAACTGATTGAAACCACAACAACCGAATGAAAGCTTGTTAAGAACTACAAATATGCATAATCGAATTCCAAGCTGGTAGGTCTTATTGAATTTTATGTATCTATATGAAAATACTGTATTACTGAAAATTAAAAATATAATTACGTAAACTAATTAAAACCTGTTATCATCAGTTCAATATTAAAAAAAATTAAATGTAGATATTAAAAAAAGATAACGCAGACTGCAAACAAATTGACGATGGAATAGAAAAAATTGCTATTAGTAGAATCCTCATGAGGGTGGATTGGCCAGATTAAATACCATAGTCCAATTCTAATTTGTTAAACGATGTAATTTGTTAGAATGACATAAAACAGTGCGGACATGTAACAGACTAGTAGTGGATGAAACGACACTAATTACATAGTAAAATAGCGTTAAAATTGAAGAACGCATGTGTATATATTATACAAATCAAATTCAAAATTAATTAAATTTTTGCAAGTGCAAATTGAGGAAACTAATTAAATATTAAGCGTTATGTTTAAGTACATAATTCTTAAAAAACACTAATGAAAGTAATGTTTAAAGTTTTAAATATTTCGAACTGTTAAACAGTTAAATTTAATCCAAGTAACATATTAAATAAGGGGAAACGGTAAACGATTTTGTTATCACAATATTTAAACAGAGTATTTTTCACCGCACCAACTAAAAACAAAGTTTTCAAAAAAATCATGATTAAATGAATTTATAAAATAAATGATAGAAATGTGCTACACACTTAAAAACAAGCATACAGTTTCAAACAAAAAATGCAGTGATATATGAAAATAACGTATAAAATCTATAATCGAAAAAGTGTATAAATTTATTATTTAAAAATGTATGTGTACAATGTAAATGATAAGTAAGAATTACGTTGGTAAACGTAAAAGTTGGAGAAATATAGCCAAAAATTAAAAAGCAAGATAAGCATTTTATGAACAACGTTTTTTTATAAAAAAAACTTATATCCTTGAATACGCTTGACTTGGAAAATTCGTACATATATAATTTATCCACTTTCTAATTCCAGTAATATTTTTGATATTGTTTAAATCTTGACCATGTTATTTATTTTGTTCCAAGTAATTTTTTTTAGTTTTTAAATGAGAGAATTTACACTGGACGATTAGAGTAAAAAATCAATGCACAGTTGTCGTCGTTATCGATTCTTATTTTAATATTTTGATTCATTAGAATATGAATTTTAGTAATAAGTTTGAAGCTTGTCCCTGGTTTATTTAAAAAAAATATTGTCCGTTAATATAACTTTTCTTCCTGAAATACAGTCACATAATAATTTACTAGATATCACGTATAGGAATACGAATGAACCTAATTAAAGATGATCTAATTTTTATAAGTCTTTATATAATTATATTACGTTTTCAAATAACTTCTTAATTTGTTTTCATTTTCATGCATATATAATATATCGGGGTTTTTCTTAATTAGAGTTTTTAGTTATTATCTATTGATCTAAAATTGTGAAAAAATGATGGTTATTATAAATACATTGATACTTTATAATTATATCATTCGTTTTAAACATTTTTTCTTTTTAAAATAGTTTTTGCAATTAAGCAAAAAACGAAGGGGAATAATTAAATTGTGAGATATTAGTCCAATAAATACACATAGCATGTAATTTACCCAATATTGGTGTAAAATAAAAACAATAAATATAAAACCTAGTTAATTGTCATAACTTTAGTAATACAATTAAGTCTAATTAATGAAAAAAGAATGAAGTTTTTATTGTTAAGGTGTTAAGTGGCTAAAACACTATTGTTTGCTTTATTAATTTATTAAACAGGATAAAAGGGCAATGAAACTTTCAAATACAATATGCATTAAATAATATAAATAACTTTTACTTGATTTTTTGTTAGTTAATTTAAACGTAACATAGTGTATCTGAAATGCAATGTATTTATGTAGGTGCAGCAACTGTTAAGGGTAAATTATTGTTATTTTTTTAATTATCTAAAAATATTGTTTTTTATTAATTACACATTAAGTTTTTCTACGGATGTAATTCTATATAAAGATATTCTTAAACACGTTGTACACCGTATATAGGCACCAAACGTATATTTTTTGTGTCGTAGTTAATATCAGTAAAGTTATAACTTTTATAATAAAAATTAATAGTAAATTTTTTCTACTATTTAAGCCTTTTCCGTTTTTTGTCCGCTTAAGTTTGTAATGCAAATTAATAAAAATGTAAAGTTGACATAATAAAAATATTTCGTGTAATCATTTCATTTTGATGTTTTCTTTTCTATTAGTTTGCAATTATTATTTGAAATCAGTAGTAGGCTGTTTATAATCTTGAGGATATGAAGGAAACCACATACATAAGCGAATGTATATTTGAAGTTACCAAAGGAATTATAGTACCTTTTATTTACCCAAATAGTAAGGTGAGTTTTATATTTCAAAATTTCATTAAATCGTTGGATCGAACATTTTATAAGTATTCACATGGATTGTCTGCTTCAAAAAATTATTAAATATGTGATAACAGCGGTATACGAACATTAGCGGTCCTATGAAAACATTACAACATTATTCATTATTAATTTCATTAATTTTTCTTAAATTATATATATTTATCTAACTTTCTTTTCTTCTATTAGATATATTTCACTGCATTTTATGTACATACACTCGATAGATTTTGCTTATAGTTGCGTATTAAATTAAAAAAAAAAAAAATAAATATCTAAAATATGGAGATTTAATTAATTGTAAAACGTAGGTCGATAATGGAGAACAAAAACTCTTGGAAATATAGAAATACCTCTCATATAAGTTCAAATTATAAATTAAATAAACAAAATAATAAAAAAACGATATTAGAAAACATAATATGAATATAATACAAAATAATATAGAACAAAATTATTACATTATCAGGAAAACTACATTTTAGTTGTAAAATAATCAACTTTGACTAAAGAAGAGTAATAAAAAGCATTCAACCCATTTATGAAGACCGACAGATTATTGCGGAGTCAAATTTATTGAAGTGTGGGAGAAAAGCTTAGCTTTTAGTATAGAACTAACGTTATCATCGTTTATTGTCATTTATATAAAATAAAACAAAAAAGAAGGAATTAATGATCGACTTTTCAGGCACTTCAACAATATGTACCTAAACGGCAGCTGATAATGTTATGATTCTAATTCATGAGAAGTTAATGCAGTAATCCGTCTGTTTTCATAAGAGGAGTGATTATATTTTTTCTCCCACAAAGAGTCAAACAAATGATAAGTTAAATAAGAATTTATATATACACCCTGATAATAAGAATACATTCTCAAAGTACAGTAAATAAAAAAGTATTGTAATAACAATTAGAAATATTAAGGATGCACCATATAGAAAATTCAATTTAAAGAAAGTGAAGTGAGTAAAATGAAAATGGCATGTTAATATTTCTGGTTAGTAAATTATATACTAATATGAAGAACAAATATAGAGTTTATATAGAGAACGTAGAAGAAGATTTACATGGAAAACAGCGCCTTAAGTGCAGCAAATATAAAAATAAGAATGGGAACAAAAATAAACCATTTTTAGAGGCTATGATCACAATTAAGTGGTACAAATATTTATTCGATTAGTGCATTTTTTGTATAACAAAAAAATATGTATGTCATAAGGTAGTTATTTAAATGGTTCTCATGAATGTCATAATTAATGATTTGTTTTTTGTAATGTTTGATCATAAGAAAGATTCATATTTGTCTGCTATGGTGTTCTGAAAATTTTTTATGTTATTAATCGAAAATAAATATTGAAAATGTTTATAGTATTAAATTCTATGTATTAGATTAATTTATTATTGTACTAAAAGTTGCTAAATTTGTACGTTTCAACAATTAGTACGATTAAAAGGTTTTAAACTTTCAAAAGTAATGTAAAAATTAGGTGGCAAAAAATGTATAGTAAAGATATAATTGTTATACAAGTTATACAAAGTGTCGTGTCTGAATACAATAATCGATATTTTCGTTTAAATAATATAAATTCACATATAATACAACTCGACATAATTTGAATTAGTTTACAAAATAATATAGTTACAACACCAATAGAACAAACAGAAGAGTTTAGTAGTTGGCTTTCAATGACCTTTGACACATATTTTTAATGAACGTTTAAAATAGAGTGTTATAGACCTGAATATGTGATCCTCTCGATTCTTATTATTTCTTTTTGTTCTTATTTCCTTCATTACAATGTTTTCTATTTAAAAAAAAAAAATTGCATAAAAAGTAGAACTGTTTTACATGTATAGGTATTATTTAATATATAAAGTGCTTTTTATTTTTAGGAATTGTATGCAATAGTAAAATTTTAAATATAAAACCTCAATACAAACTACTAAAAAAGTAATTCATTCAGCATAGAATTAATACAAATATTATAAGTGAATGACATACCTTAAACGAGTAAAATTATTTAAACGACAAGTGGCATTTACTGTTTTTTGAGACTAATTGTAAGTAGTAAATCTCTTTACACTTTTAAGACAAAATGTAATTTTTTTGAAAATTAGAATATTGGAAACTCATACCAATATTTAAGGGAAACAGTAGTTTGTATTAAACTTATAGATAAGTGATAATTTTTGTAAAAATGTTATGAAAAATAGATGAATACAAATATGTATTCTATGTTCTGTATGTTCTGTATATGTATGTTCTAATTTCTAATTTGTAATTCATTTTAATTCAGTTTCAATTATTATTTATTCAATTAAAATGCCCAACAAAGGTTTATATTGAAAATTTTCTCAAAAAACAAAAATAGGTTAATTTTAGGTATGTACATATATAAATAATAATGCAAATGCTATTCGAGTATTCCGCAAATAGTTGCAGCTTTTAACAAACGGAGTACGCACGTTATTTAAATGCATATACATACTTGAATAATGTTAATCAAATCCTTAATATACGAAAATAGGAACATATATACTTAAATAAATTTTTTTTGCACCAAGTATCCAAGTACTACCCAAATTTTATGACATTTTTTTAAATAGCATAACTATGCGAGTATAAAGTATTCAAGAATAATATATAAAAAATTCTAGTAATCAGTTTAATTTTCAAGTATTTTTAATTGCCGAAAGTTCAACTATGGCGTGTACATATATAATCTTTTATACCCGACACTTAAAAACGAAAAGGTAAACATGCGAAATAAATTCGTAAAAACTGAAATGTTTTAATGTTCTGTTTGCGTTCATGCTCTTTCTTTCAGTTTTTTTATTACTAAAATAAAAAAATGAAAAGAAGTACCAAAAGATTTTTCTCTACACATTGCTGCCTGTCGAAAATATATAAAAAGTGTAATCATATAAAATATTGCAATTAACAATTTTAATAATGTTGAAAAATTATAATATAATTTTAAATGCAAACGGTGTGTATATATACAAATATAAAATAATCGCATCACAATCTGAAAATAATTTGGCTTAAATTATAACATATTTCAATTCGTAAAACATTTGATACACATACATATATACTCAAAAACAATATATACATAATACAGTACAGTATACAAAATACTATTTATTTATTACAAAGTTAATAGTCAACAGATCCCTCGAATTTCGCAATCTAATGCACCAGAAAATATATATATGATATAATAAAATAGTTGCATGAAAAAACATTACATTAATTCATAATCAGATAGAAAATTCGGACAAATATTTATATGTAGCAATTATAATTTTTACATTTAATAGTTTTCCTTATGATTTACATAATCACATAATTACTGCATTAAATGAAATTTACGAGAGTTTTAAGTGTACTTTCATATAAATACTGTCACTGATTCGAATTAAAGAAATTATTTCTTGTAAAACATACCGAAACGAAGCCTTAATATTATTACAATGGCTTAAAATAAGATGAATGCTACTAATGTATTTATATATGTATATACCAAAAGAAGAATGACATGAAATATTGATTGGCTGTGGTTATGTTTGGTGAAGAAATGAAAGAAAAGTACGAAATCGAGAATAAACTCACAATTTAGAAAACTGACAAGTTAAGTAATCGTAAATAAGAGGATCATATTTAAGCATCATTACTCTAATAAAATGTTTTGAATGGCTTGATATGGGATTGATTATAAAATTTAACAATTCAGTAAGACTGAGTAATATAATGTACGAACACTAAAATGTGTACAAGTAAAATTACTAAAAACTATAGCAAAAGGATACATGTTTTCGATATTGTTTAAAGACGCGTAAAACTGTACATAATTATGGTTATCTCTTGTACATAAAAATTGCAGATGCGAATTATAAACGTTTTAACTTTTTCTCAATAATAAAAATAAAATGAAAACTGACAATGAAATTACTTTTAAGTTGGCCAACAACATACTCTATAACACTTCTCCGACTAAATGGATGGAACAACTGATCGAACGAAAGCATATTGCTTGAAGATGTTAAGTTGCCAGTACTTTTATATAATCTATGAAATTTACTTTGAATAGCTTAGAATTAATTGGTTAGATTTTCCAACTATCATTCATTCCTACATAAATACCTTAATTCAGGTTCTAAATCGTATTGTTTGTTATTGACTTTATATATCATTATGTACCTTTATTGTAAATCATTAAATATATCCATTTAAAATATTGTCATTTATTTCTAACCCATGTTCAAATAAATTTATTTACTAGATGAATACTATTTTTACTATTTTATGATACATACATACACGTATATGATATTATAATTCTTTCAGGTTAAAGTAATGTTTACTAAATAAGAAAAGTACAACAATATATGCACCAACTCGAATGACACTGAAACTGAAAAATGGCTTCACACACTTTCATGTGAATTAATGTATACACAATGTGCATTTGAAATGGTATTGATAATTTTAATAAAATAGCTAAATATATAAGTTTAATGGATTGTAACACATGTGTTCATGTAAGCGCTGCACCTATCTATAATTTGTTTCATAAAACAAAGAAAACTAATATATGTACATATATGTGTGTATAATAAAATTTATAACCAAATTATTAATGAAGTTGACTTCTTCGATTAATAACTTAATTAATTCAAATTAAAATATGATTTCGTCATATGTTTAATAGTTACATAAGCCAATAACTATTAAAATGAGTGGGTGTGTATATATATAAGTATAATAAATGCATAATTTGCATTATAATTTTTTTTTGCATATTAAAATAAAAAAAAAACAATTATTATTTACTTCCTAGTTAATTGTAATGTCTCTTTGTACTTGAATGTATGTATGTATATTTGTCTACATATTATCAAAACTGTGTAATTAACTTATCAATTATGATACAATTGTATGTACTTATACATAAAAGCAGCATTTACATTTAAATGGTGCACGTGACGATTATGTTAATTACTTTAACATTATTTTATATATTACAGTTTCATGGATGGATAGTTTGGTTTTAGTTTTCAAATTACAGTGGAACTTCCATTACTCGAACTTCTACAACTCGAAGATCTCTATAACTCGAACTTTTGTATTGGCAATAGTGTTTAGAAATTAAATTTCCTTACATAACTCAAACCTTCTTAACTCGAAGTTCTCAATAAGTCGAACCCTTGAATTGGCAATAGAGGTCAAATTTCGTTCCATAAATCGAATTTTTCGATCAAGACATAATACAAAATTTTAAATTTTACTATGGAGGCAGAATTTTGAGAGAGTCCTTCTATATCATAAGGAGGCGTACAAAAAATATCTAATGGATTTCATAAATCATGTAACAAAAGCTATCCAGATGTTAAAAGCCAAACAATAGCCAAGTGCAAAAAACAAAATTAAAAATATATATTTTAACGTATTTAAATAAAATGTTATGCGAAGTAAATATATAATAAAAATTGTATATAAATCTATATTTTATAGAAAAATTTATGTTTTCGAAAAATTTTTGTTTTAATGAAAATTTTTATAACTTGAAGTCTCTCTAACTGGAAGTTTTTTTGCCGATTATGGTGATTCGAGTTAGAGAAGTTCCACAGTATATCATACAATAACATAAAATTTAATGTGATTCAGCTTTAGTTTTACATAAGCACTTCAGTAAATTTTCATTACTAATTTATTTTCATTGTTCGTATTATAGAAATTTTAATTGAGTAATTAAGTGGTAATTGCTGATATAACATTTAGTAATGTTATCATTAACGTGGACGTGAACTTTTACTTCGCACAATAAATATTATTTAAATTCATCTTATTTCCTTTCTTGAAACCATAATATATGAAAAAATTTTGACAAAAAGAAAATATCAAGTAACAGAAGCACATATACCAAAAAAATTAAATGCTGACATAATAAGGGCACATTCTTAATTTTTATAAAAGACAGAAAATATTTGTAGAAAAATATAAAGGACATTTCTTAATAGCAGGAACTGTGCTAAAATATTATTATGTATCTTACATACACAACCACGCATATACAGCAACACAACATTATGAAAAATTGCAAATAGAGAAAATGAGTGAGTTAAAAAAAAAATTGGAATGATAAAAAATTTAATATTGAAAAAAGACTAATAAAAAATATTATATTAAATTGTATAAGTAATGTTTTTCTATTCTTCTTTATAAAGCGGGAAATCTACGTAAGTACAGATGGTAAAAAAATTTCAAATTCGAATAACTTAATTATGATACTGAAGGTATGCACTTATGGCAAATTACATGTAAGTTGAGTTTACTAAACACGTTAGCATTCATGAGTTCACAGAACACTCAGTATTCAGTACATCGAAAAGTGTAGTTTATTCTTCTCTATACGGGTTGGAGAATATAACAGAATTGAAAAATAATATTTTTACAAACTCACATATTAACCACATGAGTTTTTAATACAAACAATTAGTGTAGGAGTTTGTTGAATTGTTTTGCGCTCCTTGTACTCACCAGGAGGAGTTTGTGAATTCGGTATTCGTTAATTGTGCCGATACCGATCAAACTGATCGATTTATCTGTAAACAAAATTTATCTAAATCCTTTATGTAAGGAATATGGAAGAATTAAATGAAGAAAATATATGCGGTATTATTTGAACATATTATAGTTCGATTGGGATTGGGCCAGCGGAATTACATTTAAATATTATGTAGGGCTCCAAACAAAATATGTCTTTATTTTACACTTGTCACTTGTTGACACCTGTCCTTTGAAATTAATTGAAACTTAAATAACAATGTTTAAAAATATTCCCAAAACAATACTTACATGTTTTACATTATTTACCTCCTTTCCTTATTTCTGAAAGTTAAAAATGAAAACGTTTTTCAAAGTATATTTTAATTTAACTTAGTAGCCGGGCCACGCGTTGCTGTGGTGAAGGTATACGTATTATATGTTAAATTCTATTCTGGTTAACTATTAGATAAAGTGAAATTATTTATGGAGTAACTAATTATTTTAAAATATAGAAAAAAGTTATAGCAATTGCTGTATTTTGAAGTTAATGTTGTCAACATTAAAATCTTTATCCGCCAAAGTATCGGGATTTCTAAATCAGCTATGATCCAAATAATTATTTTGTACTTGCATCTCAATTTATTTATTTTTGTTGTGAACAATAGGTCATAAATTGTCTGGCAGATTATTACATTTTGTATTTGGTTGCAGTTCATCCACCGCTCCCAATAAAAATATTTGTGCTGATGAATCAATTTGAAGTTGTATGCGATTGAAGGGTTTCAACATTTCGCGATAAAGGGTTTTGTACATGCGTTATTCTCATTGTCAAAGGTACATAAGGATATCAAAATAATATGCATCCAATTTAGATTAAAGCGTTTGAGCTACCACCCGGAGGCACCCGATCCTCTCCAGCGCGTTAAAGTGAAAAAATCGGTTTTTGATGATTGTCGCGCTCCCGGTATCGTGGAGTGATGTTGGATGCACCAAAAGTTAGTGCTCGGTAGCACTAACATATATAAATTGGATTCCATCCACCTAGTGCATCCGATCCGTCCGCCAGTGACCACCAAAGGTGCATCATTGGGTCAACATCGAAATATGGAACGCATGGGACTGTCGCGCTCCTGGTGACGCTAGGATAGCTACCAAAAGTTAGTTATATATATAGAATAAGAAATTGGATATGTAATGGAAAATTTATATTTAAAACCCAAAAACCAATACGTAAATTATACCTTTTTATCTTATAATACTTTTATCTGTATATCTCTGTATATTGAATACTCACTTCAGCTTTAATTTCATAAAATCCAGTTTATCACATGATGCTTCCAAGAATCTATTCACCATTCTGTTAAAAAAATGTATACCATCTATAATTCATATAAATTGCTATAGTAAGCTTAACTACTTCAATTGTTTTATATAACATAAAATAATTGAAAAAAGATAATATACCGAATAAAATAAAATTTAAGTTAAATTAAGTTCTTACATCCATGCGGCAATAATAAAAACTAATGACGCAATATGTTGGATTGGGAAGTTGAAGGATATTTTGAATATGTTTATTGATGAGATTTAATTTGTAATGTTCACAATTTCTTTACGATTATGGGTAGAAAATAAAACGCAGTCTTACTCTGTTTGGTTGTGGTTTTTTTAATTGTTAAGAAGGTGCTTTTCACTAAAAAGTTTCGAAATATTTACTTCGAATACCTTTTTGTTTTCCTGGTGAAATTTTTACTACTCATTATGAGTTACAGGGTATTTCTAGTTTGGAAATCGTTTTTCTTTTTATTTAAGAGTGGCTAAAATTGTAGCCATCAGTTATACTATATATTAAAAATTCATATTCAAATATGATTCTTTCTATGAGTGCTTTAAATTTTTTTGTAGATCATTGAATTTCGGTCATTATCTGGTATATACCATAATAATATAAGTATATAATATACACACAAATAAGGTTTCTTCTTAATAATTATGTACTACTATATATATGTATGTTAATTGAAATTGTTGTTTCTTTTTATAGAGTTTTACGACTGCTGTTTTTTATATAATTTGTTATGTTTTTGGGTTTGTTAAAATTTCATCACTATCTTATGTAATTGCATGTATTTATATATATTTAATTAAAGTATAATTACTCATTCTAAGTTGAATTCATTAATCTATAGGTTAAATAAAACAAATTTTTTTTCTTTTTGATTCGCAGTCTAGATGTTATTGACCGCAAAGAAACTCTTTAGAGTTTATTTTGGTAAATTTGGGCAACTTTCAATATCAATCAATTTCTTAATTATAATTAATCTTAAGCTCAAGCAGCTACTATTACGCATTCAATATATATGCAAAATGCATAATATTATAGTAATTTAACATGCAAGTCGCTTGGAGTTTACATGTAATCATAAATCTATATATCTGAGAATATTATGAGAATGTAACATTTTGAAAAGGTATTTTAATTTCTATTATTTTAATAGTTATGCAGAGTAATTGATAATTTTTGCTAATTCTGTTAATAATATCGTGTATTATAATCGGAGAGTCCAACAATTACTTATGTCACTAAATATCTAAATATTAGAGTAGTAAGTGGTTAAATTACTACCTCTTTAATTTTTACTTTCCGATCTATTAATTTTTAAATGTTTAAGATTTTTGTTTTCGCTTCATTATTTTTTTTACTCCTTGTAATCACGGTGATACATCATGGCTATAGTGCCTTCAACAGAACGTTTCCATTATTAATCAGATCAGTTGAATGCATATATGTATGTTCCCCAAACATACCTGGTGGAATGACACAATTATATTTTATATCCTACTGGTTTATATTTTCTCAGTTAATATTGAACTTTCGAGGATGATTCTCCGTCAAATTAATTATGAATGCTATAATAACATTAAAATCGGTTTAATAAACTTTGAGTATTTATTTTTAAAAGAATTTATGAGCAGAAAAACGTGCCAATAAAAAGTCAAACTATATTTATTTTGGAATACAGCTAGGAGTGATTTTTGCGCTATATTAATAAAATTTTGAAAAACTGCGAGCTTCAAATGAACTTCCAAATATTTATTGGAGACGCTGAATAAATTTAAAATTGCTGTATATTGTGTATTGGTATTAAATTATTAAAATAAATTTAAGTATATAGTTTACTCGGAAATGTGATGACGAAAATTTAATCACTCTAGCGGTTATTTGCTCACCTACAAGCTCAAAATCATTACCACAGATTTCACACATTAATGCTGCGATTATTCGTGATTGTTTTGACTCCTCATCTATGCACGTTTTAAACCTGGCTCAGTGACAGGTCGTACATAACAATCGTCGCCCAACTTCACAAATTACAACATTACTACGGTTATTTTCCATGGCTTCATCAGAGCTTTCAGCAACCTTATTACGACTTTGATTGGTTGTGAAGACAGAAACTCATTTGATGTGACGTTACGACAGCATAAGTTTCATATAAATTATATATACTAAATTTTCTCAATTAAAGGTACATTCCTTGTTCTTTTGTTGATTAAATGCTTATTTGCATATTAATTGTCAAATCATGTTTGTTATCATTTCTCTAATTGTTTAATATTAAAATAAAAAGGTTTCCATCTATACAATACTATTTTCAACATCACTGTTAATTGTGTGTTCGAATATGAAAATCTGCCATTGCAGAAGACTTTTATTAATCTCCATTTAATTCATACCTTTTGAAAGTTTTGCTATAAGTTTGTGGTTATATTTTGGCAGTTTTTTTCACAAAATCTTTCGCACCATCTCATTTCCTCCTTATTTCCTCCTTATTTCCACAGTCTGTGCATCTGTACTTCACTCTTTTCATTGCAATCAAATATTTTTCTTATCATATGCATTTTTTCCATATTTCAATTTTATTGCAGACCCTTATTTAATTTTTTCCAAAGAGCATTGACTTTCTTTATATATAAACAAATATTTTTCATCTCCGAGTTATTCCCTCGTAAGTTTTCGCACGATATTACTAAGATCACGGAAAGTTATGTATTGTTCAAGATTATAATTTTTGTTTACTTTGTAATATGTTATATGTGTGACTATTAAATACTTATTTTCTTACTTAACCAATTTAAATATATTTTTTCTACTGAAATGTGTCTAATATTTATTATTTTATAAATATTTTTTTTATAACTTTAATACATTTAAAATTGCTGTAACTTAACACTTGGGTTATATTATTTCACTCGATTTTATAAATTCTCCCATCACTGTAATCAACGGTTCAGAAAATCAAAACACACCTTTTTAATTTTTTTTTTAAATTTAGATTGATAAATTTTTCTTTACATCTTACATATTTCGGTACCTTTTTTATATGTATTCATTACAACAGGCTGTCCTTTTGATTTTTAATGTTATTAATAATAATCTTAATAATATTTCTATATTCAATTAACTCTCCATTAACAATTAGTAATTTTAGTGGATGTCAACGTAACTGTGGGTGTTTTAGCCCTTAAACTATTAGTATTTTTATAGTCACACATATTTATTAAAATTCTCATCTTATTTTACTTGGAATTATTACATATTTAACGTACATATTTTCATAATTATGTTCAAGATCCAATATTAAAAGTTGTTAAGTACTTCCACTACATTTTATTTAATAAACCTTAAAATTTTGTAAGCCTACTTTACATACTATTTCGTGATTTTGTTGCTTTGTTGACTTAAAACTATGACGACTCTTCCTTCGTGTTTTTGCTAAGGATGAGAATTTGCAAGTTTGTTGTACTGATCACTAATTTTACATCTGTTTGTCAACTACTTTTTATGTGTATATGTTTGTTTTGTTTGTAATTGCAGTTGTATTTGTTTGTTTTCTTTTTATTTTTGACCGTCAAAATAAATTATTCTAACTGAAATTCGATTAATTGTCAATATATTTCCTTCCTTACGCTAGTTCCAATTTTGCGTAAATTTTATCCGATTAACCAATAAGTTCCTGAAATCCTAGTAAAATCTGTAAATAGCTACTATTTGATTGATATTGTTAATAAATAATTAATAAAAAAGTAGAATTTATAAAGTTTCTTTGTTGACTTAACTTTTATTGTTACTGGCTCCTTTATCTTTAAGTATTTATATGATTTTAATTTTGTGTTATTCCATTGAGTAACCTTAATATTTTATTTACGAAAGCAAACTAATACGTTTTGTGATACATTTACAAATTGATAACTCTTAAAATATATAAATATCTGTTAGTGTGCACATATGTATACCAGAAGGACAACTTCTTAATTTTCTTTATATATTTTATGTATGTATATAGTTTGGTATATAATAACTTATTTTTGGCCGTTTTTATTAATTTATAATTAAGTTTTATTTTATTTAGTCGTAATCCATATATTAGAATATGAACTTTTTAAATTTTCCTATTGGTTTTATCGCCTCTACTGTTCATTAAATTTACTTTTAATTTACATCTGACTTTGAATGACATGATTGAAACTATCGAATTTTATTCGAATAATGCTGTAATTTTTATTAGGTATGATTATAATTATTAAATATAAATAATGTTTACATTGGGTATTGCAATATCAATATCTTCTTTAGCCTTTACATACTGTCTCATACAGTAGTTCAATTGCTACCTGTCTCTCTTAATTGATTAGTAACATTGGAAACAACGATTCAATTAAATCGCTTCAGAACTGAAGTATTTTTTATCAATTAGATGTATTTGAATACTTTTATATGTATTTCGAAATCAAAGTTTTCTTTGAAGAATGAAAATGCTGGAATGCTAGAAATATTTATAAAGTCTACCCTGGGTTATCTACTAACAATCAGCAAATAACATACATTTCATAAATATCACTATATTAATTTTTTAAGAAGCTATTAAAATTTTAAGAAATGCTTCGCGCTTTATAAAATTGTATTTGTTTTTACAATAAGTACTGAATATATTTAAAGTAATAAAGGCAAAATTGACAAATTTACTTATAAATAAAATGTAAATAGCGACTGAGGAATGAGGTAATTTTAAGAAAAGTATTTCTTCACTATTTTATGATTTCATTTCATAATTTCATTACAGTATTGAATATAAGTTTTCATTTTTTGTAAATCAAAGTAAATCATAGTGAATTATTTCCCTTGATCTAACAAAGTTGCGTTCATATCCTATTAAGATACACATATATGATATATATGTCGAAGTTTTAATTTTATATAGAATTCTAAAAATTTGTTAATCCATGTTTTCACTCTGATAACAGGTTTAACAAATGTACATAATACATTTCTTCAATGCCAAATTTTTTGATAGTGAACACATATTATTTGCTTTTAGTTACGGTAAATGTGATTTGATAGCGTAAAACATCCTTAGAGTAGACTTTACTTCTTTATCTGTATCCTTTATTTGTAAGGCTGCATTCTTGAAAGTTAATATAGATTTTTTAATTACACCACTTTCTCCATTTGTATTTATTTCACTTTACTAACAAATAGGGTGGGATAAGGGTCGTATCTTTTGTGTTTATCATTCTTCCGATTTTTAATAGTATTATGTTAATATTATACCTCTTAGGATTTCTAAAAACATAATTTCAATTTCATTTCAATGAATATTTGGTGGTTTGTTGTTGTATAGATTTATATATTATGTACTTATAACATAACCCTTATATTGGAAAATCGAAAGTGTTGTGAACATTTTAAATGATAAAAGCAAGTGAAGGTGCAAAGCAAAGTACTAAAAAGTTTAAGAATAAATAGCTTTATACAAAATAATTATTAAAAACACATTAAAATAAATACATAGTTATTAAACGTTAATGGCTATTATAATTTGTTAGTTGAATTCATAATTTTAATTTAGCAATTAATACATTTGAATAAAGTAATATCTAAGGTTTCGATTTGAATATTATTTTGTAACTGGTACACTTAATTTGGTTTATTATTTAGATGACGCGAAAAAAATTATGTTGTTATTTTGTTTAATTGATGTATATAAACTGAATACATAAAGCTTTCTTAGCCGCTATTTTAGGAATATAATTTAATTTATATATTGCGACTAGTGGCAACAGAAAGTGTTCGGTTCTATTTTAGTTAAGCATCTTAGTTATTATGATTCAGTTATCTTAGTAAATCGAGCAATTAGAAACTACAAACTATGTTGACGAAGGATGCTTATCCAAATGTAATTTTCCAGCAATATGCTTATTATGTGTTGGGAAGAGCTACAACAATTTCCAAAAGGCTTTTAACCAGAAGTAAATCTTTTGTTCATCTTCGTTTACTATATCAAAGCGTTGTTAACCTAAAAACCTATATACGAAAATTAAATAGAATATTTTATTTCAAACATTTCCTTGTTGCTTACTGTAACCGTCGTGCCAGTGTTTCATAGTAGAATTCCCAAAATTTACCGTGGAACCACATGAAAAAAGCGACAATTTGTATGAGAGTTGGACGCTGTAAGATTTCTCGTAAACTACGTCGTTTTAACTGATGTATAAACTCTTGGGTTTTGGAATGCGAATGCACGTTTAGATGGTTGTAATTTAAATTATAATTTTGATAGTAATGATTGTTGTTATTATTGTAATAATTGTTATCACGGCATACTGTAACTTTTTCCGTATTTAGAAAGAACTCATCGATATCATCTTGTTCGCTTTCACTGTAGTCGTCTATTTCTAATTCTGTTTCAATCTCATCTATGTCTTCCTTTAATTTTAACCGACTTTTTCGCTGTTGAAGATTTTCTGAGTCTAACGAATTATTATAATAATTTTGTTCTGTAGAACAGTTTATTGCATTATGGCTGTCTGATCGATGCACATTTGTTTTGTTGCTATTGGAATTATTAATTATATTTTGTGGTTGTATTCTTAGTAGTGGTTGCTTTATTTTCTTTTCTTTCCTTGTTATATAATTATTATTTTTGTTAAAATTTTTCTGACATGTGGCATTATTATGGTGATTGTAGTAATAAATGGGATACTTATGAATGTTGGCTTCGTACTGTTGTGGTTTACGATAATATTACATAAGAACGCATTTTCCTTTTTCAGCCCAAGGATTGTTCTTCTTATCCGGGGCATTAATTAGAGGATCATTTTTCTCATTTTCCTCGATGAAAGATCGCATTCTAGAAAAATGAAAAATGTACAAGTATTTTATAAAGTAATACACCTGTACATGCAAAAAGTACATATGTTTTCTTTTTGATAGTAGATACCATAATCATTGCGCTCTATATGTTAATAGTGCACAATTGTTCATAGATACAGAATAAATAAATAGTATTCATTATAATTTAAAGTTACATATTACCACGGTTAATAATTTATGCACAAAAACATAAACTTTGCTCTTCTGTATGAATTGATTTCAATTGAGATCGGATTATACATTTCTAAGTTCTATTACTAAAATACTTAAGTGTATTATATATTTATGGTATGAATTTCAATTCATTTGTGTTCAGTTTTCCAAGTAGTAAACATGTTTTCTGAAATTTAAGTTCCGGTGTCCAATGCTAGAAACTTTAATATAGATAGATTGTTTTTTCTATTGATTCTACTCCGTCTTAACCGACTTTGTAACCACCATACTATTAACAAATAATAATAACAAATACTAGCACAAAATATCATTGTAGCATGATTAAAAGCCCCAGAAGACGTATTGAACAATCACATACGTTAACTATCCACGGTATTTAGTTTTTTCATCTCATATTAACGCTTACACGATTTTTGTGTTTCTTAGTTTCCTATTAACATAAGTCCACTTGAATGTAAGTATTTGCTATTGGTCACGTTTTGCCAATATATTCATTGAAAGAATCGAACGACCAGCTAGATGCAAATATTGAAAAACATGAGGATTAAATTTCTTGCAAATTACAACAGGACTTAGAACCCCCCTAAGGACTAAATCCCCCTGACCGTGTGCACCTTATACAAACACACACATACTGAAAAGTTCCACCAATTTGTAACTAGTTCTCTCTTACTTTATTGGTTGTGTTATATATAATGAATATGAATATAAATAAATAAAATCCTGAATCAAACATTATTTTCAGTCCTTCTTCGTCAAATATATAAATATACGTATATATGTGCAAATATATAAAGATATATATAAATATATTTTAATTTATATAACCCTAGAATGTAGAAGGTGACACACACTGACACTAAATCATCTATTAATATCACCTTTGTTCTCATTCACTTCATAGATATTAAACCTCGAAGTGTAAAATATGGGAGGATTGTATCCGTACGGTGGTGCTTTTGTTAATACGTAGGATAAAAACATCAAACGAGGTCAAACTCATTGACCTCATCACTCAAGTGTAAAGACTAAAGGAATCTTAATTTTGACAAAAAAAGAAAATAATGTTCATATGTATATGATATACCGTACCTTAAGATAATACAATTTTACTTTTTTAGTTACAGACGCCTGCATAGAACAGTAATTTCACGGTCAGTTATACGCTTGTTTCATACACTTCTTTGTATACTAAAAACTTTTTTTTAATGCAAAGCAAAATGTGAACTCTAATAATCTCCATATTTTGTTAATAGGATAATTGAAATAAAAAAATAATATGTAATTATAATAATTTTGTATATACATGTGGATGAAGTCTTACAAGCCATTTGCTTGCATATAAAATTAAATTAACACTATTATTATTAAAATTAACACCAGGGCGAGTATTTTACCCATCCTCAAGTAAATACAAAATCATGTGCATATCTTTGTATGTATGTATGCAAATGTATGTTATGTAAAGGCACATGCAAACTTTTGAATTTATGGAAGTGTATGTTATTTTGTGAGACGATAAACGGAAATGTATTCAATGTGTGCAACCATGTTATTAAAACAAGAACAGTTCACAATGCAAGTTCATACCTTTATAATTATGTGAAAGCAAGAAATTGTATCCTCAAATACAATATATTTTTTTGAAATACAGTGGAACTTCTCTAACTCGAATCACCATAATCCACAAAAAAAGGTAATTTGTATGAATTTTGACTTCTATTGCCAATTCAATAGTTCGAATTATGGAGAACTTCGAGTTAGATCAGTTCAAGTTATGGAAGTTCAACTGTATTTCAGCTCATATTCATATATGTGTGTTCGGATATTGGATGGATTTCTCAAAATATTGAATATATAATATATGATCACGATTTACATCGATGCTAGTACATCATGTTTGGATGGGCCTCTCTTCTCGTTTGTGTGTTATGTGTTAATAAAAATTAGTTGCTGTCCAACCAGAACAAAGCATTAATTTCGGAGTCTGTACAAATTAAATATAATTATTTAATGCAAATTTTATCATCATTGACTTTCTGAAGTGTTCGATGGTGTGGTTATCATCAGCAGTACTGATGAAAACTAGTCATTAAAAACGCGTTATATTTATACTCAACGTATCTAAAATGCTATAATAATGTCAATACATAGACAATATTGACAATAATCGATATTACTTGAAATAAATTATTTTAAGTAAGATTTAAGAAAGCTTGCGTTCATTTGTTATATATATATTTATTCTTATTAATTCGAATAGTTAAATCGAAAGATGAAAAATTATCAAATAAGCACTCTCAAATTGGCTTGGCATGTTTAAGAAAGAAGGCACGCAAAACGATAAATCATGGGAGTGCTCTCTTATGTAAAATTTAATCAATATTCAAGAGTAGTATTTTTAAGTATTCGTATACGCATTTTAAATGATGGAAAAATAGTCTCGAAATATACGGACCTTTTTCAAAGCATTTGTCATATAATTTTAAAATAATAGGAATTAAATGAATTGTTTTATATTTTAGTGCAGATTCATTCGTTTTCTGCATGTGTTTGTTGTTCTTCACATCTTTATCAGATTCAACTTTTAAGGAATTTTTGACAATTTTTTAAATGTTCTGTTAATCAAATCATATAAAGCGAACTTTATAGACTGACCAATCATTGTAGACATTTTATCTGCTGAAAGATGAATTGAAAATGTGTTCTCATTACATACACTAGTTAATACATAAGCCTTTGCTAGTATAATTCGTAGGTATTGTACACACACATTACTTTTTTTATAGAGCTATAACCCTGCCAGCCAAAGGTGGTGAAAAAGCTGGTTAAACCGAAGTTTTTTAAACCCACAAAAGTGGTAAAAAAAAGTGGTGAGTTTGCCATAGGCCAGCATAGCTGCTCGTGAGTTTTTTAACCACTATTCCCCTCACACGTACGAATACAAAAACAAAACAACCCAAACGTGTGCGTTGGTGTTAGTAATTGAAGAAACATGAGGGGAAAGTGGTTAGGCCTGGCTGGCAGGGAATGTATTCAACCATATTCTAGGCGTGTAAATATTATTCACTCCACTTTTTAACACACATCATATTATTCATTATACGATTTTTATTTGTTTCACATATAGCAAAAATATTTTTTCAATTTCCATGAAACTATGTATTAATTGTGAAAATTAAAATACTTACTCTGCAATACTTTTAGATAACGGCCATCGTTCCATCGATGCCTGGTATTTCATGTTCTCAATTTGCTTCTTTAATGCGTCCCGATCCATGTTTTGTAGAGCACTGGGATCCATGACGGCTCAAATTTATCCACATACCACCCCTGGAAAGGTTTTGAGAAATAAAAATGAGAGCGTATCTATTAATTGAGAGCCATTATATTGAGAGTAAACGTATAAGTTGTCTACAGCAACGATGCATATGTCTCAAAAATATTTACAGAATCTCCAATTTATGTACATATATGTTCATACGTATATTAATATTTGCTTTCCAAGGCACGCGCAATAACTCTCTGGGCTTTACAGCTTACTCTAATCCTGTAATCTAATTTTCTTGGGCCAGGTCTTGGTGTTTATTATTTTGTTATAATTGACTGCACAACGCATGCCACCACATAATTATACTTCAGAAATTGTTTAAGTGCTAGGTTTTATTATTTGATAATATGGCTAGCATTAGCAGTTTATACTTATTAAAAATATTTGTATATATAAAGAAATAATACATTTTGGAGTTAAAATGTGTGGTCATCTACATCATATAAGGATAAACCAATTTGCATAAGAATACACAAAATCCTTTCATATATGCTACATAGTTACATATCCTTGAAACCACACCCAGTGTTACTGTAAAATTTCTCGTAAAACATAAAGCGTATAACAAAATAGTTGTCACTTTTACAGTTACTGAACTCTCTTGCTGTTATATATTTGTTGGAAATTCTCTCATACACAGAGTTCTCTATTCCACCTCCAATTTTTCTTAGATTTTTATTTGATGTCTTGTGTTGGAAGTACGGAGCACTTTACTGGATAACTCAAGGAATAACTTGAACAGAAACCGGCAACAAGACTAAATATACTCGTACAAAAAAGCCCAAAACATTAATTGTGCCAACATCCACCAGTATATAAGCACAGATGAGGAAATGAAAGTAGCTCAGCGACCCATCAAAACATACAATAGAATTCCTTCCATTGTACTCGCGTACAGTCAAATACAAATTATCGCGCCTGTACATATTCCTGTATATAAGTATTCTGCTCACCATAGGTTAACCCAAGCAACTTTTTGATGAAATGTGATTATTTTATTATGCTTTAACTTACATATGAATTCACACTAATTATAACTGGTTTAAAGCTTTTCAACTCTTTCAATGTATTTGGAAATGATTTCTAACGACTAAACACTATACGTACATATGTATGTGCATTTTTTGTTTTGTTCTAATTTCTCAAATTTAGTGTTTTGTAGTTCTAAAACAAGCTGGATTAGGTAAAATTTCCATAGAGCTATTCAGTATTTCATTATAAAACCTTAAGTTTTTCTTCACTCCCTAATAATTATACTTCATTAAACCTGGACATGCGCAATGATAAGAAAAAAATAGAAAAAAGAAGTGAGTAACCATCAAACTGTTTGGACTGGAAAATTTTAATGTATATGTGACTGACAACATTAAATTTTTATGCAAACTAAATCCGAACTCTCATACTTTAAAAGCACAAAATTAGCGACAATATCTTATAAAGACAATCTTTAACATCATCATTTAAGATACCCGCGCAACCAAACATTTGATAAACAATGTATGTACAAAAATATGTACGAGAAAACAATCCATCTACTCAAACAAGTAATTTATTGGATTTGTGTATATTTCTCCGCCTACTGACTATTTCCTAAAATAATACGTCATGGTACATCCACGGATACCTTCCATGGGATCCTTTCCCAACTGTACTTCAGTTGGAACAATACGATAAAAAATAATTCATTTTTTATATATGTACATACATATATTGAAAACATATTGTGTATTTATACATGTAGAAGAGGTAAACGAAGGCTTTCAAGCAAATTATTCAAACAAAAAGTATCGCAACACTGTAATGAGTGCAACCTAAAACGTCCTAATTAAATTAGTTGTGTCTCTTTTGGCTTTTCAATTTCATATCAGGAATATACATATGTACATTTGTAAAAACTCAATGCATGCACATTCCGTTATGCAAACACAAACAATAGTTAAGCATATATTTACGCTGATCATTGTGGGGTGACATGCCGTTCGACAGTCTTAACCAATATCGTTTGAAAAAATGGTTATATAATTCAACTCAATCCAATATTTTGGGAAAAAATGTCGAGATATGATTTCTGCATCGATTTTGATTTTTTTGGTGTTTGTTCGAATTAATAAAAATATATATGCCATCTAAATTTATATCCTTGAACATATTGAAATTATGCTATCAAATTTGTATACATACATATGTATTTGTATCTTATTACAAATAGTTTTTTTTTTCGAAACAAAAACTTCCTCTCTCGATGGTTTTGGTTGAATTGATAAAGTATGTGAGTTTTATTACAGTACAATTGGAGTATTTATTTTTGAAAAAAATCAATTTGAAAATAGCTCCGACGGCTTATAATTCATAAAATATATTAAACCTATTTACAACTTTTTTCCGAATGGAATATATTATGCTAAACACTTTGATCAACTAGTTTGTGAAGTTTTCCTTCGTATTATTTCAAATAAACATTTAAATTGAATGAATATTGTGTCCTTGTGAACTTGATAAAAATTTACTTATCAAAATATACTCATATCAATTTCAATATAAATAACCCCATAGATGCATATGTTGATTACGTTAGAAGAACTATTAGTTTTCTTTCGCCTCTGGAAAGAAGAGAGCTATTATATCATAACGAATAAAAACTGAACATTATATACCGCAGACAAGAATTAAGTAACATAAATATAAAGAATATTGAAATAACTTACCAGCGATTAAAATGATAACTTCTTCTGTCCTTTGCAAAATTCGCGCCAAAACAGTTTAATGCTTACTTACAAAAAATTATAAAGTATAATAACTTTTGTTTGTAATAGAAACGTTGATATTCAAAATTCACGGTGCAGTTGTCTAGCAGTAGTAGTACTACAAACTGGTAGCTGTTCTTAACTGTACTGAGTCACTTGCGATCTCTCGACGTCTATATGCATTAATTTAATAAAAAACACATTACTGAAAATGTAATTCAATAGTTATAAGAAACTATAATCAAATTAGTAACACGAACATTTCACACAATTAGCAGTTACCGCACGACGGCCGACTGATTGCTTACGAGTCCATATAGTCTACAATAACTGTCCATACACACAACTACGACAGCTTGAAAGAGGGCGAAAAGCCGAAAGCAATAAAATTAAAAAAATTCTTTAACAATGTGTGCTAGTGTTGGCTTTAAGGCTGGTAATGTTGCTGCAGAAGTGTCTATAGCAGTGTACTGTCATGATTGTAGAATATAACAAGCAAACTAGCTTTCGCGGTTGCTTACCCATATACTATACTGTAAAGAATGAATGAACAGACACAACAATTGCAATAGATTATTCTTTTACAATATCAACTTGGTTTCTACCTGCCTGCCGATTCCGTAGAAATTGAAATTTGTGGAATAGAACTCAGACGAAACGGCAATATTGAACGGAGGCCATGAAATTACAAGACAAACAATGAAGAATACTGCCCTTTTAAGTGACTAACTGGGAACTTTACATGGGGACGTGGTTTACCAAATTGCATTTCCTTGTGACAGAAATGCATGTATTTGTAAAGTTCTGCTTAAAAAGCCCATGGAAGGGCATTTAACAACTATAAAATATGCAATTATTGCAGAAAAAGTATTTATTTTTTATGTGTGATTATACTTAAATAGAATCACCAGTTTAAATAAGTTGCTGCTCTTTAAAATAAACATACGTACACAATTACAATTATATATATATGTGTATGTCAATTATTACACCATTTCACTATTATATATCCACAATGAGTAATTTGTTTATGATTTGTGTGTAAAATTTTCTGTCTCATCTATTTTAAATTTAAATTAATTTTGCACGTACATATTTCAAAATATTTCACACACACATATTGATGCAATTATTTTTTTTTTAAGATATCATAGCTTGAGGTTTTAGTCATATATATTGAATAATACTGTTTATCGTAATATTTTATATGGTTACTATACTAATCTAAAGCACGTTGTAATACAGCGAATACACGATAGGTCATTGTCATTACCTAAGGTATAAGGAGGAAAAAAATGGATCACAGTGACTTTTTATTTAAAGTTATATACATTTATCTTCTTCTCACAATTTGAAAGGTCGCCAGCGAGATAGGTTGAAATCCCCTCGCGGTCAGTTTCACTGGTTTCTGCGCACGCGCAATTATATTGAATAGTAAGATTTTGTATGTTTGCGATCCATTGTACCAACGATTTTTGTAAGCGCAAAGTGCCAAATCTTCGCTCTAAAAATAAAAAAAAACAAATAACAATAACTTTGAGGTACTTTCGAGGGTGATCTGATAAGTTCTTCGCCTACGAAAGAAAAACGAATATTTTTGAAACGGCTCGATACACTTGACTCCGCGATGCTCCTTTCTGAACAATGTCATTGAAACTGAGTACTTATGTAACCACCCTCGTAAGATCATATATGTGTATATAATACAATTTCTTTCTAAAACAAATGCTATAGAAATTTGTACCATATTGCGGAGGCAGAAGCGCTACTACTCCCGCTGACACTTAGTAAAAACATATTATATAGAAACTTACAATGGTAATCAGCTTCTGTCCATATTGGCATACCATAAAGAATTGGGCAACAGTAACGAAAAAGAAGCTGAGAAAATTAAAAAACCCGATACCAAAGCCCTCTAACTTCAGTTGAACAACAATTGCGCAAAATACAGTACAATTTGATATTAATTTAAACAATAGAGTTGTTCCAAAAACCTCATTCAGCTCACAGCATAGACTGTAAATTAAAATATAAAATGTGCGATATTACTAAAAGATAGCTATGCTTATTAGAATATCGGTAAACAGAATGTAACTCACTCCAACATTAGCTGATGCTTTCTTATCCATTCCATTAAAAACTCACAATCTGTCTTTGAATTCTCCACTCTTGGTTCATAAGTTTCCAATGAGTAGCCCAAATATTCCAGTTGCATACAAAATTGTCCCGCAAAAGTGCACACGTATAAATCCGCACCCAAATTTGTTGTTGTACAAAAATGTCCGTTTAAGTATTCCGAAATATATATGAGAATGTAATAATGTGGCGTACAATAGTTAAAGTTATATAACACGGGCGTTGGATGCAAATACGGAAATTCTGCTACAGCATAACCATAGTGAAATAAATTAACGAAGTACATAAAAATTGACTGGAGCATTGGTCCAAGAAGTATTGAATTTGTTACCGACAAGTAAACAACCATCATTAAATGTGCACGTTTGAAACTGTATTTATCAACTTGATATAATTTGCGTTCAATACGTGTCACTGGGTACTCATTATACAGAGTTTGGTATATTACACGAAGACGTTGTGCATTCAAAAGAAATACAAAAAATTTCACATTTGAATCAATAGCATAGGATATGTATACACCCAAACGAATGCTATTCAAAATGTCACCATTTAAAATCAGTTCACGCAATTGGAAAAGCATATAGATGCGTGTGCATATACCACTTATAGTCGTAAATATTAGAAACGCCTTCATTATCACCTGTCTCCAATGTGCTCGTGCCAATTGTTGAAAATCATAACCCACTACGCGATATAAAGCATTGGGAAACCAGAAAAAATGCACAAAATCCATTTTAACTCTTGTGTAGTTTAGTCCCGGCAGATAGTACTAAATCTTTAAACGCATGTGCTGACGAAGTGGTTCTTTATATAATTTTGTCGAGTCTAATGTACATTAATTATGTAGTCAGTTTGTGGTTAAAACATTTGAGGTTTTTATACATATTTAAAAAAAGAGAATTTTAAATAAATACTGAAAGAATCCATTGACCATGACATCGTAATATCAATATATATCAAGCATTAGTACATATATAAAGGAATTTAAAATATCAAAACATTTTCCCTACATACATATTATTTAAGATTCTAATATTTTTTAAACCACAAATTGACATAAGTAAAAAATAATATTGTACATTCTTTGATTGTATTTGCAGCAATTAGAAAACCACTATGATTAAATATGTATTTTATTTAATTCTATTTACTACATATATATCTTCTTCTTGACTGACGTAGACAACGCTTACGCGGTTATAGCCGAGTCCACGCATCTCTCCTTTGGCAGTTTGGCGCCAATTGGTAATACCAACCAAGTGAAGCCAGGTACTTCTCCACCTGGTCCTTCCATCGGAATGGAGGTCTCCCTATTCCTCGGCTTCCACCAGCGGGTACTGCATCGAACACTTTCAGACCTGGAGCGTCCATTCGAACAACAAGACTTAGCGAGCATAGCCGCTGTCTTTTTATTCGCTGAAATATGTCTATGTCGTGGAATAACACATACAGCTCATCATTAATCGTCTGGATATTCGCCGTTGCCAATGTTTAAGGGACCGTAAATCCTCCGGAAAACCTTTCTCTTGAAAACTCCTAGTGCCGTCTCATAGGATGTTGACATCGTCCACGTTTCTGCACCATAAAGTAGGACGGGAATGATGAAGGACTTGTAGAGTTTGGTTTTTGTTCGTCGAGAGAGGACTTTACTTTTCAATTGCCTACTCACTCCATAGTAGCACCTGTTGGCAAGAGTGATTCTGCGTTGGATTTCAAGGCTAACATTATTATTGATGTTGATGCTGGTGTCTAGGTATACGAAATAATCTACAACTTCAAAGTTATTACTGTCAACAGTAACGTGCCAAGTCGCGAATGCGCTGACTGTGTGAAGGTAAAATATGCAACATTTACAGAAATAGGTAACACTTTCTTAAAATTTCGTATGCCACTTCAATTAGTATTTGGAGCATATGTTAATTTATATTTTTTATTTATCTCACGAAATATCCTTTCTTAAATTTAAATGGCAGTAAAGGACTAAAATACTTTAATGTACAATGTATGTATGTACTTTAAAGAACTTTATTAAATATATGCATTCGAAAATTCGTATATAAAATTATTTATTGCAATTCGGAATACCGAAAAGTGTTTTAGTGCACGTTAGGTCATGTTATGGAAGAAAATATAAAATAAATTTAAAAAATTTAATCGAAATAGCTGACGCTCTATAAAAACTAATGGAAAGTGTGGACATATCGATATATCGTAATATTTGTACAATGTGGATGCCGCGTACGACGGCAAATATGCTGATAAAAAACGATATGAATTTTTCAACTTACCTGACACGTACATATGTGAATATAATGGCTTATACTTGGTTACAAACTCTTCTTACCTGAGCTATTTCATTTTATCTAGCTATATTAATTTTCATAAAAACCTGACAGTAGCAAAGCGATAGACCCATAGCACATTGACATTAAATGTACAAGATAAAAAATAATAAAAAAAAGCAAATATAAAAGTTTCGAAAATAGTCTAAAACAAATAATTAATAATAATAATTTGTATATTAATTTAACTTTAACTATGCAATAATTTTTAATTACAATTTTTTTGAAAATCATTGTATTAATGACCAATGAACTAAAACTTATTTTAATAATTGGTTTTGAACTTAGAAGGAAACTTATAATATAAATTAAAAAATAAATATTCATCAATTGATTAGTTTCGCATGATTTTAATAAAGGAAAATGCTGTTCATTACATATTTTGTTATTTCCTTATCCTTATGAAAATCTTAGAGAGTAAAACATTTTTTCGAACACTTTATTTAGTCTTTACTGAGTTATTGAAATGTTCATTAATGGAATAATATATATATAATTAGGCATTATTTTCCCATTTGGTGTTAAACTTTTGATTGCCCTTAAAATTTATTTATTGATTCGGCATATGAAATAACTTAACGCAATCAAGGATTTTTCTTTGAAAATATAATCTGTGATTGTTTAGATATTTCATAATTTTGATCAAATATTCACATTTTAAAATCGTTATGTGGAGTTTTTTCAAATCGTTCTAAAGCTAAAGAAATGGACTTTGTTATTCTATATGTACAATGCAAATGATTGTACTAAGGCTACTTCAGTATAATAAGTTGATCTTTTGTATATTAATCCTTCTTTTAATCTATAAAAACTTTTGTTATCTAAAAACATTACATTTAAAATACGGAGAATATATCACCAAAATATTAGCTGTTTACACCAAGTTAGCCATAGGATAATTATTAGAGGTCCATTCCTTTGACTTAAAAATCAATTACATACTCTTTTGATACAGAACTGACTAAGAAATCTAAATTTAAATCAGGATGCCTCATACATATGAATATGAATAAATATACATACATATGTGTATATTTACATATATACTCGTATAGAATGCGATGTAAATATATTTGAATATGCATGTATTAATAATTCTGCAACGCAATTTCTTTTATTTATCATTTTTTATCAAAATCTATCGCTGTTATCATCTTAAGTATACATATATGCATTTCTCACTATTAATTGTTTATTGTGAAGGAGTTAGTTATTTTAGTGGGTATTGTTTCAAAATTTGCTTCCGAATTTCAATGAATGTCCTAATTAATAGAATAATATATAATATTTAATGTGTTTAAATATATAATTAAATACACTTAATCGTGTTCAACTATATCAATATGTGGTACGTATGTATACATTTTCGTGTTCAATGTTTTATTCAGCCCCAGTATAAGAATATCTAGTTTAGGTTTATAGTTATTCGCTTATTTTGCAAAATACATTCGATTTTATGTTCTCTATTATAATTTTATATATATTGATGAACCGCATGAATCAATTAGTATATATTATTTCATTTATGTTCTTTACATTCATACGTAAACATGTATATTTATTATTTAATATATATGTGTATATATTATCCCTAAATTATTTTAATTGATTCACAAAAATTATGAAAATTTAATGCCAAATAAAATTACTTTAAAACAACCATATTTATGATTTAAATTTTCAAATATATAATATTCATTTAGTTGTTATATTTGAGTTTCTTATTAATATGAGTTTGTTTTAAAACTATAAATGTCAAAAGCAAAATTTTTAGTGAAAGAAAAAAAATTATAATATATATAAATCTAATTGTTTACTTACTGAAAATTATAATGCAAAATTAAAGGTTGATTTGTTGCATGAAAAAGTCAAATAATATTAAAATCATTTTTTAACCTTAATATCAAAAGAAAATTCTTTCACATTGAATGGAAATTTCTTAAATAATCAATAGTTACAATATTGTTCTATAAACATACAAATTTTAATACAAATAATAAATAAATAATTAATTTTACTTTAAGTTGTGTGTATTTGTGGTTGTCTTTTTTTTTTGTCTTTCCTGTTTATGTATGCGGTGTAAAAGTACAAAAGTAAACATTTACAATAACAAATTCTCACATTGTTATTGATAATTCTAAATTATCTTATCATTAAATGATTCGTATATTTTTACGCTACTTTCATATGCGGTCGTATGAGATTATTCGTTAGTACTTTACTTCAAGATATGCGACTTTTTGCTATGTTAACGTTTTTATTTTGCATATGCTTATGTTTATATTATCTAATATCCTTTTTGGTATTGTTTTTTCTTAACTTTATCATACTCATAATATTTTTATTCTTAACGATTTATTTCTAGAAACTTGTAAAAGTAAGTAGAAAATTCCATACATATACATTAATTTACATACATGTGTACGTATCGTGGATTATTGTGCGATTTGTTGTTTCTTATTTCGTATTTTCATCAAATAACTCATATTTCATATGATAAATATCAGCATGCGCTGATTTTTATTGAATATATACGTATGTAGATTCGCACATCATATTTTAATTAAGTAAAATGGGAGCTTTTTCGCCTACCCATACAACTATTTATGAGCAATTGATTGTAACTAGCTTATTTATGTAAACTAACGAATTACGCATACCAATAGCATATAATGTTTTGAAATATTAGATATCTTCATTCATGCACATGCATATTCTCCTGCTACCATTTCAACAAATTTTATATTTGAACACTGAAACACACAACGTCAATAGGATAGTATATATATGATATCAAAAAGCTTTTAATACTGAATATTAGGCTCGGTTTACATATATGTATATATTTAACAAATAATGATGTTTATCTTAGAGTAACTTCATTTTATTAGATATTATTTTGTATTTAAATGTCGTAAGAAAGTTTTGATAACTTACATATGTAAAAAACGCCGCGTTGAAGATTTAAGTTATTATTTGAATATTTTAAGAGTGACTAATTTATGTAGCTTGATAGATACGTTTTAAATTTTCTATGTGCTTGGGATATAAATTTATGAACTACTGAAATTCTAAATGATTTTTTGCCTATATTAAATGTCATCTGTTTAATTTTCAAAAGGTCTTCTTATGTTCCTTTTATTTGTAAAAATTTGTTTAAAGAGTTTTAATTAAACATTAAAGTAGACAATATTGAACAATATCATGCCGATTAATCACAACAATTGATAATGCCGTAAGCTGACTATTTTTGGAATGTACGTCTTCATGGTATTCGAAAGCTGTTTATGTGTCAGAATTGTACTAGGGAGTTCTAAAATTGCATTTTACATCTGAATAGATCGTAGCGTTGTATAGTGATTTATGTATTTATTATTCAGATGTGCGAAAATACATAAGACATATGTTTTGTATTTTAGTAGTGCAAAAATGTAGCCGCTGTAATAAACAGTTCATGAGGTCGACACCTATATTTGAGATTGCTCATATTTAGACGAATACCACATTAAATTCTGTAACTTAGATTTTTAGGAAGTAATTTCCAAAAGTTTTCAAATTATTTTATTTATTGTTTGTGCTTCCTGATTTTCCATTTGTTTTCTCTCTACTAAAAAAAAATATTTTTCATGGTGTAATTTTTTTTGTTTGTATTTATTGTAATATTGTTAAGCTTAGCTATTTTGCATTATTATTTAATGTATATTAGTTAAATATTTAGTCGGCTTCTTCGCGTTGAGTTTCAGATGAATACGGTGTTTTCTAAATCAAACTTCTTATAAATTCTCAACATCTTATTCGTTGTATTCGAAGTTAAGTATGTTTTTAGTTCTTTTTGAATGTCTAATTCGATTACTTATTAATTTAAATAAGTGTACAGAAATGTTAAAACGATTTTCCAAAAACAAAATTTAATGTATTTCTGTTACATCTACAATAAAAGTAACTTTAGGATTGTTTCAAATCTTCGTACAGAAAGTTTAATCACTGCCAGTATTTTGTATTCACATATCTTGTCCAAATTGGAACAAGATTACATTTTCTTAATTGTTCTAATTAGTCACATTTAAGTTTGAACGTTAGAATGAATTACTGGTTTGCTTAATCGCAATTCCGACAAATAATAAGTTGTTTAACTTAGTTACTTTTTAATAATATGAGCATGTACGGATGTGAAGTGTATCTATCTTTGTATAATAACATATATCGGAAAAGAAACCGATATTCATTACAAATGTGTACAGAAGTCCAGTATGGTATCAAATAATTAAGATGAGTAGCCAAAATGTTGTACTTACTATAAAATTACTAACAGAAAAAAATATATAAATATTGTCAGCTCAGTAAAAAATGCTTCGCAAGATCTAGAAAAACAAGAATGGTATTGTTGTATTATCTATAAACATGTATTTTTATAATTGTAAAAAAATATTTATATAGTTCTTCCTATTATTTATTCATAAATAGTTTATATTCTCGTTATTTTGTATTTCACACAATTTTTACATAATTGTTTTTGCATTTAATATTGATTAATATAAAAGTTAAAAGACAAGCATAAATGAAAAACCTGAAAAAATCGTACATATAATATTCTTATGTAAAGCAATTAGGCAATTTGCAATTATAAAAACAGTTTCAAGGACATTATATTTCTACCACTGGTTCATGATTAAGCTTCTTTCTGCATATATATTTTAGAATCCTTTTTAATTAAAAGAATTCAATTTACAATTATTATATCTGCAAGATATCTGTCGGTTTGTCGAGAACAAAAACCGTGTTATAAGAGGAACACCTGTATACGAATTATTTGGTTGGCCTTATTCAATGTAAATCGAAAATATTTAAAGCAGATTACAATTGACACTATATTGTAAATTTTAGATGCTGATTTATAAGTTGTTAAACTAGAATTTGATATTTGTAAGTTTCAGAGGAAATGTACAAATCCGTTGGAGCTGCGCACTTGTATATTGCAGATAGTCACGTGTTACAAAATTAATCAACTAAAAAATATGTGCTAATTTCATTCATTGCTTGTGGTAAGAAATTTAATTTTATGAACATTATGAATATTTTCGATTTATATGCATGTTATACTATGTATGAAGGAAGAATAAACAAAAACTGGCATAATAAAAAAATATCCATCTATGCAAATAATAGTTTAAGAAACCATTAGCTTATTTACGAAACTGAAGTAACTCCGAAATCTTTGTTTATATAAATAACTATAAAACTTGATAAACATGATAAATATTTCTTTTGGAATATTAATTTGAAGTGCTCACTATTCTCCAGCTCTTTGTCTCATGTTCGATTTAATCGGTGTAAGTATTTCCATATTAAACAAATATAACAATTCTTACAGAATAGTATAAAATAAAAGAAACGCTAAATATAGTATTAAAATTCAGTTTCAAAGCCAAAAGTATTATTTAAATCATCTAACCCTAAAATGTGGATAATAATGATGATAAGTAAACATAAATAATTTGCATTCTTTTAACCATAAGGATTGTAACTTCAGCACGAAAATATCAATAATGATATCATCTTGAAAATTATTTGCTAAGCGTTAATTCCCGAAAACAATGAAGCAATTATATTACCGCTAAACATTGTCTATGCGCAAGAAGATGCACGGACACATCTTATTATCAAAGCAACATAAGTAATTAATAACTCAATTTGTGAATAATTAACATTTTGTACTTAAAACTATTAAAGAAACGTCGATAGAAATAACATAGGTGTAACTTAAAAGAACCAATTCGAATAAGGAAGAAGGGAAGAAAGTGAATTTTTTGCTGCTGCTGCAGCTACTGCTGCTGCTTGCGCGGCCCGAGTATTACTGCTGGACGTACTGGCGAAATTATTGTTTGCTGCTCCCGCTATACCCCGACTACGTTGCTGTTGATGCTGTGCTTGTTGTTGTACTGCAGCTGCAGCAGCACTGCTCGCAGCAACACTCGTCAAAAGATGTGCGAATTCTTGTTGCATTTGCACACGTTGTTGTAATAACTCAAAGTGATTTCGTGGCTTGTTGTAGATAAATTTGCTTGCTGTCTTTATGAGGGCCTGGGTCTGAGGTGGTGTAGGTATTGGACTGCGCCCTGCAATAGATACCGTACCCGTTCGCTGACTACAACCATTGCTACCAAATGAACCAATCGATGCGGCTGCAGCTGCATTTGCAATAGTTGCTGCTGCGACAGCGGCTGCCGCTGCTTGGTGTGGAGTTTGTGGTGGTGGCAAATTCAATAGTGATTGCAAATCAGTGGCTCTTGCTGTTGTAGTCGCCGTGGGGGGTGGTTGTGTTTTACGATTTGTGTGTTGCTGGCTCTGATGATGTAGTCTGTTACTATTATTGTGCTGACTGCTGTTGGCATTGATGTTGCTGTTGCTGTTGGTGTTATGTTTGTTGTTTTGGTTAGTGTGGTTGTTGTTCGTTTTACGGCTACCACTACCACCGCCATTCAAATGCATCAACATCAATTCAGTGCTGTTAAGGGAGTTGAAACTGAAACTGGTGGTGGTTGTGGTGGTGGTGGTGTTCTTGTTCTTGTTGGTGGTGTTGGAATTGAACAGGGAGGGTGGTGTCGGTGTTGTTGTTAGGTTTACTGTATTGGTGGCGGTGGCATTCATAACAGCAGTTATTTTCGTTAATAATTACGTTTGCTTTGTTTTATTCGTCTTAAAGCTGACTTGAAGTACACGGTTGCCCAATGTATATCCATTAAGAGATTGTATGGCGACCACAGCTTCTTCATAGTTGGTCATAGTGACAAAGCCAAAACCTTTGCACTTATTGGTTTGCAGATCGCGTATAACCTATCATGTCGAAAGTGTCAATTCAAACATTAATTATTTACATATACTAGTTGAATTGTCACAAAGCAATAGAACTATTATTCACCTTAACCGATTGCACGGCACCGAATGGGCCGAAAAGCTGCCACAATACATTCTCCTCAGTTTCTGGTGCCAAATTGTAGACGAAAATACACCAACCGGAACTACTGATGGGATTTCCCGGAAGCATTGTGTTAGCCAAAAGATCCCCAGCCAAAGGCGAGTAACGTGAGATCACCGAGCTGACAAAAGTGAAATACATTGAGAAAAATTATGTACGATAAGATTTTTTTTTACATAGCAGGATTATTCTTGCCTGTAACGGCTTGCTGCCGAAGGATGTATAGCTGCTGCTGCGGCAGCTGCCCCGACAGCCGCAGCAGCGGCAGGAAATCCACGTGCTCTAGCAGTCTGTGGCGTTAAATATGCAGCTAATGGCTGTAGGGTCTTATTATTACTAGGGTTATTGGCGAATTTAACAATAATGGGATCGGTGGCATTTTTTGGTATAGTTCCATTTAACTCCTTGATAGCGCGATCAGCTTCATGACGTTGATCGAAACGTATAAAGCCGACACCTTTCGATAGACCTTAAAAGAAGAATAATTAAAATAATTTATCTTCAAAAAAAAGTGTAAAAGTAGAAATTAAGATAAAATATTAAATTAAAATAAATTGTGATTATATAAATATTTTGTTATAAATAAAATTAAAAATAATTACAATTTAATAATATCATCTCACCTGTGATATTGTCGCATAATATTCTTGAGGTAATTATCTTGCCATATGGACTGAATAGTACTTCGAGTTCTGGTTGTGTCATATTTTTGGGAAGACCAGACACATATAAATTTGCACCCTTAATTGATTCTGAGCTAGGACGGGCTACTGAAACCTGCATAAAAAAAATAATATTTTAAATATAGTACAACATGTACTTGTATGCAACCCATTTCTGAAACGGTGGATAACTTGCTTTAATTGTTTTATTTTGTAAACGCAAACCATTGAGTGAGCTTATTGCCTTCTCAGCATCTTCTTGTTTTATGTAATTTACAAATCCATATCCGAGACTTTGACCTGAACCGAACGAAATAAAAAATATTGTAATTATTATAGATGTGAAACTTAACGTGTATATTTTATTTGCACACCAGTAACTTTATCTCTAATCAGTTTGCAACTCTCCACATCTCCAAAGCTAACAAATAAGGAGCGAATCTCCTCTTGGGACATTGTCTGTGGTAAATAATTCACAATCAAATTTGTTTTAGAGTCGTTATCCTCATTATTATTATTGTTGTTAGCACTTGTATTATTGTTATTGTTGTTATTACTTCCAGTATTAGCTGTAGCCGTTGTTGCTGTTACTCCGCTACCACTACAGCTGCCAGTAGCAGTCCCAAGACCGCTACTGCCGTTTTGCTGATGTTGTTGACTCTCAACCATATTGCTGCTGTTAGAGCTGGTAGTCATCATTTAGCGACAATAAATATAGCAAATCCGTGGTATTTGTTTCGACCAAAAGACGCAAATGGCGCAAAAACGAAGAAGATATAATATAACAAATAATGACTTTCAGTGTTCAAAAGCTTTTAAATTAAAAGTTTAATATTGATATAATTGAATATGAAGTCTTCAATAATATAAATATATTTTATTTGGTTTCAGTTAGTTCCTCAACAATAATACTGATGGTTTGTTTCTTATGTATATTAACAATTTGTTTGTTGACACCATTTATTGAAGCAAGAGTGCAGCACTGAAAAATTAAAAAAAAAAGATAATGAAACTTTAAATATATATAATCTGATTATTTTTTTTTCTTTACAAAGTTACAATTTAATAAAAATACACTGATATATCGTCGTATACGGCGTGAAAGATTAACTAAAATCGGGTTAAGGAAGAAATTTAGTAATTTCTTATTTCGATTGTAGTTCGAAATTTAAGTGTATATGTATAAGTATAAGTTTTCAATTAAGTTTTTAGAGTTTGCGTTCTATTTACTCTAACATTCATTTTTTACTCTAACAGCTTTTAATTCAAACCTTAGAACTGTTCTAACTTACTAAAAATTTCTACTATAAACATAGATAAGTACACTCACGAAAAATAATACCACATTATTATGTCAAAAAGAGATTACAGAATATAACTTTGGAAAAAATATAGGTTTGGCTGAACTGCGCATGACATATATATGGTCGATCTTTCTTGAGCGATCAACGGTTCACAAAATGTGAAAATCAAGAAAGAGAAAGTGACGAGAAAGCTGGATTTTAGTTCAAAAATAGATGGTAAGTTATCAGGAAGTAGATATGTATTAGTAATGACTGAACAATGACGGCAATAGTTCGCTTATTGCACCAAGAGCAATGTTTATTGCTCGCAGCAAACGGTGACGTAGCTATTCCCCAATTGCGAGAATCCATTTCTAGTCGACCATATTTTTACATATACACAAATATGTTGAAATATGTTGACTTGTGGATATTTATGGATAGACAACACACGCATATTTTTAGACAATTCTAACATTTTCGGCGATAAAAGACAAGATTTGTTGTAGTCGCAATGTATTTCATTCGTAGTCTTTTGACGATTTAGACAAATATATGTAAATGCATATATATGCACACAAGGATCGCATGCATATTCCGTTAATAATTTTGTATCTTAATTTGTGATATACATATATTTCATAGCGGAAAGATTTAGTTATAATTATTTTTAACTAATAATACTCCTCTATATATCAATATTTCTCATACGCATGTATGAATATTTTCCTTATTTAGCTTTGTTTTAATCCAATTTGCATAGTTCGTCATATATACATACTATATACAAGCACAATTGGGTAAGCGGAAAACCGACAAGTTATATACATGTTCATAGTAAAAATTATTTTCGCAATTTTTCGCTTTCAAAAGATGAATGCGGTTCTCATTTTTTTCGATTACGAAACACATTAGCCATGAACACAGAATATCTGATGTAGTTCAAAACACATTCAACATTTGTATCATTATTTATTATAGATGTATTTTAATACATTTATATGTTGGTATAAAAAATTGTAAATCAATTCATTTATTGTGAAAGAATTTATTACTTTTTCGCTAACCATACCATTGATTCTTCTTATAGAAACGCTTTCACAAAACCGAATAGAAACTGGATACAAATTAAGTAAAAGAAATTTCTTACGAAACCTTTATTATTCAATATTTATACAGTGCATAGTTTTTATATTAAAAACGGAACCGAAGTACAAAATGAAAATGTAGAACACAAACGCAAATAAAATTAAGGAAAAATCAACTGAAAGTAGAAAAGAATACGTTCCTTCCTTCAACTCAACTGAACGGAAATAAACTAAAGGCCTCTAATGAAAACTTTCAAACATATTTTTATAGACATTGCAGAGAAATTCAACTGAACTGCGGTAGCGAGTTTGCGTGAGAGGTGTGCAGGTATTCATATAATATTGTAACGAGTATAGGGTGAGAGTCATTGAACTAGTGGAAAGTATAATTTTTACTGCGCAGGCTTCAAAGCAATTTAAATTTTCGAAAATAAGAGAGTAGAGAGAAGGAATTTATATATAAGAAAAAAAGATTGTCTACAAATGAAGTGACTAATGAAAATAATATATTATTTCAAGTGAATTTATATTGGTTTCAATCCATAATTCCAAAAACTAAAAATTAGCAAGCCCTTTTAATATACAGTAGGAAATAATATATTATTTTCAGTATGACATACACATAGTCATAGCCAAACATTTCTAAGATCGAACAGAGCTTCAAAAGGTTTTTCGAATATCATATTTTCTATGCTTTGATTTATACTTATTTCAAATTCGAGTTTCTCTATAAGGTTCTCTTTATAAATAAAAAATACTATTTCTTACGCACACACAAATATCTACAACATAAACCTATATATTCAAGGTTTTCAATTAATTAAATTATATTTTAATATATAGCGAAATCCAAAACTCTTAAATTGCTTAAACAATCACTTCACTTATAAACTAGAACTACTTGACCAAGTAATCTTTAATAATTCGAAATATTCGCGGACATGCTCGTTTACATTTACATGGACAGATCGCCGAAAGAACAGCGTTTGGCAGTATAGTTTGCAAATATAAACCATGTAATTCCTGTGTATAAACACTAATTCCATTCTACTTATAATTATTTCAAATTTCTAACTTATACTAATTAACATGGTATGTACAATTTTTACGTTAACATATTTAAATACTTATGTACATAATAATATAAACCATACAAATAATGAGCAGTTTTGTAACCACACCAAAAAAAATAATGCTATGTAAGTAAGGGAAAATATTAAAATATTTAATTTTATTATTATACACGTACTTTTCTTAAGAAATATCAATGCTGCTCCTATTATACTAATCATCAAAACCACTTACAAATAGGTTACCGTTAAATCAACAATAAGGAATTTTAACATAAATACACGAATACCTCCTAGCTTTATGTAAAGCAATTCACTTTGAATAACATCACTGTGGATGTTGAAATTACAATATACAATGTTATCAATATCGGACGAATATCAAATATCATTGACATTATTACTCACATTTCACGTATTAAATATAAAATACATACCGGCCCCACCCAATTATGTTTATATCCAGTTTTATATTTTTATTTTAATGTGACAGTATTTTCCTAAAATTTAAGTAAAATACTTTATCAGCCTCTAATGTAAAAGGTTCATTCATAACTTCTTAATACAACTCAAAAAGCAGTTAATAATTATAAACAGAAATTACTATATACCAATCCACCAATACCTTCTCTTATTTTAACGATTGCAGTTTTAGGGTGCGGCAATGATAGAAACTGAAAAATGAAAAACATAAATTATAACCTACCCGCAGTTGATCACTGTGGTTTCTTTTCTTTTTACTATTATTCTATATATGTATGGTATATATCACCTCAACGCCAAAAACTATGCTTTTTCTGCAGAGATGGCATACAACTCTAGGATGTAGTACCCATAAGCAGCTACAAATTATGATATTTAGAAGAATGCAAGTACATTTAATTTCATTTGAATTGGAATGTGTATGAATTCAGAGAAGGAGAAGGGCGAATTATCCACGGAGATAAATGTCAGAATAGGATACTCAAGAATTGTTTATAGGAGTTTCAGTCACGCAATTGTGCATATGCAAATTTATAAAAATGAATTACCGGACAAAATTTCCTTCTACTAACATGCACACTCGCATGCATGTATGCATTAATGTATCAGTGTATTTGTTTTTGGTATATGCATTTTGCAAAGGGGAAAATTCAAACTTTTGCGGAAAATCAATTGCGATTATTGCAAAGAGCAGAATACGCCCTTTATATTTAACCATTTAATATATAACTTTTCACTCAAATTAAACATATTATTAATACAATGTTACTGTTAATTACTTTTTCAATTCACTATAAAAGTTGTCACACAACTCTATAGAACACTCATTTGATTTATTAATATGGATTCTAATCACAATTTACTTTAAGTTCACCGTCCGTGATCTGTGGTGGAAACTTCAATTATTTTCAAAACTTGAATACTCATACATAATGTTCAAATCGTTGTTAAATGATAACCACTATATATCCTTTCAAAAGGTATTTTCCCATTTTTATTTAGATTCTTTTTTAAGAATACACATTATACTTATATATTTGATTGATACAACCAAAATCGCGTACGCAGAAAAACACAACTTGCTGTTGGAGAGTGCAAGAACTAAATGATTAAAGGCGACCGCTTACTGTTTTCAGGATAAAATTGCATATACCGAACATGAAAGCATCATCTATGTGGAAACTCAGAGTAGGAGGTGGGAAAACAACAAGGCAACAGGACACATAAAAAGGAGTTCATGGAGTATGCACATAATACAAAAACAAAAAAACAATATATCGCTAAAACAACTCACTGTGGGCTAAAATGATGTCTTACTCCGTACAGTTTAAACAAAATATAGAATGAAAGAACTATCTTTAATAAAGTAAAATTAAATACAACACAAACTATATATTTACATTCGTATATAAATATATATAAACATATGTTTTGATTTAAGAAACTAGAATATTTATTTTGTTCAACTTGCTCACTTGCATCTGTGTACACAACCCTTGATTGGTCCACATTCTTAACTAGCGCGAAAGATGTTTGGTACAATTTAGACTACACCACCAATTGCATACCTACTGCAGCACTGCTTCAACTAACTAATACATGTAAATATCTATGAACATCATATATAAAAAGGAACTGCAATTGTAATTTTTCTCTTACTGGTGCAAGCGCAGGAGCAATTTTGTTGCGGTAGGTTCAGAGAACATTGTCAACAATTGGAAATGTTTTAAAGGTATATATACACATATATTTATATATACATATGTATTTTTATATAACGGAATTTCGCGAGAGCAGTGTATGCGATACATTGGGTTAAATATACAAGTGGTCTTATTTTGTACATGAATATATAAATGTTCATATATATTGTCGGTGGGATGTATAATGCACATATGTATAATTAAATGTTGTAAACGAAAATAGTAACAAATAAAAACTAGTATATTTTAATTTTTAATTGTATACATATATACTATATATTCATATACACACGTTATATGTTATACACATCTACTATATTATGGCGATGGAGTAGTAAAAGGGTTGGTCAGCACGTGTAAGTGGAGTATTTCTTCGTTTTCATTCGTAGCTTGTTTGGTCGTTTGGTCCTGACTCAACTTGACACCAATAATGTCAAAAGACCAATGACCTTTGCATTCGGCTTATTACTACAGGTCCCACTTCTATGAGCAAAGCAATGCATTCTCTCAAATTAATAATTTTAATTAATTACTGTTACTACTTCAAAAAACTATGACAATTCTCAGACAATAATTAATTTATAGTCATATTAAGCCTTTGTTTTAAAAATGTTGCATGATTTAATGTCATTAAAATTTCAATGAGAAATTCCTACTTACCTTACCGTGGTCTCCATTCATAGTTCCTACTCATTTTTAAGGGAATACAATTACTTCAATAAGATTTACTTCAAATCGGATTTTTCAAACATCAAAAGCACTATGGTGTCAATTTTTTAATCTTCTTTCATTTTTTAACCTACTGAATTAACTCAATTTAGGAATTGCCAAATGATGCGCAAGATTGGGATACATATATAATTTCAAACGCCGCAGTAACTAATATCTTTTCGTGACGGTAAACGGATATACTGGTAGACGCAACTATGAAGCCGGAAGTGATTGATCATTTATTTTTGTTTTGCTTGGAAATGTACCGTTGACATTGTGCTTATGTTATATAAATCCAAATTTCTGGATCTGCATCATACTGGTCACATTTTTCTCCATATCTGACTCATTTCCAGAATAATGAAATATTTACGGGCGTCGATGTAATCATAGAACGTAGCAAATATTATTAATATTATCTTTATAGTGATATTATTTAAAAATGCCTATTTTACCATAGTTATGTCCTCAGTTCATCCTCGTCTTAATGGGTAAATTTTTATTGCAGACAATTAAAATTTGTTCTCCGAAAACATTATTGATTGAAAAAGAATACTTATTGGTTTAAAATTAGATAATATTGTCAAAGCTTAATCTTCTTTACTATTGGAAATTTGGTATCCTTAACGATTTCAATGCTTAGGTGATATGTATTAAACAACCTTAATCCACAAATTTTGACGAAAATCAGCTATTTACAATAGATTTATTACGTTCTTTTCTGAACAATTTTAAAGCAAAATTCTATAGATATTAACACAATTCTATCGCATTCACTTTATCCCCGATTTTATTGAAAATGCAAAATCTTCGGGTAATCACGCGACCTTGCACATATAACGTATTTTTCATGATGTGTTGCCAACTGCCTTTTTCATTCACGCTCCTTCTGATTAAAAATTGCGTTACCAACTATGAGTGTTTGTGAAAACAGTGCATTCCAGAAGATCATTTTTTGATTGGCATATAGATGGATGTGTCTCTACATATGTACATACATTATTTTCGTCAATTTATTTATATAAAACAAATATCGTAGCTTTAACACTATCTACATATACAAATAAAAAAATCAAAGGCTTTGAATAAAGTTATCATATTTTTATTGAAAATTATGAATTTCAGTTAATCTTTCATATTTTATTTTCTTTACTTCAGTATTTCGTAATTTTGTATTGTTCATTGTTAATAAAACAACTACTTCTGCAATAAACGAATCTTGATTTTGTTGTTGTCATAAGTGATTTGTATTTAATTGTTTGAGTTAAATTTTTTCACAGTACTTCTATATTTTCTTTTCATTACAAAATTAAATTATAATAATTTAGTAATTATAAGAATTATAATTTTAATAATATACGATACAATTATTTCCAAGGATTGTATATAATAATATTAGTGTAATTTTGTTGTTGCCTTTGTTTAAACTTTTCCGTTTTTTTTTGTACAAAATACAAGATAGTAATATTTTGGTACTTGCTGTTCATTTTTATTTAATTACTGCAATAAGTATACATATTTAATATTTTTAAGGTTTTAACAACTTATTTCCCATTTCAATTACTTTTGGTAAGTAAATACAAATAAATGAAATATCTACACACATGTACAACTTATTAATAACTACTATTTTTATCGTTTTTTTTTTTTGGTTTACAACTAACCTGGTATGAGTTTATTCCACATAGTTTGCTCTCTTAATCCACAGCTTTAAGATCTTTAAACCTCAAAAATATAGAAATAAGTTTTTGTATTACATACTGAAAACGTGGTTTAATGAATATTCTTTATTTTTAAATATTCATTTGTAATTTTATTTTCATATATCAAAAAATATATTGTTGTTCATTTCTAAGGCTAAGTTACAAATATTATTTATAAATTTGTTATGTTACAATGTAGTACTTCTCAAATTGCACGCTTGGCATTTATTTTTAAATGCTTCTCAGTACCTTTCTTGCAGAAAATTAACTTGGTGCTTTGTTTCTTAATATTTTTATTACTAACATATATAACTCCAAACTTTACCATTGCATTTATATTCTACACCTATTCGGTTCTGACTCGCCTTCTAGTATAACTATATATAAATATGTATTTAATCACTTTAGAATATCTTAATTACTTTTTATAGAAAACTATTTTTGTTAAACATCAATTGTTGTTCTTACATTTGCTTCGTAATGATTGGTTTAGAATGAATTGCTTAAAAAGAACTAACGTTTTCCACTTAAATTATGTTATTAATTTTTCCATATTGCTACTAATTACGGTTAATATTTTAAACTAAATTTATCATATCCTATGTTATTCTTTATTGCTGTTAAATTCAATTATCATTGCATAGCTTTTATTCAAAAGTACAAATTGAATTCATGATTATATATATTTATTCAATTCCGTTTTCGATACTAACTATACCATTTTGAGTATAGCCCTTTTTAATATAAAGCCTTATTATTTATAAATTTCCTCTATATGAAACATGCTTTCGATTTCCTCATTAACATCTACAGCTCTTTATTAATCTAATGTTATATTATATTTCTATGAAATTTGTGATTTAGTGTTCTGAGCCCATTTCACTTGACAAAGACAGTTTTATTTTTGGAGCTTTTAAAAAGTTTTGTTATATTGAAATGATCATTAAATTTTAGCCAATATACATATCAATCTCAATTTCGGCTTCAGTCTTGCACGATACGTATTCAGCTTTCAGAAAAGATAAGCCTTAAATAATTCCCCATTAAAACAAATTAGCAATACATGCCATATATTTATTATTTTTTTAATTCTTGAATATTGTAATTGTAGATGTTGAGTTGAATGTAGAACTTGCCCAGATAAAATCAGGGTCTGTTCAGTTTACGACTGTCGAAGGAACGTGGGACATTATTTTTTAGTAAGCTTAGAATATAATCATTTCGTTACGTTTACTTAATTGCGAACTTGTGTATATATTTTTGAGTTGTTGCAGATTTTGTATCGTATTTCCTTATATAGCGATGCGTTTGTTACTATTAAATTTTACTGTTCATACTTTACTTTATTCTCAACGTTATAACTTGTTTTGCCCTTTTCAATAATATTGATTTATTTATTTTATATCAGCATATTAATAGTTACTTTAGTATAAAAACATATGTATTAAGCAGAAAGTATTTTTTAACAAAAAAAAAAAATAATAATAACAACAGTAATCTGAAGTTTGTTCATTCCCTTTTTTTTATTTCATCTAAATGCATTTAAATATATTGTTACGCGTTCTTTCATATATTGGAGCCAAACGCAAATAGCTAATATATTAATGTAACTTAATTCCGTTAAGCTTTATTATTTAATTTTATTTTATTATAATCAATATATATAATATTTTTCTATATGATTTCAATTTTTTTTGTCTTTGTAATATTAAATACAAAGTCTCGAAATGCGTAATACATTAATTATTTATTACTTTTTCACTCTTTTTATGTTCAAAATTTAAATAATTTTTAGTGGGGTTTATAGAAGTATTTAAAATAATCCAACAAAATATTAAAGTCAAGTTTCTCTAAACATTGTTTGTCAGAGAGTTGGTTAAATAACCACCGTTCATAGGGTTTCTTTGAACATAATTTCATTTGTGTGACCGAATTCTCTCGTTAATATCAAATACTACTATTTATATTTTTAAAGCATGTTGTTCGAAGCTCAAGAAATTAATTGATACAAGGTATACACTAATATAATGAAAATAATGAAACAAAAATTATAAAGATGAATATAAATGTGTAATAAATCCGATTTTTTTTGGAAATTCATGACGCATATAAAGTGTAATTTTTTATTAAAAACTACCTTCGAAGTCTTGACCGTGCCTTATAGCAATTTATTTAAATAATAAAAAACACAAAATTTCATTAGAAAATGCAAGTTTTTGTGCCAATTTTATTTCTTCGTTTCATATAAATGTATTTTACATTTACGATATTTAGTTTGAAATTCATTACGCATATGAAGTGTAATTTGTTAGTAAAAATTACCTTCGTAGCCTAGGCCTTGTTTTTAGCAGCATTCAAATAATAATAAAACACAAAATTTAATTGAAATATGTAAATTATTTTTGCAATTTTATTTCATTTTATATATTTATGAATTTCTCTAATTTAAATAAATATTGTGATTGCTGGGCCGCATAGGCACGTTGGTAGGTAACATACTTAAATTTATTTTTACCAATCATCATTTTATATTTTCATATGTGTACATACGTAAATGTCAAATACATATTAATTCGAGAAGAACTCTCTTGTAATTAAATAAAATTAGGTAAATTTTTAGCAAAACTACTAATACAATGTAATTATGGTATGCATTATCTAGATCTTGTGAAAAGTATTTTTAGCGTTTTTTTCTTTTAAATTTGACAGAGCACTTTTCATTAATTGAAGTTTTCTTATTTATCACATGCGACCCAAGGACCAGCAACCATTTCATAAAACTAATCATTTGAAGTCCATATTTCCCGATGATCGTAACTACAAAAAATTAAGACCCTAAATAGTGTGATGGAAAAATATATATAATTTAACTATTTACTTCTTAGGATAAAAATGAATATTAACAAAAATTAACGAAGTTGGTACTATTTCATTTTAGTGTTTCCTCAAAGTTTTTTGTATACAATAAGTGCATAAATCATTACAATTTCCGGCCACTTCCTAACACCGATTTTAGCCCGTATTATAAATAAATTAAAATAATTTATGAATAAAATAGCAGTAATAGTAATGATTACTATAAAATTTGCTTGAATACATTTCGCAAACAAAACATGTGATCTTTTAATTAGACTTTTTTATTAATTCCTTTTATATATACACTTTTATAAAGTGAAGAACTTTGAATAAACTAAAAATCATGATGTTGAAAAAGTTCTTTGAAAATAAATAGAAAAAACAGGTATTTTTCATTTTTTAAATTAAGCGTTATTAATGATATTTTTTGGATTAATAATGGTATAATAGCAATAATAATGTAATAATAAAAACAATATTATTATAAACTGTAACACTTTGTTTTGCTAAAGAACTTCATGATCGACAAGCAAAGATCTGTCTGTCACTCACTCGTCCCAAATCTATATATATACATATATATATATAGCAAGAAATTTTTTAATGCCTAAATTCTAAGTTAGAGAAGAAGAAATGCAACTACGATTTTTTCGCACCGTTGAAGAAATTTTTGGATATTCAATGATAAACGAAACAGCACATACCCAAGTATGTATAAATCTATGAAGGCATATATCACCAATTTCATTAAACTACTGTGGTTGTAATGTTACCGAACTCATGGCGCTGCCGTTTTTGTTAATGGTGGTTGTAGTAATTGTTGTGGTGTTACTGAGTGTGGTGGTACTATTTGCACAAGCCATTGGAACATTGTCAGTTGTAGTTCCGCTAGCGCTACATCCGCTTGTATTAGTTGCAGAAGACGTTGTAGTAGTGGTATTCGCGCTTTTCAATTGCTTAAGACCCGATTGCACATAACGAAATAAATCATACATGGAGGTGTGCAGCGTAATAGGTCCATTTTCACGGTCCAATGCGATGAAAAAATCTGTTGGAATAAAAACATTCAGTATATTAAAAATAGATACTACCTATAATAACGAATAATAATGAAGAACATCACTTACCGGTATGGTTTCCTTGTCGCACAAGTCGATCCGCTTGATCCCATAAATCATGACAATTAGCTAAGTAATTGAAATACAAATTTTGGTGACTGAATGTGGTATGAATATCTTTACCACGTCCGGGTGGTGTATTCGAACCAGAGCCCTGGAAAAAATAGTAAAATATTATTATTTTTGACATTAAGATTTAAGTTTCAATATGATTTACCTGTGAGCAAACCGAGTTCGATGGCGAGTTAGATGAAGGTGTATTCCCATTAAGAATCTCCATCCGACCACTTTTTAAATAATCTGTGCAATTATTGATGATATTTCGACAATAGTTTCGTTTCAATTTATACAGTTTTAATGAGATTAGAGATTGGCAACGTAAACTAAAACAAAATTGTAAAATAAGTTATACGTTTATGAGATAAGTGTCAATAATTTTATATATGTACCTTAAGATAGCGACTTTGTTGTGCGGCTCATGAAGTTCATTAGATGTAGACGAAACTTGCAAATGCTTAATCTTCGATGAAATAAACCTGATATTATAGTAGAATGCAGAATGAAAAGGAGAAATTAATATATGAAATAATACCATATTATTTAGAGAAATTTACATAACATTAATTATAAATTATGTATTTTATGTTTAGAAATCGCACACTTTACTCACTTAATTAAATTTAGTGTATCCTTGTACATAACCCAACTGGCGTCTTCCGAATTACGATGCCGTTCTAACACGGCACCAGATAGTATAAAATACGTAACTGCTTCCAAATACAGCGTTACTTGATTGAAAAGATTTTGTTCCTTATCGGCAGCGTGTTTTCGCGTAACTGCCTCCTGGAGGAATTGCGAATTTTTGCTAAAACCGAATATAAATTTATTGAGTCAATTTTTAAGTCGCACACACACATATATATATATATATAACTCACCTAATATCATCACAGAGTCCATCATCATCGCGTTCAAAATACGATCGGTATATTACTTGCGGTGGTGGTGCCAGTGGTGCGGTTAGATTTTCAGGCGACACTATATTACTGGTAGCAATATCTGCAGTCATTGTTGTATTTAAATTATTGTTTGCCGTTTGCGTGTTCGCTAGGTTTTGTGAAGAGTTCAAAACAGTAGTGTTGGAAATATGATGTTGCTGTTGCTGCTGCATTTGACGCACCACCAGTAATCGGTCGTGGTTGGTAGGAGCTAACTGCCGATTTTCCATGAGTTGATGATCCTTCTAAGTGATAAAATAATGTAATTAAATAATTATTTCATAGGAAGAAATGAGTAATATTACCTCCATTTGCCCATTGTTATTCATTCCAAGTGGCGGAATTATAGCAATTGCACGGCGACTCGTATCATTTGCACCAGTATGTCCACTACCAATAGCGTTACTACCTATATCACGTTCAATAGCTGCCAAAGCGGTTATCGATTTGCCCATGTCCTTTTCTTTATCTTGCATAGTTAAAAGTGTGCCACTACCGACATCAATTTCCTTCCCCTCCTTACCATCTTTACTATCTTTGGAATACTTGTCAGTTTTCTCTTTTTTCCGCTTTTTGTCTTTATACGGACTCGAGCTAGCGCTGCGTTTGCGTCGTTGCGACTTTGGCTCAGTTATATCATTTATTTGCATCTGCTGTGAGTTTGGCGATGCATCAGGCCGATCATCATCCTTATCAGCTGATATAAAACCAATTTGTGGAGGTAAACCAGGCTTACAATCTTGCTTAAGTTGCATAAGCTCCTGTTTAACTGAGCCACTTGTTTTAAACTTGGTTTCACTGCAGTAGGCATCCGTTTTCTGTTGTGAGGACATAGATCCACTGTCTATCTCCGAACCTGGTTCATTTTTGATTAACTGCTCATGTTTTAATAATTGCTTAGTAGAGGGCGAACTATTACATACATTCGCAATTGAGTTGTAACCATTTGGCGTAAGTTGAGACTGCTGTTTGGGGGTTGTGTCATCACCATCTGTGGAACGATTGCTCAGACGGCCAGTTGAATGCATTGTGTTCAGTCTTTGCTTGCTTCCGCTACCACCAATTCCAACCAAGCATTCCCTGGAACGCGATAATTCTCTTTCTGGTGGACATGTTGGTGTTGTGGGTGTTCTGTTGCCGCTATTGTATGCGCCAACACTTCCGCTATAACCGGTTATGGCAGATGTTGCTTGCAGATCAGCATTTAATATCGCTTCATGTTGAGCACAACGGGGCATACTAGGATTAGAAAGCCTATACGTGTTTGTACGCCATTCCGGTAAAATACGTTGAAGTCGAGATAAATCAACTTTACATATAAGGGATGGGACATTGGGCAATACAGTTGCTGTGTTCCTCAAAGGTGAGGCTGTTGGTGCCGACAGAAGCGATGCTGGTGTGGGAGTTGGCGTGCGAGTCATAGGTGGAGTGCGAGTAGGTGTACAAGATGGTGTCCTAATGCGCTGCTGTTGCACTTTACGTTCAGCACTATTTCTACTACTTCGATCCGGTGTACGATGCGACCCGACTCCTGCAGGTTGAGGCAATGTGCGCGGTGATTTAATATGCCCGGGAGTAAGTCTAGGTGATTGTGAATTAACAAGTGAGGCGGCTGCAACGAGATTCTCTTGACTGGCAGATAGCGTTGAGCTGGGAGTAACGGTAGTTCTATACCCAGAGGCATTGGGAGATATCAACTTTTGTTGCTGCTGCTCGTCAATGACCATCACCTGACCTTGCTTTTTGGCACCACCTTCTTTTGGATTAAAAATACGCGTAAGCGTAACATTTTTATTCTTATCGCTTGGTTTTGGATTGTCACGACGCAGTCGTGAACTGTTGGAACTGGAGCTGACATTAGTAGTAACTTTAGTTCCAGTCTTACTGTGCTTACTTTTTCCTCGATTACTAACGGATGCGGTAGGTTCTGTATCAAAATGCTCATCCCCACTGCTGCTCGATGAAGAGGATGACACGCTACTTGAGCTGGAAGTCGAACTAGACACAGGCGCCGCTGGAATGGGCACTTTATATGGCGATTGCAAATTCTGAGAACGATGCGAGCTGCCGCCACTGGCATTGCCGCCCTGTGTTATGGAATTAGCTGTCGTTGTACCTGCATTATAATTCTTCACTGAACTGCCATACGAACCAGATCCGGAATCTGATGAATCGTCATCACTGTCAGCCTCCTCATCGGCATTAATGAAATGTGACGTTGATCGCTTTCGCTTTCCACTATTTGCCACTTTGGACGAACCACTGGTGTTTACTGACGATATTGCAATTGGTGGGGCATCATCATGGGACGATTTACGTCTGTTCAATTGAACTATAATGCGACTAGTAGAAGCAGGCAATGTATTTGCTGTAACTGAGCATGCTGTCGATGGGGTTACCGCTGCTGCAGTTTTTCGCGCCGATAGATTGCGTTTTGTTTTTGTAGCGCCCGCACCTTTCATTTTATTATCATCACCTGATGATGAACCGCTTATAATGCCATCTTCACATTCTGTTTCCGAAGAAGATGAACTAGATGACTTCGATGTTGAATATGACGCCGATCCCGATGACGATGAATCAATAATTGGAGCACATGACAGTGCCGATTGTGTAGGTTGAGAGTGTGGTTTCATAGGGTTGATGCCAGTCGAATTTGAGTTTTGACGTGATGCTCTTCGCTTCGCTGTAGTCTTTTTACCAACCACAGCACTACTATTAACATCCTTGTTAGCTGTTAGTTTGGGACCCTTCGAAGCGGGCGCAATCGTAGTAGTGTTGGGTTTTTTCCCACTGCCTGCAGTTTTCCTTGGCCGACCTGGTCCCTTTTTTGCAGGCACTACGGGCATTGGTTCAGAGTATAACTTTCCGCCTGCACCAGCTACAGCTCGCAACTCTGTTGGGCTTACTGTCACACCTCCACTTTTAAAATCTGACGCCATCGATACCATATCTTCTTCGTCACTAGTATCTAATTGCGTTGTTATAGTAGCTACCGAATTCCGAGGTTTTTTTCGTCTAAGCGAAGGTGTTGTCTTTGTTAATGGATTGATAGGTAATACCGTTATTGAATTCGGGAGTGTGGGCGCTGATGCCAATGGTTGTGACGTTGATGGCGGCAGAGCGGTAATAGCTGCGGGAACACCAGGTATTTTTAATGTGCCACCTGGGCCTAATGTTGGTACGGTAGACCTAGTAGATGTTGTCAGCGCATCTTCATCATCACTACTATTCGAAGTCGCTCCATCACTGGATGGTGCTGATAATTTATCAATACGTCTTTGCACGTTACCCGTTGCAACACTGTTTCGCATATGTGGCGATGCTGAAGGCGTACGCCTATGTCCATTTCCACTAACTTTAACGGTAGAAGAATTGTAAGGTGTCACAGTGGTAGTACCACCCGCAAGGGACATTGGTGCAATAGTTGATGTTGCAACTGTTGATAAGCCAGGAACTTCATGTTTTATTTGGCTCGTTGGTATTGCAACAAATTCAGCGGCATTTAACAGAGGTACCTGAGTTTGCTGTTGCTGAGATGAAACATGGGCATGTGCCTGAGTTGTATTAGAGGTAGAAGCTTTCAATGAGCTTGGATAAAGAACATCCGCTTCTTTCTTTATTTCATTTATAAACGTGGACACACCTCCAGTCATATGAGTTTTTACGCCACTCGAATTTGATAAAACGCTGCGTGTTTCGCAATTACGTAGATTAGTAGTTTCATCATCGTCATCATCACTTCGCGATGAGAACTTTTTCTGTTCGAAAAAGAAAATGTTGTAATTAAAAAGTAAGAATATTATAATAAATTTGCTTACCGCTACTCCATAATTGGCGTTTTCATGCTTCACGATCGTAGGGTTTAATTGGGGTTGTGTAGCTTCGGGTATTATTTGGGCACCACCTGGTAATAGAGTCGGTTCATCCATGCTTACATTAATTGAATTTACAACTAACGAATTTGCTGGTGGTGTAGTGACATTTTGTGATTGGGCAGGCTTTTTATTAAAATATCGACTCAAATGCCATTTACTCGAATCTGAAGGCGAAGGAGTTTTATTTGACGATGATGACGTAGAACTCGGCCCTGAACTAGAAGAGCCCGCCGAACCCAGCGCATTAGTGTTTAGATAAATATTTGAACGGCTACCTCCATGAGGCTCCATCATTTTGGATTTATCATTTACGACTTTACTTGCAACTGAACGTCCAACTGTTTGAGCAATTTGTTGCACTAAATGTGACTGTTGGTGCTGCTGCTGAAGAGAATTATGCGAAAGCGGGTTTTGATGATGTACAGAGGTCTGTTGCTGAAGCGATGAATGTGTCGATCGTTGGGTTTCACTCTTAGAAGATTCTTCACTGCCGGATTCACTAGAATCTGATTGTGAACTATCACTGGAATTGTGAACTGAACGACTGCACGTTTGAAAAGAAAAATAGTTCGTTATTTTTTAGTAAGATTAAGGAAATATATAAAAAATTATCATAAAATATAAAATTTTGAATTATCATAATTACCTCTGTTTTCGACGGTCATCATCCGATTCTGAAAGCTCCAAATCGTTTTCCAACCTATATATAAAATCAATATATAAATAAATAATAAGTACTGCAACATTTCTATGATAAACTTACGTAGAGTTCTGTTTTTCTAAAAGTGGCCCAACTTGTTCCAACAGTGGTTTCAAAGGTTCCTTGGGCATCATCAAACCTTGTCTAACCGCTGTTGTCACAAGTGGTGAATTTAGCACCGCTGAGGCAACAGCAGTCGGTTGATTAGCATTAGGCATTATTGTTGACATACCGCTACTTGTTATCCCACAAGCGTTTGATATAATCTGAGGATTTGGGGTTGCGGGTAGAGCAGAGATTGGTGTTATGGGTAGTGGAACTGCGCTCTGCAATAAATCAGCTCCAGAAGGTGGCGAACCCAAAATTGGTTGTACCGGCCCAACCGAATATTTATGACGATTAGGCCCATTCAGATTGTAATCAGCTATACTTGTGCGGGGCGTTGCGGCTATTTTGGTAATTTGCTCAGGAGCGCGATAAGTTTGATCAACTTTGGAGATTATGTCATTTATTGACTTCTAAAAAGAATATACATTTTGAATTTAGATAGTTATTTTTAATATCTAGTACCAAATTCACCAAATTCAAATTCATACTCACCGGCAATGGTTTGGGAAATCTTCCATTGTGTAGAGGAGCTGTCGATTTGGGAGGTCCCAAATAGCCATTCGATGGCGGTGGTAGCAAACTTGTTGAACTTGAACTGCTGCCACATATAGTGCCAGACGGTGGTGGTAGTAAAGGTGGTGGACCCTTTGGCGGTGCCATTCCACTGCTAGGTCGTAAATCATTTTTCACCGGCTGGTTAGAATAACTTCCTCGTCCGTTATATGGTGGCTTATTATCAGACTGCTTTAGATATGATTGTTGGCGTAGTGGTTGCTGGTAGTGATGAGTTTGTTGTGTTGTCTGCTGAAGAGTCTGCGAACCGGCTGGTCCAGCCAACGAGCGATGCGAAGGGGGCAATAAATTGGTGGACATGGAGACGTTACCGATATTATTGCCGCCAGCTGAGGAGGAGGCACTTGTTTGTATATGACTAGCCAGCAAGGCATTGTTGGAGGACGGTTGTACACCAACTCCTTCCGTAGTCATAAATTCAATGGCTTTAGAATGATCGCCCAGTTTGGCGGTGATATCGTCATCTACCTCGGACGGGTTCACTCTTCGCGGTTCGGGAAAAAGGGCATGCTCACGGCCGACACTTTGCACTTGCTGACGCTTATGTTTTTCACGTTCCCTCTGTTGGCGACGCTCAAAATCTTCCATTCTATTTAGCGCAATGAAGTGGCAAGAACAAAACCCGGAAAAGAAACAAGATGGTATCACACATTAATTTAATATTTTACACAAATCTTTCGTATTATATGATATAGTTTCAATTTCAGATTCAGTACGTACACGACTATAAATTTTTAACAAGACCACAAGGCATAAATAAAGATTCCCTGACGTGCGTAGCACAAGAACTTCAAGAAATAACTGAAGGTTCGATCGATGCGTGCTTAAGTATTATAAGATTGACTGTCATGCGTGGCACAAGAACTTCATGAAATAACTGAAGGTTGGATCGATGCGCGCTTGATATATATAGTGCTTTTGTGTGTATGGTTGTGTTTGCATATTTTTAGTATAAGGGTTGTTAGCGTTGTGAGATAAATTTTAGAGATGTTACTATGACGTTAGGTAGATGCTACATGTTCACTAAATAACATCGATTAATCGAAAACAAATAAATAATGATCAACATTTGTATATGCAAAATTAAAAATAATAAATCTAAATATATATATTTATATAGATAATAATGATTAAAGTATTTGAACTTGAATGTATTTAATGCACAACTCGTGTATGTGTATATGTGATATAAAAACAATTAATATCAAATACAACAAATATAATTAAAATTATAAAGTTAACAGATAACATCAAGGATTATGTAGGAAGCAATACGTCACATTGTTTTGTTTGTTTATATACAAACATACATATCTATTTACAATTACGTACATATATACGCCGTGTTGTTGGCGAGATGTTTTAGTTGTTTCATTTGTACATACTTATGTGGCTGAAATTTGTTATTATAGTTTCGTATCGTCAAAGACGTATGCTAAGGTGCTTAGTACATATTTACAAACATATAACATTTTCATATATTTTTTTTTAATTCAAATTTCAGTTCGATATTTTTTATGCCCTTTTTAAATATATACATATTTTCGTTATAGCTGCTTTTTATAATAACCGCTTACCTAGAATCTTTGCTTATTATTTTTTTCAAAACAAAGAAAAAAATAATCCTTTCCCTTTTTACTATATACGGAAAGTAATTTTAAATTTGATCAAATCAATTTTATGTAAATACCGTTCGTTCGATTCGACGAAAAATGTATTAGTTGGTGACAGCATGAACGGACATATTACTGGAAATTTTAAAGAATGAATAATAAGGGACTATTTAATTAATATTAATTTTATTCGAATTAATATTATCCCGTTCTTTGTGATATATATTATATAAAAATATTTTTTTAATTACTATAGAAGTTAATCACAATGGAAAAACGGAGGAGATAAGCGAAAAGCTATGAGAAAATACGAAATGAATACGTATTCGTTCAATTATTGTCATCAAATTGATATAAATAATATAAAATTCAAAATATAAGCCATTTTTTGGTTTGGTTCAGTTTTCTGAAAAAAATCTTAATTTATCAGGTATAAATGATATTTTGACCCTGAGCAACGAGATCACTCGTACTATAACTACTATAGCCAGTTTTGGGATTTTTTAAATCTCCTCGTACCTGGAATATGGTATTTTTGTTTTCAGTTAACTATGAAGAATCCACATGTTTAAAAAATCTTTAGAAAATACAAAATCATTATATTCAGCATTTATTCATTTAACATTAATTTAATTATGGCAGGTAATAGGCCTTAAGAATAATAAATGTCTCAGGTAAACATGTATTATTCTCTAAAATATCACTTCGAGCGTTGATATGTATATACTTGATATACTAATATGTATATACTTAAATTGAAAATTTTATAAAACAGAAAAAATATGTTTGGCTATGGAAATGAAGTTTCTTCAATGCATTTAATTTATAAAAATGTTAACTAATGTCTTACAAGAAGTTATTTTTTAATCAAATTTATAATAAAATATCCAGAATATATTTTACTATATAATCCTTTCAGAATATGCAAATTCACTTACATAGATGAATATTAGCTGATGTAAAAAATGTTTTTGTGTTGTAATCGAATTGTATTATAATCTTTGCAAAATGTTGCGAGAGAATAATTAACATATGAGTGTCAATATATGTAGTTTTGTTTACGTTTATATGCCGAAGTTTAGCTGTTGATTATTATTATGACAGACAGTAACGGTCAAGCTACACCAGATGACTTTTTAAGGATGGTAACAATTGTAATTACTGTACGCTCTCAATTACATGAACTTGTGGAATAATTAATATTATATTACATACATATGATTAATAGTACTTACTGTACGATCTCATAAAGCTCTCAATCAATGTGTTTAATAATATTTTAAGAATTTCGGAAGATTAGATTTTTCTTACCTGAAAAGAGGGAATACAAATATTTAAAAATGTAAATATTAAAAAAAAATAATAATATATATATATATATATGTTACTCCTAAGTATATCGATCAAGAATTAAACCAGTAAATAAGAACAACTAAACCTTTATTTACTACTAATATTTTTCGCAACACACTCCTGTGATCTCCCTTACCAGCCTCCATCAAAGAGTGTTTGTTGATTTGAATTCCCATTAAATACTAATTTATTGATGCATCCGCATTTCAACTATACTCCTCGTCCTGATCACTTTGGTATATAGCCCTATAATTAACTCATTTAGTTTTAGGACTTACAAACAATCGTTAGGTGAATAAAGCTATTATACTTTGTGCAACATGTTTCGAGAGTATAAAACGTTAGTAGAATTAATATGCGAAGCATTAAGAAATGCAACAATTGTCGATTGAAACGATTTATTACGCAATTAAGAAATGAGAAAGTTAAAATTATTTGAATTGCAGCATAGTCCGCGATCCCTAATCAAAAGGGTGTATAAACGATCACTTAAAAACTGGACTATATTTTGAGAGTTTTGTATAACTTTATTAGAAAAATTCAAATGAAATCATTATTAGCTAAATGATTACCCCATTTTCTTATCATAATAAGTAGGTAAACACGATTTTTATATTGTACAAGTTTCTTTCGAGATTACATAAAGATCAGTTGGGATTCACTGTCAATCGATGACATTCAGCTACTTCAACTGCTATTACAATCAAACAAACCATTATATGCAGCAAACTTCACTATCATACGGATAATAAATTGCATGAATAAAACCATGAATATTGCATCGGACGCGTCATATGACAATGAAAGCTGCAACTACAGTAAAACGATTAACAAAAGAGCTTTAGCGAAATACCTTTGCTTTTCTACGTAGTAATCGATACGAGGTACGCGATGCACGATAGGGACCACTGATTGCGGCACGTCTGACCCACACTAACAATGAAGTTATAAAGCAAAGCTAAAAACCTTGATTCTATTGAATATTGGCCTTTTTGCTGTGCAAATTGTTTTCTGGTCGATCAAATTTCTAGTTTATATATAGTTACAACTACATAAGTATATGTATGCAATTTGGAATTTTAAAGAAGTTCATTGATGTCAAAGTTTTGTTAAAATTTGATTGGTGTTGATTTTCGAAACATTGATATTATAAAACTGACCTCAAGATATTACTCATTATTTCTTAAGAAATATATATTTTTTTATACAGTACATTATAAATTAAACGAATCAAAACTTGCAATTAGGCATTACCAATTGCGTGCGTACTATATATTTGATAAAACTAAATCGTGGCGCGTTTCTATTTCGTATTATACCTCTGATCCTTATTTTTAAATATTATTTATTTAATAAATTAAACCTTCCGGAAAGAGTCAAATAATAAGATTTGTTTAAATCACTGTCATATATTCAAATATAGTAAAACGGGGATTTATTTTGGGAAATTTCATGAACACATCTTGCTTCACAAATCAATAACTTCAGATATAATCAAATCGCTTCATACATACATACATAAATTTCTCTATCAATATGTTTCAGCGTATATATTTGATTTTGCGTCAGTTATACATACATATATGTACATTTAAAATAAGCAATATCTTTCGTCGGCTCACATCCCACAACTAAAGAACAAACAACATCTAATACTTATTTGGTGTATTTCGGGTACACATTAAATGGATCTCGAAGTAATTGCGATGAAACTTGAGCGGATCGTTATAAAGAAATATGCAATATATAAAAAAGGCAAAATAAAAAAATCAAAAATTTGCAACTATTTACAAGTTTTAATGGCAGCGCAAAAGCATCAGAAACAAAAGCACAGCTGACATTTGCAATTGTCGTTATTCCCATCACGTGCCACTTTTCAAAACATAAGAGAATCATAGTAACTAATGTACAAACATATATGTAAATAACAGTAGTTACATATTATGTATATGTACATAGCAAATAATACTTAGTTTGTTTTTAAAATGGATAAATTAGATCTAAAACTGTTAAAACCTTTCAGTACTATTTCTATGTATAATATTTGTGTTCGAGTAGTTTAAATAATTTGTTTTTAATATTTTTTCCGACTTCCGACATAACTAATTTTAATCGTTTTATATTATATCTATTTGTAAGTTTTGCATTGTCGCCCAAAGGTGTAACCAAAACTGAAAGCAGACACACAAAACACGAAGGAAATTTTCTTACTATAAAATGACTACTGGTCATGAGCCTGCAATATTGCTATGTCCTGCAATGGCATGTGATTTTACAAAACAAATTATTCAAATTCATATTTAAATATTTTTTTTTTACAAAGACATGTGAAGGCTATGAAATCAAACAAGAAACAAACCAATATTTTCAGATAAACATAATCGTAATGGAATAATGCAAGTACTTTTGGTTAGTATTAATCAGAAAAATGTTATGGTCATACCAAAACATTCCATTCATGAAATTTGTCATGTGATTCGTAATTCTGTTGTAATTTCCCTATAAGATTTTTCTCAGCCCACTGCAAGATGACATTCCACAGTTTATCTCATATATGTTCTTATTTACACCGAACAAATTCCAACAACTTTGGAAAAGAAAATCGGTCTTTGTCTGACAAAAAAGGGGAAAATAATCAATACTTCGCGAAGGAAATAAATGCTTAAATGTTGAAATGTGATAATTTTAACGGATAATTTTAACTTCTACTTTCTTGGTTGGATAGAAATATTTTGGACAAATAAAAGCAGTGTTTAATAAATTCCCAATGTGTTTCTGACTATTTCAATAATGCTTGAATCCGAATTAAAATAAAAGTTTTAGAGATAAGTTTACGTTATGTGCGAAATATATTTTGTTTTACTGGCAAAGTTATATAAATACACCATTAAAAAAACGTTCCGGTTATCTATGAAATGGTGATAAGCTTATCGTTGTGTTCATTCGATTAGTAATAGTTTGAATATATGAATGTACAAATTTGTGTTCTGAAAGCTTTTCACCTGGAAATTTTATTTTTTAACCAAACTATGCCTATAATAATTATGTAAACAATAAGTATGTAAACAATTTTTCTTAAATTATTAACTGGCTATTAAAAACAAAAAATCGATGACATTGAGATGCACTTTAATTTCAAACAAACTTTTATTTTTGTATTTTTCATTCATTCTGTTTGTTAATGTTAACACATTCCTGTGTCTCTTAATTACTGTGCTCTTTTTAAAGCAAAAAAATATTATACAAGGAACAAATTTAATTAATCTTCATTTGATTAGAGAATTTTTTATGTTTGTGTGTTTTTAATCGAGATATTTATTACTGTACTTTCGTCCGTATATAAACAAACGAAAGTAAATTTATTTTGTGTTATTAATTTTAGTTTTCCAAATATTTTATAAAATACATACATACAAATATATTTGCGGGTACAATATTTTTTCCAGGTATTAATTAGATATTTGTATAGAAACAAAAAGAAAGCAAATTATGATTCAATAGTCTTTCCACAATCCTCAAACGTTTGGAATTCGTATGCCTTATAATAACAAATTCTCAGGCAAAATTCATATCCAGTTTCAAATATGCAAAATACAAATTTTGTACCAAAACATCGCATATTATTAGCCCCAATCTTAAAAAAGAAAACAAACAATGTAAAATTATTTAATTACTAACGGCATGACATGGCATATATATGCAGAAATCAAGAGAACCATTTTCCCGTGCAAAAATATCGTTTATCATTGAGAAATTATAATGCCAGAGTGACCCTTGCGCAACTTCGATCTGGATATTGTAGCAGGATAAACTCCCACTTATCCAGACTGAACCCCGACATACAAAATACATGTCCTGCATGCAATGAATCCTCGCACGACACTAACCACCTTTTTGTATGCCCAACGAACCCTACTCATCTAACACCCCTTTCCCTTTGGTCCAACCCTGTAAAAACAGCACGTTTCCTAGGCCTCTCGTTAGATCACCTCCGTTAGTTCACCTCGACGACAACTAGATTTATGCTTTCCTTTCCGGCAGGGATAGATAACCGTTACTACAACAACAGCAACAGCCCCACATTAAGTGTTAAGCTTGATTTTGGAACGATTTTAATTTTCTAGATAATTGCAAAAAACCAACGGGACAAAAAATGGAAGTCGTTTTTACAGACAACGATTCAAACGCCGATTTCAGCGAATTGTGAGTAAATATTCAAATGTTTTTGATTGTAGAATATTGTGCATGGATGTTTTTAAAATTGGTATGAATTTCTCCCAAAAATAATTTATAGTTTCTCTAAATAAATTTTAACCAAATTCGCACGGGACATGTCGCACAGGACATTTTTTATCATAATATTTATGTTGATTATGTTGTTATAATACGGAATTATTTACAACCGAGGCCAGTAAAATCGTTTAAAAAGTAGTAAATGTATTTATTTTTAAATAACAAGCGACGTCTCCTTGCAAGAAATTCCATTCTAATGAAGAGCATTTTAATTATTTTAATTTATTTAAACCAACCAGGCTTGATAATATAAATTTATTTTTAAACTGAGAACAGTTATCATCATAAATATTTTAGAAAAACAATATGGTATGCGTTAGCTTATCACTTATAACAACAAACGATTTTGTCCTGACAACCTTGTTAAAATGAGCACTCTTATTTTGATTTGAAAGCCATAATCTATTTGAATAACTAGTTCAGTGGAATTTAAAGTGCGATTTTTGCTCATATGTTAATAAATAATGTAATAATAAAAAAATAATTTGCAATTGTATTTAAATTCCACACCTACGATGTCGCACGTGACCATTTTGAAGTAGTTACCAGAATCACAAATCTTCTGATTTCTGAACAAGTTTTTATCATTTTAATTGTATAAAAAGTAAATGTTTATACTCAAAATTGTGCGAACTTTCTGCTTATATTTCCGATGCAGTGCTAACAAGTGTTATTTTTTGATGTCGCACGGGACATTAAAATATTGGAAAATATGAGAGCAAAAACTTACAGTTATTTGCAATCGGATTCTTTCTTATGCATTTTATTTTTGCTCATTTTGTCCTGACAACCTTGTTAAAATGAGCACTCTTATTTTGATTTGAAAGCCATAATCTATTTGAATAACTAGTTCAGTGGAATTTAAAGTGCGATTTTTGCTCATATGTTAATAAATAATGTAATAATAAAAAAATAAATTGCAATTGTATTTAAATTCCACACCTACGATGTCGCACGTGACCATTTTGAAGTAGTTACCAGAATCACAAATCTTCTGATTTCTGAACAAGTTTTTATCATTTTAATTGTATAAAAAGTAAATGTTTATACTCAAAATTGTGCGAACTTTCTGCTTATATTTCCGATGCAGTGCTAACAAGTGTTATTTTTTGATGTCGCACGGGACATTAAAATATTGGAAAATATGAGAGCAAAAACTTACAGTTATTTGCAATCGGATGCTTTCTTATGCATTTTATTTTGCTCTTTGTACCCTTATAAAGTTTACACATGTTTCATTAACAATTTTGACTACAAAACAAATGCAGTAGAAAAATCGAAATGAGAAAATTAGCTCCTGTGTGACTTGGCTCTCGTATATCTCGTAAATGGTTATGAATAAATTTCAAATTTATTTAATATAAAGAAATTTAAATATTTTCCTATGATAATATGCAAAAACTTTGTAATTCTAATAATATTTAATATTTTGTCTGTGATGGACCTTCTGGCGGAAATACCCATATGTTGAAAACTGTGTACTGTAATATATTAAATACCTACCCAACTAACTAGGTTCAGGCATTGATAGAAAATAGTATGAGGTATGCCTGTGATCTGTGGTATGCTTTCCCATTTGCAAGCTTCAAAAACCTACAAAGTTATGTCACCCCGACATACTTAACTCATGTCTTGTGATCAAAGAGTTCCAGCATGATACCCATTAATTGTCTCTTTGATTCTAAGAAAATTTCTGTCCAAAATTACAATCTAACATATACTGAAATTTTTAAATACGAAACTACAATATAATGTCTCGAAAATGTGTAAATAACGAGTAGGTCAAAATGACCAAACTCAGACATCTTAATGTGCTAAAACAATGTAAATGTACTTTGATTAATGTAACTTTTTGGTAAAGTAATTCAGTGCCAATACAGGTAAATATGTCACTGATACACGTTGTCATTATACATATATGTATTTCTAATATCCACATGTGTGACGGAAGCTTGCATAGTTTTTAGTAATAATATTTAATAACATACATAATTTATGGAATTAAACATTTAAACTTACCGTGATTTTGGAATTTTTTTCATATCCATTTCATTGGGTTTAGTAAGTTCTTTACTAAATCGCACATACCAAACTAAGGCATGCTTGTTTTAATTTATGTATATTTTATCTTAACTTTACAGTTTTTATATTTTCTGTTTAATGCTGCTACTACTGGCGTTGGATTTAATGTTGATTAAACTTTTTATAAATAATTTAACACTTTCCCGACATCAGCAAGTTATGGTTTCTATTTTAGTAGCATACATAATTATTTTAGTAACTTGTACTTGTCTGATCGTATAAAAGTCAAAACCAAAAGTTCTATGATTAAGAAAAAATAAGATTGGATCTAAATGAGAATATTGATGAAAGCAGTGACTTAGTATAGATATGGAACAGTACTGTTCATAACTCAGAGAGCCGGGTGTACGTAACCGGAACGGAGCGTTATATTTAACCGAACTAGGACTGCCAACATGGCTACAACAACAATAACAAATGTTACTGCATAAATATGTATTTAAATTATGCTAATTTAACTAAGATAATTAAATTGAGAACTAAAAAATTACTTAAAGTGGGAGAAAATAATAAAATTATATGAAAACTATTTGGTTATTGGTGGTTCAGTTCAGATTAGAAGTGTTACTCATCATTGCTGTTTTAGTTATGTTTCAAACAAATGGATCCAGAGGTGATTTCATGGGAAATCAATCAACATATGTATGTATATGTATGTATGGTTTATTAGTCTCATGTCATGTTTATTATGGTACGTAAGTAGCGGTATTGTGTGAAAAACAATTATAATACAATTGTAATACTAAATCAAGCAGAATTTTTCAAAATCAAGAAGTTAACGATGCGATGGCAATAATTTTTAACAACAACATAATATAATATATGAAATTTGAGAAAAACAACATTTGAAATTGTAACATTTTCCGTTTTTTGAGCATTTATATTACTTTTTAATCAATTTTTTTTATTATCGCAATCTTTTTATATAATTTACAACTGTATTATCCATGGTATAAACGGATATATAAATACATAGGTATGCGTCTTAGTACCATTTGTTTATTGCTTATGTGTTATTTAAAATTATCTGTTTCTATCATTCTTGGTTTGTCAGTCTGTTTTTTTTTAATTCGTTGCGTTCGTGCACGTTCGGTAGCATCTACAATTACGACGAGTATTATCATTCTCTCGGCGCGCAAACGGCAATATCATGAATTGTATTATTTATTCTTTCAATATGTGTTGACGAATTAGTTGTTGCTATTATGGGTATATGAGAAGTAGAACCGGTGGATAAAAAATTAGGTTTAACGATTGTGAGGCCAACATTTAATTTTTATTAAAATTTCACCTAGCAGATTTTTTACTGTTTGAATGTCGGAATAAATATTTCAGTTGTCTGTCGAGAAATAGGGTTTCTTTGGGTTTATTGCGCAGTTTTTCGGGATTTCCACAACCTTGCTTGGCTTTATCAAATCATGTTTTACCATTCCTACTCCAATCAAATCAAACTTTCTTTCTCCTCCGATCGCAAAACTTTTATCGTAACACATACGGTATATTTTTATATTCAATTTGGTTCTCTAGTACTGATGCCATGTGTATCACAATACACTTTTTAATACAATAGAAATATAAAAGTTTTGGACATTTATACTTTCTTTTTTATTGACTGTTTAAAACTTGCTCACAAAAATGTACACACTTACATATAACTTAAAGACGATCAATCACTTTAGGCATATATTATCATATATATTAAAAACACTTCATTCGCAATTTTTTATAAATAACAATTCAATTTTTAAAAGTGAAGAAAAAAATGTTACCACTTATTGTAGACTGATGGCTTTTATTTTGCAATAATTTTGTCTCTACTTATTCAATGTCTTCGCACACACACCAACAAATTTTCTTCGATTTCGTCGTTACATCTTTTCATACTAATTTTATTTTTTCTCACCGTTTTTCCACCATTCTTACAATGCTCTTAACACATTTTATATTTTAAATGAGCATGTATTTGTAATATTTTCACTTTATCACTCGGCAATTGCCAACAATTTTCTTTTTATTAATAGATTTTTATTGATCTCATTGCTTTACACTTTCATCCACTTTTCTCTTTATTCCGGTTTCTGTATATATTTTATGAGAACTATTTAATATTTTTTGTCAACAATATTTTTGAAATTCGGCAGACAAAAGATTAGCAACTACTTCACACGGCTGAAGTATATCGGGAATTTCTTCTACGTCTTGATTTATCTTTATCCCTTCTCACACTTTGTTTCTTTTCCTTTCCTATTGTCATTTATTATATTTTATACTTTTAAAGGTTACTATATTTGTCTCTTTCATTTTTGCAGTTTGTTATTTTTCCCCCCAAGTAAAAATTTCAATTCAACAGAGTTCAGAGATTCAACAAAAATATATGCATTAACCTGTATAGGAATTTTAGAAGATTTTACGCATTTTATAAAAGCTTACACAAATGATTTGATATAATAGTAATTATATATCAAAAATTGTCGAACTGTAAATTTAATATTTATGTCGGCAAGCAGTTTATAGGTATTTTATAATTCCATCTAATAGCAGCATTATCGCGTTACATTCAAGAATGTAAATCCATCGATTTTTGAACTACTGTAATATTACATGACATTTATAATAGTTTATTTTGACAGACGTCTTATCGTGATTGAATACGTTTTCAAAACATATAAATAAAAGTGGAAATGTCAAATCGTTGACAGCTGAATTGTTAATATCTTTATTAAATGTCTAAATTTTACGACCTCGAACCAACCTCGAATTTTTTATTATTCGAACGAACGAACGAAATAACTATATGTTTTGTCTAATAGCTTATATTTCTTCGCACACATTTTGAATAGGTAAACTATTCGTACATATGACACATTTAGCGAGTGAAATTTTGCAGAATGAAATATGCAAGTAGTAAAAAACACAATTAAGAAAGCTATATAGAATGAATAAACGCTGATGAAATGTAGGTAAAAAGTAATGATCATGGAAAATATACGGCGTAATGAACTTACATTGGCATTTGGCCTGATAGCTCCACTTGCCTTTCTTTAAATCCACATCTATTCCAATCGTATTGAACAATTGTGACCCGGTCAAATATATTATTCGAATAAATTTTTGACGAAATTAATCACACACCCACAGTTAATACAATATTTGAGGCACCCAATCGAATAAGATTGTCAGAAAAAAGTACTGATAATTTATTGGCAGCTACAATTGCAAATTTGTTGTTGCTTTTCGCATCACAATACACAGACTGGTTACCCATTGAATTTCATTAACTTATTGGTATAATTCACACTTTTTAGATTTAAATGGTAAGGTTTTTTGCATTTTGTTTTTGAAAATAGCAATTAAATCAATTAACAATATTCGTTCGCGAATGTTAAGTATGTACCTACGACTGGCTGATTACTTTGTCACAATGGTGTTGCTTTTCTTTACTGTCCTCAGCAACATGCACTGGCAGACGACATATTCATATTTAGGTTTTAAACAACGCACATGTCAATTTTAGTTGCTTATATGTTGTTGGAGTTACTGCATTTCAATACAGTTTTTTGTTTTTAATTGGAAAATATTACCGTTTTTATTTCAAAAGAAAAATAATGTCAAATTTGGAAAATTAAAATCAAAGTTCGCCATTTTCTGGTTTTTAGTAATCGCTTTTGAACTGGTTTTCGTTCGTTGCTCGATATATTTGCTGTCAAAGAAAACTCGTTAGTTTACCCACTCGTCGCAATGAATTAGGGTATTCAACAATTATATTTTATTGAAAACGTTTATTTGATGCAAGGAAAATACTTTGACCTTATTTGTACTATTTGGATGTTCATTACTAATATATGTCGATTCTTATTTGACATACAGCGTTCTACTCCAAATACTGGTTTATTCCATTTTATCGTTATAGAGTCACTACCTATTCGTTCAAATCGTTTCTATGATCTAAATGTCACTTTTTCCTTATATGTATTGTTTTTGTTTTCTGTTCTTTGTCAAATCGATTGCTCATTACCTACTTATGTTATATACATATGTATATATTAACTACCATCAGAATTTAAAAAAATAAACAGTTCTTTAATTAAATAAAATATCAAGTAGGAACCAAGTCCTTTAAACAGAGTTTAATAAGCATTATTAGGAAAAATGTTGCTCATCTAGGGAAAATCAAACAAGGTTTCCGCAGCAAATAAGTATGTATGTATGTGTGCACATTACAAGTTAGTTACAATTTATTCTTTTCCAAAGATCTTGAGCCATTTGTATGAAAGTCATTAAACTGATTCTTTTTCTTTTTCATTCTGATTTATACATGTCTGTTCACCAGAGCTGCTGCTTTCGCTTGTAATAACAGTTCCAATTTTTGTAATTAGTTGTGGAGAAAACCAAGGATTGTTGAATACTAGGTTTTCGATTTTCAATAGGAGTTCACTCCATATGTTGCTTTAGACAAATAATTTTAGTTAGGTTTCCATAACATGCTCATTTTTTAATAGTTTTTCATTGGGCAATTGTAAGGAAGAAATTATTGGTCGTATTTTGTAATTATTTTTTGGTTAGATATAAAGTTATACCATCCAAAATGTACAAGAATCAGAAACATATGATTCGGAAAATAAATGAAAATATGATGGATAAATTCAAGTTAGTTATTTCATATTACATACATATATTTTTACCGTCGAAAAGCACATAAAAGTTTGAATATAAAAAAAAAGCTTTTTGAGTTTGTTAGTTGGTAGTTTTGTGTCATTATTTTATGAAATTAAATTATTAGCAATAAAATTTGAAAAATTATTCAGTTATATTTAGAGAAGTTATAATTTTTAGCATAAAATTTTGTTACGAATCTTTTGGACAAGAACCCTTTAGCAAAATAATAAAAATAAAAACGTACTATTATTTCTAACAATAGATAAAACAAACTACAATTTATATAATTATCATGTTTTTAACTTGTAAGACACTCCTTTTGTTGTTTATATTAAGGCGCACGCCATAAATAAGAGAAGTTTAGTCAAACGTATGGGAAAGATTGAAACATAAAGTGGAATTGTGTATATTTGATTTTGCGGGAATTGTATTTTAAGGCAGCCTCTTGCAGAACCGTAAAATAATTAGTCCATTATTTTTGTACTTTCTTAATATTCATTATCGACTGTTATTCACACAATTATTTTACACAAATTATTTTGTTTATATAATTGTTTGTCCTTTTTATTTATTTATATATATAAAAACAAATATATAAATGATTTGCAAAATGCGCCATGCGATATTAATTTGGATATTTTTAAATTTTTGTATGCGCACGTTTACACATTCGTTACTACATTTTCGACCTCTCTGTCATCTCCATTAAATAATTGCCATTGTTATTTATTATCCTCTTCTTAAACCTTATCATAAATTGTATATATACATATATATTAATATATGTCAAACACGTGTATTAATTGTACACAGATTGCGTCTTCCACTTTTTAGTATCATTGTTTTGAAACATCTGAATGCACTTTTATCAGTCGTCAGTCAGTATTGATTTCAATTTAATTGGTATTTCTGGTCTATATAGTGACTGCCTTTACTGTTGTGGTAGGCCTCATACCAATTGTTTCCTATTTACGTTTTATATGTGGTTCATAAAATATATACTCTGATTTCTTATTTTTTTGTTTTGGAGATATTGCTGCTGACCTTTCTTGCCGTTATTGATAATTACTTTCGAAATAACCTAACTTCGAAAATGCGAAGATGCATAACAGTAAATTAATTTCCTAATAATTATTATGTTATAAATGGGCATATTGGAAATTTTCATTTACAACGTATTACAAATAAAAGGAACAAATGCTTTGAATTAGTGCATTTTAGTGATTCCCTTATGTAGTTGTTGTTGTTTTTTATGGGTGCGTGTATGTGTCATATAATTTGAACACACATATTAGATATTCATTTAAAATGTTGCTGTATTAACTAAATGTTAAAATCTGGATCTTACAAATACGGCACTCGAATCGTGTTCACTATAACCAAGACGTTTTGTGTGCTTAAAAACTTCATTTGTAATTGCAGTCACAGGCATCGATTGGTCCAAATTCTCCGCCATACTCAGCACAAGGCGTAAATCCTTTTGCATGTGACTCAGTGGCTGCTGGGGGTTGAAGTCTCCTTTGGCCATTTCTAGGAACATATGAAACGGGATTGTCAAATTTATGTAATGAACTATTATATATAAATCAATAACTTGCCTTTGCCTTTGGCTAATAATAATTGCGATTTCATTGATGTCAATTCAAATATGTCAATGATGTCCTTTAATGAAATTGAGAAACGATCAGCTGCAATTAATTAAAAATGTGACAATTAACCAACACATACGTTTACATTTATTTATATTTAGAACATACCCAATGCTAAAGCTTCAGCTAATCCAACCAAACTGACGCCGACTATCGTTTGTAGTATCAAATTTACTTTGCAAGCATTCCCAACTTCTGCTAAATTGGGGTAAGGCATTTTTAAAACATATGAATAAAGATAATATTGCACATTAAAATAAAACCAAGTGCGATAAATTAAACTACAGTATAAATACTAAGGACCATTGTACTTTTGAAAACAAAATTGTCGTATTTTCTTATTAAAATGCTACCGCTATATGTAATTACATAAAAAATATGTATAAAGTATACACAACTTACCGCCCAAGAAGAATGTATTTTTGGCAATAGTTTTGAAGCAGGAATGACAGTCCTCGAAGACTGAACGGTCCCCACCCGCTAAAATGATTAGCATACCATCTTCGGCTTCTTGTCGTGTGCCGTGAATCTAAAAAAGATAAAGATATACAATTATTTAATAAAGTGCAAATATAGAACTTTATTTAAACTTACTTGCACTTCCAAATAACGCCCGCCTGCTGATTGTATTCCTTCAGCGATATCTTGCGAAGTTTCTGGATCTATTGTCGACATTTCAACATAGGCCTTTCCGTTCATTTCTTTTACGCCCAGTACACCACAATTGCCAAATACCAACTACAATATAATTTACATTATGCTTAATTAACTTGGCATATTTGCGAATAAATAAGTTGTAAGTTACCAAAACTTTGTAATTATTTTGCAATAACTATATACTTTGAATTACTTACGTCTTTTGATGCCTTTGGATCGGAAACACAACAGAATATTACATCTGAAGCTTCAACTACATCCATAGGTGTGCCTTTGACATCAGCGCCAGCTTCAGCGAACGGTGTACACTGAAAATTTGTGATATAATGTAAAAAGTTATAATGTACTTTATGGAAATGAGAATGATGCAAAAACGCAACATTTTGATTGTAGTTGGTCACGAAAAAAAATGAAAATATTCGAAAGCTATAAAATAATACACACATTTAGACAAATTGGTAAATCAACATGCATTGACATTTCACATTAGATTTTCGAATGGTTTTCATAATTATAGCGCTTCAAGAGTATACCGACGCTCCCCTTACGCCAATCGTGTATCAAGTATCAGCACAATTTTTTAATTTTTACTCAAATTATTGCAGGACGAATAGGCACACATAATTTTCAGGCTATGCATTGCACAACATATACAACACTCAATTATTCACAACGTCGAAATTTCAAGAGCAAAAATAAATAATTACATCGATCATGTTACATCATTTTGGCGGTAACATATTTTTAAAATTACAAAGTAAGCCATAATAAGAAATGAGTTCTTAATATCGGGTCACATTAAAAAACTAATGTTTGTTAAATCTAATAAAGTGAATAACCAACCCTTTCTAATCTTTCAAATGGTATAGATTAGCGTTTCAATATTTATGTATGCACAATCAACTCGACCAAACGTCATTTCACTTACCTTTGACATTGTGCGATTCCATACAACCACTTTGTGGCCGGTGCATAGCAAATCTTTTACAATGGTTGAACCCATAATCCCCAGACCTAGGAAACCAAATGTCAGTTGAGATGGTGTTATGTCCCGTTCTGCAAGTGTTTGGGAACGCGCATTCATATCAATTGCTTGCGCTTCCGGACGTGATACTACCGGACGATCAAGTAGAGCGATTGAGTTGACATTGCGCCGTGATGTGCTGCCAATGTGAGCCAAAGCGTCGGCATTGATTTTACGTCGAGAAGGTGGTGTTGTCGTCGACTTTCGATTAATGTAATCATTAAGGTCTTCAAGTGCACCAACTGAAGAATTTCTTTTACGCTTTGAGCTGCTATTTGCAGTTTGTGACGAGCGACGTCGTTTTGTTGATGACTTAGGGGCAGTTCCACTAACAGATGATTTTGCTTTGACTGCAGCTACGGCGCTCGCTTTGGCTTTTGGCGTACGCTTCACAGGGGTTTTGTAAGATGGTTGTACATCATCCAAATCAACCGCAACATCACCGGTTATGGTCTCTACCCCATTATCAGCGTCATCTATACCACGAATGTCATTTGTTGTATCATCATCCGTCAAGCCGTCGCGAATCTTATCGAAGTCTGCTTCAGTGGAATGATTACTGATCGTGTTTTTGCTGACCTCTGCATCAACCTCTGTGGGATCTTCAATATACGTGTTAATATCAGACATTGCATGACGGAACGAATTTGGTTTATTAACTTTTGCTAATTCAGCTTTCCAAGGCCCTTCGAACGGTTTTATATTATTAGTTTCTATCCAAGCGCTAAGGTTTGGAATATTAAAAAAAATTAAAGTTTACATTAAAATTTATATTGTGCATGCGATAGTGTTTTTTTAGTTAATCATAAGTATATAAGTAAATATAACTTACAAGTTTCGTGTTCCAAAGAAAAACACACTTTTTGTGTTAGCTTTGCGCGGTTGATTCAAGAGATCGATAGAGGGCTCAACAATCTAAAAAATATATCGAATTACGTAAATTAAAGTTCATAAATGTACAATATATTGAATAAAGTGTATAGACCTAAATATTTTATATTAATAAAAATATATATATTATATAATATTGTACATTAAAATTTGTTTATTTATTTTTTACTTTCCAAAGTTTGTTTAATTATTTTTTATATTATGTGAGCAATTTTTCTTGATTATGTACCGTTTTGTGAATAACAAATAAGTTAACTTGAGCATATTTCTTTTGGAAAACATTTTTAAAATTTTATATTTAAGGTATTGTCGCTGTTGACAACCTCAGCAGTCGTAACGCAAACGGCAGTATAGACATAACAAACTATATGTATTTGGAACATATGCCACATACAATGTAATGCAAATAAAGCGAAGGAAAAGCTGCCACATAGTGTGGCAAGGCAAAAGTACAGTCAAAATAAAACTTTATAATTTTGTGATCTGTATATTTACTAATTGTACTTACCATTGCTGGCCATGGTGTGAAACCTTTCATCTTTGCCCTGAAATTTAAAAACAAAGATAAATATCTTAGCCCGTAAAATTAAATTTAAATTAAACCAATTATAGTATAACATTCCAATAGAAAAAAAACTACCTATGGTATTGTAAAAAAATAACTATTGCGCGGGAAATTATTATTTACTTTGCCTAAAACTCAATAGAGAAAAGTGTTAATAGTGGTTGAGAAGCTATTACACTAATATTTTAGAATGGGTGGAAGACCGGATTAAACTACGACATCGTCACAAACATCAGCCGTATTATATCCATTGATGCCAACGGAGCGCTAGAAGTAATATAAGCATCTGACGTTAAAATTACTATGTTTAATCAATTCACTTTAAGTTATTTGCTAAAAACGTGGCTACGTTCCATATAATTTTCAACAGAGTAGGCCACTTTAGCCACGAGTATTTATTTCCAATTGTTTCCCCCAAATTTCAATTGCATTTTTAGGTTATGTGCGCCATTTTTTCTGCCATTTGTCAAATAATACTTTGCTCCCGCTTGGAATTCTGTGAAAATGCTATTATTTGCTGTACTAAGAAACAATTTCTACTCACCAAATCAAGTCTTTCGGTTTGTAATTGTAAAATTCTGTTGAATCATTGCTGGGCAATGATAATTTCTTGGCTTTAGACATTTCAACGATATTATCGATTCTAAATTGGAAACTTATTTTGCCGCCGTTTCTCCAATTATTCTTTACTATGCCAATGTATAGTAATCCACACGTAATATTTCCAATCTAAATAGTTATTATATGCACGATTAACGTGCTGGAAAACACACTAATCTTGTATGCGTGCCGCCAGAAGTAGAATTCACCAAAATATTTGTATTTTGAGTTAAAATCACAAGGTTAAAATGTGACAAAAAATGTTAAAAAATGAACGCAATCACGACGATGCGATTCACTATGGTCGGCCGTTGAATTTCGTTGCTTCTTTCTTTCTTTCTTTTTTGCCGTCAAATTTGTGAAAACAAAAATGGCGTCGGACACAACAATTCAGCCGATTGCTGAATAGCTTACAGTATATGGCTCGAGTGACATTTTGCTATTACACAGAAGATGGTGTTTGACTTAACTAAATCTTAATCCTGTATTACTTTAACAGGGAGCATATAAATGAGAGAATAATTAAAAAAAGGTTAGTTATATTAATAATAACATAATTTAATCTTTGTCGATACTTATTTAAATTTACAATAATTGTGGATTTACTATCATTTGGGAATCACAACATATATAAAGATGAATTAAAGAAACTTATTTTTGAACATATTAAAAAACTTGTGCTTTCAGTGGTGCCTGTAAGCGGATTGGGAAGGAGCTTAACACATTCTACACGCGCCATTTCGAATACAGTGCATAAAACATTCGAATATGATCCCCTCGGCCCCCTGAGGAACCCATAAAATGTATAATTGCATTAATTACCACAGAGTATATTGTTTATATTTTGCAGAAAGGAAAAAGAACGAAATTTTATTTTAGTAAGAACGTTTAGTAAGTAATAAGAACTTCAAAGTATTCATATAACCCAACTAACAATTATATGTTTCTTGATATCAATTAATCAGCGTAGGCGGCGATCACTTGTGTGGTGATTATATTAACAAATGAAGATTCAATTTGCATTAGACTAATTAACTTATATATATATATATGTATATATATATTAAATAGCCCGTCCAATTGTTTTAACGGAACAAATCGCCAAACCGGATATGTCAATTTGAAAGATGCAATAAAATTAAAGACCGTTTAGGCTACCTGGGTTATTATCGCATTCCTTCTGTTCTTATTTTCTTTAAAGTTTGACAATTGGAAAAGTGTTTTGTATGTTCGCGCGGCGGTTTAACATCGAGATTGGTAAAAATTTCTTTAATTATAAAAACTTGCTTTTAATTACGTACATATATGTGAAATATGATATTTTGTGAAATGTGTAATTGATATTTATATATTGTGTTATATAACTTATATTATTGCTTCGGTTTTACGGTTAAGTGCTGTTCGGGAGATCAATCTTTGCTCTTTACTATGTACATACATATGTCTTTTACGAAGAAAATCGCTTGGTGAAGACAACAATTTCCAAATTTGAACATGTTTCAAAGCATTCTAAGACGAATTTCAAAAATTCATCAATTTGTTTGATTAAAAAGGTAAATAAAATATCTATATCTATATATATAAAAAGAAGTTACATTTCCTTGGTAATCTTATAACTCAAGAACGGGCTCACCTATCCAAACCAAATTTTTAGGCTTTGTTTGGACTATTCAGTAGATGGTTTGTGTTTTGAAATTTTAAGAATCGGATACCAGGGTCTCGAGAAATAGGCCAAAACGTGGACGCGGGTAACCCTAGGATGTGTTTGTACAATATGGGTAGCAAATGGAAGCTGTTGATGATATCTATAGGATAGAGTATTTTTGATGACGCTCCGTGACTAGGGTCTCGAGATATCGGCCAAAATGTTTCAAAAATTTCACCACACATGTAGGTATTTATGTAGCAGGCAATCAATCGGATACCAGGCAATCAATCGACAATCAATCGGATACCAGGGTCTCGAGAAATAGGCGAAAACGTGGACCCGGGTAACCCTAGGATATGTTTGTACAATATGGGTAGCAAATGGAAGCTGTTGATGATTTCTATAGTGTAGAGTATTTTTGATGCCGCTCCGTGACTAGGGTCTCGAGATATCGGCCAAAATGTTTCAAAAATTTCACCACACATGTAGGTACGTATGTAGCAGGCAATCAATCGGATACCAGGGTCTCGAGAAATAGGCCAAAACTTGGACCCGGGTAACCCTAGGATGTGTTTGTACAATATGGGTAGCAAATGGAAGCTTTTGATGATTTCTATAGTATAGAGTATTTTTGATGCCGCTCCGTGACTAGGGTCTCGAGATATCGGCCAAAATGTTTTCAAAAATTTCCAAAATGTTTCAAAAATTCACCACACATATGTTACATTTTTGTTTATTTAACTCGTACCTACTTGGAAAGCTGAAAAGCGCTCATATTAGCATACATACATCAATAATAGTTTAATCATTTACTAAACGATTTGTTACCTACTTAGCTACGCTCTTTCGCTCTCAAAATTTATGAACTTTCGTCTTAACTACCATACTTATTATTCCCACCTACAAACTTACTGCATTATATTTATATCAACATGTAGGTATGTATGTAGCAGGCAGATCGACAAACAAAGTAGGCTTTGAAAAGACATCGAACTATATTACGGTGCATTTATTTTGCATAAAGAAATACATGAATATTTTGTTTTTTGTAGGTATATAGAACTTTGACTCTTAGCATTAAGAAAATTCAAATTAGGAGAATATCTGACATTGGAGTGTAAACATCGCCGGAGCGTTTTCTTTATTTATACGTTCAGTAGTGTCCGAAATTACCGCGGTGCAAAATTATTAGTTATTATATTTTTTTTTTTAATAATTATTGAAGTTTGTGTGAATTTGTGAAAAAAATAAATATAGCGCAAAGCGAATTTCCAACTAGGCCAAAACATGGCAATGAGGCAATGAATTATCCAACTGAATTTTTAAATTCATTAGAACCGGCTGGTATGCCACCGCATTGCTTGAATCTGAAAGTGGAATTATTGCGAAATATTAATCCACCAAAACTGTGTAATGGCACCAGATTGGCAGTGAAAAATTTATTGCCAAATTTGATTGGAGCTACGATTTTAACTGGTAAATCAAAAGGAGAAGTTTGTTTAATACCGCGTATCCCTATGATTCCAACTGATATGCCATTTGAATTCAAACGATTACAATATCCTGTGCATTTATCATTTGCGATGTCTATCAACAAAGCTCAAGGGCAAACACTTAACGTTTGTGGTGTGAATTTGGAGGAATCATGTTTTTCACATGGACAACTTTATGTTGCCTGTTCCAGAGTCGGTACCCCCAGCCGTTTGTTTATTCATGATCAAAATGGAAAAACAAAAAATATTGTTTATCCAAATGTTTTGGATAGCTAGCAAATAATTAAATATATTTTTTTTTATAAATTAGTTATATTTTATATTTCACTTTATACGTAGCGAAGCACGTACCGGGCCGCTATAAATATTATATGTATTCATTGTATTGCTTTCAAAAAATCATAAAGTTCTGCTTATCTGTAACACCACATTCATTGACTGTTAGGCGGTACAAAGTTCGCCGGGTCAGCTAGTTATTATATATATTTATGGTTTATGTAATCATATAATGAAAACTATTTTTTTTTCGATGAAATGTCATGTAAGAAAATGTATTCATATGTTTTTGATATTTGAACTTCCGCCTCAGTGACGAACTTGGAACCTTTTTCAACGATTTAAAGAACTAGGTATACCATGCTATTACTTTCTATAGACATAAACGACAAAATCCATTATTATTCCGATTAAAATAATTATATTATATTTAATGACGTATTACTATACAAATGTTCTTCACACTATAAAATAAAATAGTATTTAATTCATACAGAACTCCTATTTAAATTACATAACACTGTAAAGGAGTTTAAATTAGTATTGAATCCTTATAACAACCGTAATAAAAGTAATAAATAACATTTAGTTTACGATTTTTCTTTTGTAATTCTGCAGTTTCGATAGATATGTGGAGTGCCTCAATAAGTGTTCATATAAAATATTTACGTCCAGCTCATTTTCCTTGGGGCCACCATACTATGGAATATTAAGAAAAGAAAAATGTGATGTTAGTAAAGAATCCAACAAATATGTATTATTTCCTATTAGATCATAATTTTAATAGTTTCATTAATATTGTATGCATCATACGGTTTTTTTTTTCACTAATATTTCTTAATATTCTAAAATTTATACAAATAATTATGGACGCACCTCAGCCGGTAAATTTTCATATCCTACCATATTTCGCAGTTTGTCAAAATTTTTGCCATCGTGAATGTGTATCTGTCAATAAATATATTAACACATGTATTAATACATTTACTAAGATTTCTGTAAGTACATATGTACGTTTTTTACAATTATTAGTTACTTACACGTTCTTTGAACTCTTTACTGGCAAAGGACATCATTAAATTGGTTGTGGCATTCAAAATCATGCCCTTCTGTATGACATGTACAATACGTGATGTAAACGGCATAACATCATTTTTGGCATTCACCATTTTGGCCATGACGGGTGAGGCGAAACGCAAAAATCGTTTGTTGGTACTAAAGAAATTTATGAAAGATTGTAGATGTATACATAGTTTATGTAATAATATTTGTAAAATCGAAGATGTTTTTTTTTTTATTTTATTTTCATATAAATTAACAATATGCCATATATTTACTTATAAGTTCAAGCAAAGGTTTCATACATACTATGTGTATAAGTATACTCTTGGTTGTTTTTAAGTCTGTACATACCCACTCAGGTCACTTATGACAGTGATTCCAAATTTTTGCGCCTGTGGTAATAATAAAATCGATTCGAATATTAAGTCGTCCATTTCTATAATGTCGTACATGTAATTTGGGAATGTTTTGAATGCATCAACTATAAAAAGTGAAGATTGTAATTAAAAGTCAAATTGTGTTAGCTTTATTAACTGATTTTACCTGTTTTCGATACAAAAATAACACGTCCGTCTTTGTCTGGCTTAGGCATAATGTATTTGCTGAGTGTTTGATATATGTGATCCCGAAAGTAATGTACCGGGTGATGTGCTACCCAGTCTGGATTATGTAGTTTAAAGTCATAATACCTATTGATTGCTTCGTAAGCCCGTTCCACTTGCCAACCAACAAATGTCAAGAATTTTGAAAGCAAAATGTCATCGGTGACTATATCCAACTCATCGGAAGCTAGATATTAGAATGATAAGACAAGAATGTGCACTTTAAAAAGTGTTTCATCTAATAGCAGAAGCTTTATTTTTTATATTTTCCCTGCGTTGCTGATCAGTTTTAAATAAAAAGTGGCAAATATTTAACACAATAATTCATAAACCGTTTATCCGAATAGAATGTACAATTGTTCTTCTTATATATTTAATTGCACTCACTATAGTTCATCTCAAGATTGACATTTTACATTTGGTTTGCATTTCAAAGCACTTTTAGTTTTAAAAAATAAAATATGTTGCCTTAAATATGTTATAATTATCATTATTCATATTCATCCCTCATATTTCTCTATGTACGCTGTTTTTAACACTTACACTTCACTAAATTGCGCAATTCCTGAATTTTGTCCAATTGCTCGGCAGTGTGTTCATATTTTGTTGACAATAACATTTGCATTTTACTAAGAAGAACTTTAATTGTGCACGCACGCGCCTTCGACTAAAGTTGTTTGAGTAATAAGTCTATTTGATTTTTAATTTCTATTTTATGTTTTGTACACCTGTCGTCAGTCGTAGTCCGACGACGCTCGTCAATGACTTAGCTGCCTATAAAACGTGTCTCGTGCACGAGTTTAACAATAAAAAATGAATTTTGTCGAAAAGTGCTCACAGTCGCAACGCTACACTACAATGTGTATGCTTGTATAATAATGTGAGTCAATTATGAGAAACAGACTTATGCGTTGATATTGTTACAATTTCTCAACGCTATAATTTAATTAAGTTGTAAAGTCAAGATGAACTGATTTGTTGTTTTTTGGCATCCTTGAAGGGATGCTAACGCTGGTTGCTCCTGTTGCGAGTTTAAATGATCGAATGTAGAGTGAAATGAAATTTTCCGTCACCTTCTAGGTCACTTGGCATATTCTGTTACATATATATAGTTATACGTATAATTATTTGATGTTTACAAACATTTAGCACCCAGATGTATGCATATATACAGAATTTAAACACAATTTTTCAATTAATAATTGTCTCATGAAATAGTAAATGGCTTACGCACTTAAAATCTGAATAACATTCATTAAATCGGACACAATGACTTTCTTAGACTTTGGTCGGTTTTTAAACTTTGACTGAAGTTGTGAGCTAAATCTGATGAATGCGATAATATATTAAATGCTTCAAAGTAATAAATTTAAGTACACAACTCGCTTTATAATATGAAAAGCGTATATATACATTTGTTCAGAGATTTAAGAAAAGTAAACAAATATATATCTTTTTTAATTTTATACTCTTGGTGGAAAATATTCGATCACCCAACGGTTGTTTCTAATACTTTAAAATACTAGAACTAAATTCAGATCAATGTTAAATCGGGTTTACAAATGTAAGTAATAGCGATTACTATTTAAATACATACATATACTCGTATGTTGTATACTTTTTGTTATTGTAAATTGGAAAATATCCATCGGGGTAATCGGGGGGCTTGAGCTAGTGTCTTACAACGAGGAGTGTGGAATGTTCAAACATAGACAAGTATAGATGTACTTCCTAATGAGGAATTCACAATATCTAAAATGTCATTTTCAATGGCGTACTTTATATACCACTAAAATAGGTCTATGTAATTAATTAGCATACAAAACACGAAAACTGGAAAACTCTTTATTTGCTGATGTATTTGTTACTGAACGATTAACGGATATTTGCGTATATCTTACTATGATTAATATGCAAAGTTGGTTGCTACGAATGTTCAAGCTCATAAATATGATCAAATTCGAAAAGAAAAATAATACAACAAAAAATAAGAAATTCGTTTAAAGCACGTATGTACACAGAAATGTGTGTAACGCAAACGAATAATAAACTGTTTAATTATTTTACACAACACGTCGCAGTCGACAAATCATCGCCGACTTCGCGGTCGTTTTCCTAGTAGTCACATCACTAATCATAGTCGTCATTAATGCATATTTAACGAGTTGAAGCCCAGGTCAGGGTTTGACATCCATTTATGTCTTAGTTTTTATACTGTCGTAACATGTGGCATAGAGCATACTAGTTTTGTTAACTAGTTTAGTTAACGGTTGTTTGTAATACCCAAAACTAATTGATATTAAGTTTTTTGAAAGTGACCCCGCATCCTAATAGTTACATATCTTACAAACTAATAATGCTGTGTCAACCTGGCATCTTGGAAACATTTTTAATAAAGTTAATACAGTCCTCCAACAAAGTTAAAATCTACAAAAAGTGCGATAAAAAAAAATGTCAGAAACATTAAGTCAGTCAGTTAGAGACATTGTTGAAATTGGAAAATGGGCGTAGCAGCGCCTATTGTATCTAAGTATGCTAGTATGTATATCCAATATAAGGATTTTCGAATATTAAAATAAAATTTATAAAAATATGAAATGTTGGATGTAATATGTACAAATATATTTACTACACTTACACTAAAAGCATACCCATACTCAACATTTAGTTAAATAAAGTTTTACAAAAAACCGAATATGTGTGTCCGCTTTTCATCGTTGTAAACTGCAAGAGTACAAAATGTTTCGTTAGAACCAAATTAAGACCTTCCTTATTTGTTTACTTTTATTTATGTGCATTTATAGGGCCTTTACTTACTTTTGAATGCATGATGAATGTGCCCACATGTGTTGTGGAATATGAATAATTCTTGCATCAAAAATTAAAGTATTTTTATATTCCTTTAGTCGCGAATGCTAATGACGTAAATTAAAATTAGAGGCCAGGAAAGTGTTCATACGCATAGTTGTAAATGCAAAAATTGTCAGGTGCGATTCAAATATGTGCTTCTCGTTCCCCTGATATAAATTGGAATATTTCTAAATGCCTATTTGTTGCAGTTAGGTCTATTATACATATAAAGTAGGATCTTGGGTACATTGATTATTCATACTGTGCATATTTAGATATTATAAACGATTTCACACATTTTTGTTTACTTTTACGAGTTTTATGTATAATAGTTAATAAATTACGTGTTTAAATGTATATAAATAGTAGCGGTTTGAGTCGTACAAAGATCACTTAGTTCGAAAGCAATAAAAAACAGTTGAATTGTCGTATATTTGTAGCAGTAGTTACAAAAGAGACAACAAAATAAAATAGACAGCAACATGTGACCGAAGATTTCAGTACGTGACTTAATGACCAGCAACTTTAAAAGAAGTAGAGAGTTATTAGTACCATTGTGAGGTTGAACTTTAGAAAACAAATCGTTTGCTTCAGCGAAGTTTGTAAATAACTCGAGTGTACTACGGTTAAATATGCAGCTTCTATCTTTAAAATTATTTCAAGTATTAATATAATATATAAATATAGTATACGGAATTTTCTCTTTCATAGTAAATACCAACAGTAAATTTCATCATCAGCATCATTGAAAGCGTCAAAACAAATAGTCATACATACATACATACATATATAATACAATCATTGTTAATAGTATTTTTCTCTCGGCAACCACAAATTGACGGGCTTGCCAAAAAATAAATGAGAGACCAATTGTAAACTTATTAGTTAGATTAATGACATTTTGTGGTGTTTGGTTCGTGGTGTATTAAAAAAATGTAAATGAGCAGCAGCTCCAACGTGGCAATGTGTTGTTTACGGCTGGCGACCACTTTAATCGCTTGAATAGCTGATAGCCACGATAAAAACCCACCGTATTAGTTATATGATGTTTAATGCAATTTGGCACTCACAGTTGGCATGTATTGAGTCAACAACAATGGTAACAACATTATTGTATGTTCTTGTAACACATACTATATGCATACAAATACATATGTGTGTATGCATGTGTGCAACAATAAAATCAGCCAATATTTTGTTAGTATAAATTATTCTAATTATTGTTATAACTGTTTTGCATTGAAATAAATTGATTTGCATAATGATTTGGTAATAGCACCACTTTGTGTGTATAATATTTATTGCTTATAATATTTTTTTCTTCAGTGTATTTTTTAGAATGTTTAGAAATTGTTTGTAGTTGACTGATCCCCAAATTGTCATAACTACTATATGAATGTTATAAGGACTTTCAGATTTTAAATTTCCTGTGTTAATATATTGGAAGCATCAGAAGCTTCCCAGTATAAACAAAAGATCACTCTTTAAGCATGGTTGCAATTGAGTATGTCTTTCATTAAAGAGTTTTTTCTAAATTGCCATTATGAGGTTCCCTTGCTTGCATTTGAAGCAATAATACTGTTATTGCACTACATCGCTACTATACCCTACCTGTTCGGTAACTCAAAGATAAGATCATGCTAATTTATCATTTGCAGGGTAATGTTCGAGTATTATTAGGGCAAAAGCTTGTTATTGTTATTATGCTGCAGTGGTAATGCACTTAAAGTGGCTGCAGTGCATCGCTTATAAGTACATATTTTTCAGACTCCCATTCATTTTGTTGGCAATAGCTTAACAGATGGTGACGCGTTTGCAAACCCCTGAAAAGTGGCCAAGGGTCACAAATGCGTTTTATGAGCAAAAAATATTTGAAGGAACATTTTTTGCGAGTGTCATTCATGAAACGATAGGCGGAGCTATGCACACACTTATATATACATATACATATGTATTCGCTTTACATTTTACGAGGTTACTAATGCTTTACGTTCTCGGTTAATGGTCATACCGCTGTATATATGCAGAAGTATGGACAGAGATACTAAGTATATTGACATACATACATATGTGCGTGTCTGCATTTCGGCATTTTGGCACTTTGTTGCAGCTGTTAACGTTAAATTTCGTTGCGGTGCAATATTCCGGATAGTACCGAATCCACCGTTTCACTTCATTCCCCTGAGTTTTTTAAAACTCAACTTTTTTTTTGAATTTTGAACATTGTGGATAATTTTTAATATATCTCTTAAATAATCTAATAATTTGCCAAAACATCTGTTTCGAAAAGTATTTTAAGTATTTTCAACGTTAAAAGTCTCTTCTGAGACTGGAATTCACGACAATTTGTTGTTCTACATATAACACTTTTACCGATTAAAAAAAAATGTAATAAAAAATAAAAAAATCTAAAATTATAGGCAGCGGCTTTCTTTCAATAGCTAATTTTCCGGCTTACATAAGTAAAGTTATGTAGAGATGGGTATGATTATATTTACTGTTGATATTTCATATATGTATGTACTTAAATATTTTGCGTAGAGCATTACACATAACTCAACTATGCTCGATTTACCAAAAGTAAATGGCGGAAAATGTGATTGCGAAAACGAAGAAGAATCAGAAACGAAGCAAAATCGTAGGAACAAGAAGCTGTACTAACAAAGGCCGCAATCCTAAAAGTATGCACACTGAATTTAGCTGAAATCGCGGTAATTTTTTCATCAATTATATGATGCGAAAAATATGAACAGATTTACAATCTTACAAGGCAAGGATGGAGCCTTATTACAGAATTGCCTGCTCGGTTTACGTATGTACGAGCCGATGTGTTTGTGCGCCTTTAAGTATGCTATATTCATATGCTATGCGCTATTACATTTGCCAAAGTGTATTTACTACTAAATCCGTTATAAAGTACTAAAAGTATATATAAATGCAGATAAATACATGAGCCAACGAAATTGACTACCAACTCCCTCATGTAAACATATTATTAAAGTAAAAAACGAAAATAAAATTAAGATACATATTTATTTGTGTTCAGCAAATGGAGGAATATGCAACGACAGCATTAACAACTGAAGTTTAATGTTGGTTGTGTAGAATTTCAACAAATCTCTGAGTAATGTAGATGGAAAATGCAAGAATATTTAGATTATTCGTTTATGTGTTTGGGAATGCTCGCACTGGCAAAGTCTAAGAGCCTTTACCGGCTAAGAGGTTAAATATTATGCATGCATCCTTGCACAGTTGAAAGATATGAGCACAAGACCGAGCTGTAGACGCAAATGCGCACTGAATCATCTTGCACACTGTCTACTTATATGTCAAAAATAAGAGCAAAAACGACAGTGTGCGTTATATGCGACGATGAGTGATAAGCAAAACGCTATCTTCATAATAAGAATGCTATTAAGAATAAAAAAACTTGGTATTTACCCTGGTGGCTAATGCTGGAGTGGGTTGGAAAAATACACATCTAAATTGTAAAGAATATAGAAAGTATTCCATAGATTTAGCAGGGCGAAAGGTCAAAGGTTTGAAGTAATGTTTCTGCTGGGACTATAGGGCTACATGTGCAATTTCTATAGCTGAGGCTATAACATTACTTGAAGGAACTTGAGCTTGTCTACGATTTTATATAAATCTTAATACAAATGTTCATTGGTACTCCAAGTTATTAAAACAAGTAAGGTTTCAATGTATCTAGCCAGTTGGTATTCTTCCGGTTAAGATAACTAGAAAAGTGGTTCGTACATCACTATACTCAGACTCCTCACTACCAAATAAAATTTTTTAATTTAATCATTGAAACTTAATTTAGGTTTATTGAAGGTGAGAATATCTATATTGAGTTTAAATAGTAAGACCATTTGACATTATTTCTTTTATTATTTTACTATTGTTTAGGATAATAACATATTTATTTGTATGTAACCATACTATTATTGTTGTTACCAAACGATGTTAAAATTAAGAATTAACAACAACAGTGCATAAACTTCCATTAGGAGGGCATATCTGCATTTTCCTGTTACAACGATTATTGTTGTATTTCTGTCATTGGCCACACTGACATTGTCATTATCGTGGCTGTAAATTGAACTGTCAGTTGCCAGGGCATATATGCAACTGATTTTTTGTACCACACGGTATTTAAAATGTTTTGCTGGGAACCGTTTGTATTTGTTGTGAGTTTATACATTTTAATTGCTTTCGTTTTATCATAAAACTGTTGTTGGCACTAATATATATACTATTTGAACGGGCAGTACTTTTATTTATGCATGTATGGAACACATGTTATGGTCGGTACATTGCACATTTCCAAACTCAATAGTATCGTTTTTGGAAATAAGGTAGCCCCTTATTTAACAAAAATAAATACTAGAATTATCTGATTTTCTTTCCATTTGAAATTTTACATTAAGAGTGACTTTACTTCGCGGATGTTTTCAATCAAACAAAGATAAAATAATGGTAAATTAAATGCTAATTTTATATTCTAAAATAACGGTGTATTTATTATAGCGATAAACTATTATGATCGGATGAAAATCGATTGTATGGACATGTTTTCAAATCTGTTTAAAGTGCTACGTAGATTTTGTCCCTTCCTGTCTTCCCTAAAACGATTTTAGTAATAGAAATATATGCAGAAGCAGTAAGCTGTGCAGTTTTGGTGCCCTTATTTGTTGAAAATTTAGTTTTTGAGAAGGATCGCCGTTAAATGGCTTTTAATTTACGTTACAATGTAGTCCATTAAATTCTATAGAGTTGTGGTTAAACAGTGTGTTTACTAACAAGTATGGAAGGGAAGGGATAATTGGGAAATCACCATGCCCAGGTTTGGATTTTCCAATGTAAACATAGGAATTCGTGCATGTGTATGTGAAAACTATTACACTTTCCAGAGCAACAATTACTGATGATTGATGTGGTGTTACTACCTTCCCAACTTCCTATATCCCCATATTTAATTTATGGTTCTCGTGGAGCTAATTTAGATTATGCGTTGGCATTAATTGGGTTGGTCAACTCTAGAGTATTTATTCGGAAACGACGCACAATGATCATTAATGCAGAAATCATTTTGACAATTGGAGCCAAAAATGGATTTCGCTGTTTTAACGCCGGGAAACGATGGAAACCAGGTTTCAAATGGGTATCAAAGTGACTCATCTACCTATACATGTGAATTGGCAGTTGCCAACAACAATTAAGCAAATAATGTTTGGGTGACATAAAAATTAGTATTGATCAAGTTATCAGTGGGAGATGATTCATGCTCTTAGACTTCTAAACCATATACAGTGTTACTAATAATTTCAAAACGAATATTGTATTTAGAAACATAATTGGTGTGGAAGTTTCACAAAACTTGTAGCATATTTCGAATCCTGCAGATTCTTTGGTCCTTATGATATTTTCCAATACTGCCATTATTATTTTATACTTAATTAAAACATTGGAATGGAAAAGCGAATTAACCAACAACACTCTGAAAGAGGATTTTAACGAAACCGAATTGGGAAGAGAGAAGGTAGACAAGAGAAAATTAATTAAATGTTTTAAAAGGAGTTTGTAAAAACACCGCACAAATAAATTGTCAGCGTTAAACCTTTTACCTTTAGTTACTTACAATGCATTTCACAACTTTTGTTCAATGTGGAAATACATTAAAACAAAAAAGACAAAGCAAAAAAGAAGTTTTGGCCAACGTATTGACATCGAAATGTACGTATATAAGTATGTGGATAGCGTTCAACAGGAAAAAATATGCGAAATGGAAAAAAGAATTCGTAATAAATACAGCAGAGGCTCAATGAGCTAAAGTATCGGCATTATAATATCGTAAATGTTGGCAAATATAATAGAAAAAGGTTGTTTAAAGCGTTGCAATGGTGGGTTGATTTGTCGTTGTAAGTGTTTGTGGGCCACGCCTTTGAAAACTCTACTTCCCTTCGTCCAAAAAAAATATATATGTATATATTCTTGCGCTCTTGTGCCAACGAATGCAATACAAAATCAGTAAGTTGAATAAAAAAGTCTCGCAATTAATTAGACAAGTAGTTGGAAAATTATCGTCCGCGCCAACTGTTAGGTATATTTTACATACACTATGGGATGTCAAACAATTTGAGATCGTGGATTTTTTGCAAAGTGTTACTTTTCCAGAGTAGTTAAAAAAATTGGCCAACAATGTATTTAATTAGTGGAATCAATTAGCACAACAATGGATTTGTATAGCATGAAATGAGAAAAAGGAATCAAAGCAAAGCATCGACTGTCCAGATTAATTAAACTGAAGAGCTACTTAAAAAGGTGCGAAACGAATGACTGAGTAGAAATGTTAATGGTGGCAGTATTAATTGAAGAATATTTAAATACAATATACAAATAATGGCTATAAACGACAGGAATCAATCATAGGAGCAAGGACTGGTTAAACTAATGACAATTACACCTAGAGCGTAAATTAAAAGTGTGCTGAATTTGATAGGACTTGTTTTATCGATCGATCTCGAAACACTTTATTAAGTTTATTAAGGAATATTGGCTAAAAGTTCTATGTATTTTGTGGAATTAAAGATTTTTTTTGTATTTAGCGTAATCTTACCTTAAACCAATTGTATCTTCTTCAATAATATTTTAATATTACTTTATTTAATATTACTTTATTTAATGGATTTAATTTTTAAGCCTAACAATAAGTAATAAGATCTTAAATCTATTTAAAAACTAGACAAACTTAAGGAAGTGATTGAGCCGTTTTGGTAAAGCGTTGCTCTTTAGTATGCAGGCATATCTCTTCTTTTTAGGTATGTTTGATCGCAGGAATGTACCCAAACATTAGCCAATGGGTTAGGGTGATCACGGAGTTTAGATATATATTTCAATTTGCTGTCCTCTTCTTCTTTCTTTACCATAGAGACCAAGATCTTTATGGATATTTTCATTGCGAATGTACCTTGATGAGCATTTTCTTCTTCAAAGCATTTTCGATTGGAACCTTTGTATAATATCAATATTAGTTGCACAGGTCGTACCCCAGTTGAAGCCATATATCCAAAAAAGCACATAAAAGCACTCTGTTGTCTAGGCTAAGTTTAGAATTTTTCTTTAAAAGCCACTTTAAATTTGCAGCTCTTATCTTCATGCAAGTAATTTTACTAGATATATGTTTTCTTCTCGTGAGCCTTCTTTCTAGGTGAATACTAAGATAAGTAACTTCGTTCGCTTGAGGCATTGAAATATTGTTATTTTTTACTGCCGGGCACATTCTTGGTCATAGCGAAAATGTAACATGCATTCATTTTTCCGTGATCCACTAAATATTATTGATGCTATATTAAGGTTACGGCTCACTAAAGCTATGTCATCCGCAAAAGTAGATGTCAAAACATTATTAGCTGTTGGAAGATAAGCTGTATATGTAATGTATAGAGTTGGGCCTAAAATATATATAAAATATAAACAAAATTAATTTCTGTGTGTTTGAAAGATCATATTCTCATGCGTAGGATTGAACTTTGTAGAGAATACCTGAAGCAGACTCTAAATCCTTTAATATTTTTATATTTTATTTATTTTACAATAGGATGGCTTCTATATTTTAACAAAAACGCAATGCCAATGCAAGTTATTCCTTATGTCAAAAAATAGTAGATTTGATTTGAACTAGAAATCTGTAGTCAATAAAACTGCAAAAAAGTGATAAAGATTTAAAGGTCGACTCAAACCCATCTTAATGTATTATTAATAATAGTATAGAATGAATCAAATGAATGGTAGAAACTCAGTTTTGCGGTTGTGTTGATTTTTTTTTCGACTACCACACCAATTCTTTTTCTCATACATAGTACTCTAGACTGGGCGAAAAACAAAGGGTTATAGCGATATCGATGCTTATAACTAAAGCACATCCATTTATTAACATATCATATTTACCCTCGCCAACCAGCATGCCACCGCCGTTTACATCTGCCGCTTGACTGCCAATTTTCACAATTTTTATATGAACAAGTAAGAAGGGGCTAAGTTCAGGTGTAACCGGATAAGATAACACTTAATTTGACCCATATATTCGGTCACATATTAATCGACGTATGCGGTATAAATTACACTGTATGTTTGACAACCCTATAAATAGCTTTATGGAAGCTAGGAGAGTTATGACCCCATTTTAGTATAGAGACACACTAGTGGCGGCGCTACTCCCATCGTTCATTTTTAATACCAATTTAAGTACTGCACTTTTAGCAGTTTTTAACATAACCTTTGTATGGGTGTATGATATGATACTACAGGGAAATTTCTATTAATAGCAACCCTCTCACAGTGCAAGATAGACAATTCCATCTGACGTTTGTTTCACATTTGACAACAGGCATCTTGTGATCTTTTGTACCAAATATCATTTTCATAGCTTTATTTACAGCTTAGTTATAGCGCGTTATAGGTTTTCGGTTATCGCCATTTGCGTTGCAATGGTCCGATTTCGACACGCCCACGGTTCCAAGGAACATGTGTAGCAAGTTTCATCAGGACATCTTAATTTTTACTCAAGTTATCCGTTGCACGTACAGACAGACATACGGAATTCAACTCGTCTGGTCATGATACAAACAACTGTTATGTGAACAAAACTATAACACTCTCTGTGCAACATGTTGCGAGAGTATAAAAAGTAACGTACAGAAAATGGCTCCTTTTGGTTATTGAGTGTTGGGGCGGCTACATGTGGTTTGTGACATTTGATAATCTCGTGTAAAATAAATATTCTCAAAATCGTTGGAATTTATCTTCTTTTATTAGTATGATCTGCAATGTATATGAAATATTTTTGCACTGTCTTATTTATGATAGCATTGGCATGTCCATATGTATAAAAATAAGTAAATATATATTTTGTACTGTTATGAAGGAATTTTGGCAGCACAACCTTTTTGCTGGTAAATATAAATACATATTTATGTATTCACAGATAAATTAAGGTATGTTTCAACATGGTTTTTGGTTAAGTATATCTATTGGAATATACTAGACACGGTATAAATATTTATATACAAAAATGTTCCGTTTCAATAAAAATTTTAACAACTTAGAGCATGTTGTTTAATTTGGTATTGTCAATTTCCAGACGTAAAGTTTACCGATGCTGAAGTTAGCTGCCAAAGAAGATTTCTCACTCACTCGATCCTTATAAACTAATGATAGTTTTATACGAAATTATCGAATAAGTCCGAAGCTATTGAAGAGCCCTTGTTTTGCTTACTTTATGGTTATAATTTCATTAGAAAAATTAACTGTGATTATCCATATTAATATTATAAATGCGAAAGTAACTCTGTCTGTCTGTTACTCTTTCACGCCTAAACTACTGAACGGATTTTGATGAAATTTGGTATGGTGATAGGTGATGAAAGTGCCCCAGCTCTGAAAGTTTTCGATGCAGTACCCGCTGGTGGAAGCCGAGGAAGAGGGAGACCTCCACTCCGGTGGAAGGACCAGGTGGAGAAGGACCTGTCTTCACTTGGTATTACCAATTGGCGCCAAAACGCCAAAAGGAGAGATGCGTGGCGCACTGTTGTGGACTCGGCTATAACCGCGTAAGCGGTTTCTACGCCAGTTAAGAAGAAGAAGAAGAAGAAGATAGGTGATAACCAAGAAATGGTCATAGGCTATAAATAATCACGCCATCGTTCTTAGGGGGTAAGCAGTAGGCAGATAACTAAATTGAGTTAGTGATTTTTAGTCGTTTTCGTTGGGACTTTTGCTATTTCACGTCTAAGCGGCTGAACGGATATTGATGAAATTTAGGAAGGTAATAGATGGTAACCTAAAAACGGATATAAGATCAAAATGATCACGTCATCGTACTTAGGGGGTAGGAAGTAGGCAGAAAACTGAATTGAGTTAGTGATTTTTTATGGTTTTTTTCTGGGGAGTTTTGCTCTATCATGTTCCGGACGAAGTCGCGGGTAAAAGCTAGTATAATATAAAATGACTTCACTCAAAATTGTTGATATGCTATTGAATTATGATTTTATTTTATTGCAAGAAATGACTTGTGTTTTAGGCCTTATCTGCCCAGTCTTACACAGATAAGTGGATAAGGCAATATATTTTTTGCAATAAAGAATATACAATAGTGGTAATAAAGTTCTAACAAACTATTACAAATGATCTATAACTACTTTCTAGAAACTACACACTTACGTATGTATGCTTCTTTTAAAAGTTTCTGCCTTGACTTTGACACAATGAGTTGCTGTGCTTGTTTGTTTTTCATTATCAACTTAAGTGAAACACTTGTATGTAAGCACATGTGTGACTTGGGCACGTCCCCATTACATAGCAAGGCAGGACGTTGAGTTTAGAAAATTGTCGCAGCATGCCGACGTATTTAAGAGTGTGATATGTAACATTTGGATGAGGCGAAAACTAGCATAACAAGCTAAAAGCAAAGCAAAGTGTGAAAAGTTGTTGGGAAATAAAGGCACCGGAGTGAAACAAAAGTTTCAGTAAACAAATGGAGGCACTTCGTAAAGTTCAGCACGTACAAACACACATATGTATGTATATATTTAATTCAGGATATTCAATACATGTGAATGCCTTGATTCTTCAATGGTACTTAGTAGTAAACGCCGTTAAATGACTAAATTAATATCATTGCATTTTGATTTTAGCGTGTTTCATTTCTTGAGTAATAATTGGTCAAATTTGACAAAATTGAGTTGAACACCCATCAAGCAGCTTTCACAATTTGTTTCCAAAATACTAAATACTTAGATGCAAAAGTATGTTCCGTTAATATTGAGTACCAGACATAATTGTTGACCCCTTCTATGTTGTGAGTTCCACAATTTATGATATACATACATACATATGTACATACGTGTATACATAGATGACTAAAACGTAACAAATCCGGGAATTGGTGTAAACATCACGATGAACTTCAACCCTATAAATTTCAATAAAGAATAATTTAGAACGTGTCCATTAGATGCGAAAACTAAAAAGTCTTCCAAATGTACAATTGAGTGAAATGCAGAGAAAAGTTACACAAAGAAAACAAATAAAGTTTGTAAAAAGTGCAGGGGTCGAAGTAAAAGAGCCGATAAAAATATGTTCATCAAGAAGAGAATGCTGAAGCCATTGTGGGCCAACTTGCGGGCTGCGGGAACCTCAACCAACCCCAACCAACGAAAAGTGCAATATACTAGGGGCGAAGAGATAGCGGGACAGACGAGAGTGTTGCGAAGAACAAGTTTTCTTCAACAGCGCTACTTTAGTTTTCTCGAACAAATCGTCGGCTAGTTCACAATGGCAAAGAAGATTTGTATTTTCACTATTTGACTTGCAATTTTGTTTTTACAATGGTTCCCAACGTATACGCGTACATTCTCGTAACTTTACATTAACTTTGCTATTTACGTCCATTTACAGTGTTGCTACATTACTTCAATAGAAATAACGGTTTTTCGTGGGAATTTCAGAACAAAAACAAAATGAAAATAAAATATCAACATGAAATAAACAAATAAATCGCAAATCAAATAAAAGGTGTGAGAAAGCGACAAACGACGCTAAAACTTGCGTCGACAAAAGCAAAATGGCTACATTGCTTTGATGCTGCCGCTTAATTTGTAATGGAATTTCTAGAAAACATTACAACAACATACCTGTTCTCCAAACTCCTCTACACTGTATGTTCTGTTCTTGCCATACTTGCGCAACCCGCTCGTGCCATCACCATTGCCGATGGCGTGGCCATCATTTGGAAATTCGTGAGGGGAAAACCATTAACTGTTGAAGTGAAATTTGAAAAAAGAAAATACATAATTTCAGATGTAATGGTATGTAATCCTGATGCCAACGGTGGCAGCAAAAGCAAAAGCAGCAGCCACTGCGTTGGTGGCAGAGATGAAATTCGCAATAAATTTTATAAGTTCGAGTTTACAACTTTTTTCTTTATTTTTTATTATTCTGTTTACTTTTCTGAAGTGCAAAAATTTTCAAATGTAATAGGTAAGTCCTCTCTTCGCACCGCCAAACCGTTATACTGAGTCCGATATGTATAACCTTGCTGGAGCGACAAACTGTTTCAGTTGGACATATTTCTTTTCGTCCCCTTGATTTTCGGACCACTCTCCAGCTGCTCCGATGTTCTGTTGTTGTTTTGATGCGTGAATGTAGTCAAGTGATGAGTCGTGCTCAAGGCGAAGGCTTGGCAACTTGTGGCGGAAAGGGGATCAACAAATGTGCTGCAAATACAGTACAGCATGACTAAGGCGGAGTGAGTGAGTGGTGTGCGTGATACTCCAATTCATGTAGTACCGATAGTGTACAAAATGTTATGGATCCAAGGAAAAGCATAAGAAACGCAAAAACTATTGAAGAAAATTGTCGCATTATACAATAAATTCGCATCACTGACGCTCCTTCACACTTCAACGCTTGAGAGCGCTTCGCACAATTCTTCAGCGCAAGGGGATAATTTCCACTGTTCATATGTATGTACAGAAGTGTGTATTTATTCGTCCCGTTGACCGTCAGTTGTGATCGACAGTGAAGGACGAGCACTAGAAACCCTTAACATACGTACATATGTATCTATGTAGATATTCATGTTGCAAATTGTAAAATTATTAGTGCAGAAAGTCAATTTGATTGAACAAATTCCAGAACGCAGTAAAAACTTAAGTTCGCGGAAAACTATTCACAACCATTTTAGATCATTTTTGAAGGAAATAAAACTGGTCGAAAAGTTCATGAAAAGTATTGTGCTCAGTGGGACATAATAGAACAGGTGGATCCGATACTTGACAAACAAAATTCTAGAACTTGACTAATATAGGAAGTGTGGTGGTCTAAATGCAATTTTCAAGATTTGAAAATTTCGTGGCAGTTAAATTTATTTAGTGAAAATGGCAAAAAATATTTGATTAGCAATTATACATATTTCTGTTTACACAAAATAACACAGCAATAAAAAAAGCATGGAAAGCAATTTTTCGCTAAATTCTTCAACGTCGGTTTGAATTTCTTGCCATCATGCAGCTGCCAAGAAGAAGTGCCAAAGTTATCCAGCAGCGACATGCGCGCCAAACTCATTAGTTTGCGTTTGAGTGCTTCCTCGTATGCATACAAATAGATGTAAATGGTGAAAATGTGTAATTAAATGGTTGCGTGCAACGGATAACTGTTGAGGAATATGTATATCTATGTATGCATGAAAGGGTGCCAAATAAGTAAAATATTTTACTGTAACAATAGAATAGTTTGTTGTAGCACAAATCGCGTCAACAAATTGAATTTATATTGTACATTTGAACATACATGCTAACAGACATACATAATGCATACGCTGTCGACTTGTTATCACGTTTGGCTCACCTGGCGTAAATTAAACTCCATCGTAAGAGTAATTTTCCAATGTAAATATGTGTGTAACATGCTATGGGAATGTCTAGCAAATACGCGCTTTCACATTTGAATACACAGAAGCACACACATGTACATACATCTGCAGGTTCTTGAAAACTTTCTTAGCCTTAGAATCATGTTTAAATAAACCAAGTTTTTAAATCTCTTTTTTTCTTATTTTGACAAGCTTGGCATCCTGTGTTTGTGTCTGACTGTTCTTGCCTACGACCGACGTCACGCCAATCGTATGCTTGACTGACACCTCCGAAGCATGCAATTATAATTAGTAAAACCGTCAGTGCGTGCGTGTTAATGTTAGCACCGTGCCGTTCATATAATTGTAATTAAGATTTGTTGAAATTGATTAAATTCAAATGATTATATAAATGTATACAATTATTTTGAAATTATCAATAATTGTACAGGTTAGTTTTGAAGTTGTCCCTATGCGAACACAACACATTCTCATGAAATAGAGATATGTCTTATATTGCGTATTTCAGTTACAAATTTAATTGGATGCTTACTTAGTCTAATTTAATTCTTTTATAATATTACTAGCTGACCCGGCAAACTTCGTTCTGCCCAAAATAGACTTTTTTTTCATTTCAAAAATTACACCGGTATTGGTTTTAATAGAATATGAACGATTTTTCTAAATTTTACTCGGAAGTGAATTGCCAGAACCTGCCTGATAAACATTTTTTTCGAGGGTACATTAATGCTTTTTGAATTTAATTGCTTGAAAAATGCTACTCTTTTCAATAATGCTGACACATCACGTCCAGGATTTGTTGGCCATTTAATAAAATTAAGTTTGTACTATTCTCATTCAATTTTATTAGTTTTAATCGAGTCTCGAAAATATATAATTTTAGTACATATTTAGTTTAGGGCTGCACGGTACACGATATTTTTGGTTTTCTGTTCCGTGACGTAAATAAACAGTGAGGAAGGTTTTCCAACACAGGAACACGCCACATAGAGCTGGCCATGTGAAAAGCAAGACATTTCTAAATTTATGCCGCATACTTCCAGCGACTGCCCTTGTGACTTGTTTATTGTCATCGTGCTTCTAATGATCGTTTGTGGGCCATTGTGCATTCATCCCATATGATTAACTTACATTTTTTAAAACTTGTGCCATTGCTTTGAAATATTGCAAACAGGACTTTCGTGTATTTGCGAGTTTAATGGAAGCTTTAATGCTGAATGTGCCGTTCTTCCACCTTCTAACAGTGTTGCAGCAATCCCGGTAGATGCAAGAGCTAATGCAATACCACCTTGACCACGTATTGCTGCTAGTATTAAAGACAATAGGAACGTTTTGCCAGTCCCGCCGGGCGCATCGAGGAAAAATATGCTGATTGTACGCACTGCTTTGCTGTTCATTCAACAGTGGAACATTTGTTTGTACTTGTTGTTGCAAGTGAGTTATATCGTAAGCACGCTCGCGTTCCAATTCGCGACTCACTAAATCCCTTGTTTGACGACTTGGTGCCGGCATATGAACTTCAATCAATAGTTTTCCACTCATAAGTAAACATAAATCTTCAATAAGGACTAATGCCTCATTGTAGATGTCAGCGTTCATTTGTAAGTCGACATTTCTCGTCGCTAATCTAAAATATCTTCTGCCAAGTCATCTTTGTAAAAGAAAAATAGCACGTAACACAACCAAAATTACGATATAACCGCTACTGTCACCGATAAATAAACAAAAATAGCAAGAAACAACCAAAATGTCGTGCTAGGTGGAAAATGAGATAAATATATGGTGGATTAACAACCAAAATAATTAAAGATTGTATGGGTAGCTCCACGCCCCCTTTTTCGATAACGCCAAGTTTTATGTTTGAGAATGGTGTTATTTCCTATAGCTCTATACCAATTTTCATGTTCCAACTTTAAACACTTTTGAAGATATTCACCTTGAAAAATTCAGTTTGTATGGGAGGTGCCACGCCCCCTTTTCCGATTACCCCTTCTTTTATGTATGTGTAAGAAGGCTTTTGATACCATATAGGTCTATACCAATTTTCATGTTCCAACTTTAAACCCTTTCACAGATATTCTGCTTAAAAAATTCAGTTTGTATGGGAGGTGCCACGCCCCCTTTTCCGATTACCCCTTCTTTTATGTGTAAGAAGGCTTTTGATACCATATAGGTCTATACCAATTTTCAGGTCCCTACCTTGAACCCTTTCACAGATATTCTGCTTAAAAAATTTAGTTTGTATGGGAGGTACCACGCCCCCTTATTCGATAGCCCCCGGTTTTATAGGTGAGAGTGGTGTTGTTATCCTGTAGCTCTGTACCAATATTCATGTTCCTACCTTAAACACTTTTGAAGATATTCGACTTGAAAAATTCAATTTGTATGGGAGGTGCCACGCCCCCTTGATATTTTGTTTTTATTTTTAGATGTTGGCCGATTCTCATAGATACCGGATAAGCACAAAAAATTTCATCAAAATCGGTCAAGCCGTTTCGGAGGAGTATGGAAGTAACGAACCAATTGATTTGAATTCTTTATGGACAACGTGTACTACGTTATCCCTGTATATTAAAAAGAGCTATATAATTATTATTGTCCATTATACAAATAAAAATATCCAATATTCAATTAAAATACAATATGCATCCGTTAGCTACTTAGATAGCTCATCTTCTGCAGTATGAGTTTCTCGCTTAATATATACTACTATGAAGAAAATTGGCGGAGTGTAATGGAAAGTAAGCAACGAAAATATTGAAAAAATTACGAAAAGTCAGCAAAGATGGGACAATAGTGTGTATCGTTTCTTTGGCCCAGGGTAGTTACTAAATTCTTCTTTACATGTTTTCATATAGACTCTTATATGTTTTTATTTGTTCGGCGTTCGGTCCAACAATCAATTGCAATATAACTTATTTTCGAATCAGCGTTCTTTTATTAGTATATTCTAAAATAAATAACTTCGAAGTCGTAGATAATTTCGTATACCTGGGAACCAGCATCAACAACACGAAAAACGTCAGCCTCGAAATCTACCGCAGAATCACTCTTGCCAACAGGTAACCATAAGCCTTGAAGAAGCGCCAACTGGCGCCGAACAGCGAAGGAAAGAGAGGAGTGGCGCGCTCTCATCGATTCGGCTATAACCGGCTAAACGGTTCAACGCCAATTACATACATACATACATACATATTCTAAAATAATAAATATTGCTTCCTTATATTATTAAGAAGTTCATAAAGTACTTGAATCAAGAAAATGTAGTATCCTAAAATAAATAAAAATCGAGGAAATCATTTAACATACATATTTGCCAAAAATTCAATATTTATATTTTGCTGATTCCAATAAATCGTAACAGCTTCTTATCATATATTTGATTTGATTATTATTACAACATATGTATAATATGCTTCAAAGCTAACATGTATTTTGTATTTCCCAATACTTTCGGTTTACTAAAAATTATTTATGAAAATGATTGCATTGAATATGGGAACCCTTTTTTCTTGTTCATCATGTCTATTTACATATTAAGACATCACGCGTATTGCATTTAATGTGGTTGTTACATAATAAGTTCATAAAAACGCAATGTTGGTGTAAAATAAACGTAAAGTATGTGGGCATCGATAGTATATTGAAAAAGAAAGGATATTCGCACAGTAAAAGCCTCTTGTACATACAGAAAACATTTATTACCATGTATAAGATATAAATGTACATGTAGTGAACAATAACTGTTTAAGGTTCATCAATGTAATATTCTAACATATACATATATGTACTAATAAAATATCAAATATGATTTTTTCAAAATATTTTATATGCTGGCATATGGGGTTAAGTGCGCTGTAATTTAGTCATCGTGTTGTGTTCTGATACTAAAAATATTTTGTAATATAGTCGAATATGGGTATTTTTTCTTAAGAGCAAATTCATGTGCAATATAAGAAGCAAGTGCCTTCCGCGACAGTTTCTGACCTATTTGTCGTTTAGCCAATAAGTTCATCACAATCAACACGTTCCGTCACTTTTAAGTGACCACCGAACAGAGAGTGTGTATTCATATCGAGATGGATGAACTTTTTGACAAACCGACTGAAATTCGTAACTATAAGCCTTGAAGAAGTAATGTAATGTATTTGAAGGAGTTAAATCATTAGTATTCATTGTTCTTCAGAAATTCTTTAATAGTAAGGTTTGAAATTTCATTTACATATACGATTTGTACCTATGGTAAATTCATACTCTGCGTGTATGTAGATATTGAATCAGGATACTGATATTTAGACAGATAATTGGTTTTTTACTTTTGTTTTTATCTACTTCTGAAATTTGATTTTAAATGTCATCTTAAACTGGGCTTATTGCTATATATGTACTCGATTATCGGTATGTATGTATATAAAATCACATAAATATTCGTGTAATAGATATTTATTTATTTGTATTCAACTCAAATTTTGCTACTATTGTCACGATATTGTCAAATAGTCGACATATTCGGCAAACGTTGCAGCTACACACATCCGTATAATAAAATTATTTCGCATTGTGGTCATTTGTCCGCTGCAGCTCATTGTCATCATTACTGTCGGTCTCAACAAATTGCGGTTGTAGTTGTAATTGCGAATATTCGTAATGTTTGTTGCTGTTGTTTTAAAGCTGTTTAAATAGATATTTATTACTTTTAGGTCAATATTTGGTTGATAAGTGCAATAAATTCTTGCTAGCCCGGGCATTCTGTTTATTGTGTCCGCTGTGAGCTACACTCTTATATACAAATGTATATACATACTTGTATAGTGAATAAAATCGAATCGGTGATCAATATAGTATTGTAAATACTCGAATGCTTTCCACTTCTATTTTAATAGTTCAAATAATTAATTTGAAATAATGAAAATGATATCAAATTTAAGAACTAAATAAATTGCTTTTCAGGAAATGTTTGATAGAAATTCTCGAACCGGTTGAATATTTTCAACTCTAAAAATAATTATACTAAAATGAAAATGAAATTTATAGTAGTTCATATAACTGTTGTTGATCATAATATAGAATTCCACGAGAATAATTATAAGTTTATACGTATGTATATTATTATAACATTATAATTATTATAAGTTGAATGTCTGTACTTTATAAACAAATTGAGCTAGAAATAAAATCGGAAGGAAATAACCAGGACCACATCCCATTTAAAAAAATTAGGTCGGAGAGTTTAACTAAGCATATTATGATTTCTTTCTAAATATGTATGGAGTAGGAAAGAAAGATTTTGGTTCTCCACAAGATTTCGGTTCCACGTTCAGACTAACATGAAAAATATTGAAACCCTTAGTGTTCCTCATCTAGCAAATATTGAAAAAAGAACAAGATATTTTAGTTATTCGAAACTTTATTTTTCTCTTCCATTTGCTATCTACATTTTCTACATCCACTGCGCGAAATTGAACAATGCAAATAATTGTCAAACATTTCCGATAACTGTAGAAAGCTACAAGTGAGCGCAAAATGGAATAAATGAATACAAAGAAAATGGACAAATTGACTAAGTGAACAAGTAATGGCGGAAAGCCATAGTGGTGTAATCTCTGCCAGCGGCTGAGGCATTTCCATGCATGGGTTATAAAAACGCATGAATGTCAGTTAGAAAAGCAAGCGAACTTCAATGGAGAATTGAGTTGTGCTGGTAAAAAGTAAGAAAGTGCCAATATTTGTACAACCAATTCATTGCTCACTGACTTCAGTGTCAATACTTCTGATAAAGAGAAATCGGGCTTATTGTCGTGTAGCCGTTACATTCGTATCTGTCAATATATTTGATCGTTTAAGTGCGCTGCTGATAAGTGTGTTCATGCAAGTCTGAATGTTTGCCATTTGACAGTTGCCAATGTCATTGTCAAAAGAGTTGCAAGACCATTGTTTAAGTTCAAATATCGAAAATCTTATTATCTTCCGTTATGATCAGGAGCTAAATATTTCTATCAAACAAAACGTTGTAGAAAGTAGGAATAAGGATAATATGATAAAGTAGTTTTGGTTTCTAAATACATAACTTATTTTCAAATACATCCTCAGTATGTATGTTCATTGCTTGCCTAACACAAGAACACAAGCCGCAAAACAAATTGGTGCGGCTAACCTCAGCAGAAGTGAACTAAGGAATCAAAAAGGTTGTGCGAACAATTGAGCTACCTTAGTGTTCGCCCCCCCCCAAAAACAACCCTTTCAGGCCAATTATAGTATAGCAGGACTACCGTGCAGTTTGCCTATTAGGCAGACTGAGGTTAACATTTATGCTAATAAATTACACGCGATGATATCACAAAATATAATTAAGTGCTAAATTTCCACACGAAAGCCTAACAAGTCGACACTTGTAGAAGATTGGCGAATGGATATACTTTATTTTCGTTGACTCTAACTGCTTTCGGAATTACTTTATTACATGTCAAAACAGTGAAGTAACCGCAAAATTAAATAGACCTGTAAGTGGCTACATACGCAAGACTTTTATGAGGACTTTACTGGACCCTACATTGCATGGCTTTCAACGATAGAGTTGAAAATTTATTTTACTTCGACAATGATACGCATAAGTAATCTGTAGATTTTTTTCTACAAAATTTAGAAACAAAAAAGAAAGTTCTCAAGAAGAAGTGATATAGTCCATACTTTTTTAACCGAATCAAATTAAAAATTATGTATTTTCTTTATTCTTCGTGTGTTGCCTAAATGAGGAAAATTGATTTAGAGCACACTGGGTGAATTTATCTACTGCTAATATATAGTTAAGCGCTGCAAAGTTCAGAGTTTGATTTTTACGTTAAGTACATTGTAGGGCAACAAAGCAGCTAGCATAGCTTGAGGTTTTCGTCGCATAAAGGAAAGTGTGCTTAGGTGCTTATAAAAGGCGTCAGTAGCCGGATGGAAAAGGGACGAAATTTACGTGCAACGTTGCACTGCATGTCAAACGGAAGCGGATGTTGCAATGGCACTCTCAGACATGGCAGTGTAAAAAGAGAAAACGGCGAATGAAACTAAGGCGCAACAACACATCCATGTAATGGACTGGCGTGCTGCGAGTTGCTACATACCCGAAATCGCTTGTTGCATAAGCCAAGCAAACTAGCAGGCACAAAAGCATTGTGTCTGTGTGTTGAGGAGTTTGTTGTTTAATCTAAATGGCCAGGCAGTAGTATGTTACTTTATGCAACTTGCTGCAAAACTGAAATCAGCATTCTACAAAGGGGAAATGAAAGGAAAGAAAAGTACAAACCCTTCCTTCTACGATATTTTAGCACCCTAACGGGATAAAATATAACCATTTACGGTTGTTTTACTGTTTCGTGACATGTTAAACAGTAAAAGTTGTGTTTAAATAACTGTGGTCATCTCAGCCATAAAAAATGAGAATGTCTTCAGAACAACTTTTGCATTTTCAATAAAATTCCATTAACCAAAATATGAGAATACGTACTTCCTTTTATACCTAAGTCTCTTTGATAACCTCTGGAATGCTTGTTAAGGTTAATGAGTTTTTTTAATATAATTTATTGCAAAAATGAAAGACGAAAAGATAAAATAGAATGATCATAATCTTAGAAATATCTGATGTTCGGTTTCTCTCGATCTCAGTCTTCCTTATTACTCGTATTTTGTTGCAATTTAGCCAACACCCGCTACCAGAACATCTCCTTGGTCCCTTGCCTGTCACCAAGCGCCTTAACTGATACCGATGAAATTAAGTTAGTATATCACGTAAATAGAGAGGGTAGATTTGTCCTGAGCGAAATAGTGATAATAATAATAGTAATTAAGTACATACATATGTATGTAGGCGGGTCAAAACAATGGTTTTAAAGCGGAATATTATGATACTGGCTGCATTACAAATACGTACGTTAGCCAAACCGGAATGATAAAAGGAAAAAGGCACATTTCACAAAAGCCTTACTGGTATTATTTTTATGCGGTTTATTTTGTATTTTAAAAGAGTCGGCCCATGGAGAATGTCAATTACAGGCATTTATTTGCGCAAGCCAACTCACTGCCGGAAACGGAAACCGAAAATTGCTTCTTTTTTATAGTAAACGAAGCCATTGAGGTACTCAAAAGTAGTGCGGAGTTGAAGTTAGTGGTGGTGGCTAAAGACTAGTTCAGGAATTCATATCGTACTATATATTGTTCTGAGGAAGATAGGTGTGAATGATTTTCTTATTATTTCCTTATTGCGAATTTTCCTTCTTAAACTGTTGTCACATTATATGTATAGCAATGAGATTACTTTTTTCTACCTACATATTTATACATTACGATGGAACATAGTAATAATATTTTTGCGAAAATTTAGTGCTCAAGTGCAACGAATGAACTCATAATTGAATAAATACATAAATGAATTGTTTTTTTTTATACTTGAAAAAGTTAAGTAGCAAGTTTAGTTGAAGTAAATATAACGCTAGCATAGGCGGAGTTGGCGAATACTTGGCAGACTGGACTGAGGCGTTTGTAATACTTACTTTATATCAAAATTTCATATTTATGCGCTAATGAAAAATTACTTATATTAAAACTTTTGCTAACTGCGCAAGAATTCACTAAAACATTGTGCGAGTACATAACGATGAAATGTGAGAAATTTGCGCAAAGAATGGGAAAGCGAAAAGGTCAGCAAGAAACTGTGCTAAAAGAGCGAGACTCTAAAAATATCATAAAACAATTAAAGAAATCGCAGAAAGAAGAGGAGGAATTACGCATAGAGTATCAGTAAAAAAAAAAACGAACAAGATGCGCTGCATGACAATTTAAAGATGAGTTGGGAAGAGGTTCGCAAAAACTGTCTGTTACAAATGACATTTATTAGTAACTCAAGCTTTGCAATTAAAAACCAAAATTTTCGCGATTCCATTCTAACTGTCTGAAGTGTTATAGAAAAATTTCGTAAGGCTATGCCAACAATGGAAAAAACACAAGAAAAGTGTTAGAAGAATTCATAAAAAGACAAAAGCACTGCGAAAAGTAGAGTAAAACATAGAAGAAAACCGAAGAAACCAATGGAATACAAAGTTCGAAATTATTTAAAAGTTTTTAATTGCAAAAATTTTGTATTACCCGAAAATAAAAGTTTGTTTTTCAGTTATGTGTTATTGCTATAATTCTGCTGACAACCAAATAACAGTTTTCAAAAGTCACAAAATATGGCGCCAACATTGAAGGCAGAAGCAACGGTTGTGGAAAGTGCGTAATATTTTTCAAATTAATTGGCTGACTTGTCAAATGCCACCCTGAACGCCGTTTAAAAATATATTATACATGAGTGCTTGCTCGTATGTTCGCTCGTTTGTTTGAGTGTGTTTCAGAGTTGGATGGTGGTAGTAACTGTGGCATTAAAATTAATTGGTAGATTTGCTTGGCATTCCATATTAGACGTTGGCTCGAGAGTTACAACCATAATCTACGGATGCTACTTTTGTTATTTCTGCCTGCTGGATGTTTGGCCGAACTTCTCAATTATTTATGGTATGCGTCTGATTTGCTCGTTAAGCGGAGAGCGTAAGTCGACTTCAAGGGGATCGAGTGATTTTTATGATAATACTAAATACAAGGTTCCGTTAGAAATATTTTAAAATTTTAGATTTTGTTCTGTTCGAGAGTTGAACTTACGCCCAACTGAATGGTAGTTACATACTTGAGCATTCAACTATAGCGGCCGAATAATAGCACGAACAAGTAAGGATGATTGGATTCGAGTGAGCCGAAAGTAACATCATTTTGCAAATTGTAGGAATATGAAGATTGTTAACGAGATGTCTGTTATAAATTGTGTTAATATATAAATTGGCTTTATTAAACTTAATCATGTACTACTACTAAGATTTTTGATTCCTTTCGGTGGGTGGGTTGTCATCGTTTGTTTTTGTTTATGAAAGAGGCTTCCTTTTTTATCTTACTCAAAAGGCCACCTTGTTTTGCTATTATTACAGCAGTTAGATGGACAAAGTTATTATACTCTGTTCAGTATTATGCGGGGGTATAAAATTATTACTACAGCTTTTTGACATAAGAAAGTAGAGAGAATTGGCATTTGGGGCGCACAGTCAAAATGACATTCGACTTGAGTGGGAATAAATTCCAATGACGGCATTGATGGCATGATTGCAATGTGTCAATAACTCTTAGACTTGGGTACTATTTTTATACTCTCGCAACAAATGTTGCTAAAGAGAGTATTATAGTTTTGTTCACATAACGGTTGTTTGTAACACCCAAAACTAAACGAGTTAGATATAGGGTTATATATACCAAAGTGATCAGGGTGAAGAGTGGAGTTCAAATCCGAATGTCTGTCTGTCCGTCCGTCCGTCCGTCCGTCCGTCCGTCTGTGCAAGCTGTAACTTGAGTAAAAATTAAGATATCTTGATGAAACTTGGCATACTTATTCCTTGGCACCAAAGGAAGGTTGCTTTCGAAAATGAGCAAAATCGGACCACTGACACGCCCACAAAATGGCGAAAACCGAAAACACATAAAGTGCCATAACTAAGCCATAAATAAAGTTATGAAAATGAAATTTGGAACATAGGATCCCACTAGGGAGGGGCACATTTGGATGTAATTTTTTGGAAAAGTGGGCGTGACCCCGCCCCTACTAAGTTTTTTATACATATCTCGCAAACCAAAAGAGCTATATAAACCAAACTTTCTGCAGTCGTGTTTTTTAGCCACTTCCTAATACAGTCCAAAAATGAAAGAAATCGGATCATAACCACGCCCACCTCCCATACAAAAGTTAGGTTGAAAATTACAAAAAGTGGGTTAACTCACTAACGAAAAACGTCAGAAACACTAAATTTCACATAAGAAATAGCAGATGAAAGCTGCACTCAGGTTTTTTTACAAAATGGAAAATGGGCGTGGCGTCGCCCACTTATGGGTCAAAAACCATATCTCAGGAACTACTCGACCGATTTCAATGAAACTTGGTTTGTAATAGTTTCTTTACATCCCAATGATATTTTGTTAAAATAGGCCAAATCGCTTCACAACCACGCCTACTTCCTATATACCAGAACTTTGAAGACAATCTGAATCGTTTACTTTACAATATATAAAGTAAGCACTAGTGAAGATATCGATGCAGAACTTTGCACAAATACTATGTTAATAGTGTGGCAGCCCCATTCTAAAAATCGCCGAAATCGGACCATAGGTTTTTGAGGCCCCATATATCGAACACGATTACCTCGGTGCTTCTAACCTAATATTATGGTTTCCAACTTTCAATGGACTTTATACAATATATATGACGAATATGTGGGTCAAATTGTGTATTATATAATATAAATAAAGTTAAATAAATAAATTGCGAGAGTATAAAATGTTCGGTTACACCCGAACTTAGCCCTTCCTTACTTGTTTAAATTCTTATAATTATTAACCGTCACGGGACATATTTGATGCTATTCGCAGCAACTTAGTTTTGTATTTATTTACTTATTGGGGTAAGGATTGAAGACGGTCTGAAATAAATGCTTACATTTAAAGTAAGAGCAAAGTAGAAAAATGCATATGTACATATGTATATCAAGATTAACTTTGTTTATTTTTACGAAAGGATAGATCCCCGATTCTCAGATAATCGTAAATCTTTAAAAATCGAGTTATGGAAGAAGGTAAACGGTGTCTAATTGGTGTTTTCATTATAAAATGCATTGAGGTTGTTATCGCAATGGTGTGCCATGCTCACACAATTAGCTGAAGTGCCAATTTACACTGCAATGCTAGCACTTATGATTGCACCCCATTCGGCGTGTACAATCCTTTACATTCATTCAGCTCACAAGCTCGATTTCCCCACTCGATCTTTTATTGCCGTCGTCACTTAGCCTTAGCTTTGTTACACCTTTATTACATTCACTCTTGCTTAAGCGGTAAATTTGCAGAATTGTTTTGTTGCCACATCACCGTCAATGTTTTACTCGTGCTTCAATGCCTTCAACAGTTCTGCCTTCCCTGACCATGTTCGTTACTTAAGAGTTGCGAAGATTACACTGCTAATTGCTGTTGCGCTTACTAATGTACTTGGCATACGATAAACGGTTAAACAGAAAAAATGCGAAAGCGAAATTGCACATACAAACACGTACATGGAATTGGAGAGTGTGTACGTACACAAAAAGGGGGAAATGCAAAAAAATAGAAAACCAACGGAAGTTAACTTTCCCGAAGAAGGGGGTTGTCGAGTCAAGGATTGTCGATTAAAAAGTCGCAGTGAAACATTGACGTACTTGCAAAGAAACGAATGTACAAGTAATAAGGAAAGCAGGCAATCAAAGGCACTTAACAATTTTTCAAGTGCACAAACACAGCGCTGAAAAAGGTAAACACTTTTCGTAGAGTGTCCTGTTTACTCGAGTATGTACATATGTGAAAGCAGTAACATGAGTTGCAATGGTAAGGGTGTTCTTGCTTCTACTTTTGAACTTATGTGCAAGGATTATTGAAAAAATTATATTCTATCGAAATTAGCTGCGATAAATATCGCATTAGTATTGTTATTCAATGAATTATTGAGTGATGCTATTAAAGTACATTCTCTGGACCATACCAGTTTAAAAGTTTCTGATTAAATGAAACTAGTCAAAATCCTATCAAACTGAGTTGGTTCAGACAAATATTTTTTTTCCGAGAGACACATAACTTGGCCATAGGGTTGTTGGGATTGCTTGGACAATCATTGTAAATCTCTTTACACTACTGTAAAACTATTTGAATAACATCATTGCTATTGCTACACTAACTGCTGATTGCATTGCAAAGTGTGCCAGACGATTGTTGTTGAACCGTTTATAATTTGAATCCATAGTAAACTTTTGGGCTAACATACGATTGATCATAAATCTCGATTAGTTCTATAGTAAAATTCTCATTTATTATTTAATTTATTATGGGAAATCAATTTCAGTGCCGCAGTCCCAACCGAATAATAGCTGTACACGAGTGTACGAGTATAAGTGCGAATAAGTACGTGCTCATAAATCGCCTGAATATTTTATGTACTGTGGCGAGCACTGCAGTAATCATCTATCACTTAACTGTTATATAAAATGGTTAGTTTATTGTGTATAAATGTGTGGTAGCACAACCTTCTCATCGATATTGCTACTGTTGAATTGTAAAGAAGATATTTGGTAACTCTTCTGCTGAGAAATTCATTCCATCACATTCAGAAGACCAATGGAGTGAAAACAACAACCACAGAAGCATTGGTTGATGGTGACCAAATGCAATCAGTGACGTTGCATATTTGGCCGCATCTACCGGAAAGTCACAAATTATTTACCATACATGCGTTCATACATATACGGATACGGATACGTACAATAATTGGTTATGTGAGTGCAGTCTATATTTATGACATTTACCTAGCCTCTCATGCAAATAAATTACAACTGTGACACAAGTAGATAAACTTGGAGATAATATAATAAACTCAAATTGTGTCGCACTTTGTCAATTTTTTATACAAAGGTTATATGTGATCTGCTGTTGTACGGCAATTCTTTCCCTGCTAGAAAGATTCTGGGTGACAATCGCTATTATTAGAAATTTTTTTTGATATTGTTTCGAGATATCAATGACTCTAAGCCCTACGCGGTACCCTTACACGTCGCCTAGATGAAATTGTTGTCCTGGGCTATAAATAATGCTTCAATTGTTATATTACTATAAAAATATTTAGATTTATTATATAGCCGAACACGAACATATATATGTAGAATAGTCTGCCATCGGGCAGAGGGTTCTACGGTTTTCCGGGACCCATTGGCGATCCGACTAAAGTAAAACTCGTATTCTACAACCCGTTACTTCATTACACTTTATTCAATGATTTATTAAACACTTAAAAGTTCTAGTGGCAAAGTTCAATAATTATAAAAAGACTGTGTGCTCCCGCGTGCGCGGTACAATAGCAAGTGTTCTACGCTATTCTATGTACATCTGTATTTCACCTTAGAAACTATGATGGCCGCCAGTTATAATCCACTATTCGAACTATTATATCGAAATTCGAACAGGTGGTTGCCATCTGTTATGCTACGACTTTAATTATAACTTATAACTCTACTTAGAATCCCACAATCGGCCGTCCTGACAAGTTATTCGCCCCGAATAGCTAGCCCCACTTCTTCATATTCTCTGCTACTGTAGTGGTCTTGTTCGGTCCTTCGTGGTTCCCTATTTTTTCTACTTCGTATCTTCCGTGTGGTAATTTAGTGACAATCTTATATGGTCCGAGAAATTTAGGTCTCAACCTCATACCAATCCCAAACTGCGTTCGTTTAATTGCAACTAAATCGTCAATTTCATAATTAAAGTTTCGGTTAGTGAACCTACGTGATCTATGTGATAGGTTTCTAACGGTTCTTGAGACTTATCGATTGGCGTCAATAATCTTTCTTTTTTTTCCCCTCTTAGCATCTGTGATGAAACACCCAATGCATGCCTTAACTACCCTTTGTACTTTCTCGTACTTCTTATACTTCTTATATAATAATTTTTACTTAGAAGCCCTTCTAGCTTTATAAACTCTATGCTAACTTTATAAACTCTTCCTCCATACCCTCAAGTAAGACTAATAACTCCTTGATGGGATCGTTATATACTAATTCATTTCTTATGTAAAACTCTTCATATGATGCGTTCTCTAACGCTTTCTTTACTACCCTAATCCAATCGTCTTGTGATCGGGCTTCCTTCAATCTAAACTTTAGCGAGTCTTCGATCAATAAACAATATACCCGATTAAGTATATCTACATGTCTCATTCGAGTACCGGATCTGTGTTCGACTACGTAGTTGTACTCCTGGAGGAACATGGCCTATCTTTAAGCATTTCCCCGACTTGATCGTCTAAATACCTTTGGTCTTCATACGACACACGACGTGGCCGTTGATACATTGGTTGCTCATCTTTCAAAATTAATTTCATATCGACTGGCACATTAATCGGTTTCCGAGGCTGATAATTATTTATCAACGTTTTGACGAACTTTGCATCGGATTCTTCTAAATGTGGCAAGTCTACTCTATCCAATTGATTATCCATCTGTATTTCTATTCCGCTCAAAACTTTAAATTCGCTTCCATTGCTGAAGCCTTCATTAGGACATTCCGTGTCCTCCCTACTTACGTGGATCTCTTTCACTACCACTTGTGGACTAACCTTATCTTCACACACTTGCTCGGCCGAAACAATCTCACTCACTGAGATTTCAGTTTCATCGCCCCCTTGGATAAATTTACTTCCAACCTCTCTTATCAGCAATTCCGAATTACCCTGATCTTCGCACACTTGCACGGCCGAAACCCTCTCACTCACTGAGATTTCAGTTTCATCGCCCCCTTGGATAAATTTACTTCCAACCTCTTGGATAAATTTACTTCCAACCTCTTTTACCAGCAATTCCGGATTACCCTGATCTTCGCACACTTGCACGGCCGAAACCCTCTCACTCCCTGAGATTTCAGTTTCATCGCCCCCTTGGATAAATTTACTTCCAACCGCCAACTCTTTGGCACCCGTGTTCACTAACACTTCCTCATCCTTATAAGGTCTTCTAAATTCCACACTACCTTTTGTAAACAGTAAGTCCACTTCTCTAAGTATATCGTTTCCTAAGATTGCCGCGTATGGTATATCTTGTACTCTTACTACTTCAAACTTGCCTTTCATCGTCACACCTTCTACAGTGACCTCTGCTATAAAGTTACCCATGGTTTCAATCTCGCTTTTTCCTATTCCGTACAATCGTTTTTTCTCTTTACTGAGATTAATTTCTCCTAATCTCCTAAAAGTATCAAACCTCAACATACTCGCACAGCATCCCGTATCTACTAATGCACTAAACGTGGTCTGGTTAACCACCGCGTCCACGAAATAATAATCACCTTTTCCCACAACGTTTTGGTCAACTGTGTTAATGCACTCATTTTTCACCGCCCTGACTGGCTGTGGCACTTTGCACTCATGGGCATAATGGCCCCTTTCCTCGCACTTAAAACAAATTACGTTGTTTATTCCCCCACGTGGGCATTCTCTCGCCAAATGACCTTCCTGATTACAACGGTGACATTTCTTCTTGACTCTGTCTTCGGTACCTTTGCTGGTACTTGAAGACGGATTGAAAACTTTATTAGATGCCACGGATGTACCTTTAATTTTTTCATATACCCGGATTTGCTCTTTCAATTCTTTCAAACTGCGTGTTTGATACAACACACTTTTGTTCATTCTACTATCCGGTATACCCTCTACAAAATACTCTATTATACTCTTTTCATCGAGCGATATTGGCTTACCGATTTCGATGATGGAGTACAAATATTCATGTAAACTTTCTTTAGTCTGTTTACGTCTATTCCTTAACGTTCGGTGTACCTCTGCGGCACTCAACTTCTCACCGAACTCATCGAGTAAAGCTGTCTTTAAACTATTCCAATTTCTGATTCCTACAGCCCCTCGCACAAACAGCTTGGCTGCACCCTTCAGCAACTGTTTCCCATATACGAACTTCTGTAAGTCGTTCCACCCTACCGTCTCCGCAACTTCGCTGAACTCTTCAACCCAGTGGTACACGTTATAGGTACCATCTCCATAAAAACTCGATATACTATCCTCAACATCACGCAACGTAAATAACACCCTATTCATACTTCTATCCTCTGTAGTGTATAAAGAATTTGATGATTCGTTATCACTTCCTACCTCATCTACCTCATCTCCAAAAACCATATGTTGCAACAGTCTCATTTGTAATTCTTTCTTTCGGCCAACTACGCTCAAGTTCAGTTCCCTCAACTTCTCCCTTAGCATGTCGACAGTCATACCCTTTACAGTCTCGGTGTCCATCTTACATAATGTTTCTTTATAAACTTATCAGTATTCTTATATTATTTAGCGATAATATGTGTACATACTATTTAATTACATTCAAAACATTGCTACTACGCATATATCTATTACATTATAATGTGTATATATAAATATGTCAAAGGCTTATCTGTCTATTCCGCTTTGCTGCTACGCCTGTTGCTGACCGCTGCTGTTTCTGTTGACCGCCGCTGCTACTGTTGACCGCCGCTGATGCCTGCTCCGCTGTTCTACTATGCTCTCTCTCTCCGCTGCCGATTACCGCTTCTATGTAAGCTTCATTGTACTGCTTGATGTTTCGTTCTCCTTTCGTTGCTGACGCCTTTTTCTTATTGGCGTTTGATAGAAGTTACCGTTGCTGTTGACCGTTCACTATTATGTACACTTCGATGTACCCCTCGATGTTTCATTTTCCTTTCGTTGCTGACGCCTTTTTCTAATTGGCGAAACTGCTTCCCCTTCGTTCTAGTACTGCTATTCCGATTTGACGACCGTTGCGATAGCTGTTAGAATTGGCGTTCTAACGGTATCGACTACTGCAGCCACGCACTGCAGGTACAGTTTTCACCATCGACTTCTGCGACAAAAGTTCGCAGATTTGGTTGGAATTTCGCCAACCCGTTTCTTAATGTCCGAAACAAAAGATCACCGACATTCCGTCGAATAAACACTTAACCAATTCACTGTTCAATTTATCTTTATCACGCTGCTCCTGGGCCATATCGCTTATATGCCCGTTCGCAAATTTCGTTGGGATTTCGCCAACGCACTTCTCATTTTCTGAGTACAAAAGTCACCGCCGTTCCGACGAATAAACGTTTAACTAATTCACTGTTCATCTTCCTATTGCCCTTTATCACAAATGTCACTGGGCCATATCGCCAATATGCCCTTTCGCCAATTTGGTTGGAATTTCACCAACACTCACAAATGTCGAACTCGCGCTTGGGCATCCCGGACGAGCCCCCAATTTGTAGAATAGTCTGCCATCGGGCAGAGGGTTCTACGGTTTTCCGGGACCCATTGGCGATCCGACTAAAGTAAAACTCGTATTCTACAACCCGTTACTTCATTACACTTTATTCAATGATTTATTAAACACTTAAAAGTTCTAGTGGCAAAGTTCAATAATTATAAAAAGACTGTGTGCTCCCGCGTGCGCGGTACAATAGCAAGTGTTCTACGCTATTCTATGTACATCTGTATTTCACCTTAGAAACTATGATGGCCGCCAGTTATAATCCACTATTCGAACTATTATATCGAAATTCGAACAGGTGGTTGCCATCTGTTATGCTACGACTTTAATTATAACTTATAACTCTACTTAGAATCCCACATATATATATATGAAGTTAACAATCATGAACTAACTTAATATTGTTTTTATGATTATTACTCTGTTGTTTATTACCATCCCTAACAATTATCTACCTGCTAAATGCACTATCAACCTTCCACCTTATACATCTTGAACATCTATAATATGGATTGCACCATCTTCCACCTCATTGATAAATATGCATTGCTTAGCATACATACTCCTATAAGTAAGTCTATATTTTACCGTTTGCTCGAAGTTGCATTTCTTCCATAATTATGGGCATTTGGCAATTATTTTGTGGTGTGAGTATGTTCAATAGCTTCGAATTGTTTCTTAGTGGTTTGTAGAGCAGAATTATTAATGTTGTTGGTTAAGGTTTTGCGGTATCGATAACTCATTTGCTCTCATACCTACATGAGTATAGGAAGGGTGTAAAATTGAATCGTAGTATTTGGGATTCTCTGACCTCAGTTTCTACATCATTACTGAATTTGAATGCACAACTGATTGGGTAAATTGTGTAACGGTAATAAAAATAAACAAATTAAATTAGCCAAAATGGCTAAATCAACTATTGGCTTGCTTAGAGCGATAAATTCTCTTCCCCTGACATGTATATATATATATGATAATAATTGGAAATTAATTTACTACAAATCAAAGTGTACTAATATTATGGAATTAAGGACTGATATTTGAAAAATTCTTCATCTTATTATATGTATATAAAATATTCCACTGTCATATTCTAATATTACTCTAATTAGCAAAAGGCGATTGACTAGTTATCCATCTTTTCATAAAACGACTAGTTCAAGTGTCATGGAAACTCGTACATAAATCACAATTTTACATACTAAACTATTTTCCTTATCCTTGATAATTGCATTAATTGATTAAATTACACTTTGATAATTAAGAATTCGTAAGATCATAAGATGTAGCTGACTGTTTGGGTGAGAGTTAGTAGATGAAGTCTACTATAATCGACATGTCGACGTTTATTCATATATTTTCTTACAAATATTCAAGCACACACACACTTGCGCATACTCTCTTCGCATCCCTACAAAATTAGACTTGCATTGCCCTAGGACAGAGCTAGTTATTCCAACTTTGCATAAAATCAAAGTATTCCAGGGAGTGTATTGCATTATTTTAGAAAATATTAAAAGAGAACATGTTGTTTTTTTAAGTTTCGATAGTAAATAAGACCAAAAATGTCCATGATTTTATTAAATAAAATACTTACAATTCACACTGATATTCAGACTGACTGACAAGAAATTTAATAATATTGCATTTGTTGAACCACGGCAATGATCTAATAATGAACTGTTGTTGAGATATAAGTCCACCACTGCTTTATATAGGAGTATTTTGAAAGTACCCCAATATGGGTCGAATGGACCACATGGTTTAACTAGAGGTGTATTTGAGACGGCAATCTGTACCAGATATGTATATAAACGAATTGAGTTTATGCACATTGTAATTATTGTTGTTCAGCCACAGCTATTACAAGCGTTGTTTATGTGCGTAGTCGTTGCCAGTAAAGGACTGTTAATTAAAAATAATCATAATAACTAAAGGGTAATATATATATGCGCATGTGTTCAAAGTAATCTTCCTGTATTTGCAAGTAAAATCTACATATACGTCTTCTTATACCCGATCATCCTTCTAGGGTAATATATATATGCGCATGTGTTCAAAGTAATCTTCCTGTATTTGCAAGTAAAATCTACATATACGTCTTCTTATACCCGATCATCCTTCTAACTTGTGGTCTACAAATTTATGTCTGCAATTTCACTTCATGCCCGATAGTATCCTGTGATAACGTACTCTTAATTGCTAGCCTCTCGTTGCAATTAAGTTATTAATTACAAGACATTTATATGATTCACATACATAGTAAATTGCAAATGATTCTTAGTACTTGTGTTAATTAAAATCGGCCGGCCTTACGTCACAAATATACTTCATATTTACTTTGTACTTGATTGACTTATTTGGATTTTGTTTAGTTCTAAATTAGATGTCAAAGCATTGATGAAATGCCAAATTTCAAATGGTTTTAACTGGGAATGCAAGACTATGTTGGAAAGTTCTATAAGTAAGTAACAAGTAAGGGAAGTGTAAGGTTAGGGCGAATTGAGAAAAAAACATACCTACACAAGTTCAAATTACTTCACTAATTTGAGTTTTAAAGAGTAGTTAATTGGAAGCAGGCTCCGTTTTCATCAAACTTTGAGTATTTTAAGCTCTCGATTATTTCGAATTTAGTTAAACAGATATAGCGTAGTTTCTTTAATTCAAATGGAAAAAGGTTGTTGTTTTTATTTGATCCTGATGTAATATTTCAACTAAGTTTTATTTGGTTAGATACAACAATATTTCAGAACAACACTGTTCAACCTATAATGTGTCTCATAGCGGTACCAAATTCCATAACATTATCTCAGTTATCTCTCTTATGAGGTAAAGAGATTTACTTTTTGAATTTTGGTGTATATATACATAAATATAAATTTAATGGAACGCTAAATGAAAGGGAGAATAGAAAAAATTAGAAATATGTTCATATGTAAATACTAACTTCGGTTCAAGATGTGCCAATTGAAGAGATAACATCTCAAGTTACAAGGAGCAGACCACCCTTTCTACCATATCAAGATGAGTGAAAGTTAAAATTGCACCACAAGGGCGAATGAAAGCAGAATACTATGTACGCAGATATAAAGCTGTAATTATGCACACACTTGCAACGTCTACATGCAAATGTGGTCCTTAATGTATTGCATTGCAATTAAAATCGTAGCACTGTATCTTCTGAGGTGGCGAGGATGTCAACATGGCGTGCAAAATAATGAGTGGAAATGAAATCAAGGTAAGTCGTTCAACTGAATTGCAGAGGCGTTCGAGCGCTGAAACGGCGACTTGTACTTAAGATGCTTGCAACAAAGTGAGGGCGAATGAGATAGAAGGAGAAAGCGCTCCATAAATATGCAATGACACTGAGGAATTATTAATAAATATGCAACGCGTCTGCAGTGCGGCCCATGCATATGAATACATACATTCATTCAGATGTTCATACAGGGGTTTTCGATAGGAGTAAATCATTATCGGCCTCCATGTTGTTTTGCCGGCGTCTGTCTATTCTAAAATATTTCTACAAATATATAAGACATTTAATTGCAGCAATTTGCAGCTATCGTAACGGAAGTTTGGCTAATTATTTAATAAAAAATACGTATGTTCCACTTGTAATAATCCTCATAGGAAACACCTGTATGTGCACGCATTTAATCTGAGTAATTCTACAATTTCAAGGTTTGAGGGCATGATATGGAAGTGCTCACTGCTGTGCTTCATGTACAAATACGTTGAGTACAAAAATATGAAAAAGTCAAAACATAAAGCGAAGTGAAAGCCAGCCGAGCGCGATGAAATTAAATAGTGAAGCGATAAAAATCATTAAATTTAATTTTAAACAAATTCGAAAGTAATTTCAACGCATTTTTAGAGTCTTTATATATCCGAAAAGCTTAAAAGTAGGCTGTTGGCGGAGTTGGCTTTGTATTAGCTTGCCTTGGTTACTGTTCGTCTCCGTGACAGCGTCATTTCTCATAATACTTCCTGTCTTGCCGTTTTTTGAGCAAGAGCAACATTTTCTACATTTTCATGCTTCCTTTCATTAACTTTTTTCAACGCTTATCGTACCGACTTCCTGTATTCGTTTCGCACGCTTTCCGAGCTCGTATTATTTAATTTGCGTTGCGTTAATTTGAAATTTTTACGCTTTAATGCCATAATTGGCTGAGGAAGTTTCGCTACAGCTTACAGCGCTATAAAGTTTGTTGAGCCGAAAAAGGAATGGGTTTAGATGAAAGTGTCTTAAAGCACGTTGACTTTCTAAGTATTTTAAATACGTTCCTTTGAGTAAATATAATTCACTTAAGATTGTAAAAATCATAGTTTTGTATACGCGTATTCTAAGCTTGGTAAATACAGACACAAATGTGCAGTAGGAAAAAAGGATTTTTTTTATTATTATTTTATACGCTGCAAGGGAAACTTTTAAGGCATTTTGCGTTGAGTCAATACACAAAGAAAATTGATGTAATGCCACAAGCTTTAAGCCCACCAGCGAAAGTAATAAAAAGTCGGCGGTGTTGGTTGGCAAAGAGGTGAGGGGGTTGGGTTTCGCAAGTAAAAGGAGTGATGGCCGAAAGAGTAACGGATATTGTGTTTGCTTAGATAAAACAGTAAATTTTAGATCCACAATAAAAAGGAATAATAAGCGAGTGGGAGGGATTTAAGTGTGAATCTTAAAATGAGTCATTATTTTTCTTTCTTACACACTTTGGTTACCTCTGCGAACAATAAAGATAGAAATTAAAAAAAAAGAAGAAATAATAGCGGTTATTGTTCAGTTTCCTTTCATTCAGATTTCTCCACTTTTATGTTTATTATTTATAATTTCGCTGAGTGATATTTTGAATTTATGGTCTTCCTTTACACCTAATATATATTCGGTGAACCAGAGGAGTGATAATCATTCTGAAATGAATAGGGCATAAAACCTAATCCCTTCTTATGCAAACATACGAAAATTGATTCTTTTATAAAATTATTTTTCCTATAAATTCATTCTGACACATTCTATGCATTAAACCTAATAATTGAGTTGCTTATTTTAGTTTATGTGCGCAGTGGATTTATTGACATTTGATGTATTCTTATAAATCTAGTTTATTTGATATTTTATCAAATTGCTTAGGCTATTTATTTGTATTTTCACGACGAACGTTAATTTATTGTTACCATTATACTCCCGCAGCATGCCATACAGAGTAAAATAAAATTGTTTATTTTAACGCTCTACTCAATAGGACTATTACTTCGATTAATGTCAAATATATCGAATATTTGTTACTACTTTCAATCGTCGAGTCATGCTTTTGTGAGACATATTTGGCAATAAAAGAGATCTATCTTAAAAACCAGACTACATTGAATCTGGAAGATCTTGATTGATATCTTTTCTATCTTCATGTTTACAAATATGATGATTTTACTCGTATAGTTGTCATAGCCGAACTTAGTCCCTCCTTACTGCTGTTACTCTTGATTTTAGATTGTGCGCTATACTGAACTGAGAGGGTACTTTTAACAGGCAATGTCCTTTCTTTTTACACATTCAATATTCTTAATTTTAGTATATGTTAAATATATTTAAAAGCTGGTTAATTCGTTGTATCCTTATTCCATTTTCTGTGATATACAAATATTGACTGGCTTTGTAACGAGTTTTCTAATTAATTATAACGGGTTGTAGCGCTCTACTATTAGCGTCATATGCGCATACCAACTTATTTGTTCGTGTATGCCTGCCATTAACGCGGGTTGACCTCAAGATTCATCTTCATTAGCAGTGTAGCAGCGGGATTTTACCAAGAACTCCAGCGGTGAAAAAGGATGGATAAGAGAATGTGATTTGAAAAAGCGTGGGTTAAAATGTGTGCCTTGTCTACGGAATGTGGTAGCACGCAAGGCATTTATAATATGGCAAAACACAGATGCCACATCGGTTGATAAAACCGCAAAATGTATAAGACATCTTGTAGAGTGCGCATCATCGGGAAAGTGAAGCATGGCTGGCAGTTGTAGGGCGAAAGTCGAAAGTTGTGTGAAATAGTGCTTTTGCCTGTGTGACATTACGTTTGATAATTTGATAAACGAGCGCAAATTTAATCAAATCAATCGGCTCGGTTAGTTTGGGAACTGAATGATGTCCATATTAGTTGAAGCGGGCGAAACAGGTGCGGTAGTTCGCATTATAAAAGTTATCAAAAGTGATAAAAGCATAAGTGCTATGAAAGGTATTCTAAAAATTAAAGATATGATAAAACTATTTCTGAAGCAACAATTTCCAGTAAAATATAAGTTTCGGATTTTGTTATTATTATTCTTAAATATGTGTGAGATTAACTGGAACTTTTTATGTCATAACACAATTTTAGATGCACACACACTTTTAACATGACTAATAAATGTTAAACAGGCAGTGGACTAGAGGGAGCGTTATATAATAACAGAGAACGCTAACGAGTTCCGAAGCTGTCGTTTATACAAAGCATAGGAAAGATCCTATAAATGAAATACGTAAATGAAGGGCAGTAGCAAGAGGGCTGAGGTATAGGGGAAAATCAGACAATACAAACCAAAACATGAACATATGTTGGAACAGCTGCTGCAGTTGCCGTTGCCTTCAGTGTAGTTGTTGATTTTTATTGTCGATGATGTTTTGCATTTTGTGTAGAGCTTTTGCTCTTGTGTCATGTTACTGTCAACTAATCCACTGACCGACAACATGGTCAGCATACAAGCAGCTTACATACTTACATGCATATATGGCATAGTATATGCGAGTGCAAAGAAGTAATTCCATATACATACTTAACTTTTTCACAAAGATACATATGTATATGTATGTATATACCCACGTATGTTGGATTGCTATAAACCTTAACATACCGCGATTGACTAGAATACACAAGCTTTAATATAAAAGAACTACATAGAAAATAGTTGAAAATTTCTTTTAAAAACGCACAGGCCCTTCACAAACAACAGCATGATTACATATTTAATAGTATCCTGCCTATACGTCTCATTTGCAAAAGGAATCAACCACATTGTGGCTTGGTTATTCTTCCGGAAAAAGGCATTTAAAGATGTTTGAAGACATCTCTTCATTTTGGACAATATCTGGAAATTTAAAAGAGGTAAACGGCCTGACTATATATCTATCTAAGAGAGTCAAGTATTTCTGACTTTTGCGTCTTTTCTATGGTTTTCTGTATGATGCAGTCAGAAAAATTATGTGCCAGAAACGTTTTTACCCATAAATGAAACACTTTTATTTTAATATTATTTATAACATATTTATTGAGATTTTATTTTAAATCACACTTATTCCTACTCCCAGTGAGATATTTTTTTATTACTGTTGTATCATACATTGTACTTATTGCATTTACGTATTCTTAATCAATACCTCATTTACCACTTTTCTTTCTCTTTCTCCTTTCCCAGTGATATTGTAACAATTGCAGCTTGTTTTGATGTTTGCTATCCTTTACCATCAATGATTTTACTTTTATGCACCGTACTTTCCATGCATGCATATATGTATTACATAGGTAGACGCACAAGCTTTGAGAAAAATATATGTATATATGGACCTTCCCATTTTCCCATTTCACTGTTGCGTTAATGTCCTTACCGCATTGGTTTTGCGGTTGGATGCTGTGATGTACTGTTATAGGCTTGTGGTTTTTACTGTAGTTGCTTTTGCTCGTAGTGTGTAACTGGATGGGATTTTACCTCCCCTAGCACTGAAAATCACTTTGTGGTATTTCTTAATTTCCAAACGACCTTGCGTACTAAATGCTGTATTAAAAGTGCTGTATTATGAGTAAAATTCAATTCAACTAATTTCAATGTATTTGGATATATTTGCTGTTGTAAGTTATCCAATTGTAAGGTAAAATAAGATTATTTATTAATTATAGCGTTTTATGAGGGATTATACTTGCGTTGAGAAATTCGGCTATAATTTGTGCTGAGTGTACCAAATATATCCACCATAATGTTTTCTCAGATGTCTTCGTTAATTAATTATCGATAATATATAAATTTTATTTACTCTTAACTTGATTAACTCTTAACCATTGATCGAAAGTGTAAAAGTTACAAATTTATATAATATTTCTTTTTTTTGCAGTTGCCACGGATATAAAGGCGTTTAAAAAATAACTTTTGAAGTGAACTGAGTTTTACAAGAAAATCTGGTAAGTCGGCTAAACTTGCAGCTGTATGTACCTTAATGTACGATAATCTATAAATTCTCATTACTAACGGTCTAGAATAATATTTGGTTAATATGAAATCAATGAAATTATAGAGCTTGCAAAAATTCACTGATAAAAGAAAAATACTTGATTGCCTTGTGTGTTATTTTTATCATATTCACACGTCTATTCTCGTCCATTCGGCAGTAAAAAGTAAAAGGCTATAATTGCTTCAAGGGCCTATGGCGTTGAAACACAGAAGATAAATTCCACATATGCATGCTCCATTACCGACCAAGTGGTTACTCACATGTATTATGCGAAATGGCGTTAAGTCATAATACGAAATTTTCAATAGTGATTGTTTCTCTTTCCATTATTGAACTAAGTCTGTATAAACATATGCATGTAGTATGTATGAAAATGGAGTTTGACTTACAGTATGTATGTGTAAGGAAGCGGATTGGTATTGGTCGGCCATTGTAGGCCTTAAAGCTACTTGAATTGAGCAAGCTGCTAGTGCGTGATGAGGGTGTTGAAATAAAAGTGGATGAAAACAACGTAATGCTCGAATTTATTGAATGCCAATGGTGCGAGTGTGTGCGTTTGAATGCATAAATTTATTTTTTTTCTTTTGGCGTTATCTGCCACTTTATATTATATTAGCTTCACTGTCAAGATACTCAGCGCGAATTATGTCGAAGTGTGAGTATGCTTTTTGAAGCGAAGATAAATGCGTGGGTGTATTTCTTTTAAGTCTTCATGACTACGTATGTTCACGCACTCCAGCTTTTTAAATTGTTCTGCAGTCACTTATCCAAGTATGCAATTTTCAGCACCTTTTTAGACAATGAGCCTCTTTGGCAATTTCAATTTACGTGGGATTAGCTTTTCAAATATTTCTCCTTCCTCCCATTGAAACTAGTCGCACGGTCTATAAAATATAAAATAGGGTTCTTTTCAGTGGGTTTTATTTACAACTTAAGCTGACTATCAAGAAAGACATTTTTGGGGCTTCAATGTCGCTTTTCCTAGCAATTTTCGTATATGAGATGTTAGTGAAACCCACAACTACTTCCGCACCACAATTGATGAAAGAAGGAATATGGGACGCAATTCTTTTCAATTCAAAATTTCTTTATTTCTGATTATAGTAAGCTATATATTAAAATAGCCTCTGTAAATTTTTTTCACACCTATTTTGACACATTGAAGTCTATAAACACTCTTACAGAATATACAAATTTACACGCATAGGCAGCGAGATATGCAGGACCAACATTTATGTACTCCTCGCTCCCATGTCTGCTGTACTCCAATTTGTGTTTGTTATAAGTCGCTTGACTTCGGCTCCTTACAGTATTTCTCTGCTGTTTAGTAATCTAATCTGCATTAGAATGTCAATCGCTCGATAATTGGTTTAGAAATTGAAGTGCTTTCTGCACAACAAGCAGTCATTCTAACAAACAGTACTGCAACCAGCAAAGCGGCCTCGTATAAAAGGGATGGATAAAGACGAAATATATGCGTATATAGCACATATAGTAATGCTGAAGCGATGATATTTAAATTTTGCTTAGAGAACGACAAATAATTGTGGCTTCCAGGTGGAAGGAAAATGTATATGAACTAGCTGTTTTATTTCTTAGCTTTGTATGAATTATTTTTTATAAAACTCAGCGACTTTTAAGTTATATGCATTTATAATTATTTAGGCTACTATCCAGTCGATTTCGAAGAAACCCAAAAATATGCTTGAAATCTGAGTAAGATCATGTCTTCAAGTGTGGTTACTATTGCAGCATTTTGCTTTTTGCAAAAACATTTTTAAATCTCGTTTGTTTGGTTCATCTTCTTCCTTAAAATCCTCTTTTAAAGAATTCTATCTGTTTTGTTTTGTGCATTATCGAGGAAGAATTTGAGAGATATGAATCATTCAGCGATGATTTTAAAAGCGCAGAAAACTATGCAATTTGATGATTCATTCAGACGAGGGTTCCTTTTTGTATTTGGCCATGTTATGTTAATATGTATGTTTACTTTTTGCTATTTTCTGGTAAAATAATTATACAATTTTTTTAATGCAATGTTAACTCTATGTAAACTAATGGAGAAAATAAGCCATCGGTCTTGCATTTATATTTCTGTTTGTTTTTATTTTCGCAATTTGAAATTTGAAATTCGCAATTTTTTTAACATATTAAGTATTACAGTTTTTTTTACATTTTCTTCATTTCCTAAGCGTTTAGCCTTTGGGTGTTTGCAATTTTCGGTTGTGTCTTTATTTTTTATTATTTCTTCAACAAAGAAAGAAGGAATTAATTTCCTGCACTCCATATTTATACATACTCTATTATAAATAAGCAAAGAAAAAACGTTGTTTCCTTCTGCCGGTGGGCGAATACGAGTTGTTTAAAAGCATGGGCGTTTGCTGCGCTAAATTAAAAAAAATATAAAGTTGGCACGGTATTTTACATAAAATGGGTTCATGTATTACTAGAAACATGTTAAAGGTAAAAAAGTTCGACAATTGTTTCACTTCTTGAAAATACATACACATATACTTATAGAGATTCTTGAAATGTTCCGAAAAGTAAAATAAAGTGTGCATATTTTATGTTTTTCGCTGATAAAGCATTAAAAGTAGTCAACATGAAAGCAAGCAGTGGTTAGAACTGTACAATAATTTAGGGTTCAAATGCTTTCCAGATAAAAACAATTCAACAGTATTACGTAAAAATATTTTTATACTCTCGCAACAAATGTTGCTAAAGAGAGTATTATAGTTTTGTTCACATAACGGTTGTTTGTAACACCCAAAACTAAACGAGTTAGATATAGGGTTATATATACCAAAGTGATCAGGGTGAAGAGTGGAGTTCAAATCCGAATGTCTGTCTGTCCGTCCGTCCGTCCGTCCGTCTGTGCAAGCTGTAACTTTAGTAAAAATTAAGATATCTTAATAAAACTTAGCACAATTATTTCTTGGCACCATAGGAAAGTTGCTTTCGAAAATGAAAAATCGGACCACTGCCACGCCCACAAAATGGCGTAAACCGAAAACACATAAAGTGCCATAACTAAACCATAAATAAAGCTATGGAAATCAAGTTTAGTATGAAGGATCGTACTATGAAGGGGCATATTTGGATGTAATTTTTTTGGGGAAGTGGGCGTGGCCCCGCCCCCTACTAAGTTTTTTATACATATCTCGCAAACCAATAGAGCTATATAAACCAAACTTTCTGCAGTCGTTTTTTAGCCACTTCCTAATACAGTCCAAAAATGAAAGAAATCGGATCTCAACCACGCCCTCCTCCCATACAAAAGTTAGGTTGAAAATTACTAAAAGTGGGTTAACTCACCAACGAAAAACGTCAGAAACACTAAATTTCACATAAGAAATGGCAGATGAAAGCTGCACTCAGATTTTTTTACAAAATGGAAAATGGGCGTGGCGTCGCCCACTTATGGGTCAAAAACCATATCTCAGGAACTACTCGACCGACTTCAATAAAACTTGGTTTGTAATAGTTTCCTTACATCCCAATGATATGTTGTGAAAATAGGCCAAATCGCTTCACAACCACGCCTTCACAACCACGCCTACTTCCTATATACCAGAACTTTGAAGACAATCTGAATCGTTTACTTTACAATATATAAAGTAAGTACTAGTGAAGATATCGGTGCAGAACTTTGCACAAATACTATGTTAATTGTGTGGCAGCCCCATTCTAAAAATCGCCGAAATCGGACCATAGGTTTTTAAGTCCCCATATATCGAACACGAGGACCTCGGTGCTTCTAATCTAATATTATGGTTTCCAACTTTCAATGGACTTTATACAATATATATGACGAATATGTGGGTAAAATTTTGTATTATATAATATAAATAAAGTTAAATAAATAAATAGCGAGAGTATAAAATGTTCGGTTACACCCGAACTTAGCCCTTCCTTACTTGTTCATTTTAATTCCCTTCGGGAAAGTGCTACATTGTCGGATTTTATATAACTCGGCATATATTAGAAACTCAAAAATGGTAAAAAACAGGTTCTACTACAAAGGAAAGCCCACAAAATTGGCAAAGTTTTGCATTTGCGCTGGTGAGAAAAACTTTCAAAACATAGAGTTCAGAAATGGGATTGGTATGATTTTTTGCATGTGCCTAGCTTACTGTTTGATTCTGTATTCTGAACATATGTAAGTATCGCATTCCTTATAAGCAATTTCTGCTTTAACAACTGGTATTTTTTTTTCAAATTACACCAATTATCTGTTTTTACATCTTTCTATTTGCACTTGTATGTGCCGCCATTTGCACATCACCAAGTGGTTATCACTTCAATGTCCCTCAAATGTGCGTATAACTTGTCCGGAGTCAATGAATTCCTGTATGCTTATACAGTTACATTCTTGGGTAAAATACGAGAAATGAGGTACGAGTTGTCTGGGGAAAAGACAACAATAAACAACAGTTGAGTAAAGGTGTTACCCAAAGTTAGCTTAACAACATAGAAATGCCCATTTTTATATCTGAGCAGTAGTAATAAGAAATAAGTCAGTGGATGCACTAAATATAAAATTGCAAAGCGTCGTTCGCCAGCTACTCAAGTATAACTTTTAACTTTCTAAGTAAATATTCAGACCTTATGGATGACATTTAAAGAATAGTGGACCGCTAGAATTATCGACATTTGTTGTCTATGGAACAGAAAATAATATTCCAACATGAGCCGGGGTTTGAATGGCTCAACAAATAAAACGCCATTAACGACGCATATTGCCACTTGATGGTCCGTACAATTGAAATTGTCTGGCCTGAATTATATTGTATACAAATATACATCTGTACGTTTACATTGCGTCCACATTTAAAGCATTTTTGCATTTTTGTGCCGATTTTCTTTTGTTACGCAAGTATTTACTACGTCCTTTATGTCTTCATGCATTGTAATTGATTTGTTCTTATATCCGCTAAAAGCCAATTTCTTTTCATTGACTTCTTATTGTCGCTTGGTTGGACCATAGGAATCAATGTGCTTTTGCTAGGGCGTTAATGTCAGGGTTATGAATGTGTGCAAATAGATTTGTGTGCTCTATACTCGTATGTGCATATGTAAATGAATAGTTTTCTAAGCATTTTCTAATTCGATTTGATTCACAAAAATTCGTAAACTTGAATTTTCTTCAATTCGATCCTCTGTTTATAACATAGTAACAGCGATATTCTTGAATTATTCCGCTTTGGACCGCTTACATAGCCATTTGTACGTATTCGTACGGTCTACACACTTTACGATCGAACATTGGTTCATCTTACAATTCTGCGTCGTTTGCCAATTCATTCAATGTATTCAATTCATCCATTCACACATTTATTCAATTCATTCGACAGTTGAGCGTGATTGAGCGTTATTGTGCGTCGGCTATAGCGCCCTATTGATACCATTGTAATATTTTATACGACTTTATTTGTCGTTTACTGTCCGTTGCGCCTTCGCTCCTCAAAGACGAGGATTATTTTTGTAATTTTATCATTCCCATTTTGATATTAAAACATTTATGTTGATTTATTGCTGGACACTTTCGGCCATTATACCCATTTATCGCCTATTTTTGTGCTCTCAAACACTAGAGATGTCTTGAGATGTGGTATGTTTCAATTCAGGGATTTTGTGGTATTCGCAGTTTGTGCATTATTTCTAAGGGCAAATTAATTTGATTTTTTATTGTATTTTCTGCTATGTGAATGACCGTCGCGTGGCCAATTAATTTATGCAAACATATTTTAAGGATTTTGTGTTATTTTCATCAATGAAAGATGTGAACAAGACTTTAAGTTGCCATAATTCCAGTTCAATAGCAATTTGACACATCTTAAAACAATGCTGTTGAAAAGTGAATTAAAGTGTATATTTTATAATTACATATAAAAAAATAAATGCTTTTAAACCAATCTCGAGTTTGTTAAAAAATCATATGAATTTTCATATATTTTACTTATTTCAATTGTGTTTAAGAGCATTTATTAATTAAGAGAGTTTAAATTAATGCTTTACCGATTCGCATACGTGCGATGTATGCAGGTTTAGACAGTATAAAAACCATAACAAAAAAGTACACGCAATGCACTTGCTACTAGGTCAACTAAAATATAGTGAGCCGCAGACGTTGGAGGTGTAAAGGCGTGAATGCATGTAGTGGTATATTGTTTGTTGGTGTGAGCTGGAAAAGCCGGTTTGCTTGCTGTGGACATTCCGACCACTTGGCCACCAATAAACGTTAAAATATTGTTGCAACCGAAGCACTTACCACGGCATTGAGTGTGCAGAATACACAACAATCGGATGGTGCTTCCCATTGAGCTTGCTGCAAAAACATAAATAATAAACAAATACTAACTGCCTAGCTGCCACAAATTATGTGCCACACATTGGTCAAGTGCGTAGGACCAGTTGGTAGAAAACACAAAGGCACATGTAGGAGCAATAACATTGTACATATAGACATGAATACATACAGACAAATGTGTTGAAGTAGATATAACTAGGAAATGCGTGTGGGGAGCTGGAACAGGTTACAGCAGGCAGTATGAGACTGAGTGGAGCATCTATTAGAGAGCTATTCGAGCTTTCAGCGCCTTCTTTATAGCAAATATTTTATCACTCTTTGACTATTTGTTATTTATGCGTTTCGGTTATGGCAATAATAGGCGGAAATGTCCATGAACGAAATTTCACATACACATACACATACACACATGTACGACTAGTTGTAATAATAACTGTATGCTAGTTACACCACAAATCAATTGCCTTCTATTTTAAGCATTTACTCAAATATGCACATATTCGTACTTATTTTCCAATATGTGGAGCTTGTCTGTCTCGTATATATAAGGATATGGGGTCGTACATTGTATACAGTTTGCAGAGCAATACTAAAATAGGAAATGAAAAATAAATAATCAATTGGTGATTGGTAATTTGCGACATCTATTATACAAACATATACGATACATCGGAATATTTATAGCAAATTCATTCGTCATGGAAAGTCGAAAATTGGTTTTGGTGGTTAACAATTATAAAGGGCAACCGAAATCTATCAACAATTTTAAATAGCAGGCTTCGCAGAGTTTCTCAATTATTTTTTAATATATTTGGAAATTGCATATTAAATTTCAAACAAACCTAATTAATCGTTCAAAAGGGATTTAAATCAGTTCAGGAGAAGATAAAATGAATGAATCGACACTAGGGATGTTAAAAGCGTAGACTACAATGCTTTAAAGAAAAGTTCACTTTTTCGCTCCAATTAGCCCCGAGCGTCTAATTCAATTTACATTTAAGTGATTACTTGCACAAAATTCTGGTAACGACACTAATGCGCCATCTGAGTGCCCACTTCAGATTAATTTCTTTATGAGTAACTGTAAAGTTGCACCCCGCCTTTTTTGCCTGAGGATGTGGTCGGGATTTGAGCAATGCCGTAATCATGGAAATTCGGTTCCTAAGTGGTTACAAACTTTTTAAGAGAAAATGAATGTCCTCTTACAAGGAAAGTTTAGAAAATGTAATAAAATAAAAATATTATCAGACTTTAAAACGATTGTCAACGAATTATTGCACAATAAGAAGTGCTGTTATTTTTTAATTGAACACCATGACGTATGAGTAATTTTGTCATTTTGGGAATGGGTGATCTATATTCATAAGTGTACTCTAAAATTCGTCAATGCATATTTGGCAAAAAGGTCTGACCCGAGTTTCTCTTATTAGCTCAGATATATTAAACAATTTCTGATACCGTTGCCCATTCATGTGACTTTGGTTCAATATTTTGTATCTATTGTTCCAGCTTGGAATTGAATCTCAAAAATGAAGATTTTGAATTTTAGTTTACTTACTTAAAAAAAATTAAGTGGCAGCTTCTTTCATAATTTCGAACACCGTCACCACATTGTGCGTGTTACATGCCATCAACAGTGTGCGGCATTTGTCTTTTCGTTACACAAAAGTACTGCACGCTGCTGTCAAACAAATTAACACGTAAAACAATTACTCAATTAGCATTTTACACGGAAAATGGGATAGGTACAAAATAAGTTTGCCATGCAATGGCATTTGAAGCGGCTGAGCGACTAGCGCAAGCAATCCACGTAGTCGTTACTGGGGAGTCGCTAACACAACACTTTTGGTGGGAGTGATGACAATTTTAAAAGTGGGTTCTGTTGGAGTAAATTATAATTAATATAAAGGGAGGGAGGATGTTGGGCGATAACAAAGAAGCGAACGAAATTTCTGCGGTTGTGTCATATTATTATTGCAGTTTTCAAACCAGATATCCTTCTTTGTTTTGCCGATTTAATTAATAAGAGCAACTATTGAGTAGCCTAAAATCAATGTATGGATACAATAATTGTAGCTAGGTAGAGAAACAATAGTTGCGTAAGTACATATGATAGACACATCGTTATTTGTTTGTTTTTACTGTAGATTCCGATGAAATTATTGCAAAACTCATTATCTAATCATATTGCTCGAGTGTGGAGTTAATTTTAAATTATCCTTTAAATATCTGTGGACCAGGCAACTTTTAAATGTCAAGTACTAAATAAATACTTGAGGCAATGGTATTGTATACTGACATTATGAGTTCTTTTGTGATAAAGGGAATACAATTATTTTCAGCATATACTTTTATATATGAAGGTATGCGAGAGAAAGAGTATTTGTGCCTGTATGTATTTGGGAATGTGGCACCATGTACTTGTAACGCCAAACAGTTGTTGAATAAAACCGAGTTCTGAGTGTTTATATTTGCGAGAAAATTTTTGGTGCAAATTTGCATATGAATTGCTTGAGTTGTGTGAGAAAACACTTAATTTTCAATAAAACCATTCGAGTGTAGTGTATGTGTGTGCGTTTGCTGGCACTTGTAAGCAGCGTAACAATACAGTCTTCCTTCACACGATCCCCTTACTTGCTCTAGCTGACAATACCTCTCGCTGTCGTCACTTTCAGTGCTTATCTCATATTTTTATTCAATTAATTCTTGTTCAACATTTGGTGTATAACTTTTTCTCCATTCTTCACTCTTCTGTGAATATATTTCTTTAGCCATTGAATTTTGACAGGCAAACTTCAATCTACTGCAATATTGCGTCATTTGTGGGTTTGTGGGATTGAATTCATTGTTAGTCGAAAAGAAAATTGAATTTTTGTTTGTGCTTCTGAACTATGCATACCTATACATACACACATACTCGTACATAGCATATACATACACAATAGTGAGCGTGTTGGTGTGTATTTTTAATTTAGTGATTAGCATAGTAAGTGCTTTTGCTCTTCAGTTCTATAGAATTTTATTGCATAATATTATTGTGTATGGGTGTTTATATATGTTTCACAAAATAGATTTAAATTAATTAAAATTTAGCTGGCACACACAAACTAATTGAAGAGCTTAACATAAGAAATATACCGAAACCATGAGCAAATTAAATGAACATACATACTCGTACTCGTGTGTATGTGTCATATTCCAAACCATAATTTTGAATTTTGTGAATTATGCTGTGACTTCTGATCATTTATAATTTCAAGGCTTTTCTTTGAACTTGACTTATTTGTAAGAGACAGAAGAAAGCGTATGATTTCTAACAGCCATGCACATTTGCGAAGCTTTCTTTAACATTTCGTATAGTTTTCCTCTAGTCTCCAGATACTTATTTAATATCGACGTTTATAAGTTTTAAGAAAAAGTTTTTTTTAATTAAATATTTAAAAAACCACAGCTTGCAGTTGTAATATTTACTCGGACATTTTCTCTGTCACAAATCGAAAAGCTGGAATGACCTATGACACATGTTCAATTACTCTGCAACTCTTGTCCCTCAAAGTGTCGCTTCACTCTTTACAGAGCAGACAGTGCTGCCAAGTGAGAAGTTTAAATGGGTTTTTATAGAACTTGTAACGCACTTTTATGTGACATCAGGAAAGAAATTGTACAGTTTTACTCAAACAAACAGACAAACACAAGCATTTGTATTGAGATATTGTTGTTGCCAATAGATGAAAAGTATAACTGCATTTTGCGGCAATTTCTTATTTGTTTCATTGTGCATAACCATATGTATTGTCCAGCACATCCTTTGTTCGTTCTTTCCGCACCCTCTCTAAAAGTTTGTCATATCAGCCAAATGTGAAAGGTTTGTTGACTTGCGGTTACATACAATGGTAAACGTGTGTTTTATTTTGTTTATTTCATATGTTCGTTGTGTACAACTTTGTGTTGAAGTTGCTGTAGCTTATGCTGGTCCATGTGCAATCCTCCGTGACATCATTACTTATTGTATTAAGACGATTAATGTCTAACCGTTCAATAACGACAAAGTAAAAAGAAAGAACTTCTTCTTCTGAAAAGACAGAGACAAAGTTAAGTGCAAACTACAGTTATAAAACGAAAAAGTAATAGGGAAAATAAAAAATCACATGACAAGAACAGCTTATATTCGCAATATAAAACACAAAAGATATATTTTTGTTATTTCTCGTCATATGTGTTCTTCTTTTGCTTTCTTCCACAAGTACTAATGTCTTTGATGTACGTAAAAACTTACAAATGTCAGCTACATATGTATAAATGCTAATTCCTCTTATAATAGTACTTTAAATTATCCAATAATTTTGCAATAATTTGCTAAAAGCTTAAGTCTTAAATTTAAAGAGTGTAGAAATCCAAAATGTTGCAAGCAAAGAATACCTGCTGCATATGACATTCTGAAAAGGAGTAATAAACATCTATAGAAATGTCACAAAATGTTAAAGAAACCATTTAAACATAATTCAAGTATATTTGGAAGTTTACAAACGAAGAAATGGGTTTGACATTTACAAAGTATTACATTAACTATGTAGGAGCTAAAATCACAAGTTCTCCAAAATAAATCCTCGCCAGGTGAAATACTAAAGTAGACCCGAATTTTCAATTAATAATACAAAATAGTGAAGATAAAGCTTGAAACAAATATTGTCTGCATTATGCATAACGAAAAATATGTATATAAAGTGTGGATCTTTAGAACACGCTAATTATTTGATTGTATTCATGTGAGTATGTGTACGGATTATTTTAACAAACCTGACAGGAGTTTTTGACTTTTCAATTTCTATAATCATCAACTGTTAAATTAAAGCAAACAGATTGTAGAAAAAGTCGAAGAAAAAGAAACGTTTATTATGTGTTGGCGCTGGCAACGAGATGAAATGTAATTCTTATTCAAAGCTAAATAACTCCAAGCGATAATAAACCAGTGAATACTACATACATACACGCCGATGTTGTTGTTGTTGTTATATTTTTTGTTTGTTTGCTATAATTATTTTGAATTTAGCAAGAAGAAAAAGCTTAGAGGAGAGGAAAAAAACACGCTTTCTTTTGTTATCAGTCGGCAACAGGACGTGCTGAATAAATTCACATAAGCACACCAACAAATGAAGTGATTTGATATTTTCACAAATTTTTAATCGCGTGTGCATGTGTGTTATCCACAAAGTTTCCTTTCCTCTACGAGTAAAAGTCAAAGCCTTCGCAGTTGTACTCTGCATTTGACGTAAACATTTTTAAGAAATTTGTCAACGAAAAAAATCTAATACATGTCTAAAGAAATAACAAAGAAATTCAAAAGTTAGATAAGCTTCATGGAGCTTAAATAGCGAGCAACAATTAAAAACAAAAATTACTGAATATTCCGGCTGAAAGAAACAAAATACTTTCTCCCAAGCAGCCAACCTTTTGTTAGCTTAGGCAATCTGAGCATTTCTTATCAACGCGCTTCAGCTGCTTAAAAGCCGGAAGAAATAGAACATTTTAGCTGCAGTTGCGTTAATACGAGTACGTAATGGAAGAGTTTCTTGTCAGCGCACGCTTTGTGATATTTACATAAACTACACACACCTACTCGTGTGCATAGGCAAGTGTATTTTTGTAGCATATGCGTAGGCGTTCATCTAAAGACTCTCAAAAACAGGCGACTGTCATATGACATTTTCCCGTTGAAATACAAAAAAAAAGTATTTTCACATGAAAATGTCAAAAGCTGCCCCAAAAGCGTAGAGTGAGCCTGTCAGAACGTCAGATAGTCAGTGGTAAGGACAAAAAGTCAAAAGCTGATATCCTTTTTTAATTTAATTTTTGTGTTTGACAAAATTTCTTTATTCCCATTATGCTCTGCTAATACATGTGAAAGAAGAAATGATGGCAAAGCAAGTTCTGTTGACATATTTGTGTGCGCTTGCGCATGTGTTGTTGCTTTATGTAATACACTTAAATAAAAATATATATGTATGTGGGTTTCTCAGTTCGTTATATAGTGTACGGGTTATATGTCAATATGCAGAAGCGGCGAAATATATATATATACTAGCTGACCCGGCAAACTTCGTTCTGCCCAAAATAGATTTTTTTTCATTTCAAAAATTACACCGGTATTGGTTTTAATAGAATATGAACGATTTTTCTAAATTTTACTCGGAAGTGAATTGCCAGAACCTGCCTGATAAAAATTTTTTTCGAGGGTACATTAATGCTTTTTGAATTTAATTGCTTGAAAAATGCTACTCTTTTCAATAATGCTGACACATCACGTCCAGAATTTGTTGGCCATTTAATAAAATTAAGTTTGTACTATTCTCATTCAATTTTATTAGTTTTAATCGAGTCTCGAAAATATATAATTTTAGTACATATTTAGTTTAGGGCTGCACGGTACACGATATTTTTGGTTTTCTGTTCCGTGGCGTAAATAACGTAAATAATAATAACACACCACATAGAGCTGGCCATGTGAAAAGCAAGACATTTCTAAATTTATGCCGCATACTTCCAGCGACTGCCCTTGTGACTTGTTTATTGTCATCGCAAATGCAAGTTTCACTGGGAACTGCAAACGTCTGAATTGGAATGGCAAATCTGTTGAAGTTAATGGAATTCGGGGAAGTAAGCATTCCTCTCCCTTGAACGGGTCTTTCAAAATGCTTGCCACTATTAAATTGTCCATTAGCTTGGTCACAATCAGTCGAGTACCTTTGCACAGTTTGGGAGCATGAAGATTCCGTAGCATAATACCCACAGACCCAACTTTGAGACGCAAATTATGAGGCGGCATACCAGGCGGCATCAAAGAGTTTAAGAACTCCACTGGGTAATTTACTACCTCGTTTTCATTTTCAACGCGATCGATTGATTTATATGACCGCAGATCTCCCGGAATTTGATTTTGAATCGTCCAATTCAAGTCGTTGACATCCATATTTTTTGCTACTAAAATTGCGCGCGTGCTTAACCAATCGCAGTTACCATAATTTTGAGCAATATTTGGATATACACTACTGATTAGTTCATATTTAATAGATGTGAATTGGATTTCATATTTATTAGTTGGAATCGATATTAATCCACTGCAAGGATCTATCGGAACTTGTCCATTTCCGATTCGCAGCAGCTCTTTTGAAAACACCTCCGCTGTTCTATCGTTTTGCAGCAAAACTCGCATATTCATGGTAAATGAAATGGTTTTAACAAACCTCCACAAATGCGATGACTTCAGACATGCGTTTAGCTCATCCGCTGCTGTTGATTTTGGAATCACGGGAAGTGTTTGTCTAAAGTCGCCCGACAGCAATATCATCACTCCTCCAAAGCAACGATTATTGTTGCGCAAATCTCTCAGTGTTCGGTCGAGTGCTTCTAATGATCGTTTGTGGGCCATTGTGCATTCATCCCATATGATTAACTTACATTTTTTTAAAACTTGTGCCATTGCTTTGAAACATTGCAAACAGGACTTTCGTGTATTACCAACTTTAATGGAAGCTTTAATGCTGAATGTGCCGTTCTTCCACCTTCTAACATTGTTGCAGCAATCCCGGTAGATGCAAGAGCTAATGCAATACCACCTTGACCACGTATTGCTGCTAGTATTAAAGACAATAGGAACGTTTTGCCAGTCCCGCCGGGCGCATCGAGGAAAAATATGCCACCGTTTCCACTATCTACAGCATTTATTAGCTGATTGTACGCACTGCTTTGCTGTTCATTCAACAGTGGAACATTTGTTTGTACTTGTTGTTGCAAGTGAGTTATATCGTAAGCACGCTCGCGTTCCAATTCGCGACTCACTAAATCCCTTGTTTGACGACTTGGTGCCGGCATATGAACTTCAATCAATAGTTTTCCACTCATAAGTAAACATAAATCTTCAATAAGGACTAATGCCTCATTGTAGATGTCAGCGTTCATTTGTAAGTCGACATTTCTCGTCGCTAATCGCAGGCGATGCAAAATATCTTCTGCCATGTCATCTTTGTAAAAGAAAAATAGCACGTAACACAACCAAAATTACGATATAACCGCTACTGTCACCGATAAATAAACAAAAATAGCAAGAAACAACCAAAATGTCGTGCTAGGTGGAAAATGAGATAAATATATGGTGGATTAAAAACCAAAATAATTAAAGATTGTATGGGTGGCTCCACGCCCCCCTTTTTCGATAACGCCAAGTTTTATGTGTGTGAGAATGGTGTTATTTCCTATAGCTCTATACCAATTTTCATGTTCCAACTTTAAACACTTTTGAAGATATTCACCTTGAAAAATTCAGTTTGTATGGGAGGTGCCACGCCCCTTTTCCGATTACCCCTTTCTTTATGTGTAAGAAGGCTTTTGATACCATATAGGTCTATACCAATTTTCAGGTCCCTACCTTGAACCCTTTCACAGATATTCTGCTTAAAAAATTTAGTTTGTATGGGAGGTACCACGCCCCCTTATTCGATAGCCCCCGGTTTTATAGGTGAGAGTGGTGTTGTTATCCTGTAGCTCTGTACCAATATTCATGTTCCTACCTTAAACACTTTTGAAGATATTCGACTTGAAAAATTCAATTTGTATGGGAGGTGCCACGCCCCTTGATATTTTGTTTTTATTTTTAGATGTTGGCCGATTCTCATAGATACCGGATAAGCACAAAAAATTTCATCAAAATCGGTCAAGCCGTTTCGGAGGAGTATGGGAACGAAAACTGTGACACGAGAATTTTATATATTAGAATATAATATATTATGATAAGAAACAAAGTCTGGTTCATAGTTTAGATATCACACTACTATCAAGACACATATTATTAGAAGAAACAAACGAAGTGCAATAACCATTAAACGTTGTATGGGCCCAGATAAAGCAAAATTACAATAGTGAATATTAACGGTATTTTATAAAAATATGTTCAATAAAAGTTGAAATCAAAGTCGTGATTTTTCACTCTATCAAACTTAACACACAAATCATGAGTTCTCGTTAACTTGTCGGTAACATAATGCTGCGCAAAGGGCAAAATCAAGTTGCGCTGGCTCTAAGCATGCCAAACTTGTGTGAACTATAATATTATTATGCGTAGTCTTAGAAGCTTTACATCTTACATTGCAATCTCCTTTTTAAAAGACCCTTAAACCGATTTGGCAGAGTATTTACTTACATATATACAATAGGAATACGAACGTATACGTGATCGGCAGTGCATGCAACTGTAAACTGCCATCATGCCTCACAATTGAAATGAAATATTAAATTAAAGGATTAGCTTCAAATTACGCAAAGAAATTGAAAAGCAGTTGCATGAACTAGCAAGGGCGATATCATGCTTATACTGGTATATGTATGTGTATTTACAGTTACATGAAGGATATAAGCAACAATCAGTCAGCTTGGCTTCCATTCAAGCGTTGTGATTTTATTGTGGACTAATGCTGGCTGCTTGCTTGAATTGCGCCGCATTTATGTACGTATGTATGTACGTCTGAAGCTGGATGGCTTTTAGAGTTGACTCATACATTTGTCAACATGTTTCCTCAGAAAGCTCAAGGTACTTTATTTGAGCTGCTACGGCTTTTTACATATCTCTATAATTCTATTTTAGGTTGCCTGGAGAACCGGAGTTTTGTTGTCAGAATAGGAAACGAAACGATTTAAATTGCACACATGTTTGCTGAGATGTTTGCACTTCCCAACTCACATAATCTCAAAAATGCGAGGGTAGATTGAAACTTGAACAGTCTGGTAATTATTTCAGACACACGAATTATATAAAAACCAAAATACTAGTTTATTTTTAAAAACCTTTAAAGCAAAACTGAACCAATCATATTTAAAAAGTATGCTTATTTGAAGCAAAATTCCTTTATATACACATTTGTTAGTTCTTGTTACTGCTAAATTGTGTTTTCGTTGGATGCACCCACGTAGAATAGACTCACGTCGAGACCACAAATTTAATTGCATGCTGTTAGTTTAACTATCCCAAATAATTCTCTATATTTGAAGTTGTCCACACCTGAATGATTGTTTGACCTTTTCCGCACGCCTCATTGGCATTTGCTTATTCTATTTGTAAGCTCTTTATGCCATCTTTAGTCCGTGCTATTTAAACGGTTTACCTTTGTAATCCATTTTCGCATTTGGTTCAATTAATGTTGTCATCTTGTTCAGAAGTATTCTCTGCTTTGCTGCTTTGGAGCTTTTGTATTTAATATGTATTGGCTTAAAAGATTCAGAACTTTAGCTTCAAAGATTTTAAATTTCTAATTAGATTTGAGGATGACTAAATAAATATAAAAAGTGCATTTACTTTAGACTTTATTTTTTGATAGCAAGTTAACCCTAAGTTACTAATAACGTTTTCCACACACTCAAAATACTGTATATTGCATACAGTACAGTTGCATAAAATCCCAGTAAAGTGAAATATTTATATATTTATTTATTATATATTGATGAGATGATTTCAGTGCCTTCGATTAGCCTCTCTTATTGGAAAAAGCGTTGATATATGACACTAAATTACATATTAATTACGATAAAGGGTTGTCAAACTTTTAATGTATTTTTTTTATAAAAATTTGTACTGATATCTCGACATTTTTTGGATAGCTTGTGACAATATCTAATTTTTGGTTGCGCCCGAAGCTAGTGATTTCTTACTGCTCTTGTTTATGCTTTTCGTCAAATTTTTTTCTTTAGTATAATTTATCGGATTTCTACCCTTCTTTGTGTTTTGAATCGTAACATAATGCGTTATAACTTTCAGGTGACCGCCTTAAATGGTGAGATAATTTTCCCTTGCCCAACATTCGTGTTCTCGATATAAGCTACTTTTCACCTTTTATAGTCTTTTATGGAAACCTTTTATTTTTATATGAATGCGGCTAGTACGAATAGCTTGTAAAGCTCTCAGCCTTTACCGTACGTTTTCAGTTTCTGAAGCACTTAGAAGCTTTTCAGCTCATTTTCTGTGATTTCTTTTTTATACTTTCAATTCGACCATTTGCTTTTAATCACTCGTTGTCCCTTTATAATATTTCAGTTTTCTTTTTGCTTTAGTTCGGACGTCTCTCTACTTTTGCTTATGTAAGCAGTGCATGTATATGTTTGTACGAATTACTTTCACGGCTGCACCTTTTTTCCTTTGTTCCTCGAGGATTTTACATTGAAAATTAATTAATTCCAAATTGAATGCAGAAATTGGCGCATTGAAGAGCGAAATTAAAAACTTTTCTTGTTGCCAGAATTCTTCTTTCTGATATCGCTTTTCGCCGTTCTCACCAAATTTATTGCCACACAATCAGTGTAAGTACGCCGCGGACGTTGATATTTTAACCTTTGCCAAACTTCAATCACTTGCCTTTATCATTCTGTCCTTTTCGCACCTTCACGCATACTTTGGCGATAGAATCACCTCGATGGCAATGCCTCCTCGTATCTACCTCCCAGCCTCGTCTGCTTTTATTAGCGTCTTTCACGCGACCTCAGCGCGTCTTAATGAAATTAAAAACTTTGCATCAATTCTTCGTCGCTTCAGTTATTTTTTATTCGGCTTTTCTTTCCCCTTGTACGCCGCCTTTGTTTGCCGTGAAGGCATAAATCGTGCCGCTTAACCTCGAATGATGTTTTAATGTGCTTCACCGCTGATGACCGACGAAAGTCGAAAGGGGTCAAATTCACTGAGTACAGATTAAGGAAAAACCTTCGGGTTTAGTACCGAAATTTATGCACCCAGAAAGAAAGAAACCATGCAAATTGTACGGCGAATGATTTCAGTTGCAGATGTATACCCCGAATATGTATATATATATATATTTTTGATTGTATGTATGTTTGGAATGAATTGAATTTGCCACATCCTTTTAAATTTCTCTCTCTTTTTCTACTGCTACGTGCTTTCGCTAATTATTAATTAGCCCTCTGGCATTTTTTGATTTTTTATCCCCAATGAACTAAACCTGCTTGCACTGCTTACGAAGAGACCTTCTGTACTCCCATTCAATAACTTAGGGTTGGTTTTAGCAGGAGGCTTTGGTTTTGACAGCAATGTAAATGAAGTGGCAACACTTTACCCAAACGAATAATTTTTATACTCTCGCAACCTGTTGCACAGAGTATAATAGTTTTGTTCACCTAACGGTTGTTTGTGTCACCAAAAAATATAAGAGTTAGATATGGGGTTATATATACATAAATGATCAGGATGACGAGTGGATTTGAAATCCGAATGTCTGTCCGTCCGTCTGTCCGTCCGTCCGTCTGTCCGTCTGTCCGTCTGTCCGTCTGTCCGTGCAAGCGATAACTTGAGTAAAAATTAAGATATCTTAATGAAACTTGGAACACATGTTCCTTGGCACCCTGAGGAGGTTGCTTTCGAAAATGGGCAAAATCGGTTCACTGCCACGCCCACAAAATGGCGGAAACCGAAAACCTATACAGTGTCATAACTAAGCCATCAATAAAGTTATGAAAATGAAATTTGGAACATAGGATCCCATTAGGGAGGGGCACATTTGGATGTAATTTTTTTTGGGAAGTGGGCGTGGTCCCGCCCTCGAATTGGTTTTTTGTACATATCTCGGAAACCAATAGAGCTATATAAACCAAACTTTCTGCAGTCGTTTTGTTTAGCCACTTCTTAGTACAGTCCAAAAATGAAAGAAATCGGATAATAACCACGCCCACCTCCCATACAAAGGTTAGGTTGAAAATTACTAAAAGTGGGTTAACTCACTAACGAAAAACGACAGAAACATTAAATTTCACATAAGAAATGGCAGATCGAAGCTGCACTCAGATTTTTTTACAAAATGGAAAATGGGCGTGGCGTCGCCCACTTATGGGTCAAAAACCATATCTCAGGAACTACTCGACTGATTTCAATGAAACTTGGTTTGTAATAGTTTCTTTACATCCCAATGATATGTTGTGAAAATAGGCCAAAGCGCTTCACAACCACGCCTACTTCCTATATACCAGAACTTTGAAGTGGATCTGAATCGTTTACATTACAATACATAAAGTAAGCACTAGTGAAGATATCGGTGCAGAACTTTGCACAAATACTATGTTTATAGTGTGGCAGCCCCATTCTAAAAATCGCCGAAATCGGACCATAGGTTTTTAAGGCCCCATATATCGAACACGAGGACCTCGGTGCTTCTAGTCTAATATTATGGTTTCCAACTTTCAATGGACTTTATACAATATATATGACGAATATGTGGGTCAAATTGTGTATTATATAATATAAATAAAGTCAAATATATAAATTGCGGGAGTATAAAATGTTCGGTTACACCCGAACTTAGCCCTTCCTTACTTGTCTTCTATTTTTTAATGCACGAAAAAAGAATGCGGTTTTTACATTATTTCTTCTGCACTGATAGATCGAGAATTTAGTGTGGAGCACAGTTTTAAATAAAAAGTAATTGAGATAATCGATATTTGATTCTAAGCCCAACAGCATATTTGTTGATCTGAGCAATTTTGGTTCTTAAAGCATAGGTAAAATAATCCGACTGTCGAGAGGTATTCTGTATTTCCGAAACAAATGCGACAATTGTTTTTGAAATTAGATTGATTTTTATACTCTCGCAACCTGTTGCACAGAGTATAATAGTTTTGTTCACCTAACGGTTGTTTGTGTCACCAAAAAATATAAGAGTTAGATATGGGGTTATATATACATAAATGATCAGGATGACGAGTGGATTTGAAATCCGAATGTCTGTCCGTCCGTCTGTCCGTCCGTCCGTCTGTCCGTCTGTCCGTCTGTCCGTCTGTCCGTCTGTCCGTCTGTCCGTGCAAGCGATAACTTGAGTAAAAATTAAGATATCTTAATGAAACTTGGAACACATGTTCCTTGGCACCCTGAGGAGGTTGCTTTCGAAAATGGGCAAAATCGGTTCACTGCCACGCCCACAAAATGGCGGAAACCGAAAACCTATACAGTGTCATAACTAAGCCATCAATAAAGTTATGAAAATGAAATTTGGAACATAGGATCCCATTAGGGAGGGGCACATTTGGATGTAATTTTTTTTGGGAAGTGGGCGTGGTCCCGCCCTCGAATTGGTTTTTTGTACATATCTCGGAAACCAATAGAGCTATATAAACCAAACTTTCTGCAGTCTTTTTGTTCAGCCACTTCTTAGTCGGATAAGTCTAAATCGGATAATAACCACGCCCACCTCCCATACAAAGGTTAGGTTGAAAATTACTAAAAATGGGTTAACTCACTAACGAAAAACGACAGAAACATTAAATTTCACATAAGAAATGGCAGATCGAAGCTGCACTCAGATTTTTTTACAAAATGGAAAATGGGCGTGGCGTCGCCCACTTATGGGTCAAAAACCATATCTCAGGAACTACTCGACTGATTTCAATGAAACTTGGTTTGTAATAGTTTCTTTACATCCCAATGATATGTTGTGAAAATAGGCCAAAGCGCTTCACAACCACGCCTACTTCCTATATACCAGAACTTTGAAGTGGATCTGAATCGTTTACATTACAATACATAAAGTAAGCACTAGTGAAGATATCGGTGCAGAACTTTGCACAAATACTATGTTTATAGTGTGGCAGCCCCATTCTAAAAATCGCCGAAATCGGACCATAGGTTTTTAAGGCCCCATATATCGAACACGAGGACCTCGGTGCTTCTAGTCTAATATTATGGTTTCCAACTTTCAATGGACTTTATACAATATATATGACGAATATGTGGGTCAAATTGTGTATTATATAATATAAATAAAGTCAAATATATAAATTGCGGGAGTATAAAATGTTCGGTTACACCCGAACTTAGCCCTTCCTTACTTGTTTAACTTCGAATTCGATTCGATTTGTCCTTAATATCATTGAACTTAGACTCAGGTTTCTAATTTGGAGAATTCTTCCAAACGGTAGTATGATATGCCTTATACAAATCCTTTTAAAAAAGCCCACGGAGTCTTTTAACTTTATTCGGATTCAAGTACGAACGAAGAGCTATTTGAAAAAATATATATACAAATAAATATGTACGGGCGTTCGTATGTTTGTTTACATTTTTTTCGCTATACATTTCCATATGTTTTCTTTGCAGCGGCTGTTTGTTTTGATGTGCTCCGTGTTTACTATTTACTTTTTCCACACAGCAACTGGATGAGATATGGGCGTAGTACATACGTACTTGTGTCAGGTAGTTGCGTGTGTGTTGCAAAAAGCTTTCGAAATTGTGTGAATGAATGGATTTTTATGTAAAAATAATGAGAAATGTGGTTTGTTATTATTTTCCGCTTTGGCCTTTGGAGTACACGCTTTTTATACCATCCAGTTTTTTACTTATTTATTTTTTGCGTATTTTGCATTTTATTATTTTTAGAGTGAAGTGAGTTTGTTGATGCAATGCCAGAACAAATATGAAACATGCATATTTATAAAGGTGTGTGCTGGTGTTTTGAAGTGTAATTATAAAGTTTTTTGATCGTCGGTGCATTTTTGCCATTTTCCAAATACGTTTGTATACAGTCTTGAATGTAAATGAAAATTTAAATTTCCTCAAAAATTAACAAAGTCGTAGGATACTAGCTCATCTTAATTTCTGTAATTCTAACGTCATCTTAAGAGATATTTAAGATGATGTGTCAAAATTATCCAAATTGTCAGGCGAATGGATATCGCGATGTTTGTTAAAAAAAGTGGACGCGATTTCATGTTCCAACAGGTTGATTGATCATATCATAGCGAATAAGAAATTGATTTTATACCATATATGTACATTTATTAATCAAATCAAAGTATTAATTCCCTTCATTCATTCATATCAGTACGGAATGCAAATTTTATTCGCTTGTACCATAAACAAAAACCGAGTTGGATCACAAGATAATTTTCGAAATATCGTTAAAATTATTTTATATGCTTAATAAGTTCCTTTGATATGATAGTGTTTGGTATTAACTTTTTAATTTCGATTAAATTTTTGGATAGCTGCTTTTTAAAAGAATTTAAGTGTCCTTTAATGTTTAGCAATAATGAGAAATATATCAGCAATATTGCGCTAAATGGGCACAAAGTAAACGTATAATATCCTAGTGCAATATTTAGAGTTTGCGCTAGTACGTGTGTGTTTGTACAACTGTTTATGCGTGGCTTGTGGTGAACACAACTCGCCGCCCGCTTATCAACATTATCAAAAGGGAAAATATATGAAAATGTTGTTTTGGCAAGCGCAAAGTTAACAGGTAATTCCAGGGCTTTTTCATGCCGACAGCTTTTTGCCACAGTGCAAAAGTATTTATATCCGCTTGTTGGTGGCTGTGTGTGTTTTCGGTTGTGCAAGCGCATTACTCTCTTGGCGACAGCTGGTAACTAAAATTTATTTGTGCAACCTTTAGTAAAATGCGACGCATAAAGCTTGTTGTGCCTAAACGAAGAGGCGAAAGGTAGTTTGTACGTTGGGGAAAACTAATAAAAAAAATTATGTGAAAATTTCAATTGAAATTCTGTGGGAATTTCTTTGGCGAAGCCACTGAAGGTGTAACTGAACGTAACCAACTCATGGCGTTTGAAATTTTAATATAAAAAGATATATGTGTGCTGTTTGCAATGCCATGTGCGTTATTAAGGACGGTCGGGCAAGCGGCAATGCATTTTAAGCTGCACTTTGACTTTAAAATAGTTTGCCAAATGAGGCGACTAAATTACCTTTTTAATGTGTTTGAATTACATTAATATGGCGGAATACTTTATTAAGGCTAACACATTCTTTCTCAAACTAGGTTTAATAGAAGGTGAATCATTTATTTGAGGGACATCCCTAATAAGTTTGCATGCTTACCGATTTGATTTGGAAATTCAGCTAGTATGTGTATTTGTGACATTTTCATTTTCAATAAACTGGTTTGTTGACATAGGCGAAGTTATTATTAAAATTTATGTTGCTAGCGTCTTTAAAATCAATAAACTTGGATTCCATACAAAAAATTAAATTAAATTAATTTTTGGTAGCTCCCAATTATATAACAGCTGCTGTGCATATTTTTTATACGCTGTAGACCCATCTTTGTTATTGGGTGTTGGTAGACTTTAATTACTTTCCATCCTTTTTTCCGCAGATTTGCATTAATTTCGTCTGCCCATCTTTCTCGCGCTTATTTCGAATAATTTTACTGCGGTTGCTACTTCATATTTACCTTTCTGAAACCACACTTTTTTCGCCTCTTCTTTTCTGCTATTGTATTGTAATAATCATAATAATAATGTTTATTTTTATTTGCGTTCTTTTAATGAATATTTTATGAACAGGAGCTGAGCTACTAATGGTAGTAGCCCATTTGCCTAAATTGTCATAAAAGAACAACCAAAAAATAAAATTTGGAGAATTCAGGTGAGGATTGACAAACTTGCCAATAAGCACAGTCTTATACAAAGCAAGTAAAGCAAAGCTGTAAATATTTATAACTTGCCAGTTTGAAAATTATTTTAAAATATTTGTTGTAAAAAGGTTTTTTCTGCGGTGTGACAGTTTTTAACGATTAAAACGAGGTTAATAAAGTCGAAGTCTTCTTTTATTAGATAATATTACCCAAGGAGTATCGTCGGTCGTTTATAATTTAATTTGCCTAAATGCTCACGTCTTGTTTTTATACGCTCATAAAATGATATCAATTTATTCTGCTCGCCATTTAACACCATCAAACGCCGAAAAATGCTAACATCACACGCGATTTGCATTTGTTTGCCTTATACTGTTATATATTTTCACCAACTTTTCCCCCTGGCTATTTATGCAGAGTTGCAGGCAGGCTTTCACACACACATACACGTAAATTTTTTGACGCCAATCATTAATAATGTTTACAAACGTTGCTGGGCAACTAGTAAAAAAAATACTAGTTTAAAATCAGTATTACCGAAACACTTGTTTTAAATGACCTTAACATAATAAATAAACTTTTTAAAATAAATTGATATAGGAGGGTTCTATAAGCTTTTAAGCCACCTCTAATCGACTAATGGGTTCAATTATATTATAAATGCGTTCGAGGGTTTGAAATAGTCTTTAAAGGGTTTGATTTTGTATAATGGGAGAGACCTCAACCCTAACCAAAAAACTGAAGAATATAGGCGGCTCACTGGTACGGTTTGAGGTTCCCACTTAAGGTAAGTTGTTGATTCTGAGGGGAATTTATTATTTATTTCATTGTCAGATCAAATCGGCAATTTTTTAAATAAAGATAACAATATTTTTTTAAAATAACTGGCGATGTGAATCATTCTTAATGCTGTTTGAAGTGAATGTGAACACACCTTAATATTTGTTTGTTTATGGCAAGAGAGTTTTGGGTAGACAGCTAAACAAATGGCGAATGCTGAATAGGGACAATGAAAACAATAACAACAAATGGCCGAAAGGTGAGGTAAAAAAAGTAAACTTGATAAAATAAACACGAGTGTGTGAACCAACTGCTACGAAGGCAGTGAAGAGGAGGCGATGCGAAATAATTGCTTTACATACAAGTACGCTTCCATACATTAGCAGTCAAAACCAGCCATGCAGACTGGCAAGCACCGCACCGAAGGGACATGGACATTCAGCAAGCATGTAGGCCAACTGACGACACCCACTCACTCATTCACTCAGGAATGCAAAAATGCAAAATGTCAGTAGAAAGAATAACACAAAAAGGCCAAAACAAAGTGAGTGAGAGCAACGCAACTGAACAACGGCGAATGACAACAGTTGGCGAGTGGCTGTAAAAACGCCTCTTCAACACATACTCATACTCACTCAGTCATAGTTTGCCAGGATAATGACATCAAAAATGCTTTTTTCCCTGCAGCTTTTCATTCTGTCGCACAAATGCGTGTCTATGCATTGCGCAGTGGATAGGCCTGTTGGATGGTGGGCCTAATCCTTGTGCAGCTATACAACGCGATTGAAGTGGCCCCAACGCTCTGCTGAAGTGATCATCAACGCGCCCTCTCTTCTACGTGCGCCAGTTGTAATTTTGCAGTTCTTTCTTTTTTTTTGTATTTTTTGGAGTTTTTCAATTTTTCATTATTTTTTGTTTGTTTGTTTGTTGTGAAAGTGCGCGTTAGAAAAATAGAAATGTCCGCTTCAGGAGCACTTGTAGCTATCTTTTCAAGTGTGGCCTTAACGCCTCTTAGCCAACAAAATTGTCCAAATCGTTGGCGCGCACGTAATACTAAAAGTTTTGGCCCAACGCCGGGTGGTCAACTACGATTTTCGTGTGTGCAGTTTTTACCACATGTCCTCTCGCAAAATGCTTAAACGGCATACACGCGTTTCTTTAATTTTAAAGCTTTATAACTTTTTCATCTTAGCTCTAGTATGAATAAGCACCTTTTATTGTTCCACATTAAATTTATTTAAATTAATTTAAATCGATAATTATAAGTTAAAATACAGATACTCGACGAATTTGGTTAATCCTACTGGGCCTACGTACCAAATGTTCAAAAACACATTTTTATTAAATAAACTTTTGTTCCTTACCTAGCTTCGTATTATCACCCCTTGCTACTTTCGTTTTTAAGCGTTTAAAGCAACTTGGTAAATATCCGGTTACTGTTAAATATCCAACGGAAGTGTGCGCTCAACATACATTTCCGCTAACTACTGAGCAAATACACTGAACTACTGAAGAAATGCGTAAGATTACATGGAACCCACATATAACAGTAATTACCGTTAACACCAACTCACTTTGCTCTCCTGGTGGCAAACTAATAAAATCCAATAAAAATGAAATAAAAGGAAATTAGTGGTGAGAAAACTCAGCATGCACAAAAGTAAACGGACCGTTTGAAAAGAAAAGGCAGTTCGCCACGGATATACTCGTGCTGTATACACACACACACAATCATAGGAACAACGTGGGCAGATCGTTGCCTGCCTTCTGTGTCGGTATTGTGTTCACATTTACCCTTTTTTATTTAGTTGCTAATTTGTTGTTGTTGTTTTCTTTTACGTTAGCAAATACCCGCTGTGCGAGACATTCTCAGCCACATTTGACCCTTCGCTCGCGTAACGTTGTGGCCAGCAGCTGGTCAGCGTTTTCCTTTAGATCACAACAGCCGTTTTATGTATCAGATTTGCTTCTGACAATTCTTAGCTTCTTACAAAATACAAATTCGGTTCGAGCATTTGTGGTCATGCGATTTTGGGCGTTCACTTAACGCATTTTGGAATCTTGCTCATCAGTATCATCAGCACCCTCATAATCATCAAGACTATTTTACTTAGCTTTTATTGTTGTTGTTGGTTGTCGTCGTCGTGGGCATTTCCGGTGACCGGTTGCCTGCCACTGTCGGCTGTAAAGCCTGTGCCACTGAGCCCTCAACCGTCAGCCTGCAATCTTCGTAAGGACAACAGCTTCAATCATTCAGCTTATAGCTCCCAACTGGTGTGCGGCGTTAATTCATTACACAGGCATTTATCACATACTTAAGCGTAATATACATATATGCACTTATGCCACTATTGTACAACCAATTTGTTGTTTCCTCAAAGCCTTGCTCACATAAATAGCGGAGAAACAAGTGTTTAAGCACACTTATTGCCTATTAGAGACGCCTTTATTTGGTTGCTTAGGGTTTCTTGAAGTGTAACCGAGTTTGTCTGTAAATATATGCATATGGTGCACGCCGAATGTTTGCCTATGGTATGATCCGTTCGTTGGTTACATATACCATCTAGTTGGTTTAAAGGCATGGTGCCTCAGATTTATTTGTCCACCTGTGCTGCCTTGCTTACTTCCCACATGCATACAGAGATGCTACTACAAATATAATTCTTACCAATTTGTTTGCTAATTTGCTAAACATCATACAAATGCATGTTACGAACGTTTAATTACGGCCTTCTTCTCCCACTGTAAAGTAAATAGCCATCCCAAATAGTTTGTCCTATAAGGATATAAGAAAGAGGCGAGAAAATTTGTCAATATATTATAAATATTACAAAAATATATTCATATTTACTGATGACATATGAAAGCTTTGTTTATCAAATAGTGAACTTGTCAATAAATTTAAAACAATCAATAAGTTTATCTTATAGAAGAAGGATATATTTGATTTGATTTGGGGAAAGCATTATCCTGAAGAACATCTTCGTTTACTTTTTGAGTATGATATTTAATAAGCCAGCAAATTACGCTGCAGTTACTGGATTCTCTCCCCACTTCCGAAAGCCAGTCGCTCTCTTCGACAGTATCAGTGTACAGAGGTATAGTATTTAGAATGCAATAAATATACAGCTGGCTCCACTGCAATAACTGAAATGTTTGCGTGTTTAATGCCGGCAGCTTAGCGCTAAGCTCTGTCTTGCTGTCCGGTGGTTCTTTTGCGTCAACTGGCCTAACCCTGCTCGCTTTCTCAATTGCACATCATGTTCTTTTTTCCTTTATGGACTTCCTGTGGCATTGCTATGGTTATGGTTTTACTTACCACATTGCAGACAGGTTGGATAACCTTTAGGCCACTGGTTCGCAAAAAGGATGCTGGATATCAGTAGGGACACGCTCATAGGTGCTCACAATGTCGTAGCAAATAGACAACTGCTTAGAGTAGATAAAAACAAAAACAAAAAGAACAATGTTAAAAAAGGAAAGCCGAAAATAGAATGTCAGGAGAAAGCTGCCAGCACGACAGACAGAGATAAAAGTCGAAATGGCAATTTGAGATCGAATTGGAAACCAATGTGGTGGGGAAAAATGGTAGCAATGGGAATAAAGAGATAACGGCAAGCAGCGGAAGAACGTATGCTTATATGGACAGGCAGTCATTGGAAGAGCAACATCTGCCTGTTTAACAGTATTAAATACCTGCGGCAAACGATTAGTTTGCTGGTCTACTCATTCCCGTAACCTCAAATTGCATTTGGAATAGATAAATATTATTTATATATATGTATCTATATAAGAAAGAAGTGAATTGAAAAAATGTAAACAAAAACATATGAACTGGCAAGCATGCTCAGTGTCAGCCAAAAGTCTGCATCTGTGACAATACAAAATGGGAGACAGCAGACCAGTGGCTAACAATGCTTGGGAAATATTTTTTGCTTTATATGCTCTGCTTTGGGCTGTCAACTTGTTTACCCTTTATTGGCTTTTGCGAATTGTACTGTTCAAAAAGAAAATACTTGTTGTCGTTGGCTGCTCCCTAAATTGGTGTGGGACTGTAATTCGTTGGGAGATAAACGTCCAGAGTTGATTAAATTAGCTTACGAAAGGAAACGTGTTTCAGTGTTTCAGATAATAAGCTGAAGACAGTGCGGATTCTTCTCTGCGGGGTGTGGTTACATTATAGTCGTTAGAGACGTTTATACTATAAGATATTACGTTTTGAAAGAACTAGCAACTATTAACACGTCAATCTTTTGACTAATTACTAATTAGTATTATTACCAACTAAATTAGAAGATAGTGAAAGGATTTTGCTGAAAAATTTGTGAGATTCCACTATTAAGGGGTTATATACAGTTAGACGGCCGAAAAAAAGTGAATTTTCCAGAATTTTTTCTGAGAAAACTTTTTAATTTATTGATCCAAAAATTTATACACATATTATGGTATCTTTTAACTGTATTTTAAGACTTAGTACTAGTAAAAATATTTATTTGAAAAAGAGCTACAGCTGATCTCCAGGAGCTCCTCTCAAAAAAGACGTTTTGCGTTGACCACTATATCTCGGAACTGGATCATCCGAAATTAAAAAACCAAACAGATTTCGTTAAAATAATGTTAAATCTAGTAATTAATCGAAGGAATAAGCAAAATAAAATTTTTTGACAAAATGGCGGTTTCTCAAAAAAAAAAAAAATCGATTCTTCACCGAAATTTCGGCCTTAAATTGTTTATAAAAAAAAATATTTATCGGAGAGAAAAAATCTTCGATTAATTACTAAAAATATATTTAAGAAGGCCGTGTTAAAAATTGAGACTTTCTAAAGTTAGAATTTTCAAAAAATCGATTTTTTTTTATTTAATTTTCTTAATGTACATATATTTAAGAATACACACAGAAAATTTCATATCGTTCCGGTTAATATTTTCAAAGTTACAAGCACTCTGAAACGCCTTTGAAAATTTTTCAGAGTGCTTGGAACTAAAATATTCACCGGAACGATATGAAATTTTCTGTGTGTATTCTTAAATATATGTACATTAAGAAAATTAAATAAAAAAAATCGATTTTTTGAAAATTCTAACTTTAGAACTTTCAAAAAATCGATTTTTTTCCCCCTTAACAAGACCTTATAACTAATACCTGTCTGTAATATTTTATTATATAGAATTTTTCGTTAACCATTTAACAGTCACTTTAGTTCAATATAAACTCTCAAAATTAACTAAATGCTACGCCAAAAATTGTGTGTTCATGAAAAGGACAATATGACAATAACGCAATGTGCACACCCGAGCACCTGAACTGAACTGAACGCACAACCCTTGTCTCAAATTATCCTAAAACTCGAGCTAATATGGCAGTGAGGGCAGGAGTCAGTCCCTGGTGCCAAATAACGTCAAATTAACTTTGCTTGCGAGGCTCATCAGTTTATTTGGGGTTTTGTACGCTTTGAGAAAAGTCTATGCCCATGTTCGCTCATATGCATGCACTGGACAAATATTTTTTTTATTTGACTTTGGGTATGTTTATGATTGCATTTCCACGTCTGTGTTTTGCGATATTAGGTATATCACAAAGTAATTGTGAAACAGTGTTATGTTTGAACCATTTAAGTGGATAAAATTATTTAAAAAAAATATTTGTATTGAACTCACTAACGAATAACCAAGTAGCAAATTCTCAATGTGATCTGTGTATTCATGAAATATATTTGTATTTTTGTGTTTAGTGAACTATGTAATGGAGAAAAATAAAATAAAAAAATAATTTTACAGTCTGAATTGTCCAAATATTGCACTGTGCTACTAAACGCAATGGAGTCAAGTACGAAAAATATATTTGTTTATGAAACACACTTGCATATATGCGTGTGTTTGTAAAATGAATAAAATGAATAAAATGCTTTAGTATTTGTATTGCTTCTCAAAGGGATTGGGGCCTTTGCCGAATGAATGTAAACCAGGAGTTTGTGTTTTACCTTTCCAAAAACTTCAATTGATTAAAATTTCATAAATTTACATTTTTCTCTAGACTTACCGCACTGCCTAACGCGAACACGCCAACGCTGGTTCACATGTGTGATTCGGAACACCTTTGTGTGTGCTTATGAATATTTACGAGCATGCAAACGGTGTTTACTTGCCACGTTTGTAAATGTGTATTTTTTAATGTCAACGTATTGTACATGTGCTTGTTGCCAGTATTCCCGCGCGTTTCGTGGTTGAATTGAAAATCCCCAAATGAAAATAAAAGTAAATTCACATCATCACCGACGTTTATTATAAAGCAATCAACAACCAACCCACCAACAACGCTCCGCACTTGACAGCGCTCAGCCGAATGAATGTCCACACACCATATACAATATACATGTGTATGTGTACCCGTGTGTGTGGCAAAGAATCGTTTCTGCTTACCGCGCCAGCCGCAAATATGGCGGTGCTGGCGGTGGTGGCGGCCACGCAATTGCGTGTGACTGAATGTTCGGGTGAGGAGATATTTACCAGTAACGAGCAAATTAAGCACCTGTTGTATTGCTATATTCACCTTTGTTTTTGCCATTTGTTTGCTTTTGTACTCTTTTCCAGAAGGTGATGGAAAATACTGAAACTGAAGTGTCACAAAGTGTGCGAATAAAAATTTAATAAGTGGCGAAAAATGTGTTTTGGCTGTTTGTAAGGCTGGTGTAATGTAAATTGAAATATGCGATACAATTTTAAATTTATAAGGACCATTTTACTATATGGGTCTAATTGGGTGGCTGACAAGAAAGGAATAATCTCCTAAACAACTATTTAAGTACACACGAAATATTTTATTGATAAATTCAAAAATTTTCAAATCTTGTTAGAACTGAGAAGAAAAAATAAAAAAAGGAGGTCTAGTACACCGATTTTTGAAAATGGTTGAATACAAAACTTCCAAAATGTTGCTTAGATATTAATTATCGGTGGTTATTCAACTATAATCGAGCTTCTCGAGCAATACATCAGCTTTTCGGAGGCGACTAAAAACTTTTAAACCTACCATTTGCTTGATAATAACAAGGTGCACATCACAAATTGGTGCGTGAGCTCGACCCAACTTCTACCGGCGGGTAAGCGCCATGAGCTATACATTGAATCTAAATGTATTTTTAAGACATATTAAGATTAAAAAGAAAAAATTTAACACTCGCTGTAATAAAATCAAAATATAAAACCTTTTAAAATGCAACGTTAAACGGGTTGCCAACTTAAGCAACTGGCACACATTTGTTATGAAAACTTTCTGTCTATGCTCGGACTTAAGAGCTGCCAACAATGCACAGTTGTTATTCTCTTCTTTGCCATGGTATAAAACTGTTATTAGTGCAAAGTTGCTCCACTCCTTTTGCCGTTGTTGTTCGTCATAGTAAAAATATATTTTACGATATTTCTACGTACGCCAAAACGTCACAACTGGAACCAAAAAGTAGAAAATAGCAGAACACACCAGCCACCACTAGCACCAGCAAGCAAAATGAAAAAGTATAAGCGTTAAGTGTTGTTGCCAAAGTGCAGCAAATTTCGCAACCATTCGCGCGAGTGCGAGTTGCATTTGATGTGGATGAAGAGTTTTTGAAAATCTACAAAAAGGTCTGGGGTGTCAAGAGTATTGAAAAGTGTTTGCATCCGTGATTGAGCGTTGCAGTTGTTAAAGCTGCCTGCTGTAGCAACAACAATAACAATCAGTTGCAAGCGGGAATTTAATGCAACACACTAGCCACGAGTGGAAAGTTGCGCTTAAAATTTTCAAGTGATGCGTACTTCTTGGCACCTTGACGTGCTTGCGTACGATTTTAGGGTTTTTGTTTTAGTGTGGAAATAGAAGGCTTGAAGTAGTAGCGACCAATGGAAACAATAACAAAAATCATAAAGTTTTAGAAAAAATAAAATAATAAAATGCTGAAAATTTCATACTAAACGTTACGAGCCTCACTACACCCATTTGCCGTATAGATTGAAAACGTACGCAAAATGTGGCAGAAGCACACAGTTAGGTGAGAGAGTATTTTAAAAGGATTTTCACGTTAAGCTTATGAAATGTTAGAAGTGTCAAACAAACTCAACAGTTAAATAAGTAACTGCTAGAGCAAGGGTTGAGCAGGAAGTGAATAGAAAAGCAAGAAGTCGCTGCCAGAAGAGAAATCTTTTCTGCGCGCTGACCGACTATAAAGAAGTTTCAAGCATCGCTGGTGTAATAGAGTTGAGGGCACATCAGTTCACACCGTCCTATTTTAATGAATGTACACCAGCAAACAAAGTAAACTCAACAACAAAAAGCGTATGCATTGAAATACATAAACTGATTTACAATAATGAATTTCGTGGAAGTTTGAAAATTAACCAAAATGTACTTTGACTATCCAAACTGGCTAGCTCTTAAAACAATAGCAGCAGTTGAGTTACTTAAAAGTATACGCCAAAACCTTTTAGTAATTTTCAAACTGCATAAATTTTGAAAGCTTTTGTGATTTACGCGCTAATGCTAGAGTGAGCAATTGTCCGAAGGAGCTTAAGTTTTTGCATTTGGAATTAATTAATTGACAGGTTAAGAAGTTGCACAGACGAGCACAGCTGTAATAGCCAAAAGCAAGCTTAAATTTTTGCTATCTCATATATTTAAGTTCAACGGAAATATATATACCTGTTATTAAATACCATAATGCTTGAATTTCGCTAATATTCGAAGTAATTACCTTTTATTCACTAATTACCTCATCCCTTATGATCAACATATTATTTATAATTAAATTGAACAAAGTTACCCTTCCTCTCTTGACATTCTAGTACGCTTCAGTATTTTAGCTTTGTGAAGTTGGGGTTCTCAATTTCAGATTTGGTGGTCAAAGGTGTATTGAGTGGATGACTGTGTTCCTCTTGTGATATTCACAACATTCACGGTTCAGCAATAAGCTAATATCATTGGCCCTATAATGGAGTCGACACTGACATTGACCGTGCCTATCAGTTAAGCTGTTGACACATACTAATACATTATGAAGAGAAATAAACCATATACACATTCTACAAAAGCTGAAGATGTAATTGCTTCTATGGGATATGCACTTATTCGCGAAAGAGGAAGCGTGCTGCAAATGGGTCTCATTGGAATTATCTTTAAATTGTGTTGTCTATCTCTCAAGATGCTGCTGACAGCTTAATATATTTCTGAATTTTGTTGTTGTTGTTTCGCAAGCAAACACATAGTTACAATTTTGTTTCAGCTTTATAATAAAAGTTCCTGACCGCTATTGTGCGGAGCGGAAGCTGTTCATCAACTTCCAGTTAGCAGTTGCCTCTTTTCGTTTCACCGTTGCTATTTGCTCGTGAGCTAGTTTTATTCGCTCCTAGTTTCGTTCCACTTGAGTTCGCCATTTTTTAAACTCGCCTGTCAGTGCGCTACTCCTTATCTGCTTTTATGATTTTTTCGCACCGCTTCTTCTAGCAAGTTTTTCACATACTTTATTTACTAGTTCGCGTTGTCAGCAGAGTTCTACATATACTCTACAAAATGAACATGAAAATGAGAAAAGGAAAATCGCAACTACTTTCTTACTTTACCTAAAGTTCATTCATCAACATATCATCCTCACAGATAACTGCATATCAGCGTTGTGTAGTCATGCTTCAACAGCCCCTTAGCAGTGGGCTGCACCTGTCAGTGCAAGCTCTGCTCGTGGAAGTGTTGTCGCCGGCATCAGCACCGGATGTGCCCGGAAATTCAATTAATTGTTTACGTTGGCATTTGTCTGCGGCGCTGTAAGATAACGGTTATGTGCAAAAGTGTATTTTCACGTGTAGTAAAGTCAGTTGAAGAGAAGCTTCCATTTTATATGTAGGTGCAGTTATGCAAGTATTTATCTATAACGCGAGTCGACACTTCCCAGTGATCATACTTCGCTTTTATTTTTGCTATAACCTCTAAGTTATTCTTGAGTGGCCAAAAAGTGCAAAAATGTACATAAATCTCGACAATAGAGAGGTGCTCAAAATGAAAAGTTTTTATAAAAATATATATTTTTGGACCGAAAGAATAAGTTGTTATATATAGAATCTTGCATAACATTACCTTTTTTATGAAAAAATAAACTGTTGAACTGTTTATCCTAAACCAATTTCCTTATTCTCTTTTAAACTTTTTGATTTTAACATAATTCTCTAACAGATTGTCTTTGGGTTGGTTATATTTTTCACAAACGTGGTTGAATTTGGTTCATTACCTCTATTGAACAGTCTTAACTTCCAATGAACCCCTCGTCTTTGAGGTTTCTCATATCTCACTTCACCGTTGCCTGCTCAATCGGAGTTTGAAATTTGCCAGCTCAGCGAAATTCGGCTGTGCCACACTTTGTGTGCAGCTACTCGCTATTTTTTTTTAATCCAAACACTATTTTTAAATTCAAGTAGTTGTCTTGCCTTTGACGTTGCATTCACGCCAAACTTAATTAATTGCACGCGTTTCGCACCTATTCTATAGCGATTCTATGAGCCGGATGGTGAACGGTTGACGCGACACAAACTCCGCACTCACAGCGCATTGTGCTTGCTTGCATTTAAGTGTCTACGATTTTTGACATATTCCTCTCTAGCTTTCACTTCATTTTCTGTCTATTACACGTTTTCCATTCTTGCTCAGCGCTTTCACTGACTAATCAATTTCGCTAGAGGTATATGTACCTATAATATGGGTGGCTCTTAAACAGCCGTGCCTAAGTAACGGGTGATTTTTTTGAGGTTAGGATTTTCATGCATTAGTATTTGACAGATCACGTGGGATTTCAGACATGGTGTCAAAGAGAAAGATGCTCAGTATGCTTTGACATTTCATCATGAATAGACTTACTAACGAGCAACGCTTGCAAATCATTGAATTTTATTACCAAAATCAGTGTTCGGTTCGAAATTTTTTTATCGACAAATTTTGTTCAGCGATGAGGCTCATTTCTGGTTGAATGGCTACGTAAATAAGCAAAATTGCCGCATTTGGGGTGAAGAGCAACCAGAAGCCGTTCAAGAACTGCCCATGCATCCCGAAAAATGCACTGTTTGGTGTGGTTTGTACGCTGGTGGAATCATTGGACCGTATTTTTTCAAAGATGCTGTTGGACGCAACGTTACGGTGAATGGCGATCGCTATCGTTCGATGCTAACAAACTTTTTGTTGCCAAAAATGGAAGAACTGAACTTGGTTGACATGTGGTTTCAACAAGATGGCGCTACATGCCACACAGCTCGCGATTCTATGGCCATTTTGAGGGAAAACTTCGGAGAACAATTCATCTCAAGAAATGGACCCGTAAGTTGGCCACCAAGATCATGCGATTTAACGCCTTTAGACTATTTTTTGTGGGGCTACGTCAAGTCTAAAGTCTACAGAAATAAGCCAGCAACTATTCCAGCTTTGGAAGACAACATTTCCGAAGAAATTCGGGCTATTCCGGCCGAAATGCTCGAAAAAGTTGCCCAAAATTGGACTTTCCGAATGGACCACCTAAGACGCAGCCGCGGTCAACATTTAAATGAAATTATCTTCAAAAAGTAAATGTCATGAACCAATCTAACGTTTCAAATAAAGAACCGATGAGATTTTGCAAATTTTATGCGTTTTTTTTTTTAAAAAGTTATCAAGCTCTTAAAAAATCACCCTTTAGATGCTCCTACTTTCACGTGTTTCGTTTCCTCCCCTTTATGCTGTTGGCTTCCAGGATTGGTGTGTGGAGGATTTTCCTTGCAATTAATGTTAGCAAATATATCCTCGCCTTCTAAAACACAAAAGTGCCGATTCATCAATAACAATAGGATATTTGGTTTACTTGCAACGCTCCACCTGCATGGAAATGTGGGTGTGTGTATTCGTTCCAGTGCGGGAACATTTATTTGTTGAATTGAGGTTCTTGTCGGTTATTTGTGTTGTCGCTAAGGCATCTTATGAGATTTGAGCATTTGACTGATTTCTTCGTCCCAATTTTATGCTCAAGAAGACAAGAGTATTAAGACTGAAAATCAAACACGAAGGTACTTGTAAATGTAGTTTCACAAAAGTCAGCTAGGATTTCCAATTACAAGAAGAATAGAGAAAAGCTGCTTGCATTGTTAAAGATTACTAAAATGCAGACATATTTATATTACGATGCACAATTCCAAAATGAACTCAAATGAAATTTAATCACAATATGTATGTAGTTCATAGTATGTATTGTGTTCATAATATTTGCATCAATTGATGTAACCAAATAATAAAAGATATATAGGATCATCTCTTCCCAAATTCAACATCTTTGAACATTTATTTATTACGAAAATGCTAACTGATTAAAAAATTGTAGTATGTTTTCTGAATGTATGTTATCTAAATGTTAAGTGATATATTTATTTATATAAAATTTCAAATATTATAACCTTTATACATATATAGTACACATGTATGTATGTATTTTTATGTATATAATGTCTGAGTCACCTTATATATGAAACTCTCCAATATACCGAAATTGGGCGAGTGCTAACGAAAAGAGCGCTTAAAATATTTCCCAGTATTTAAACGGAACTTCCGTTTTTGGCGTGCTGTTGAGAGAAGAATAAATTGAATAAAAGAGAGCACGGACGAGAGCGTTTACATTACTTATTGAAATGTAATCTATTAGTATTTAATCTTTCTAATAAATTCGAGTGTTACAATTCGTAAAAGATATTGGTCAAATAAATACACATAAAAAAAATAAAATAAATAAAATTAAATATTATAATATATAAACAAATGCTGCCATCATTGTCAGTTTAGTTAATTCAAACTAATTATTTACAGCTTGATTACAAATTACATATTATTTATTAAATCGTATCAAACGCCATCTCTTTATTCAGCCAAATGAACTCTTTACTCCTCATATACTCTCACACATGTAATTGTAAATGAGCACGAAACATACCAAACAAGGAAACCGAACATGACCTTCACCAATTCAGCACTTGATGCTTATTCTCTTCGACCATACTCTCCGCTGCCACTGTGAAAGCTATTTCGCAACCTATGTAACATAGGTCACTCGCCGTATTTGACGAACGGCATCCTGCTGGATGCTCTCGTTGGCGCTTGCTCTGAGCTCTCTCACGACGATTCGCAAAATATGCATAAATGCCTACATACATTTGACTCGCTAGCACCGTATGATTTCAGCTTCGTGCGAATGCCTATGCATATTCTAGCGTGTTGCAAATAGCGTACGTACACGAAATACCAAAGTAGTGTAGGTTATTTTGTGCTGGTGGGCAATGGGGGTGAAGTGATGCTGCTTCTTTGGCCAGTTCGTGTGTGCTCGCTTCTTGCGACGGCTGGGCATGCAAATTGCAGTTAGTTGTGCTGATAACGCGTAACGAATTACATCTTCGCGTTAGCAGAATTATGTTATGTATATAAAGTGTGAAATTTCGTTCGACGAAAATCGGGAATAAATTAAAAACTTGAACAAAAAGTGAAAATTTACATTTGAATTAATTATTGGATATTGGTGGTATTGAAGATTATGAATTTATAAAATTTATGCAGTGTGATAATTGTGCCGTCGGTGGTTTCATATCGTGATCGGCTTACACATTGGGTTGTTGCTTTTTTTCTCGTTTATTCTTTTGCAATCCGCTTCATCGCCCGTGGGATGGTTGCTCGCCGCTGCACTTGTAATTGGAATCTCAATGTGATGTTGGACGACTACATCGTCAGTGTGCATGCATGAACTCATATCAGACCGACATTAACTATTTGACACTTAGCGTCGCATATAATTTCACAATGTTAAGTATGTAGTTTTGTTTCTTTTGCACTGATGTTGAATGATAATTGACTTTTGTGGCGTAGTATAGTATATACCACAGCGTAAACATGCCTAATTAAGAGTTAATTTTATTTTGTGTGCATTCCGAGATCTCGCGAGTACTCTGCATCATAGCAAAATATTTTATTATGCATTAAATATTAATTAGCATGCTGAATTGATATCATCAAACCGCGTACAATCTGATTATATGCATAATAGTGTTGAAAGGAGAGCTGAGTTCCGCTAAGAGATATTTGTTTGGATGAGGCATTTCGACCAAATGGAGAGAGTGGAGAACAAATGCTTTAACAGGTGAGTTTGCCAATAACAAAATATTATATCTTATATGAATGACTTTTGTCGAAACATTTTTAAGCATTCTAAATTCTGACATGGGCTAATTAATAATATATCAGCTTTTCAATTGTTTTGTCGGGTGTCTACAAATTGTATGTACTATAGTGTATATATGAGGCACGGTATTTGCGTAGCTGCATTAATGCATTGATGAATGATGCAAGAACTATAGAAATGTAATCTCTATTTATTATTGTTCCGTTTCATTATTTGTTTGAGTGCGTTTGACATAAGATGGATAAAGGGAGGAGGAAATTGCCTTTGAGTTTTATGCGCAGGTTTAATATGATGCCTTCTAATCTTGTAAATCTATCGTTATTGGATTGATAAAATAAAGGGAAAAGTAGAAATAACGCTTTTAAACTACAATAAAAAAAAAATTAGAAAATAAAAAAAATAGTTGTATTAAATACAAATACTTTTAAGTAAAACATTTCCACTAAACTGAATTAATTAAAGACGTTTTGTACATAAATAAGCAAATGATGAATGACTTCTGGTAGAGCAATTACGATATATTGTATAACTAATTTTAAAGTAACATAATACTATATTAATTTATTGCCTTTGATGAATTTTTAAATGAAAATAGTTTTTATTTTTATTTTCGATTCTTTCTAGAAAATTCCAACTAATTGTAATGTAATTTAATCCTATATTCTTTTATTGCCCTTCCTGTTTGTAAACAGCGTTAATTGAAAGAATTTGCGCAATAATTGGAAATGTGTGAAGGCTTTTAATTTGTTAAAATACTGGCGTATGAGTCTAGTAGACCTAAGCTAGCAAACACTCGATTTAGCTTTATTGACTTTGAAAACAATTGTAAAATTTTTCTCTTTATTTCCTGAATATTTGATATTTGAATATTTGGTTTCCGAAGACTTAAAAAATTTAATTTATATACATATTTCTTACCACTTGAGCATATTGAAAAACATATGTGATAAGTTGTGCTAATTTGCGGATTGACAAACGGTTTCGCTAATCATTTCATCTCTTGTCAATGAACATTTCTATTAGTTTATACCCTCATCCTATAAACTAATCGCGAAAATAGCTCAGTATATGTCTTACATATAGATGTAATGTACAAATCAATAACTTCGGTGATACGTAAGCTAGCATATTCATATTCTGTTACGAATATTAAATAAGCTCGAATTTTTCACAGTTTATATGGTCTCACTGCTTGATGAAATATGATAGCATTTTCACATTTTACCGCTAATAAATTCTGATTCTTCGCCAGCTTATCGTATAATCCTGCGCATTTTGCTTTTTTATCAACTAATAGTGTTAAGAGTAAATAAATTTCACCTTTTTCTGTTTTTGCGCTGGGCTGCGTGCTTATGAGCACTGGAGCTAATTTATGAAGTCCTCTGCCGGTGGATATACTCGTTTAGTGCAAACTGCCAGCACAAATGTCAGCAAATAAATCACAATTTTAAAGCAAAACAACAATCTCAGCCAAAACATTGAATATCTGGCAGTTGAGTAGCCGAAAGCCAAAGCTACAACAAAAACAACAACAACTACAAAAACAATGCAACAATAGTAGCAAAAAGCAACACACAACTTATCGCCAGGGAATGCCCACTACGGAAAGAAGGTCACAACTGCGGCGTTGGCGACAACGGTAGACTTTTACTCTTTTTTTGGGTCATAAAAATAATAAACAAACAAACTAAATAAAGCAAATTGCTGAAGGATAACATTTAAAACGACTGTGGGAAAAGAGCAAATAGCATAGAAGGGAAGGTGGTGAGTGTCGGCCAACGAAAGAAATTAACATAAATAAGAGAAATACTATGTTTAGGCAGCAGGTTAGGTGTTCCACCCACTAACATTGAAAATATCGTTTTGACCAAAGCGTTAATGTACCAGTAGTGCCGAATGAAAAAGACAAATAAATAAAGGTTTCCTGTTGGCGTAGGGTTGAGCAGCTCATTAGAGGCTACCAACGGATGTCTACCCACACTACCGGTTTGTCCAACATCATCTGTTAGGATTCGTAGTTTCTGATTTTTGCTGTCCTTTGTTGACGCGGATGAGCGTTGTAAGAACTTTGGATGGATGTAAAATTACTATCAGTGATTTAAGTAATTTCAAATATATACGAAAATACGTGAAATCATATTGGTTGAAAAAAAAATACATTGAAGAATATTTACCAAACTACAACTATATTTTATTATTTTGGGTAAATAGAGGTTAATTTTAATTCAAAAATCAGCTAACTGGATATATATATTTGGCGTAGAAACCGCTTTAAGCGATTATAGCCGTATTATAGCTAACTGGATAAGTTTCTTTAAATAATCATATAAGAATGGGTACTAAATCTTGTTTTCCGTATATTTCAAAGGAGAATCTACTTCAAAACATACTAACTGTTATGGATATTACACTGTACATTATCATCAAATCCTATTTACACCATTTTTTTGATGTACCAGCGCTTGAACTCAACAAGGGATAATCTCCTTCAACGCCGTGGAAAGGATGTATTTTTCTGTAAAAATGAAAATGGGGATTTAAGGAGATTGGCAGATATAAATAAGTAAATAATAACAATAATAAAAATTAGAATTTAAAATAACTAACTGTACCAAACTATCTATTAAAAACAGTACATCACGCATCGATTTATCACATCGCCCTTCTGAGAAGCGAAACATTTTTTATTAAAGTAATCCTTTTGGGTTTGTATAAACGGTACACTCAAGCTGGCGAATGTGGGAGTTAGTGCTGTTTGAAGGAGGATTTTTAAAGCTAATTTAAGTTGATAAAAGGCTGGAAGGTTGACGAACTGCAACACTAAATCAGTGTTGTTTAGGTCTCACACATGATTTTCAGTGAAGAAACCAACTTTCCCTTTAAATGGAGCACATTTAATTGAGCTTATGTTAGATACGAACGGGTTTTCAAGTACACAAAGATATCTTACATGCACACACATTTATATCTATTGTTTCCTTCTTATTAATCGCAGTTGTTCATTTCGAGCCACTCTCTAAAGGGATTTGGATACATTGTATGTCATTTATTTCGTCTGCTATTGCGGGTTGTCTCTTATGTGCCCTTCGCTTCAAGCCTCATTTTAAATAATCGTAGTTTACCTTTTATCTGCTATTCCATATAGGCTAACATATATGCAAAACAGTCTATCACTTGCTAAATTTAATTATGTGGATGTGTGTATTCGCACGTGTAGTCAGGGCAGTATTCCAACCAAAATAAACTCACACACGTGGTAAAGTTTTGTATATAAAGCATCTACGTTGTTCACTACTTTTTGGGCATGTGAAGAGGACCTCATTTTATAATTTTTTCACGCCCAATTTAATAAGCATTTATAGTGAAATTAAGCTATTTAGCATATGCTCCCCTTTTAGACCTCTGGGCTGATAGAAAGGTCCCAGTTAAGTGTAACTGGGTCAATTTACGGGTAAATAAATTAAGTTAATTTTAAAATTTCATTCACACATTAACTGTTGAGATGTATGCTTGATAAAAACAGGTTGAATATTTTGGTATAATATATACTCACACTTGAGTGTTGGTTTGTCAATCGACCATTTAGTTAATGATGAGCTATGTGTACTAAGTGATTTGCAATTTAGATAGAAATTTGAGTTTTTGTTCATTTCTTCTAGAGTTACTTTCGCCGATAATCGTTCGGAAAAACTAACAAACAACAAATGTGTTGGAGTTGCAACTAGTAAGAAAAAAAATGGTTTAGTGAAAATTACTTAAGTGTGCGTTAAATATCACATCTACGCTGATTACAAAAATAGATAAAATAGTTTTTGCTCTTCCATTTGCGAATATTTGTACACATGTCGAATGAGTTACTTTTATGTATAAATATGTTCCGAAAGCGAGTGTGTGTGGCTGTTTGTTTGCGGCTTTGTAATTTCAATTGCATTCAAAAGCTTTTTTAATTGTTGAACAGCGATTGTCGAATCGAATGCCCGTGGAAGTAGAATTATGTATGCCAGTTGGCAGATATGTATAAATGTGGGGGAAATAATTGCAGTGTGGCAAATAAAAAGTCAGTCACAGTAAGCTAAATAGCATACATAGAGGCATCAATAAACGAATAGCATACGCTTAATTAAAGTGCAATGTGAGCCATTAAGTTTGTGCAAATAATTTCTATTGCAAATAGGATGCCTTGGATGAGGGTGGGAGGTATTTTCTGTTTGAAATTATTCTATTTGGAAACTCGGTGGGAAACTTTTTTGTCGCCGCTGATCTTTATAAAACTAATGATATATATCACTATTGATACTCAAATAGGAACTTGGGTATCGAACGTTTATCGAAAAGTTTTGCTTGCTAATATTTATTTGATTACTGTCAATTCGCTGGCGCTATAGCAGAACTAGAGTTCTAAAACTTTTTAAAATGTGCAAAATTGACTACTGACACGTTTATAAACTGGAAAGAGCGTGAGTTGTGTAGCTTGCTCTGGTTTCGAGTGTGGAGTGGAGTGTTACACATTCGCGTGCGTATAATTAGAGCACGACTAAATTCAAACAATGAGTGCTCACACACATTCACTTCTGCTTTCAAATAACAAAACTACTTGCATACCTCTCTCTTTAGGCGCACATACACCTACACAAAACGGTGCATATATTCTATATAAGCCCGCGATTGTGTGTAATAAAGTACCCTACTTTTGGCTTTTACTTTTAATTACAAAATGCATGCCACATTACATAGCACTAATGTATATGATGTGTGTAAATGGGAGTTTGTGTCTGCTCATTCTCGACTGCGTTGTATTGCTGAATTCATACACACCTTTGCGCAATTTCAACAACCCATTTAATGACACCTAAAAATATGCATTGTTGCCACGGTTCCATGACCACGCGCGTAATTAAAGTGTGAAATGATAATGGGACTTAAAATGTTGATGCACATGTGATCGAGTTTTATTGTAACAGAATTTGATGAAAATGTGCACTAAATATAAGTGAACTTTCTGCTTGTCTAATTGTAGAATAGACTTCATACTTGTTTGTATTTCGCTTAGAATGTAACACCAAACGTTTAGTTCGACATATAACTTAACAAATCTTTATTTCCATAATTATTTTGGTAGTCATATAAAGTGAATTTGGAATTTTTAATACAGTTCAGCGCTTTGCGGCCTTAGATGATCAAAAACTATTATAAAACACTTTAGCTCAAAACATTAATATTTTTCATAGTACCCTAACCATTTTGCCAAACTAAATATAATAAATGTAAATAAAATGTCGCGCAATATAATTTGTAATTAATTTCAATCTCTACTGGATAATTACCCTGTAGCTATTATAGCAAGAAGAGTGACATATGTCTGATAAGAGGACGTTAATAAACACTTAAGTGTTTACAAGTGTTATAAGTGTCGAGCGACGCTTGTATAAATTGCGCTGAAAACTTCAAAACAAGAAAATGATACGACCGCTCAACAACAATGCCAACACTTTAAGTTCTCACAATGAACCGTGATATGTACATAATTCGTATGTGTGTAAGGGCTTGCGTGCTTGACGAGAATGCATGTTTTCTTACGAACACAACCACACACCTGTTTACCGCATATCTTTACAACAAGCTTGTTGCATTGTACGTGGCAAAGCAATTAGTAAAACGTGCAACACTCAGGCGGGCGTGTGGCATGAAAATAAGTTGGCGCGCCTGCCATGTGAGCGCGTGTGCGCTAAAGCACATAACAAATCCACTATTTGCAGTGCAATATGACCGAAAATCGTATGGAAAAACTACAACATTAACTATACATTGCGGAACAATTTCCATTTACTGAGGCGGGGCACGAAGAACTGTGCCACCAACAATAATGCTACTTGTAAATAACAAACAATAACGAGCTAAACAACAACATTCACATATAAAATGTGTCTTTCGAGTGCAAGCGCCTTCATACCTGAGCAAATAATTTTACAAAAGATACGCTGCATAAGTAAGCCCTTTCATGCTAGGCTAAACAGTGAAAGGGGTAGTCAGGACTACGTATGTGTAGCCGTAATATGTTCATCGGTATATTCCTAAATGTGCAAGTCTGCAAGAAGGTCTATCTATTAGTGTAGCAGTGGGGGGTGTAGGTGTGTGGATTCGTAGCTACTAATGTACATATGTATGTGTTAATGCATGTATTTTCTGGTATGCAGTTTTGTTGTTGTTGTGTTGCATGTTTTCTTAAGGTGTGAAAATTCGCGCTTATTGCTGTGGAAGAAACAATAACTGTAACCCTTATACGTTCGCTCAAGCTAACACATATTCGTACAAACAAACTCATGTGTTGGAATTACAATTACATAAGAGTTTGCAAAAACACACTAGGTGCACAGTGTGTTGCAATGAAACAAACTTTTTAATAGTAGACAAACTACGAAAGCCAGGAGAGTGGAAGAATAATTATAGTTATGAGAATTATTAGCACAATTTGGAGACCTGAGCGAAAGATTTGTTTCAGATCAAGTTTCTCTTATATTTTGCACGGGTCTTATATTAAACAGTAAAATTCTTGTAGAATTTAACTAGAATTTTTCAATCTTATTTAATTTATTTAACGAAATGAATATAAAAGAAAAAAATAGTATCCAAATTCATTAGAGTTTTGTACCACTGTTGCTCTTCTTGATGCACGACAATCTAAAGACTTTTGAGTGCATTTAAGGTGAAAACGAAAGGAAAGAAGAAAATCTATTGTTCAAGCATAACAACACCGCCGAGGCAGAGGATGGTAGCCGGAAGGAAACAGGCTGTGGCAGGAAATAAGGCCGACTGCCTGGCGTTCGCTACACACCTCCCTGCCCGGTTGCCAACAAACTATACCTGCGAAATGACACAAACACAAAGCAGACATGCGACGGCAAGAGAAGGCAAGACAGGCTTTCGCGCTGAAGTGGTAAACGCTTGAAAGAGTGAGATGAAGTAGCGGTAAAATGAGCGCTGCATTGGCGCACAAAGGCAATTGCAATTGCATTTTCCTGCCATTAATCTTGTCGTGCCGCCTCACACACCACACACATACACATGCAGTATACATATACATATATCTTGCAGACAATGTCTTCTCGCTTGTTGCATCTTAACGGCAAATGAAATGCCGTCACTTATGCGCAACGCGCAATGTCGAAAAGACGACTAAAAGCAATGTGTGCTATATTTTTTGTTTGAAACATCTCCACTCCACAGGCGTGCCTTTGGGCTGCGGGTGTGTGTATGTATACCAACCTGAAAAATGCTTTTCTGTTGCGTGTAATTTGTTATATAGTGAATTTAACAGGTCGCTGACTACATCACAGCTTTCCATATATGTAGAAGAAATATAAACACATAAGTGAATTGTGAAAAAATCTAAGCACGCACATGGCTAAATCTCCCGGATCTGTTCGTATTAATTGCTTTTTATAATATTTTAGTTGCAATGTTGAAGATCTGTCGAAAATCCGACCAATTTCTTTGTTTTCATTATTATAAAAGGGAAGGTTATTTGAAAGAAGGCGTTTCAAAATGTGTTATTGAAGTCTTGATCACGAATCCATGTCACGAATATCCTATAGATATGTATCATATATATTAGTACACCTGCCCACGCGTTGCTGTTATACGCTAAATTATGTTCTAGTTAACTATTTGGTATAGTGAAATTATTATTGACGAATAAAATATTGAATATTGAATATTGAAATTTATACTTGTTGTCAATATTATTACTCTTTATAAAATATTTATTTGATAACATGTAACATTTTCTAAATGATAACAATTTATTCTTAACTCTAATTTTTAATAATTTTTGTTATAAATATTTTTAATTCCGCACTAATCGATGCACAATATTCTACATTAGCCTTTTTCTAGCTGCTTTCCGACACCTGTTTACATTTTTCGTTTGTCTCAGTTTTGTTTTAATTTTTTTGTATCAAATGAACAGCTACCCTTATGTTTTGAATAATATTTATACTCTCGCAACAACGAAGTTGCTAGAGAGTATTATAGTTTTGTTCACATAACGGTTGTTTGTAACACCCAAAACTAAACGAGTTAGATATAGGGTTATATATACCAAAGTGATCAGGGTGAAGAGTGGAGTTCAAATCCGAATGTCTGTCTGTCCGTCCGTCCGTCCGTCCGTCCGTCCGTCCGTCTGTGCAAGCTGTAACTTGAGTAAAAATTAAGATATCTTGATGAAACTTGGCACACTTATTTCTTGGCACCATAGGAAGGTTGCTTTCGAAAATGAGCAAAATCGGACCACTGCCACGCCCACAAAATGGCGAAAACCGAAAACACATAAAGTGCCATAACTAAGCCATAAATAAAGCTATGGAAATAAAATTTGGTATGAAGGATCGCACTATGAAGGGGCATATTTGGATGTAATTTTTTTGGGGAAGTGGGCGTGGCCCCGCCTCCTACTAAGTTTTTTGCACATATCTCGCAAACCAATAGAGCTATATAAACCAAACTTTCTGCAGTCGTTTTTTTTTAGCCACTTCCTAATACAGTCCAAAAATGAAAGAAATCGGATCATAACCACGCCCACCTCCCATACAAAAGTTAGGTTGAAAATTACTAAAAGTGGGTTAACTCACTAACGTAATACGTTAGAAACAGTAAATTTCACATAAGAAATGGCAAATGGAAGCTGCACTCAGATTTTTTACAAAATGGAAATGGGCGTGGCGTCGCCCACTATAGGGTCAAAAACCATATCTCAGGAACTACTCGACCGATTTCAATGAAACTTGGTTTGTCAATAGTTTACCTCCCAATAATATGTTGTGAAAATTGGCCAAATCACTTCACAACCACGCCTACTTCCTATATACCAGAACTTTGAAGACTATCTGAATCGTTTACTTTACAATATATAAAGTAAGTACTAGTGAAGATATCGGTGCAAAACTTTGCACAAATACTGTATTTATAGTGTGGCAGCCCATTTCTAAAAATCGCCGAAATCGGACCATAGGTTTTCAAGGCCCCATATATCACACATCAGGACCTCGGTGCTTCTAACCTAATATTATGGTTTCCTACTTCCAATGGACTTTATACAACATATATGACGAATATGTGGGTCAAATTGTGTATTATATAATATTAATTAAGTTAAATAAATAAATTGCGAGAGTATAAAATGTTCGGTTACACCCGAACTTAGCCCTTCCTTACTTGTTTTGTTTAATTTTCTATCAGTTTTTTTTCCTTCATTTTTTTATTTTAGTTTTTTTATACTCCATTTTATGCCACTTCTCGTCATGTGCACGGAATAAAAAGTACCTCATATCCTCTTCCCGGTCCTAGGCTACGTCCCCACCAAATTTCAGTTCGTTTAGTCGTTCTTGAGTTATAAATAGTAAAACTAACACAACTTTCCCATACATATGTATATTAAATATTGACTTTTCCGGTCATTTATTGTTTTTAATTTTTTAATTAATTTTATCTACATGAGAACCATCCTTGTACCTTAAGGAATATTCTAAAAAAGAGTTAGCGGAATTGGTTCGGTTGTTCTTGAGATTTGCACTAAGCAACACATTCAGCAATCCATTCTTGTATTATAGTCCTAAACGAAACGAGCATCAAGTAAGCCTTAGCCCATATATACAAAGTAATATTTCCATGCCACTACCAAAAGCCAGACCGCGTAAAGGGATATTGATGATCTCAGTAATCGTTAGCTCTATATAATTACACAAATTATAACGAAATTACCACTGAAATATATCAATAAAAAACATGTTTAAGCGCATTTCGCATGTTAAAGCAAATTGCCCGTATCATTAAATTAATAAAAAGTCTGCACGTGACGTAATGCGCTATGAGCTTAAATGTTTTAAGACACGCAATAAGACCACATACTGCTACATATTATCCATTGGCAAGGATATGCTCACATGGAATATTTTTATATGAGCCAACATTCAAGTAATTTTTAATTTAGCTCATTATAAGATATAAAATGTCTTTCGGCATTTTCGTAGGTACGATAAAGGTTATACTACAAACCATAACGGTAAAATATTAATATAAAATATTATGAGAACACCACATGAGGCTTCATCGAAATTTAGGATACTTAAATATTATATATGCAAATATGATGCTGCCATTATGCCTCAAGTCTGTTTATGGAGTAAAAGAGTGAAGTTTAATTGAGTTTTGAACATAGCAATTATGAACAAGTGAAACATAAAACCCCGTTCAATTTCATTTCGATGCTTCCGAAAAGTTTAAAGTAATGGTGCTGCAAGAATATTGCTAAGCTACTTTTTATTCCGAAACCAAAACCAGGAAAAGATACTGCGACCCCTTATTTATGCGTTCCGCCACCCCGACAGGTTGCCTTAAGGAAATGCAAATGTTAAATGCCAATAAATTATCTGAACGCTTAAAGCAGACAAAAACACAGCCAAACAAATAAAAAGCCAAGACGCAGACTATGAGGCGTCTTTGGGCGCCATAATATAAAAGAGAGAGGGTGTGGAATGTCTGTGTTTATTGTTTGCATTGCAAAGTGCAAAATGCTCAATGAAGCTAAATATGTCAAATGCAACCTCGCGACGGCGATATAGTGGGGTGTTTGAAAGAAGGTCAAGTAGGGGTACGCTTTGGGGGGTGGCATGGCTGATAAATACGAGCAAAAGTTTTTGTGTGCTTGGTTGCGTTCTATAGAGATCATATATTATCCTTCAATACAGCACATTTATATTTCTATTATAAACATACACACGTACACACGTACACACACCAATTGGACGTGGGAACAATTTTCAATAGCTTTATTTTATATTTGTTTTTAGATCTCCGTATATTTATGTACATAAGTATTTTAAAGATTTTTATAAAACTAAAATAAAACGTAGCATTTGTGACACTAGTTAGTAAAATGTGTGATTTAGTTACAAAAAAAGCTGCTCGGCGGAAGATGAGGTGTGATCTTCCCAACATTTGCTCCTGGAATGCCCCGCCTTTGCGAGATCTAAACAATCAGGTCTTTGATACTTATCATGTCATCCCTTCCAGAACATTGCCAATTCGCAATCGTCTTATAACAGAACAGAGCATATTTAAATTTTCAACGACATATGCTTGTGCCATGAGTACACAAATTTGTCTTATCCGTCCGAATATGAGGACTTAATAATAATGCTGAGCATATTTATCATATTCTACGCTTTGTTAACATTCAATTTTCAACAGGCAGGCGGATGGGGGAATTATTTTTTTCAGCAAAATCAAACACCTACAATCGCGAAAAAGCAAACTCACTCCAAGAGGTTGAGTGAGGGAAGCACTAAAGTGAACCGACCACGTTAAGCAAGTCAGTGTAGCAAATACAAAAGCCGATACGTACACTTTATAACGCAAACACACCACAAAAGGAGCCCAAAAATATGCAATAAACAAAACGCAATAATCCAACAAATAAACAAACACATATATTTTCGGCGAGCGCTCACAGCGAACGGCACTCTTATCAAAATTCTCAGGGAGCCGAATATAAAGCAAAGCACGCCAGGGATTTTTTCGGTAATAGGTGTTGAATAAACTGATAGGTGGGGGATGAATATATATTGAATACAGGTGTGCAGGTACGAGAAACACATTCATAAACAGGGTGGATATCTTTTACAAACAGTGGGTTCTTTACTATTATAAATTCGTATGCAGCAATGTCAAGGAGTACTTGGGTATATTAGGTGAAGTTTGTTTTAGTAATTCAATCCAAACTAGAAGTGGAACATTTATGTTATTAAACGTTTCAGATTTAAACTAAATGTAACCATCAGCACACGTTATACTCATGCAACATACATATGTAGTTGCTAAGGGAGTATAATAGTTTTGTTTTATATACTATGTATAATAACATTTTGAAGAATGCTGATAGTATATTTAATTCTCTACTCAAAATATATACAAAATGTGATTCATAAATTGTACTCATATTACGGGGCACCCTTTACTTGGTCATATTGTCACAGCAGCTATTTGTATCAACACGCCTTAGCAATAATATGCAGATTCAGTTGATGTTGATGTTGAAGGAACGCTCTGTACCGTGGTGTTGCCGCGCAGAACAGCTGGAGTAAAAATAAACACCACAAAATTACTCTAGAGGGGAGGAAGGATAGCTAAACAAAAACAAGCGGGAGGAAAACAAAAACAAATAAATATAAAAATATTTAGTTCAACAGCCCGTCTGGGTGCCTGCGCTACAACAGGAAGACGGAAACAGCTGGGAAACCAACTCGGATATTCCAACAGTACAAGTCAACGAACGATTGGCACACAGTGTTGCAAGTAGCTGGAGCTGTAAAACGAGAAGAAAGGAACGCAAGCCAAGCACAACAATAAGAAGTTGTGTTACTGTTTAAGGAAAGCAACGTAGCGGCACGACGGCTTAGTGGCAAAGGATCTGATGGAAAAAGAAAATCATACAACATTTCAAGTGAAGGCGAATATATTGAAATCACTCACTCATTCACTCAACCACTCAGTCTTGCTTATCAACAGACGTTGACACTGAAACGGCGTAATACATGTTGAAGTTGTACGAGTATACAAAAACTCCTCGACGCGTTTATACTAGTATGTCTGCGAATGCTACAAATATTGCCGTTGTTATTGTTGTTTTGCTTGCGTCGCTTTCTGCGGCTGTCTTGTTGTCAGGCATATGCCTTGGATTTCACTGCAAAGACCCAAGCAGCACATCAAGGAAGTGAAACAAAGAAAGCCGCAAGCTGAATAGACGTGAAAGCTGACTGGCAAAAAAAAAAAGAAATACAAAAAAAAAACTGAAAAAGTGACTGTGTGAAGGCAAATCCTGTTGCCATTGTTTCGCCTAAAGTTCTGGCTGTTGCTGGTGCTGTCGTCCTTTGTCATTGCGGTGGCGTTCACGATGACTGTGGTCGAGGCGCTGTGACGTTGTCGGCATTTGTTGCCACTTCCGCTAGCTGCCAACGCACTTCCTGCAAGCTACTCCTTCCACTTTTGTTTTTACAACTTTCAGTGATGCATCGGCCATGTCGCCGGCTGCTCTCCTTGCTGCTGCCGCTGCTTAGCAGGCGGGCACACTACATTGCCTGCGGCATGGTGATCTTATTTTTATTTATTTAAATTTTTCTAAATTTCCTTCAACCTGTGTTGCGTAGTTGGCACTCATGCTATGTATATAGTATTATTTGAAAAGACAGACGGGAATTGAATTAAATCCTCATGGGGCGTTTGGCTTGCCACTTCGTGTCACACAACGTCGGCTTTTGCATCGTTTCCTTCCTTCATGCTACATCCCACTTTTATCCAGCTCGACAGAGGTCTATTAAATGTTTGAAACAAAATTGATGATTCGCTCTTTTGTGCACCTCTTATTTTTTGTTGACAAAATACTTACTTTGCCTTTTATGAATTATGAAGGTAACAATGAAACTGTGTGGCCACATTGGGCTGCTATGATGTATTAGAAATTCGTTTAATTTCAACCTACGCTCACTGCTTTGGGAAATGGGTCAAATTTCTAAAGCAACAAAGTTGTATTCTTTCCTGAAGATTGATTGTTCGACATTATGGTTTGTGTTATTAAAATCCCATCTACTCCGCTGATTGACGAAACTTTTCTTTTCGCTGACTCAGACGTCTCATTTAGAAAGTGTGTTAAATAAAAATACGAATTTGTCCACCCAATCAAGCAAGTCTAATTTAAAGCATGGAACACCAAAATTGTGTGAGACATTGCGTTTAATGCGCCACTTTGGATAACTTTAATATAACCAGTTTCAGTTTTTAAACAGCCGCAGACATACAAGAGTATACCTTTCAGATAAGCTGGCACCAGATTAAATTAAATATTCTTACGACGCTTTTAATAGTGATTAAACAATAAATAATTGTGATGCAAAGTTTGACCTGTTCTCCTCTCATAATTGAAGGCAATATGTTTCGGTTTTTTCTTTGAAATATTGTTAGAATCCCTTTTTCCGGGTGAGCGTAATCAATCAATATTCATGAAATCCGATTTAATTCAAACATCGCTGGGTGAAATATTATGGACATCGTGGCGGATTGGTTGCGGGAACAGGTGCACTCAACCATCCGTCAGCAGCACTAGCCAATTACCAACACCGCTAACTATTTAACACCGTCTGCATATACACAGGTTTTGTGGTCGTCGCAGAAGCAGAGAGGGGGGAAATTAAATAATAAGAACAAAAGGAAGCTACCAGCCATTGGCTTCCAACCGGTGGCATCATTAAAAAGTTGCTACTGCGCTGTCGTTGTTTTTCGGGCGTAGACGGGGGTGGTATTATTGAAATGTGCGCTCTAATTGTGCGCGAACGCCGCAGGGCAGAGACAGCGTTGCGACAGCAAAAATTGCAAGTGTCCGCGTTAATCATAGCATGCTGCCACGCCTTCAGCAAGTCTTTCCTTACGATTGCTGTCCGCCGCGGTGGACAGGTTATTGTTTAACTACCATGTTGACTCACCGCGGGCGTGTATTTTGGTAGTTGCGGCAGTGCAGAGGAAAATCTTGTTTATCGTTTGGGGAATTATTTCGCTTAACTTCATTTGGTCGTGCGTATAGAGTTCTCAAAGCAAATTGTGTAGAAACGCATAAATTTCAGAGAATAGAAACTGAATGTAGAAACGGGAGCAAGTGGAAATAACAAATGATAATTAAACAAGTAAGGAAGGGCTAAGTTCGGGTGTAACCGAACATTTTATACTCTCGCAATTTATTTATTTAACTTTATTTATATTATATAATACACAATTTGACCCACATATTCGTCATATATATTGTATAAAGTCCATTGAAAATTTGAAACCATAATGTTAGGTTAGTAGCACCGAGGTCCTCGTGTTCGATATATGGGGCCTTAAAAACCTATGGTCCGATTTCGGCGATTTTTAGAATGGGGCTGCCACACTATAAACATAGTATTTGTGCAAAGTTCTGCACCGACATCTTCACTAGTGCTTACTTTATATATTGTAAAGTAAACGATTCAGATCGTCTTCAAAGTTCTGGAATATAGGAAGTAGGCGTGGTTGTGAAGCGATTTGGCCTATTTTCACAACATATCATTGGGATGTAAGGAAACTATTACAAACCAAGTTTCATTGAAATCGGTCGAGTAGTTCCTGAGATATGGTTTTTGACCCATAAGTGGGCGACGCCACGCCCATTTTCCATTTTGTAAAAAAATCGGAGTGCAGCTTTCATCTGCCATTTCTTATGTGAAATTTAGTGTTTCTGACGTTTTTCGTTAGTGAGTTAACCCACTTTTAGTAATTTTCAACCTAACTTTTGTATGGGCGGTGGGCGTGGTTATGCTCCGATTTCTTTCATTTTTGGACTATATTAGGACGTGACTAAAAAAAAACTACAGAAAGTTTGGTTTATATAGCTCTATTGGTTTGCGAGATATGTACAAAAAACTTAGTAGGGGGCGGGGCTACGCCCACTTCCCCAAAAAAATTACATCCAAATACATATGCCCCTTCATAGTACGATCCTTCATACCAAATTTTATTTCCATAGCTTTATTTATGGCTTAGTTATGGCACTTTATGTGTTTTCGGTTTTCGCCATTTTGTGGGCGTGGCAGTGGTCCGATTTTGCTCATTTTCGAAAGCAACCTTCCTATGGTGCCAAGAAATAAGTGTGCCAAGTTTCATCAAGATATCTTAATTTTTACTCAAGGACGGACGGACAGACAGACATTCGGATTTGAACTCCACTCTTCACCCTGATCACTTTGGTATATATAACCCTATATCTAACTCGTTTAGTTTTGGGTGTTACAAACAACCGTTATGTGAACAAAACTATAATACTCTCTTTAGCAACATTTGTTGCGAGAGTATAAAAAAAATGATCATTAAAATATTCTGCAACATGTTGCACAAAGCATACTAGTTTTTATCTTCTCTCGCCTACATTTATTGAAAAATCGAAAATTAATTTGAATACGCATAGTTATTTTATATACCTAATTATGATCGGATTTATAATACAGTGAAATTTCTCTAACTCGAATCACCATAATCCACAAAAAACCTTCGAATTAGTTATAGAATTTTCATTAAAACATAAAATTTTTCAAAAAACTGAACTGGGTTCAGATAATCTTTGTGAAAGCTATTACGGTATTCGTTAACTGATTACAGTTTTGCGAAAATTAAAAATTTATTTTGTATTTAATATGTATTTCCCATATTGTCATTATCGCATTTTAAGTTTATACTACGCAGTTAATACTGACGCGAGTTTTTGTGTCCATGGTTTGTGGTTGTTCTCAGCTTCCAGTTGTCAAGAAACCGCTGCCTATGTGTGTAATTCACACTTTGGTATATACAACTGCATGTGGTTGTTTTTGGTTAAATTTTTTATAGTTTTTTTTTTCACTTTTCATTCGTGTTGTTATGCAATTCTCACCCCTCCTCGCCATCATCCCTGATGCATTTGCAACACCTACACACCTTCACAGTTCAACACTTGTGGTACATGCTCGCCTATTGAAGTTAACAATCAAAGCGAAACTTAACAGCAAGAATTGTTGGCATACTAGAGCGGTTGATGTCGACTGTTTCACTTTATTTTTGTTTTTAAGAAAAATGAGGTTTTCATAGTTTCTTTGTACACTTGTCCCTTGCCATTTGTATACAATATATGTCAAGCTATGGATTTATATTCTTCTCATTCTTCTGGCATTTCTATTTCTTCTCAATTTTAACACATTTTTCATATATGTAGTATTTTATTTTTATTTTCATTTTCTCTTTCACAGGTATGCAACAAAGTTTTTAAGTGTGCCAGCAGCTTGCCTTCGTTAACCTAGTTTTTGCAACAGTTGCGCTGCTGTGTAAAAATACAACAACTATAACATAAATAGCAAGCACACACGCGCCCGAAGCCTCAATATTGTGTTGCTAAAAACAAAACGCTTCAAATGCTGCGGCTCGTTGCTTTCAGGGAGTTCAAGTGAATGCCGCAACAACGACGCCCTTACCCACGCACAACCACCACACACACATGTGCACACAACAGAATCAAAAAAATTCAATTCAAACGAAAGTGCAAGCTGGGCCGCTGTGTGCAACGCAGGGGGCGGGTAAGTGTACTGCGCATATTAATGTTTTCTAGCGCATAAAGTTAAAAACTGTATACTTAATGCTATGCAAATAAGTGCTAGTGCTGTGCGTGCTCATGCTCATTGTTGTTGTTGTAGTATTAGGCGTAAAAAGTACCGCACTCATACTACATGCGGCTTTGTGGGTGTAGGAGTATACCTTATGTGCTTTCACTTTCAAGCTGTTACCCGAAAAGTGCACTGCCCACTGATATAAACGCAGTTTGTGGTATTTGGTTACTAGTCTCGAACTGGTGTGGTATTGTGTGGTTTACCGATTCTCTAGATTGCAATTCCATTTTTGAAGTTGTGTCAACGGTTGAGAGTACATTGGAAATACTTTACTTTCTATTGTCCATCAGCCACACGCGTCGGTTAAAGAGGGCTGGGAACATACAACACACATATAAAACATATATATTTTCGCGCTGGTGCATCTCTTATTAAAATTATATGCTTTCCTCATTTATCTATTCATCATGTAATATATTTATTTTTTCAGAAATTGTTACATGTTTTACCACATCTACATTACTCAAATTTCCATTTATTGTGTCATACAATTGCCTTTGTTTGTCACAAATTGCTCTCAAATTTGGCTTTTATACACATGTGCAATATATTCTGAGCAAAGTTAATGTAGTTTATGTGCCAAATGATACTCTTGCTGTTTGTTTTACCGAGTGCTTTCACTTAAATATTACCATCCTTTCATTTTTCGTACATGAATCACAATCAGATTTTCGCTCTCAAAAGTACCTGTTTGTAGCTCATGGCCGTCGCTTTAAAAGTTTCGCTTACAATTGACGCACTATGTTCATTCATTCGGTGTGTTAGTTTTTTCAGCCAAACTGTCAACAGAAAATAGTTAAATGAATATATAATTTTTTTTTTTTAATTTTTTAATTGTATCGCCAGCCACATGTTAATGGGAGTAATACACGAGAAAGGTTCAATTGCACAAAGCAGGTCCATATAAACTGAATAAATTTGTTTAGTTGTTGCATCACTCTCATTCATAGTTAAAAAATCCTTTCAATGCAATTAATTTAGCAACAATGCTGCAGTGTTGGTACAGTGTTTGAAGGTATAAGTGTTACAGTTAACAAGTTTGAAGAGATTGTTAAGAGACTGAATGAATCAAAGGTTTTTTTCAAACAGCTGGTAGCAAAGGTTTTAGTATAATACGTTGGCCGAGTAAAAAATTTTATCATATGATTACACGACTTTATAAAAGTTGAAGGGCACGTTTTATACGTGGATTATATAATGGAACTGGAGCTCTATACATTTTTATTTGCTGCACATTTTTTTGTACCATTCAGGGATAAGTAAAATTTTGTCAAATTAAACTTCACTTCAGGCTGTTCCTATACTTCTTCTCTTTGTACATCTTAGACTTTTGAACGAATCGAATGTTCAAACAAAAATAAAATAGAAATGTAGCAAGTGTATATAAAATTAAAAAAACATTACTTTATGTTTTAATAATATTTCCAAAAAATTAAAATTAATTTCTGTATAACCTTATTTTCATAAGGATTCTATTTTTCCATTACGATAAAGAAAAATATTCACACTCAAAAATAAATATATATTTTTAAAGATATAACGTTCTTAGACAGTTTTATACATTTTTTATACACACTAAAATATCTACACATGATAACAAATATACCAATTTAAGTTTACCCCTATCTTTAGTTATGCAATGTAACCTCTGCACTGTCAATTAACTGAGGGCGGAAGAAAGCGAAGGTTGCACTTGATAGTCTCGCTATATTGAAACGCCTAAAAATTCAATAATCTGCAATTCCAAACAAGTGCTACTTCACACAACCCAACGCCAAATGGATATGGTTGAATATGTCCCTGAGTGCTAGAAATTTGCATATAAATTGCATTTAAACTACACTTACTTCGATTGTCACCTGACCTTTTGGGCCAGCAGGCGTCAAGCCAAAACAACAATAACAATAAAAGCAATCAACATGAGAATCATAGTGAGCTCTCATGAAAACTTTCGAAATCACTGCTGTGTTTGAGGGAAACCGTTTTCGATAGGTATGCAGATCATTTGAATGACATTTAATTTTTCAGTGGTAAAACACTAGCCTTATAGGAAGAGTGTGAATGCGAAAGTTATCTCAAGGCGAGTAATCTCGAGCATGGTTGTATACATATAACTACTTTTTCTCGTATTTACAAAAATAAGTGTACTAGAAGCCCGCCCACGCGTTGCTGTGGATAAGGTATATGTTGAATTACATATATTATTGACGAATAAATAGTGAAATAATAAGCACGTTATAGTCGGCTTCAATTTTTACTTGATGTCAATAATATTACTCTTTATAAAGTTATTAGTTGATAACATGTGACATTTCATTATTTAAATGATAATAATTTATTCTTAACAATAATATTTCATATTTTTAATTATGTATAAACATTTATATTCCAGCACTAATGGGTGCACAATATTCCAAGTTAAGCTGTTTCTAGCTGTTTTTCCACATGTGAGCCTGCAACATATACATACATAGTTTCTCATGGAAAAAAAAAGGGATTCTATAAATCTAAACCTAAATTGTTTGATTTATTTTCTTATTTTAGAGTATTGTAGATTCTGACTGTATCATTGTGCTAGTAAGTAGTAATCCTAGTAGTGTATGTATTAATTAATACTTTTAGTATAAAGTGTGCGGAGACATGTCAGAAACTATTCATTCTTAAAATAAAGTTAATAAACAAACGAGGATTTAGAACATCACCAACATTCAACAAATTCATTTTCATGGCGATCTCCACTCTTTACACTCGGTATAATCTTTTCCTGGGTCTATATGCTACTACATACATACATAGTACATATATGTTGATGTGTATCTACCAGTATTTGTCCTTGAAGTCCAGACGACTTTATATGCACCAACATTTGTGCGCACACATGAATATTTGTGATAATGTAAGTTGTCAGTTGCACGTTTAGCCAATTTAAACTTTTCCAAAACGCTATTAATTTCCTACCCCATTTTATCGACACCATTGTCGAAGAGAATCGAAACCATTGCAGCCACTTAAGCAAATATTAAGTGCCAGAATTTAGTTCGATGCTTATATGAGTGAGAATGGAGAGCGTTGTTGTGATGTGCTGTGTCAAAGTTCAGCAACTGAATTTTGCTGGATTTGTGTTATTGTCATTGTGCTTGGAAAGTTATTGTCTGATAGTAACACGGACGCAATATCAACCCCTCGTTTTGCTTGTGACAAAATCACAAAAGCTTTGCTGAGTTTCGTAAAACTTAAATTAAAAGCATTAGACTAGTACATCTAGAGGAATATAAGATAACCAACCGAATTGTGTTCGCTACAAAAGACGTTAGCAGATATATATGTACGTAGAGCTGTGAAAAGTTTTTAAAATGGTGATTACACATTGGCTAATCATCGAATGCGTGCATTTGTGTGTTTGCCAAACTTCCGAAGGTGTTCGGCCACTAACCTTCATAGGCGGAAATACTTGTCACTGTACGCCACTCTAAAAATCAATTAAGTCTTACAGAGATTTCCACAAAGAAAAGCTGTATGTATGTATATATTCGTGTCCTTGCTTTTAGTACAAAGACTATTTATGCATGAAATTCGTTAGAAGCTGCTTGGCTGGCAAACATAAATATTACATGCACATTTTCTTGTTAGTGAAGTTGCAAATTTTCATGCTGACATTATCATTTAACAGTTATTTAATAAATGTATGGCATAACATATTTGTGAAAGCACAATTTTCGTCTGAGTTAAGAATTTTCCCACACACCTCGACGCCTGCCCAAGTATGTAAATAAATTAAATTGTGTCTTTAAAATCAGCTAAGGCGATTCAGGCGCCAAAAGGATGTTGAATAAGGTTAGGACAGCAAAAGTTTGCTTAACACACACAAGAAACTGTAGCAAATGAGCATTATGTGCTTACAAAGCAATACACACACACAACTTTGCTCGTATAGAGAGTGTGATATGCATGTATGTTGAACATATGGGATGGCTAGTTTTTGGTTTTGAAGGCAGTGTTTAGTAGCTGATAAGGATTAGTGCGGATTTATCGTGTTTCTTCTATACTTAAAACCTGCTAAGTAAATATTTTTCTTAGAAAATTATGCAGGGCAAAGAAAATTTTGAAGACGTTTTCGTTTCAAAGCAAAATATTTGACATATATACTCTAACATACGCATATATTCAACTGATGATATCGACAGTTGTTTACATGAATATTGTTATATATTATATGTATATATATAACCCAATTCTTGTATTCCCATACAATTGTAGGTGAAATTTCATACTATATACCAGTGATTTTAAGCAAACCTCGTACTTAACAATTCCATGATTACCTCAAATGCTTAGTTTGAAATGGGCATACATTCTATATCTTTCAGATATACTAATGCTATGCGCTAGCCTTACATAAATATACATTTTAATGGCTTCCGTTCGTTCGTTTTTTATTCGGACGGGGAATTCAGGAGTATACGCTGAAAGTCTTTAAATTTAACTTAATTATTTGTTATGATATGATGAGATATTTTACATTAATTTCTATGAATAATAACTCTGCCAGCTGCAATAATACATTTCTCAATTCAACTACCGAAAAATAAGGTGTAAGCAACCAAATAACTTTGTAAATAAACCGCAATCTTATGTCCATCAAGACGCAGTAGTATCATAAAATATTGCCCCTTCGGTATACATATATCAGTACTATTTAATGAAGAGGCTAATAGATATTACCGAAGCAATGACCTTTTTCACTGCCATACACATGTCATTGACATAATTTTATTTTACGAGCACCAAAGCGCAGTGACCCTCTTAAGCTTCCGTTCACTTGAACATGCTTCTAATCAGAATGTCCAAGGAGCATGCTCTTTATTGTTCATTCCCTTTATTGGTCAGCTCCGTCACATTTCACATTTGACTGCAATTTTACTTTTCTTCTTTCGAACACTCAATGTAAATACGCAATATAATAAAGGGTATCATTTCGTATGAGAACGTGCCTTATGTGGGTGTGTGATTTAGCCTTTTTAGGGATTATCATTTTGACTGGCCAATGCTTCTCTAATAATGTGCTTACTTTGGTAAGCTGCACCAGTCAGCTCACTGCCCCCTGCAAAATGTATTGTTGTAAACTTATTGAATTTTTTTATCGCATTTGTGGCAGCCAGTTTTACTTCAGTTTTGGAAGCGCATTTTCTCCTTCATATTACTTCCACTCCAGGGTAGAAGATTTTAATATATTTTTATTTATTTATCAATAAACTAAATTTGATGTGAAAATGTTTTTGGCAATTTTCTTGTTTTTTTTTGTATCTTTATCGCGAACGCACAGCTGTTCGGAGGAGCAATAGATATCTACCACCGCGATGTATTAATTTCAATTCAATTTGATGTGACTATTCGTCAGAAGCAATGTGTCAGCTCGCCCTACAGCTGCTGTGGACACATTCTCTCGTTGACAACATATTTCACGACATCAAGAGGGTCTGAAAGTAGTAAGCAGAGGCCGCAACATTCATTCGTATAGCGTTTTTTGCTTTCGTCACTGTATAGTTTCGTCTTAAAATTCAATTTGGCTAGTGCTCACGCACAACTGCGTTCAATATACGTCAATTGTCCGCACCCGACGACCATATATCCCCATACAATTTTTCGTTTTGGTATAAGTGCTAGTTTAAGAGCAAATGTGCAAGTTCGCTTGAGTTTGAAATGGTGTTGATCCTTTCGCTGTTGCGCTGACAATGTGTGTTGGCCTTCGTGCCAGCAAAGTGATGCCATTTATTTTCGTCTGTCAGTGTGGCAAATGGGAGAGGAAAGACCGCTCTACAATTGCAGGGAACAGTGTGGAGTTTTGAGTAACTGACTGTCTAGGGAGATCTAATAAAATCTGTGCCAAATACACACCGTTATTAAGCTGCACGTGAAATCATATCGTTTTTATGCGTTACTTAAGAAAGGAAAATATTATATTTTTTATTTAACCTGAAAAAAAATGGTGCTCAAGAAAATATTTTATTTCTACGCGTTCCACTATGTGTCCCACTGTGCGCTTCATTTTCATACTGCCAAGTGTTAACCTGCAGCTGTTATGACTTAAATTCACAGCATGTCATCCTATGCCCGCACCGCTAACGCCTTAACAATTTTACAGTAACCAACCAATTGACGATGCTGCTGCTGTTGTTGACTGCTTTGTTATCGCGTTTGCGTAACATTTGGTTGCTTTATTGGCCCAATCGAAGTGTGAGTGCTGAGCTGCTGCATGTGAAGAAGAGCGTTTCTTGTCAATATACCATACATATGCTGGAGTATATTAGACGAGTGCTGCCAGCTCTTGAGGCTTATACTCGTATGTGTGAATGTGTCTACATAAAACCCTTTTAGCAAAATTGACATAAATTTGTGTCCATTGCTGCATGAAATTGTGGAGCATCGCAACATACGAGACGCCCAAATGCTATCATATATGTACATATGTATATACATTTTATATATCAATATAAAATAAGCGGTGGAGATGCGAAAGAAAGGCTTGAGTGGAGCTATCAATATCCGTATACTCGCATATGCAGAAGTATGCATGCATCTCTACTTATGTATTTTGAAAAATGTATAAGAATACAGTCAATTGCCATGAAAAGGTTTATTTTAATCTTATTTAGTACGAGTATCACGTCGAGTTTATACCAAGAGAGAATGTATAAATTGGGGTCCAGGGCAAATGTATACTATCGCCGGATTAAGGGCATCATATTTTCCCTTTCTTCCTTTGTTGCAGGAGCTTTCGCTAGTGATGATGTTAACAGCTAGAGAATTCATTGGCGATCGAGGACTTACTGTTTCCGTTCTCCGTCTATATAATTGGTATAAATTGAGTTTGCAATGCAATTGAGCAGTTTAATGTATTTTAAATTCATAAATGTATTCAACGAATGGATGTCAAATGGCAACCATCAGCTGGATGTTAGATCAATGTCAGTTGGATGTCAAATGGCAGTTGTTCAACGGATATCAGTAATGTAAAATTTCTGTCAATTGGTGAAATAGATGTCAAACGGATATCAAACGAATGTCAGATGGATGTGAGTTGGCAGCTGTCAAACATATGTCAAATGGCAGACTTCAAATGAATGACATACGGATTTCAAATGGCAGATGTCAGATGGAAAAATAAATGTTAAATTACAGCTGTCTAATGAATGTCAGATGGATGTCATATATAACTGTCAAATGAATGATAGATGAATGTCAAATTGTAGCTCTTAAACGGCTGTTATATAGCAACTGTCAAATGGATCTCAGATGGACGTCAGATAGCTGTAAAATGGCAGCTCTCAAATAGTAGCAGTCAAACGGATGTCAGAAGACAGATGGTAAATGAATGTCAGATGGATTCAAATGGTACCCTTCAAATGGATGACATATGGATATCAAATGGCAAATGTCAAATGGATGTTAGATAAGGGTTGACAAACATATGTCAGATGGATAAATAAATGTTAAATTACAGCTGTTTAATGAGTGTCAGATGGATGTTATATATAGCTGTCAAATGGATGACAGATGCATGTCAAATTGCAGCTCTTAAACAGATGTTATATAACAGCTGTCAAATGGCGTCTCAGATGGATGCTAAATGACAGCTGCTAGAAGGATGTCTGATGGCAACTATCAAATGTATGTCAGTTGGTTGTCAGATTCTCAAATTTTCGCAATTTTAAAGAAAATCCTAAGGATTCTTTTATCTAAAATTTAACTGTTACTTTATCACCATATATATGTACGTCTTCATACTCAAATTTCAATTTCCGTCAACTGCTAACTTATTTTTTTGAATTAATTCCATGCCGGTATTCATCCAAAAAAATTAACTTGTCAACTCGACAAGAATCACTCACTCAATGAGTTGCTCTTGTCACTTATACGCCCAGTTGGGCCACGACACAATACATGTTGCAATAGCTGCCACTTTTAGGTGCGTGAGAAGATTGAATTGCCAAAATCAAAACACGCAATGCGAAAAGTTTAGCTGGCATATAAACAACAATAAGAAAAGGATCCAACCCGCCACAGGCTTAGCAAAGTTTCACGCAATTTATATTTAAATGTTACGCATACGCACGGGAGGGCAACCGATTCGAATACAATAAACATGCATGTCAAACATGATAGGTTAACTCAATGGGTGACCAGGTAGCAAAATAATATTTTAGGGATGCTCGGATGAAGAGATGAAGAAAAAATGAATTTCTGTCGGCACAAGCCAACTGCACACGCACAACAGAATAAAGCATAATATTGACATCGGGCAAATGCGTGAGCGTGTGTGCTAGCCATCGGCGCTTGTGTGCTTATAATAAAATGTCAACTTCTTTTTCAATTTACTTTCAATTTCGAACAATTTGATCAATTCTTATTGAGCGCTTGACTGACTGCCTACAACTTCTGCAACAACACTCTTTTGAGCTCGAGTTTTTTCGGACGCAAAAAATTAATAAATAATGTGTGACTCAGCCAAGTTGTCGCCATTGGCTGGGGTCGTTTTGCCTTTCCATCATTGCTCCTACACTACACATCGCTCTCTAAGCGTATGCATGTTTGCCCCGAAGGCGGTGATTTATGATGTAAGTGAATAAAAAATTCCAATTGGAGCCGAGATACTCGTACTAACATATGAATCCACATGTGCTGGGAACTGCTAACTTTTTATGGCCCAAAGTCCTGTTGGATGCTGGGGGAGACGTCTCACGAAAAATATGCGTGTGTAGAACGTGGTCATTATTGTCAAGTTGTCATGTTGTGGATGGCGGCCGTGTCTAGTCGAAGGTATATTGCATATATGTAGGGATTTGTCACTTTATTTGCCGCCCTTGGCTGTGGTAGAAATTGAAAAAATATTTTCGCAAACTTTTTGACAAGCAGTTGCTCATACTTCGTAGTTCGTGGTCGACTAACGATTGCATGTGAAAAATAAAAATTTCTAACAGACTTTTTCGTTACACTTTGTTTCGACCGGAAGATTTTCCTCTGTGTGTGTGTACGTTTCACCAACACTCCTTCCACTCGGGCGAACTTGACTGAGGACACAACTTTATGCTGCAAGCAAAGTAAGGAGTGTATATAGAGTAAATACATATATTTTTATTGATAAGAAAATTTCTTTGGTAACGGCATAACACTGCAACAGACATGCGATTTTATACGGAAAATAAAAAATACGATTTGAAAAATAAAAATGTCGAACGTATAAAAAATATGGCAACTTTTCCATTGTGCCAACTGCAGCAAAGTAGTACGAGTAGTATGAAACTTTTCACACTCCTTTGTTTGCCTGTTTGTTTGTTTGTGCGAGTTCCTTGCGGCTTGTTTGTATTTGTTTGGTGTGAAAAAGTTTCACCAATCTGTTGCCCTTTTCCATCAACCTTTTCGTGACAATGCACAAGCTGTGCCTCGACGTTTTTTTAGACGACGTCCTTTTCTGTTGGCTAGTTTTTTACCGTTGTCATCGTTTGGTGTATGTTTGTATTGGGTGATGTTCGGAACTGCGGATGTGTTGGTGTGGCAAAATTACAAATTGATTACACCGTCAACAAATGTGTTAATTTTGCGGTTTCACACCACGACTGATGTTGGGTACAATGCACGGGGTGTGGAGGTCGAGTGTTGGTAGGTTATTGCATTCGGAGTTATGAGACAGGGGACAAATCTCATTGTTTATTTAATAAGACCAAGTTATTCATATTTTGTACATGCATGTGTAACTTAATTTACTGCATGAGCAATCAAACTTTTACGTAAACTTTTTAATTTGGGTTTATAGTTTATAAAATAATTGAGAGTTGCTCGAAATATAAAACATTGAAAATCTTTTTGTACAAATACACAGTGCCCGTTCCTTTTAACCACTATATCTTTGCCATTCATATACAAATTTTCCGATTTTCATATATTTAATGAACAATTTACGAGCCGTTATGAGCTACAAAGAATGATGTTCAAGTGACAAATGGCGAGCAACAAATTTAATTAAAAAGAAAAATGGCGAAAAGTGAAAAGTGCGCGACCTTATCTCAGCTCTTTCGGCAACTTAAATATTTTCAATTAACGCATGAATGGAAGAGCAGCGGAAAATAAAGTGAGTACATAAGTGTATAAAAAAGGAATGATAAGCGATTCCCTTCAGCTTGTTCTGCCTTCGGTTGGAAAACATAACGTAAGGTGTTGCACGGAAGCCAATGGAGGAGGAAGTGTAGTAAGGAAAGTAAGCGAGATGGGCAGCACGGTGAGCAAACTGAACACATAAGTTTCAGTTCTAAAAAAGAAGTGTTGTAGAAGGTAGTGAGAAAGGAGCATTTGATATAAAAGTGGAGAAGCATGAGTTGCCAAAACTATGATGAAAATAATGTTCAATCTCTTTGACATGCTTTTGTAAGCGTTGTTTCTTTCACACTCGCTCAACTAAAGAGTATTTGAAGAAATTTACTGAGCAATGAAAAACTTTAAACAAATCTTATATTATAATAAGTGGCAAAGCCAAAGGCAAGTAAAGGGTGATTTTTTAAGAGCTTGATAACTTTTTTAAAAAAAAAAACGCATAAAATTTGCAAAATCTCATCGGTTCTTTATTTGAAACGTTAGATTGGTTCATGACATTTACTTTTTGAAGATAATTTCATTTAAATGTTGACCGCGGCTGCGTTTTAGGTGGTCCATTCGGAAAGTCCAATTTTGGGCAACTTTTTCGAGCATTTCGGCCGGAATAGCCCGAATTTCTTCGGAAATGTTGTCTTCCAAAGCTGGAATAGTTGCTGGCTTATTTCTGTAGACTTTAGACTTGACGTAGCCCCACAAAAAATAGTCTAAAGGCGTTAAATCGCATGATCTTGGTGGCCAACTTACGGGTCCATTTCTTCAGATGAATTGTTCTCCGAAGTTTTCCCTCAAAATGGCCATAGAATCGCGAGCTGTGTGGCATGTAGCGCCACCTTGTTGAAACCACATGTCAACCAAGTTCAGTTCTTCCATTTTTGGCAACAAAAAGTTTGTTAGCATCGAACGATAGCGATCGCCATTCACCGTAACGTTGCGTCCAACAGCATCTTTGAAAAAATACGGTCCAATGATTCCACCAGCGTACAAACCACACCAAACAGTGCATTTTTCGGGATGCATGGGCATTTCTTGAACGGCTTCTGGTTGCTCTTCACCCCAAATGCGGCAATTTTGCTTATTTACGTAGCCATTCAACCAGAAATGAGCCTCATCGCTGAACAAAATTTGTCGATAAAAACACTGAAACACCGAACACTGATTTTGGTAATAAAATTCAATGATTTGCAAGCGTTGCTCGTTAGTAAGTCTATTCATGATGAAATGTCAAAGCATACTGAGCATCTTTCTCTTTGACACCATGTCTGAAATCCCACGTGATCTGTCAAATACTAATGCATGAAAATCCTAACCTCAAAAAAATCACCCGTTACAAATAGTCTAAAAATGCAGTGAAAGAAGTGATTGCAAAGTGATAAAATTTGTTGGAAAGTCATAATTTAAAACAAATCAGAAATTAGGCTAATATTGCATCGATTGGAGCTTTAAAAATCAGTTCAACTGCAGTCAGTGCAATATTTTGCAGTGCAACAAAATAACTTAGCTTAGGAATCTCATAATACGTATCTAGTTTTCGTATTCTTTAATTGATAGGATAAAAAATAAGTAAATGTTTCATGGCTATGAAGAAAGACAGAGTTAGCTACAAGGTTAGCTACAAAGTCACTGAACTTAAAGCTTTTCCTTTAAGAGCGGAGATATGTAAATAGTAATTTCTTGTGTAATTGCGGTTAATTCAAATGAAGATAGCATGCATATACACGTATACATACTTATTTAGTATATCATATCTTCCAAATGAACGCTGAAAGTAAAAGTCTTAATGAAATAATAGTGAAACGGCTACTGCTCACCTACTTTCTTCGAAATAAGATAAGTGTGCTAGCTACAGAGACAGAAATTTCGTGGACGTGCACGAAAGCGTCGGGATAAATCTACACCAAGAAATCGTAGTTGTCTGTCTGACTGCTTTCAACAAACCGGCAAAAGTTAAAATGCTGAAAAGAAGAACTTCTGAAGATTTATTTCTTCTGTGAATACTTTTCAACTCGTTTGAGTGACTGACATGCACAGGCAATCACAAACGATGGAACTTAATGCATTATATGTATCCCTCTCGTAAGTGTATGTATGTACATATGGAGATGTGCTGTAACCGTGAAACTTTTACGAAATGTTTTTCCCTGATTGTCTTGCAGTATAATTGTGATGGCAAGGGAAAAGTAAACAACAACAAAACAGTTCAAAACAAGATTTCAACACTATTGTATACATATACATATATATGAATATAATACAAGGAGTGCAAGCTGGGGATGATGGGTGGCGAAATATTTAGATGAGTGTTGTCTTCACTGGCCGTTGGCCGCACTGTATTAAACATTTGAAACGCGTTTAGAAAGTGAAATTTGCGTTGGGCAACACGTGCTATGTAAATGGAATCGGTCTGAAAACGTAAGATAGTTACCTCAACGCGAGATGTGATTGAATGAAATTTTACTTTTAGATTAAAAATTATAAGTTTTATTGCAATTTTTCTAATTATAGTTTAAGAGCTGAGTAGTAAAGGTAAAAGTTGAAAGCTTAATTGTATAAAAGCGTTACAGTTATGTGCAAAAAACATATTAACGAAATACAAAATGCAAAATTCAAAGTACTGTCATGTGATATTATATTTTAAATAAATAGCTGTTGGCACTCAACAGATGGAAAATATTAGTCATTGAAAAATTCAAAATTTTAATTATGTGTTAAAATATTCGTACAACTCAAGTAGTGCGAGTGAAACCAAAATAGAACTATGTTATCTGCACAAGTATGAAATTTCTGCTTAAAAAACCGAAAGAAAAAACTCAAAAGCTGTTCAAGACTTCTTTGGCTTAAAATGAATTCCTTCCGTTGCTTTGCCTAACTTGCCTCCGTATCCTTATATTCGTATACACCACACTATTGCTAACTAGCTATATTGGCCAGCTAACTGGCTAATAAATGGACAACAACTATTCCACGTTTCCTTGTTGCGTTCTTTCATTTCTGCCAGCTGAACAATTACTTATACGCTTTGCAAGGCTATGTTCTTTTGACTGCTTTTATTTCACGACTTCTCCGCAATTTTTCTTTTGTTTGCTATAGATATTATTTCTATATTTATTTTCCCTTGACTTTTTCTATAATTTCTCTACAAATTTTACGACAATTTATTACCCTTCACTTATTTTCTCATCTTCGTCGTCATCAACGATGTCCTCGAATAGTACAGCGCGAGTCTTGATTCATCTCGCACAACGTCGTCATTCTCATCGTCGAAGACGTTGTCATGTTGCTGTTGATGCCAGTACAATTTGGCTTACTTGCTTGCGCGCTTGTCGCTTGCTCGTCTGACCGTCGTGTTTATTGTGTCGTTTCCCGCTGCTGCCCAGACGATAGTTGACTTTGCCATTTCGAAGTAGGAAGCTGCTGGCAACGAGCAGCCAAAAAGGTAGACGACGTTGTTTTGTTTAGCGGTAGCTAAAGATGATGTGAATGCTGACGACTTTGAGGAAAACGTTGACAATGCCAACAGAGATGTTGTCGCACCAACATCATAGTTTGGTCAACACAAAAACATTTAACTCCTGCTCTTGTTTGGCTTGAGAACGTGTCCTTTTGCCGTTTCTTAAAGCGGACATTTTAACAAATTAGTTTACAGATAAGCAAGCGACAACAACAGAGAGTCAACTAGCATTTGAGCACTTCCATCGCATACTATGAAACTTGTTTTATTTTCATTAGTTTTGTGTGTATTTTTCGCTAAGGAAAATACATTTTATCCCGAAAATTCTGACATCAGTTTTTGCAACTGACTCTTCATGTTGCCTTGACGCAATGATGGTCAGCAGTTAATATTTATCAAAATGGGACCACTGGGACTTCACACACGTGAAAAGCCCGATTGCTACTTTGCCTATTTGAGAAATACCATTTCCTTCGAATAACCCTTTCCTGTTAATATTGAACTAAATTATCACAATGTGGCAACGATAATTTGATAAATTTTCATTGAATTTGGTTGTTGGCCTGATTAAATTTGTGTATTATAGTGCGCAGATGATATCAGGAGCAACTGTTGACCATTTGATTATCTTCTTGTATTCAACTACGACCTCAATGTTCCCTTTGTTTTTGGTGTACTTTAACCTTAGAAAGAACGAGAAGTCAACAGAGTAGCAAGTTATTACAATAATTAAAGATTGTATTTTTTTGCATCTATTTAAGAAGGTAATTTAATGCACCATGTCTGTAGATCTGAGCGATAGATAGATATTCGAAAACGAGAAATGTATAAGCGACAGCCTTATGTATCTTTTGTGTTACGCTTTTTCAAAGCTTCTATGCATACAAAAACCGTGTCTGGAAATGTATTCACATACCAGTCATATATAGCCCTGAAAATTTCAAAACGATACGGCTGAAAGTCGGCAACAATAATTTTGTATTGCTATCAAAAAGTTTGACTGCCACAACTCCCCACGCTGCTTGATGTGGTTAAGTCTCCCGCATACAGTTGAGAAAGTTATAAACAAATAATTGAAGTTAAAAATGTAAGAACAAAAACAACAAACCACACACATTTGCTCGTTTATATTGTAGATAAGTTAAGAACCGAGAACAAATTGTTACAATGTGAATCATATGGAACGCCAACAGTCAAATCAAGCAAAAAGTAGCACAAATTGTTTTTAATAAGAGCTGAATGTGAAGCACGAGGCATCTTCTGCAATTTAATGTATATAAACATATATGCACTGGATAAAGTTGTGAAAGCTGGAACAAAACGCTTAATCCTTTGCACACATGCTATGCAAATAAACACACACACCTTTTTTTGTCTACCAGAATTACAATTTTTATTTATGTTTGTCTTAAGGATTTTATAAATTATTAATTAAGGAAATTACGAATTTGAGGTGTTTACCATGAGTATGATGTATTTACCATAACTGAATTAATTTTTTGTATATTTTTTTAATGATAAAATAAAGAAATTTGTATAGAATACTGATTATAATTGAGATTACAACTGAACTTTAGCGGTCCCTTCGCTACTGTTCCATCTCTGTAGACTACTATCGTCTATGTTAATGTACAGGTCATAATAATTTACTTATTTTCTTATTGATATAGTTTTCAACATAAATATTTAATTTTTTTATATTTAACCAACAGTAGGCATTATTAATTTAAGACAAATTTTGAATACAAACTTCTTTTAGCTAGTGTAAATTCTTTGTTGAAGCAATATGGTAAATAAAAGCAATATTCGGCTTCAATCTGTTCGTTTCTATAGTTTAGACAAATATGCATGCACCTCATGTGTGGTCGATGATAACAGGCAGCTGGCTAATAATGTTGTGGTGCCAACAAAAATCTGCACGGGGACAACAACTTTAATCTACGTGGTGTACATAATTCCAGCGAACATTGGTTTGGCAGTAGCGCTAGAGTCCCAGCGAAAATACTCGTACATATGTACATCACGTTGCGATGTGTGTCCGTTGAAACGTATGTATGTACATACTCGTACACGCTCTGCTAGACTCTGATAAAGGACAAAGTTTTATGTTCATGTCCCAAGACAATCTTTTGGCGATGAGAACACTTTTTGTGCTTCGCATGCTTCCTATTCCAGTTTCAAACCCCTCAGAGTGTCTGCAGTTCACTTGCCATATGAACACGTCTCTTCATATGTATACGAGTCATATGTTAGCGTGTGTGTAAGTAAATATGTTTGTGTGTGTTTATGTCTTTCATTGGCTTATTGTCGCGCTTTTCTCTTAATTTCGCCTTAGTTGATACTGTTTTTTGCACTAGTGATTTGATACAGACTTCTTGTGTAATTTAAGCTGGGGTTTTCATTTATTTCATAGCACGTTAGCTTTTTTGTTATGGCTCTCTCTCTTTCCCTAGTTGCGACATTATTGCAGAGATTAACTTTAATTAGACCCAAGAAAGTGATTTATTCTGATGCGTTTTTTGTTTGCGACGCTTTGGTAAGTTAAGAGGGAAGCGAAATACACAGGCGAGCCTATAGCTGATAAAGCTCATATGTACAATAATTGGTATTGATTTGCCTGAAAGCTTATTCTGTTTGATGACGTCCTAGCATGTGTCTTTGGCGCTGGGAGTCCACGTAATTACACGCGAAGTAGTTGCATGTGCCTTCAATGGATTCGTGATAAAAAAAAATAAAATACGGGCAGCGGTAATATATTGTTCTGAATATATTGAGTGAGTTAGGTAGAAGTCCAAAAATAAATGTAAAATACATTATGTAGATTCTAGACTGTAGACTATCACTTTAGTGATAAGAGCTGAATCATTGTTCCATTTAACATTATAACTTTTGTTACAACTAAGAAACATGTATAACTCGTTTGAACTGAGTTTGATATGAGCTTAAAGACGAAAATATATGCATTACAATTATTATGATATTACAAAAGTTCTGCCATAATTCACGTTTTAAATGAAAGCAATGTGTTAAAGATTTCTCTTAATTTCGAAGTTCAGCAAGTAATGTAAGACAGCAAAACACAAGGCAAAACAAAAAACCAGAACAGCGTACAAACAAAAGAAAGCAACAAAAAGCATACGAGTACATGCATACAAAACACGAAGAAACCAAGTTGAAAAGCATAAGAAATGTACGAAACATATGTTGGACTTATGAACATCAGTCAGGATTAGAGGTTAGTCCATTGTTAGCAAAGCTATGAAAAGCTACATTAACAACAGACCAAAACAACTACGAATAAAGTAGTAACGGCCAGAGGCAGAGGAGAATTAGAATAGCCGATGTGGTAAGGAAATTGTATATGTTCTCTCTTTTTTCTTTGTCTTCGCTTACTGACTCTTAAGGCTACATTACTTCTACATACATCAACTGTTAGTTTCCACATGTGTTACATATGTATATTCATGTATGAATGTGTGTCTCAAGAAAGAGCTCTTGAATGCACATGCTGGAAGTCTTTCTATGTGCGGTACATATTTATTCTTTTTTATATGTAATATTAGGGTGGTTAGCCTTCATTTTTAGGTTTCGTCCAGCAGTACTAATTGAAAACGCATTTCAAATGAAAAATATTTGGAATAATATTGTTCCATATAAAAGCATATAACACAAACCTGGTAACCTCGATCAAATTTCTCATAAAAGAGTAAAAGAAAACTTTCTAATCAACGACTGAGGAATATTCGTTTACTCTTTTATTTTAGTGCTATTCTGCAAATAAATGTTAGCTTCTTTCGCTTTTAAATTCACGCCCATATTCATCTGAGCACCATTAGACGAGGAAATGTAGTGTCAATTTAGTATTTTTAGTGTATATTTTTAAGTAATCCTTAGTGAGCGTAGTTGTTGGGATACATTTTTTAATTCAATAATTCTCTACACTTCTGTTATATTTAAAATATTTTTATACGTATATGTATGTATGTAAGTATGTATGTAGCTACCCTGCCAGCCAGAGGTGGTGAAAAAGCTGGTTAAACCGAAGTTTTTTAAACCCACAAAAGTGGTAAAAAATGTGGTGAGTTTGCCACAGGCCAGCATAGCTGCTTGTGGGTTTTTTAACCACTATTCCCCTCACACGTACGAATACAAAAACAAAACAACCCAAACGTGTGCGTTGGTGTTAGTAATTGAAGAAACATGAGGGGAAAGTGGTTAGGCCTGGCTGGCAGGGTAGTAGCAATTAACACACATAGTTTCACCCCAATCCTGCTTGGTTTGCATAAAATCAGAAGAAACTAGTATTTATGTCAACATTGCCAGCATTTTGTTGTGCCACTATAATCTTGACATCCAAGAAAATATAAAATATAATAAATTGCCATAAATATGCACACACAACGAGCTCTGAGGAATTGTTGGTTACTAGTAAATGTTGTGGAGTCTTCATCACGCCGCTAGCCTGATTGCATGCAATTGCTGTTGTAATTTCACTCCAATTAACAATTTACAGTTACGGTATCAACGACGTTCAACCAACCGACGATGGAGAAGGAACTAGCATATGTAGTGGACTTGTAGTGGTATGTGCTGCTTCACCTACATACCCAGTAAAAAATCGGATGATCCAAAGATTAATCTTAGATCGCTCCTTTGCGAGTAATGGATTACTCCACAATGCTCCGAAGCCCATGCATTTATTACTCCTTTTTAACATAGCATGTCCTTACGAGGGATCACTCCTTTTGAGCTCCTAATGGAGCGCAAACCGAGCATTCTTTTGAGCTCTTTTTGACCTCCGAAACGAGAGCAGAGGGAGTGATCTTTTTTATCTCCAGAAGGAGTACAAAAGGAGTAATGATTTTTGCCTCCAGAAAGAGCACAAAAAAGAGTAATATTATTTACATCCAAAAAGAGCAGAGAAAAATATAAACTGTTTTTTAAATAATTGAATTCAATGTTTTAATTTTCAAAATATAAGTGTTAGTAATTCACATAAATTATAAATACATTGTATATGCAATGAGGCAATCATTTTTATTTTCCACCGTTTTTATCGCTTTGAGAACTTCTTCATTTTTTTCTAAAAAAGAGAAATTTATCAATTAATTTAGCAATTTTATGTATTTACCTATACTATTTGTCGAACTACCTGGTATAATTTCCGGCGAAAATATTGCCTGAGTTTGGAATATTTGCGAGTTGAAACTCATTATCTTTTATAATAAATTTTTTTATTAATTATCACTTTTTACCCGTATATATTCGCGACAATTAACCACTTTTTATCTGATTACATCCACGATACTACAATAATGTTCACGCGTTGATTACAAAATTCAGACTATTTTAAAGTGACAAAATACGCTTTTATTGTAAACAAAAGAATTCCACAAAAATTAACAGTTATGATTGGCCGTTATGGTTAATCCGTTATTGATACATTTTGGAGTAATAAACAAGCAATAGAACTATGCGTTAGCATATTAATAGCTCGTCTATTCCTCCAAAATAAGGGAGGAAACGATTTTTGTAAAAACTAACGAAAATGCTTCATTGCTCACTTAATGCTCGAAAAGGATGAACAATTCATTACTCCTTTATTGATACATTTTGGAGTAATAATAGAATAATCGAAGTATTCGCATATTATTATTCGCATAGCTCGTTTATTCCTCCAAAATGTATCAATAAGCGAGAAAACTAACATTTTTTTTTTTTAAATTAACGAAACTGCCTTTATTACTCACTTAATGCTCGAAATGGATGAACAAGTAATTACTCCTTTATTACTCGATTTTGGTATTAATCCAACGATTTTTTACTGGGTACTTCAAACCATACAAAATGCACAGACACACTTATGCAAGTGTGCGCATGTGTGTGTGTGCCTAGTGTTTAATTACGCTGCGGCGCATACAACATATGTGTGTACAAACTGGAAAATTGTTCGACAACAAAAGAATAACGGCGCTCTTGACATGAGCTGGGATCTGAAGCGCAGCTCAGCGCTTACAAGCGATACAATGACGCTCGCGGGTGTACTCAAAGGCGCCAGGGAGTATTGTTTCTGCATTTTCGCTCCCTTTAATTGCATAGCATATTTTTGTTGCTTTATTTTCGTATAACCGGTGTCAAGTGCACCAATGTTGCTGTCTGCTGGCTGTTCTGCCTTTCCTGCCTTTTAGTTTCCGCATAGTTTAGCTGCCGCCTTACTCAATGTTTGCCTTGTTGCATCAGCTGTTTGACTAGTCAAGCTCACACACATATTCACATGCATTGTTGTTTAGTGCAACAGTAGCAGCGCTGGCGCTCTTTTACAAGTATGCGGCATCTACACTTCAATCTATCCAATTCATGTTCTGCACAGTGTTTCCTTGCAGCTGCAAATCCGTACGTGTTTGTCTGCGGTTTTAGTATTTTCGAAAAAGCTCCGCGCACTCTGGAATAATAGTAAACATTTTCTTGTGTGTGTATTTGCCGAAGTGCTTCATTTGCAATTAAGCTTCAGCTTTGCTGCCACTGGCAGCTTCTACAACTACTTAGTAACCTCAATGCCAGAAAGGAATACAGTTCATACGTTCCTCTACAAGTTTGTTTCAAACACATTCGCCATTTATACAGTTACTCAATTTGCACTTGTCTTAATGCTTTAATATTTATTAAAAATTGTTAAAATACTTGAATGTGTATGCAGTTGATGGCCTAGTTTTTTAATATCCAAAAAGTTTCTTTCATTTCAAACGAAGCTAGACGTGGAAACGCTGCTATGATTTATCTGAAGATAAGAACATAAATAACAAGTAAGGAAAGGCTAAGTTCGGGTGTAACCGAACATTTTATACTCTCGCAATTTATTGATGTAATTTTATAAAGATAACACAATTCGACCCATATATTCGTCATAAAGTTCAATAGAATAACGAAAATCATCATAAATAGTATATGGGGACTGAGGTAGTTCCTAAACCGATTTCACTCGTTTTCGCCACCAAGATACAATATATCGAAGACTATTCGCTCACATAATTTTATATTACTTATAATTAGGTATATGGAATCTGGGGGAAGTTATGACCCGATTTTAACCATTTTTGGTACAGAAACAAACTGTTTTAAGAAAAAATTCAGAGGGAATGAATTACATTAAAATGTCTGAGAGATTTACCTATAATTTCGATGAAAAATTACCCTTAAGCATGTTCATGTTCTATATCAGGGGCCTTGAAAAGTTATGGTCCGATTTTGACAATTTTTCCACAAGTGATGTCGCAGCTCAAATACAATATTTGTGTAAAGTTTTATTTCGCTATCTTCATTTGTTCCTAATGTATATATGTATCATAAAATGTACGAATCAGAAGGATTCAAAATTGAGTTATATGGGAAGTAGGCGTAGTTGTGAACCGATTTCGCCCACCCGTGTCATCAGGGTGTCAAGAAAATGTTATATACCGAATTTCATTGAAATCGGTCAAGTAGTTCTTGAGATATGGTTTTTGACCCATAAGTGGGCGACGCCACGCCCTTTTTCCATTTTGTAAAAAAAATTCAGTGCAGCTTCCTTCTGCCATTTCTTATGTAAAATTTGGTGTTACTGACGTTTCTCGTTAGTGAGTTAACCCACTTTTAGTCGTTTTCAACCTAACCTTTGTATGGGAGATGGGCGTGGTTATTATCCGATTTCTTTCATTTTTGGACTGTATAAGGAAATGGCTACAAAAAATGACTGCAGACTGGTTTATATTGCTGTATTGGTTTGCAAGATATATATAAAAAACCTATTTGGGGGCGGGGTCAACACTTTTCCAAAAAAATTACATCCAAGGGCGCCCCTCCCTAATGCGATCCGATGTTCCATATTTTATTTTCATAACTTTATTTATGGCTTAGTTATGACACTGTATAAGTTTTCGGCTTTCGCCAGTGGACCGATTTTGCACATCTTCGAACTTAACCTTATTATGATGCCAATAAATACGTCTTCCAAGTTTCATCAAGATATCTCAATTTTTACTCAAGTTACAGCTTGCACGGGCGGACGGAGACAGACATCCGGTTTTGAACTTCACTCGTCACCCTGATCATTTTGATATATATAACCCTATATCTAACTCGTTTAGTTTTAGGACTTACAACCAACCGTTATGTGGACAAAACTATAATACTCTCGTAGCAACTTTGTTGCGAGAGTATAACGAGAGTAAAAAAGTGACGTAAGATGGAATATTAAAATTGTGGTATATTTTTTGCAATCCGAGAACGTTTTTGAGTATTTCGCTAATGTGAATATGTGAGTACTTCTCAAAGAATTTTGGTCAAATCGTTTATGTGTATTTGTGAAAATCTATTTTTTTTGTTGCCATTATGTGTTTGCAATTTTTTTCCAGCAATATAGTTTGCTATTAGAACCTCGCGACCAATTTTAACTGTTTATGATATATGTAAGTATATACATATACGTAAGGAAGTATGTAGGTGTTGGCATTTTACAACTACAGCGATTGTTGCAAGCTTTTGCTTGTTAGCGTATAAACAAATTATTGTTGTTAGTCTTGTTGCTTTCCCATTGTGATCATTACACCACAACGATGTGGTGGACTAACAAGTGTAGCTCATAAACTACCAGCAGTACATTAAAGTTCGGCTCGCTTACTTCGGACTGGCATAAATGTTTCGAAATGTATATTTTTGCAAATTTGTGTATAGTATATTTCTAACATAACCCTGTAGGATTGGGAGAGAATTTCCATAACAATTTGTTTGTTTTTTTTTTCTTTACATGTTCACCAGCCCTTTTGTTTATGGAAAGTAGTTGTACATTTTACAATACATCGGCCGGAAATATAACTTGCCCACATCATTTACAGTAGTATCTGGACTAGGGCTTAGTTAAGTGTTTGACACTATTTATAAGTTTTTAGCTTGGTCTTGCGAGTTCCCTCTCACAGTTGTTATGTACAGAAGTCTATCTAATTATAGTTTATGCCATACATTTGTGTGCTTAACCATTTAGTTTTCGAGTTTTGTATGAGGTTTTATTCACTCCAGACACGTCGAGTTGCTATTATTCGTTTCAACACTGAACCATTTATGTACTTTCCAGACAAGTTACTGTTATTGTCATATTTTTGCTTCAATGTGTTCATGTGTGCTTGAAAAATGCACACGCGGTCGCTCCAATTTCGTTCGCTGTACGATGTGTTAAAATTTATTGAGTGTAAAAGGTAGTAGTGAAATTTTGCATTAGTGCAACTTCCGCCTTTGCCAAGAGGATGATGATTGCTCGTCTCGTTAAGCTGTTAGCTCAACATTCTGTTTCCTAGCACTATGATGGCTTAATCAGTCTTTTGGGAATATATTTTTGCGCTCACTTTAAATTATGATTATGTGTTACGTTAATGCTTTAAGGGGAGCACCATTATGTCCGTATAAATTGTAGAGGTTTGCTCAATTTATATTTGTAATTCGTATACTTATATGAGAAAATGGCTTTAAGATCATTCTATATATGATAATAAAACTTTAATATCACCAAAATCAATGACAACTTACTTGGACCTAATAAACTTCCACCGTGCTTCTCCGAATACTTTGTCTTTGTACGAGTCCCTCATCGCCTGAGGTCACTGCAGGTTAAACGTGCTGGAGAATTACACAAATAACATTAAGTGGTAAATTTCCATTAGACAATGCGTCGACTGCCGACTTGAAGTGATCAGGGACTCTCAGGGAGCACATGAATGCGAACGAACAGCTTTGGCTGTGGTTAGCTTTCAGCTGCTTGCAAGAAAAATCGAAATTGTTCGTTATTGCTGAGACGGTAGTGAGGAAAGAAATGGCTTCGTTGATGGTAATTGGGTGAATGAAGGTGAGCTGAGTTGAACAGTATTAAAGCATCGTAAAATTTGCCACAATAGGCTGCATGAAGTAATTGACTGTCGGGGCGACAGTGAAATAATCAAAATGAGATAAAAAGGTCAGGCTATTGTTGACATCTGACCAAAAGTGATTTCTTTGGAAACTGAAAACATACATACATTCAGGTTTATATACTCGTGCGTATATAATATATTTGTATATATGAATGAGACATAAAAAATCGCATGCTAGTTATTGAAGTAAATTTAAAAAAATCGCCATGTGTTTTTCCAGATTTCTTTTCAAATTCAATAAACATAAGCATATTCAACATTTACACACTCATGTTGGGAATATTCATAAGACTTTCACTTGCTGCTGCAAATCGGAGAATTTACTTGCTTTGTTGTTCCTATTTAGGTGTCATTATGAGCATTAGCTGCAGGCTTCGGTCGATATCAATAAGAGCCGCCAGCTGCCACGGTATTATAGGCATTAAGTCGAAAGGGGAGGAGAACATGAGAAGCACGAAAAAAAGTATGAAAATAAAAGTATACAAGCTGTTTGCAAAAATTAACGCTCCTCCCACCTTGCCCTCCAACTAAGCTTTCGCTTTTATAGCGGCACTTATCTTGTTTTCTTCCCTTCCTTGTATAGCAGTTGCTGTTGTTGTATTTGTTCTTGCAGTTGCTAAGGAAGGAAGTCATCTTGTGTGAGTCCTGTGCTAATGCATTGTTATCTGTAAAAATATCTGCACACATACGCGTTAAAGAGTACACACGGGCATTAAAGACATATGAAAGCGTAAGTAGCTGAAGCCATCAAAAATATACAAACAAACAATTCCATAATACATAAAAGCTTATTATTTGTACAACTCTTATGCCGCGCGCACACAAGGCCAGCTCGGTGTCTGCCCTCTTTTGACGCCCGCTTCTCCAACGCCCACAATTACGAGAACATACCTTTAACGCCTCTTGACTGCCAGACAGTCATCTCACTTCTCTTTTTCAATAAATTTCTGCCTTTACGTCGGCTGCAACAAATGAATATTACCACGTCAAGACTAAAGAGCTAGCGTAGCGTGCAGGAGTATACAGGACGTATACGTAACATAAAAAGGAGAAGTGTATGTATGCAAGCATGAAAAAAAATAGATAATGGTAGGCAAATGGTGATTATGGCAACTGACATGTGTAATTAAGACACAATGATCGTCATGAAAGTATACATATGCTCTCAAGTATTTATGTACTTACTGTATGTGCGTGTGCTCAACTGCATGTCGAGCTTCCACTGCTTCAGTCGAGGTTTCGCTGAATGTTTTCTTTAACACGTTTGTTTTCTTTTATATGTCGATGTTTATGTCAATGCTAGTCGTTGCACACAAAAACAATTGTGAATTATTTGTAGTCAGCTCTTTTTGCTTCGGTCGCGTCGCAAATAACAGAGCGAAGATGACTATTATTGCTGCACGTAAATGTGATTTGAGTGCTATTAAAGTAGATTAAGAGGAATGAAAATAATTTGAGGATATGCGGATTTGCACAAGATTATCCGCTTATACTTCATATTTATTTTCATATGCAGTGACAGACTACGTCATTTGATTTCCGGTTTTATATCAGCTTTATAAATACAAATATAGTATGTGTTGGGTTAAGCGGACTCTTTGCAACTGAGGCTATAAGACAATAACGTAGCAATTTAATTGCTAAAGTTTAATTGCTAATTTTAAAATGTAAACAAAAGAACCATGGCAACAAATCAATTATCGTCGGAAATTATGATTGATTATGCACTCAGTGTCATTTATAAACTTATTGTATGTTGATAAAGAGACAATTTAAAGTTGTACTCCACACATAGTATATTTAATTTCATCACACGCACTGTAGTTTATGCTTCTAGTGTACCATATGTAGTTCTATTTACACCAATAACTTAGTAAGTCATGCTATTCTAATTAAGACTTTCAAACTTTGCACCATTGCTTTGGCCACATTCAGGTGCTTCATTAAATCACGAAAACTTGTAGGTTTAAGTTTTTGACTACCTTGCACCTTCGCAGCAACTTTCGCTCAAAATTCAACGTTAACTTTGTACTGAAGTTTTGTCGGCGGTGCTATTGTTCCCTGCGCTGCTGCCGTTATTGGCGGATGTTTAGAGAGCTCCGTTATAAGCTCTGTTTACCAAAACAAAAAACGAAGCCAACGTACCAAAGTTTGTCTTTTCATTGAAGTCTCATAAACGCACTTACGTCAGAGTCAACTTTGAGTACGTACGGCATCAGCTGCTGCAAATTACGAAATTTATTCATAACAGAAACAAGCAAACAACAAAAACAGCAAAAAAACGAAAAAGCTTTATGTACACCATAGATTGATGGAGTGGTGTGTGGCAAGTACCTTTAGCCCAGCTGTTGTCGCAATTAACCTGTTGTCACTACGTACTTACTAAGTGAAAATGCCCCTTTGTGTGAGTGACTGTCACCTGTGTGTGTGTGTGCGTGATGGAAGTCATCAATATTTGGCTTGTCAGCTGAAATTTAATTTCGGCTCTTCAATGACGCAGTCTGCCAAAATGGCAACAGTTGCATTTTTTGTCGCCATAAAGCTTTACTTTTTCTGCTCAGATTGCGTAGTTTCAGTAAAAGTTGTTGATGAGTTTATGCCACCCGCATGTACTACGTATTCTTCCATTTGTTGCTCTATGGAAAAAGCGAAATCATACTCAGAATGATTTTAAAAACTTTGTTATATTTCCTTGCAAAAAAATTGTCACATGACATATACCGATTTGCACGTCTGTTGCAATTTTGGTATTTTATTTAAGATTGTAACTTGACAAGTCAGTGACATGCGGAGTAAAATAAATTTCCTAAGTTCAATTTTTACTAGAGTCGGGTTGAATATATTGGAGTTCAATAAACTAGTAAAAGAAAATGATTTAAGGTGATTAAAATAATAAAGAAAATAGTTTATCACGTATTTAGTTCGTATCGTTAATGACGTTTAAACAAGCGCGTTAGAATTAGGGACCGACCGATTAATCGGCCTTGGTATCGGCATTGGCCAGTATCGGCCACAAAATTATGCATCGGCATCGGTATCGGCATCGGCCATATTTGGCCGATTCTTAGCCGATTCTTTCTACTTCTTTCGGATTATACTAAAATATTTTTTTTTTGCTTTTTTGATTTCTTTAGAGCATAAAATTTGTATTGTTCTGTTTACCATATCAGTGAATCACATTTGACTAAACTAACAATTTTTCAACATGGTGATAATTTAAGTCTAGTATAAAGAAATTCAACTATTTTGTATTAATGAAAGGTTTTATTTAGCACTGCTAGAAACATTCGATTTATGTAAAATATGTACAGTTTTGTTTAAAGTTGTTGAGATTTTGAAGATTTTGTCATAAAGTCACTATTATAGAAGCATTCGTAACTAGGTTAATTTTTTTTTAAAAGTTTGCCATAGACAGGGTCACGTAATAATCACTTGGTACTGGCCTGGACTATAATAAGGTGCATGGAAAAGAACCTCCCAAACAAGCTTCCGAAGTTTCTATTGAGTCACTATCACTATTTGCCGCCTTTCACAATGTGATGACAAAAGTCATCTCTTTGAAAATAACGGATTCTTTTTACTAGACCTATTTTCGAATATTGGCCTTAATGCTCATATTTATCCTTAAGGGGTAACCCAGTGTAACCATTGAAAAATTGGCTATTTTAGTGAATTTGTTTAAAGAAAGTACTCGGTGAATGTTTCGAAGTTTTTTGGACATAATAAGGTGTACTTTCAACTATATTTTAAAATTTTTATTTTACAAAAATTTTGAAAATAAAGAAGTTATGGGTTGTCTTGGGAGGTGCCAAAAAAAAAGTTCCCCAACTGCTGACATGATTCCGGCCGAATGAGTAACTGAAACACAAAAATTTAAAAAGGTTATTAAAGTTGAATATATTCCTATACAATGACCTACGATTATTGAAAGATATCAAACATTAACAAAATGGGGTAGTTCTGAAAAAAATTTCGATTTTTTATGTAAAAAATGGTCGTTTTTTAAATGCCAAATTGAGAATTTTCAAAAAATCAAAAAGATCGTAGGTCATTGTATAGTAAATATATTCAAGAACATTCAGTTTAAATTTGAAGTTGATCAGTCAATATCTCGTTGAGTTATGATGTCAGTAATTTTGTGAAAAGTCGTTTCGAGAAAAACGCGTTTAAAGTTTCGACTATAGCGGCTAATACATGTGAGCGATTGCTCTTTAGAACGCTGCCATTCAAAAACTATACAAGATACGACCTTACCTTTCACAGGATATTTTTGAAATTATAAACTTTCGAATAAGCAAAAAATAAAAAATCGATTTTTTGAAAATGTCACACCGGTATACCCCCTTAAAGGAAAAAAGCTATATTGCTGATTGCAGATTCGCAGATTTACGCGAATAACTTATTTGTTCTATCAACATATATCTTATAATAATAATTTATTTAGTTTTGAATATTAATTAAACCACTAAACAACTTCATATTTACATATGAATTGAGTTGTTTACCTATTTTGTGATGTTATTTGTCTTTGTTTTTATTTTGTTACTATACTAATTTACTAAATAATGTTGTTGATGAAAGAATCGTCATCTGCCGATTCTTTGCAAACTGGCCGATTAATCGGCATCGGCATCGGCATCGGCCAAAATTTTGGTATCGGTCGGACACTAGTTAGAATAGCTTGGATCCTACTTTCTTTTAAAATCTAAGAATCAGCCTAATTTTTGTTGCAATTTTCTTCGAACTGTTAGTAATTGACAGCAACAATGTTCGACATTGAATAACTTTACTATATATAGGCATATCAAACCAGCTTTCCTGCCTTCGTGCTCCCAATTGCTATTAGTGCAGAGAACATTTCCAGGCTTCAACATGTGCCAGATCTATCTAATATTCCTTTTTTTTACTTTAAACCAACTACATTGCTAATGCACTTTACTGGCAAACAAAACAAGAACAAAGTTGCCAAGGCCTCTTCATCTTCCTAGCTCCCACTTGTGGTTCCTCCTCTCTTTACCACGAGAACTAGTAGCTGTGTATAATGTGCTTTACGCTTTTCAAATTCAACAGAAAATTGGTAGGTTTTGCGGCGAATGCAAAGTTTTCGAGAGGCAACATTTAAAACTTGTACGCCTTTATGGAGAGCAAATGCATGAGAGTAGAGAATGTGGGCCAAAGTTCGGTTGATTGGCCTGCTCACTTACCAAGTTTTCATTTCTGCCCGTGTATGTGTGTCCTGTGTGGCTTAAATTCTTTTGAGGAGTCTGCAATATTTTGCAGTTTTCCGGCTGTTTTCATTGCTGCTGCAGTATATATGTATATTCTGAAGCTTACCTTGCTTAGTCTGTTAAGCTGTTGTTTGTTCCTTTGGTCTGTTAGAAGCTTCCCTTGGTGTTGGGCTTTTCACTTTAATCGCTGTGAAAGGTTGCTGTAAAATTAAGTGGCCGTCTAATGTTATCTTCTTGCTAAGCTATCCACCCTTTTACAGTTATTTAAAATCTTCTTGAAAAAAAGCACACCGAAAAATATCAAACTTTTTCTTAATATAGCCATGATTAATTGAATAAACAAGGTTAATAGTCCAATTTACCTAAATATGTATATACAACAAATCGGTAATTATTGATTTGACTACTTTAAAGAAAGCAAAAAAATCCAGAACAAAAGCTTTAATTTTTTTAACTTTTTTCTTGACACCTGTTGGATGACTTTCGGCGCCTAAATAACTAGTCACATCTAAGCTAATTCGGACCGGCTCGAAGATATCTAATGGATTTAACTTAAGTATGGACTATATCACAATGTTATGCCAATTGCCAGTTCAATGTATTCTTGAATTTCCTTTAATGAAAGTCTCCTCTTTTTAAATCAAAGCATTTTCGTCCCACTGCCAGTTGAAATTTTGCAGTAACTCAGCCACTTGTAATAAAATGTTTCAGTTTGCCCAAATGTCCGTGTTGAACAACCTGTTCGTTGGTAGGCAGGTGTGCTTCAATTCCATAAACACCCATATGTTCATACATATGTACATCTATCCAGAAGAGAATGTGCGTAATGTAAGCACCCGCTGGAAGAGAGTTAATGCAATTTCGCAGATTAAATGATGTGACCTGAATGCGATTTTATAATTGACGGGGCATGGGTGGAAAATGGCACTGAGTGTAGACACCGAGAGAGAGGGATAAGAATTCTGTGCAATGTAGGTTTGTAAAGTGGAATACACATTTGGATGAGAAAAATTAAATGTGAGGGGATCAAAATATGTTATGCAGAGTTTTATGGGGCTTAAGAAAATCTTTTGGCTCGCGTTTGCAAGCCTTAAATATAATTTCTTTAGATGTTCACTCTCTGTGACCAGTAGCGGGGTATCTTCGTGTGCAGATTCAAGGTGTGTATAAAAGTATATTTCTGGGGTATCTGAAATTTCCCTTTAGTGTTGTATGTTGCCGTGCATTTGAACGAACTTAATAGGTATGCACAGCAGGTAGAAGCACAAAGCAAAAGGTCTAAATATAAATCTATTTATCCACTTTTTTACCTTCGCTATATGTGCCCTGTAAGCTTTGAAAATATCTTTGTTGTTGTTGTCAGTAGTCTGTAATTTGAGGATAAATTTTCTACGGTTAACTTTTGCTTCATTACTGCTACCTGTTAAGCAAGTAATTCTACTTTTTGGATTTTTTATTTACCTCGAAATTTTCTTTGATGTTGAATTAACTTGAAAATCGTTGAACACAAGTAAAAACATTTTTGCAAACGTTGCCGAAACGCACACAGAAAATATTAAAACTCAACGCTGGCTAGAACTGTGGCTGAGGTTACCGAAAACTTGGTAAAAAATGCAAAATGTGTTTGTAGCAGACCAGAAAAATCAGTATTGCTGACATGTAGTTACAACAAAACGAAACAAATTGTTAAGGAGCAAAAAACGGGGAGGAAATTCGAAAGTGCAGAAACTTGAAAATGTATATATGTATATTCCTAGTAGATAGGTGAGAAGTGTCTGGAAATGAAGTCAGCATCCTTTGAATTAACCAAAAATAATTAGAGCTGAATTGAGAGCAGCCATGGGTAGATTCTTAAATAATCAGCATTTAAAAAACTGTGGAAGAGCTTTAGTAAATGTTGGATCGAATTCGAAGTAGAAATGTCAGAAGGTAATTTAATATAACACCATATTAATTTATGAGTATACAGTGTAACTTCCATAACTCGAATACTTGACATGGCAATAGCGTTTAGAAGCCAAATTTCATACAAATTTCCTTCCCTAACTCGAATTTCTCCATAACTCGAACTCTAGAAGTGGCAATAGAAGGCAACTTTCATACAAATTTCCTTCCATAAACCGAACTTTTCAACCAGGGCATAAACAAAATTTTTAATTTTACTATCGAATAAGGATCGAGGAATTTTAAAAGACATAAATAAAACAGTGTCTAAATCTTATTTTACAGCTTTTTGAAAATTTATATATTTTAATGGAAATTCTATAACTCGAAGTCTCTCTAACTCGAAGTTTTTTTGTGGATTATGGTGATTCGAGTTAGAGAAGTTCCACTGTATATTAAATTAATTTCTGAACCCAAACAATTGGAATGGCAGACTGTTTTGCATTTATATAAACCCGGAGTTTTTTGAGTTCAGTATAAAATAAATCTAGTCTGACCATCTTTTTATGCATCAAATATAAAGAGAAAGACAAATTGTTCATCAGTAGCAATTTCGATTCGTTCTCTTTTTCCCCACTTTATCTTTTCTTTATTTTATTTTGTCATTCAGGTCTCTTATAGCGATCTCAAACTCTCATATTCAAGTACTCTATTTCATGCCTCAACGCATCAATTTAACGAGTCGCCCTTCGAAGTTATAACTCAGTTCTAAACAATTTGCCTTATTTCCGCTGGGCTACTTATTTTTGCTCTACTCTACTCTAGGTTTCTTAACTTAGCATTTTCTCCCTCATCGATTTGGCTTTCTGGCCCATCGATTGAAGTTGTTTGCATTCTTGAGCGAAGTTGAGTGAAAGAAACTCAATGATAAGCAAAGCACAACAGTACATCTGCCTAAAAGTTCAGTAGTACGTTGTAATAACACTAGAAGTAGTTTAGAAACCGAAAACTTAATGCACTTGAAAAACATACCAAACACACATAAAAATTACCAAACTCCTTTCAGCATCGTCAAGTTGGCGAAAGAAAGTGCTGCAATTGCTTGCTTCAGAATTTTTACTTCGTTTATTTGCGTTGAAGTTTGCTCATTTTATTCTTTTTTTTTAATCAGAAAGTGCGGTTTTACATAATAGCTGTTTTACTTTATCTTTGTTTTGTTTTTATTGCGTTTTTTTTGTTTTTTGCTTAAAAAATAATTTAATTATTTCAGCTGATGATGTGTTTTCATAACGATTTTTTCGATAATTAATTCTAAGAGAGGATAAACAAATATTTATATATTAAATAATGGCATGCTAATTGCAGAATATAATTGTTTAAAGGCCCTCTGGAGAGCATACTTGTATGAATTACTAAGGGTTTCTTCTCACAAGTGATCTCGACATTGCATATGGTTAGTTCTGTAATAATTTTACTCTTAAATTAACTTTTTATAGCATTCTGAAGGGCTTTCAAATTTTACAGTTTAAGTCCTTTAAATTTTATAGCAATAATGCAACAAAAAGTTGAAGCACTTGTAAAGGACGAGTGGAATTGACTGCAGACATTATGCATGTTTTGTTTGTCATTTGCTCCAATGGTTACGTAATAAACAACAGCTGTTTGGGCAGTAACAACAACAACAGCAGCAAAAAACATACCTTAAGAAACAGCAGCGCCAAAAGCAATAAACTTGGTTACAGTTGGTGTCTTGTTGTTGTTGCTTCAGCAGAGCCAACGAGGCAACAACATTAAAATTGCAACAGGAAATAAGTAAACAAGCGTCAAATAGCAAACAAGCACAAAAGATGTCCTACAGGAGCAGAAGGAGTTGAGAAAATATACGGCTACACAGATAAAGATAGTAGCAAGAAGGGCCATGCTGAAAATGAATGCAACACAGACTACAGTTAAATAACATTGCTGTCACCGCAGCACAAGAAGGAGGAATTCAGAGGCAACATAGCGAAATAACAAAAAAGTGAAAAGTGCGCATAATATGGGAAAAATAGTAGGAGAAACAGCCGAAGCGTACTTGCTCGAGGAGTGGCATTAGCAACATCCAAACAATGAGACTTAAATAAATGAAACATTTGGCCAAAATGACAGTTTTCTGTGGCAAATGCTGACCTGGTCCTCCCTTCAGACTCTTACGACCAACCTGGGGTACTTCGGAATGCAAGTGCAAGGACAAGGCTTCCACCGAGTGCGAATAAGTAGCGCCTAAGTGCAGCGCACCAGCCCTCATAAAAGCTAAGCAACAGGTAACAAATCTTAAGATAGTGAAAACTAGGCTACAACATGGAAAGAGGGGAAGACAAAGTCGGGTTACAGCGAAAGCGACAGGAGCCGAGTACAATCGGCATGGTGAGCTATACTTTCTTATGGGGTACAGTGGCACAGCAATGTCACAATATTTCAGTAGTCTCAAAGGCGGAGGGGAAGAGAAATTACTATGAAAAGCGTGGCTGACAATTTCAGCTTCTTGCCGCGGGCGCTAAGTCTTCGGATGCCTGTCATTGCTTGACTCTCCAGCGCTTGATACATATTTATTCTTCTGTGTACTACCTCACACAGTTGTTTTTGCTACATTTCGGCTCTGATTTGCATACGTCAGAGGATTGTCTGCATGACTGACTGAATTGTTGACTAGCCGGCGGTCTGACAATAACTCTTGATTTCCTTCGTTGAAATTATGAAATCTTATTTTGTGCTTATGGTTAAATCTGTGGAAATGAAATAAATTCAAGTGAATTTACATTTGCAAAGTTCATCATCATGTTTAGCAGTAAAATCATATAGAAGCTGGAAATTGATTGTTATTGTGGCGCTTTTGCGAATCTAGTTTGGCAGCCAAAATGAACTTCTGAACTTTGAGTTGTGTTTATGCAAATTGAGGAATGAACTGGGCGCTTTATTGGTTTATGAAGTGAAACATATTATGGAGTTATGGCTTACAATCTTATTTACCAAAAACTTGCAATGACGGTATCATTTTTCATCATCCACACAACAACAGTGGTCCTGATTAAGATTAAGAGTAAATTTTATGATTTTTATCTGCTTAAAATTTATATGTGAATATTCACTGGTTGGATAAATCACAAAATATCACTGGTTTATCATTAAAGATGGCCTTGTGGAATATGAGCCAGTCGAAAAATAGCTAGGAATAACATTAATAATCCAATACCTTTAATTGCGACAGAATTTAAATAATATATATAAATATGTTTACGGGTTGTACCCTTTCATTCTCTCCTGCTCTTCAATAGCTCAAATGAAAGCTACAAAAACGTCATCAATATAGTATCTGCGGCAATCGAGAAGTGCCTCACTGAGTGGGCATGGGGGTAATGTCAATTCTCGGCCGTCAACAGTGATATGATTACCATTTGTAAAATCCATACCTTGATTTGAGCAGTTTCAATATTGCTCTGAATCATGGCCGTCATCACATTCCTATGCTATGTCTACACTACAATTACTACAAAGCACCAGTTGAAGCTTACCACCATTGTCATTTCCATCATTAACACTCCGACTACGGTGCGGCAGCACTTGACAGCTGCATTAGCCAGCCCATTGTCAGTTGAGTTAGATTTGCCATTGTGCTTGCGTCCTCCTCCGTGTTGCTGGCCGTGCATCGCCTGAAATACATGGCTTTCAATACTTTTTTCTCTACTCTTTCAAGGCGGCATTGTCAATTGGCTCTAATTTGTTTTTGCACTCTATATCCTATTGTTCTTGCTTACAAATCAGCCGACGCTTCATCCCCGGAGTAATGTTCTACGGACACATCGACAATCCATTGGCTGTATTTCTTCTCTCACCTGCTTACTTGTCTGACTTTCTGGCATTATGTCAATTGCCGTTTCCTATAAGTACGATAGCGGAGACCTGTTTGCTAAATGGTTTTGATTTTGAGTTTTAAATGCTTTTTGATTAATTGCACTTGAAAGGGAGAATGGCAGTGAATAAATTCATTGCCACTGAAAGTCATTTGTCACTTTTTTCGATATATTTTTTTTGGCCATTTGTCGCATTCTCAGTGGGAATAACTTGGCAAAGAGGTGATACATTTGAATTGGGATTTGAAATAGATATATATACTCGTTTGTACTTTATTGGAGAGGATTAAAACAAACTCGTAAAAAGGGTTAAATCTTATACGTAATTATACATACTTAAATAACAACTATTTTACGGCAAAAAGCAAGAATTATTACAAATCACAAGATCAGTCCGATAATTCCTATTGTTCGATGGTTCGATGTTATTACAAATCACAAGATCAGTCCGATAATTCCTATTGTTCGATGGTTCCATTATCGGTTATAGAAATTTAATATATGAATTTTAGGCAAATTACATTCATTAATATAGTGATTTCGGTGTGAATATTGCCGTCTTCTCTGTCCTAATGGCGTTCATATAATTTCGTTAAACCAATTTTGAAAATCGAAATTGCGCTTTAAAGGGATATTTCAGTATAGATCATGGTCAGATAACACATGTGAGTGCCAGTTAGGCGGTACTATCATTTTACAACTAGTTTAGAAATTACATAAAATGTTCTTAAATTGTCATTGGTGTACATTAAATTGTTTATTTTTAACTTAACATAACTTTTTTCCATTGCTTTTGGTATTCTAAACGAGCAATTCATTGCTGACTTACCGCTCGCTCTGGCAAATGCACGTGCCGTTTTATATCTGCGAACACTTTCTGAGGCATTATAGCGTAGTTATCTCAGCTACTCCAGTCGTTGTTCACGTTTTTTCTGGAAATTCCACTGTGAAATAAAAGCGAATGTGTTGCAATTCAATTCACATAAAAATCCATTCAGGTGGACAAATGGCCGTTGCATTCGAGAAATATCCGAAAGCATTAGATACAATATGTAGATGTATACATATGTGTATGCTAACCATTTCATGCTTGATAGCTTAACGAGATCTTTATTGCTCTGCTTCAGTGAATTTGCACAATAATCTTAAATTTTTTATCTGTCCAATTATTTGACTGTCTACTATTTGAATGGGCAAATTATTGCATTTGATGACATCCACGATGAGGTCCTATATAATATTTTTGTTAAAGTAAATTTCAGAAAAAATAATAAAATAATTAATCAGAGCTATTTTAATTAAAGTCATATCCGTTTTAAAAACAGTAATTTACAGCTTCGAACAAACTATATTTTCAGTTACATAATATCTATGCTTGTCCAAATGCAAGTCGATCTTCATATCCATTTAAGCTAAATCGCGTGTGCGACAAGTGCACGCTTATAATAAATAACAATATAAAATAAGTATTCAACACGCTTACGACAATACTGTCTGTCTGTCTATCTGGTATAGTTGAACCCACCAAAAACGCTCAATACCATCACACTATGATATACAAATACCAATGCGCCTACATTATTCCCAGCCACTAAGCGCCGCATATCGCATTGCTTGCATATCCCATGAGTCGAATTTGTCTGCTTTCATGGATTTGCTTTCCATCAGCGGATCATTTACTCAAAGCTTCCTCGATGCTTAGGAATTTTGCGCGGCTACAAAAAGCAATTGGAAATATTCATGCACATCCGGCGCTTTGCTCTCGATATTTAATAGTAACTAAAGCTTCGCGAATATCCGCGAAATACCCTTCGATACACTCAAACGAATAAGAATCATGACTCCGAGTTGTACACATGCACTCTATTTATACTTACGAAAGCATATGCAAATATACTTATTTTCTGCTTGCCGCTGCTTAAACTGAATGTCGAAGGGCTGTGCAAAAAAAATTATGAGCATTAGATTTTGCGCACGCTTTCTTTTTTCCATTAAATTTCAAGTTTTAGTACACTCTTGTGTAGCCCGCATATCCTGTTGATCCTTTGAATACAGACAGGAAGTTAAATTTAATGGAAGCGGATATTAGCATGGCAAAGTTTTTGTTTTGGAATGCACTGAAAAAAGGTCAATTAATTTCATTTTTGTTGTTTTTTCGACTGTACTTTGCCAGCAATGTACGACGCCCTTACATATGTATCTTATATGTGTTCTTTAAACATCTACATTTATTATATAAAGTGTTACGAAGTATCAGTAATCGGTATCTGTTGATTTATGGTATTACTTGGTATGCATTTTTCATTGAGGTTTTAGCTGGTGGATTCTAGCAACTTAAGCCACCACTGCGAGCGTAAACCTACTGTTACTTCAGTTATTTAGTATTGTGCTGTAAGCTCAAGCTCAAATATTTATTTGTATATCATTTCCAGTTGATTTACTATTTTTCTTCGTTCTCATTGCAGTGTTGCAGGCGATCACCCAACTTCCACTTGATATCAACACGTAAAATACCACATAAACACAAATCCGTTGTGGCGCTGCACCGAAATTGCATTGAAAATTACAAAAATTCGACAGTGTCTAACAAAGAGAATTAATCGAGGAGAAAAAAATCCGGTTTCCAATGCAGAAAGCGGCAGGAAACGTAAAATCGAGATTAACACTTAAAAGGAATAGCTAGCACGCTGAAAGAACCAAAAAATTGAAAAGGCTTCGGAAGCCAGAAATGCACCTTAGCAAAGCAAAACGGCAACACAGAGTAGAGCAAGAATAAATACAACGCAGTCAAGTGAGATTTTTTCACAGCAAAAAGTCAATAATATAAGCACATAGCTAAGCGATAGTAACGGTTGTTTTATCAAAAAGAAAATAGAATCGAATGGCATATAAAGCGTACGACATTGAAGTCAGTGAAATGTGAAAGAGCCACTGACGTCAGTAGGCAGCACCAACTATAAGAACAACAAAAAAAAAGCGCAATCTGGAAGTGTGGCAAATGCGGTTGCAATGGATTCAGTGCAAAACTAGTTCTAAAGCACTGTGACAGCACGTCACAACTCCGTTGTAATAGAAAAAGTTTCGAAGCAATCTTCTACATTTTGAAATTTTCTGCAGGTTTCTTCGCAACAAAGTGTAGAATACTCGTACATATTTGTTTCAGTTTTCAAAGTGAAAATTGAAAAGGGAGTATCTGCACAAGCAAACCAATGCGAATTAGCAGAAAGAGAAATCGAGAATAGGAGTTTATGGAATTGACAGCTAATGTTTTACGGTGCGTGCTCTTATTTACTTGTGGCCACAAAGCGTAAAATTGGCCTATCATTCGATACATTGCAAGGACTAGCGACGTAAAGCGCTGTTACTTGCTGTTTTTGCTTTTGAAAAGTGTAAATATTGAAAAAAACTCTTAAATAGATTATTATGGAAGTGACTAAAGTTTATAAACCGTGCGTTCGGGGTCTCCAAATGTCAAAGAGCTGTGCAACATTGCAATCAACATGGCGTAAATTGTTGCTGCTAGTCGGAATATTCTTCTTCATACCAGGTATGTTCAGTTACACATAATATGATTTTTTAAAATATCTATATTTTAAGCTTATTTTGAGGTTTAAATGTACTACAAAACCGGTCAGGTCCTCTCAATTCCATTATTGTCTAGAACATTTTTAGGTTTCCATGATTTCGGCTTTTAATATTTTCATTGTCGACTAATATATCAATTGCTTTTGTTTTTTTGGATAGAGGTGTATATAACTGACCTTTCAAGTATATAAAAGCTTTAAATATCCCGTTCTTCTTATTATTAAAGCCATTATAATGACTTGTTACAGTTTTATTTAGTATGCAAATTTCAAAGTTACAGCTCTTTCTCAAATGTATCAAACTTATATATATTCACGCCAACGGTGTCTGGTTAGCCTGTGAAGTGCGCCTGTGAAGTGCGCCTTATTTCGAATTTCAATATTTTGATCACGTCGCGTGTCTGGCTTACTGGAAATACCCCGTTATTTTGTCGTCACTAGAAGCCCCGAAGGACACTATGCGTACTTGTTGTTATTGCTTTTATATTCCCAATTGTTGTTTTTATTGCACTTGTTTTTATTAGAGCAGCTAACATTAGCCTAACTCCTTTGATTTTATGCTGACCAATCAACTTTGAGGTTGTACTTTTCATATTTGATGACCAACGGGACATTTTATGGCGGCTCGTAGAGTAGAATATGAAACAGGTTTTCTCTAGCCCATTCATATATGCTTTCTGGTTACACGCAACGCCCGTGATTAGCAGCTTCTGCACATATTGCCCACATCCAGGTTGAAAAAATTGAACCGTTCCGTGCAGTAGCGGTGTCAGGAGCAGAGCAGCGCCGAATCATACCTACGCTTAACAATTTAGTAGCCGCTGTAATTTTGCTCGACGGAGGGAACTCCGACTATGCGCGTGAGCGCAGGAAGTCGAACATATCCTGCACGCCGTGCAACACAGCCGCTTGGGAAGTGCTCGACATTGCATTTTCAACGCTCCAGCTCTCGCCAATGTACTACTATATGTATGTGCGTAATCACGATTAAACTGTCAACGGAATACTAATTAGATTTTGGATGGCTTTTTTGTGAAAACGTAAAGGGCATGCTAGGCAGTAGCATGCAGCAAAGTTCGCCGACTCAACTAGCTGAAATTACGCACAGCGACGGGGATGGATGCGCATATTTGGTTATGCTATGCGTGTAGTGTTCGTGCAAATTGCCTGGCTGTCGGTCAAAAACCTTTCTTTTTTGGATATGTGCGTGCATGTTCGTCTAAAATTGTGTGTGTTAGTGTAACTTCTCATGCAAATTTTGTTTGAATGCATTGTGATTGATTAATATGGTATGTTCAGGAGTTGCATGTAGATATTCTGTAAAAGTTAGTACTCACACATTCTTTGAAAAATAATTTCATATGAATGAGTTTGTAATTTCAGGTCATTTTTGGATTTAAAGCGTTGATGAGTTGCGTGAAATTTATGAATGCCAATTATTAATATAATTGTATGGATATGGAATATTAGTTGCTAAACTTTTAAGGACTTTTGGAAGCTTCGAACAGTTTTAGTGTATATGTATAAGAAATCTACATAAACTATGATTTATAGATTATGTTGCAAAAGGGATCTACAGTAGTTTTCCGAAATAACGAATACATTAATTGTCAGGACTGTTCGCTATATCGAATTTTTCGTTAATTCGACTACTCACTTAGAGGTATTTTTATCAATAAAAATTAGTTAAATTTCCGTAAATTGCGGTTTAATAAATTATTTTATTAATTATTTGTTAAAAAATTAAAAACCATAACAAAACAATTAAAATCCAATAAATTCTTTCAAAATGGACCAATTCTGACACTTATATTTCTATATCGTGCTGATCAATAATTTTAAGTTTTTTTGTAAAATTCAAAATTTATTCAATTTTCACATTTCTTTTTAAATTTTTTCAAGTTTTATTTCTTCTTTTGGTTAGATTTTTTCGCTTTTTTCATATGTCTTCTTCATGTTGTCCGTTAAACCGAGTACTTACAAATCCCCGATGTTCGTTATTTAAGGTACTCAATGTAACAAATTTGCTTGTTCGTTAAAACGAATATTCGTTATTTCGGAAAACTACTGTACTAGCTCACGTGGTGAATTTAAAAGCATGTAAAATCGCTAAAAAAAAACCTTCAGCTCCACTAAGGTTAATATGCGTAAATTTAAAAAAGTTCCACATGAGAAATACTACTTTATTTAAAAAACTGCAAGGGCTCAAAGGCCTAATAATATGCACAAATTCTTATTACTTAAAGTATTATATGTGGAAACCAAAAAAATTTAACTAAACACAGATATGAACACAAACATCTACATTTAATAAAAATAAAACAAAAGCAACCCTAGAGGTGTCACAAAAGGTGTTACACACCAAATGCCATATGTAAATATTATATAACCTGCCTTATGCTATGTCTTCCCACTAACACTAATTTTTCAATTCTTTTGCCGCTGTCCGACACGGCGTATACGTGTCATGATTTATGCCGATTTGGCGTGACAGTGCAATGTGGTTTGTGTTCGCACATGTTAGCGAATAGCACAACACCAACAATTATAATAACAGCAACCAAATGCCTTGTGAAATGTCAAAATAAATACAAATATAGATGGAATAAATAAACAGTGCTTTGGTGATTTGTGAGCTCAACCAATAACCACAGCAAAAAAATTAAAATAAACAAAACAGAGACAGTTTTTGTTTAGTGAAGCGTAAAAATAAATAAATGAATTAAATTTTGTTTATTTGATTATTATTATAAAATGTTTGAAGAGCGTTTACCTGTATGAGAATTTGCGGATTTTTTTTCAATACATAAATTTTTTTGATATTATTAGAGTAACGAGTCTTAACTGAACTAAATATTAGAAAAACAAAAAAAATATTTTTTTTGCAATTTTTGCTCAAATACCTTATTCATTAGATCTATTATGAGGCCTTAATATTTCCAGTTGAAAGAATTTGTAGTTACAAAGCAAGTGTTCATTTGCATTTAATATTGTTTTCATTTTGTGTATTATACAATATAATACTTTATTATATATATTTTACAAGATATTAAATTATTAACAATATTTTTATTAGTTTATTATATTGAACTATTTTTCATAATTATAAACTATATAATAGCCAACTTATATAAATTAACTTGATATTAAGCTCTTTATGACGGTAATCAAATTGTTGATTTTTGACGGCGTCATTACTGAGCGGTAATGTATGGCAGCCCCCGGCGAATGCTGTTAATTTCATTCTCTATTGAACTGAAATTTCATAAAACTGCCTACACAGTGAAAACATTGGCCTGGTTGTGATAATTTGCATGCATAAGCAACAAAGCTTTAGGCGCTCAACTGAATTTAAATGCAAATAATCGTAAATACTTAATTTCGAAACTTGCAAGCTAATATGAGCATTTAATTTTAAAATTATGCTATTTATGTATTCACTATTGGTGCACGCTTCGCTGAAATTTTATGAACGCATCACACACACATACACACTCGTTAGTAGTGGTAGTAGTGCACAATAATTTGTATGGGAAAGTTCAATGCTTGGGTAACCGTGAGTGCATTCGCACGTTAAACATTTCATCGGTACTTTACACTTTCGCGCACATTAAAGCGTTAATCGCCTAAAAGTACACTACATTTTGCATATGATTTTACACGCCAGCACAGCTGTGGGTGTTCGGTGGCTGGCTGGCTGTCTAGTAGCTTGCGGCTGGCTGCCGCCGGTTGGCGGTTTGTCCTTTGCGTGGAGGCATACCCTTTTAAAACACACTTTGCGGCTGTGAAATTATATTGTGGTCACGATATAAATTCTCGATTTCAGGTAACCGCAAAAAATGGCAAACACTCACATCGCCGTGTGCGATCAAAGGGCAAATGCAATGCAACCGCAGTACCCAACAAAAGCCAATATCGTTTCAAGCCATACAGACATACCTACATACATGCAAGTATATGTATTTATCAACTAATGTGGTTTTTGCGTATTTATTGCATAACTGGCATAGTATCAAAGCCAATAGAAGAGTGAGTTGCGTAAATGAGATGATAGCGAAAAGGTTTTAAAAATAGCAAAGCGGAACTTGCTATAAACACAGCAAAATTAAAAATAGCAATAAGTATTACTATTAGTTTATATATTTCAGAAATATTGCTAAAAACTGAGAACATAAATCTCTTATTTTGGAGGTACAGTGATCAATATCAATATTACTTTTTTATTTCGATTTTAAGTAATTTGTATTGTAGTAGTGTCGCCTTTTAACCTCTCCATACTGAAACTGGTAGATGGAACAATATTACAAATGTTCCAAACACAATATGGGTATACGGTATATGCGCCCTTCTATAGCACACATTGCTGAAGGCCAAGCGCTCGAGGGCATTTCGTGCGCTAAACGGCGATAATAAAGCTTATGTGAGTACTCGAGTGCAAGCACGTTTGTGTAAGTGTGTATGCGCGTGTGGGGGTCGTAAAAAGAGTGCTCCTCGGCAAACGTTTTCCACCAAATCGCGAGCACGCTTACAAAATTGAATATTTCAATTGTCTACTTTTAGGCGTGATCACAAACATATACACCGATACATGAATGAGTCGGCGTTTGCAATGATTTCTGGTGGATTTTATTGGCTTTTGCTGCATTTTGAAATGTGATAACAGACCAGCCGTCGGCATGGGCGATTTATGATTGTTGTGCGCACTCGTGCTTGTTGTGTTTGTTTTTGTGTTGTCTATAACTGTTTTATTAGCGTCACGCAAAGGGCGCCAAGGCAAAATTTTAAATGCCGCTCGTCAGCCGAGACTGAGCTCCGTTTTATGTTTATTAGCCTAGTTTTATTGTTGAAATATGGCAATAAATTGTTAAAAGTCCGCTTGCTATGAGTAAGTGGCGCATATTAAATTTGATGAATCCAGTGTGGTATATTAGCTATAAACTTGGATTGAAATGCAAATTATTATTTTTCTGTAGATTAACCATTTTAGAATTGTCTGTTGTTAAAAATATGTGTGTAAGCTAGCTCTTGTATTCCACCTCCCGAATTTGCAATGCATGCAACATTCTAGGGGGTTAGCCAATTGCTTGAGGCTTAAACCATAATAAGAATTTGGCGATCACATTTTGTTGGAGGTTTGGTTGAATATGTTCTTGAAAAATTGAAAATCAAAACCACGGAGATGGGCATCTATAACGACTTTTTAATGCCCTTAGAAATAGAAATACAAAAAGAGTAAAACTTATTTATACACAAATAAATAGCTTAACAAGTAAGGAAGGGCTAAGTTCGGGTGTAACCGAACATTTTATACTCTCGCAATTTATTTATTTAACTATATTTATATTATATAATACACAATTTGACCCACATATTCGTCATATCTATTATATAAAGTCCATTGAAAATTGGAAACCATAATATTAGGTTAGAAGCACCGAGGTCCTCGTGTTCGATATATGGGGCCTTAAAAACCTATGGTCCGATTTCGGCGATTTTTAGAATGGGGCTGCCACACTATACATGTAGTATTTAAGCAAAGTTCTGCACCGATATCATCACTAGTGCTTACTTTATACATATATTGTAAACTAAACTATTCAAATCGTATTCAAAGTTCTGGTATATAGGAAGTAGGCGTGGTTGTGAAGCGATTTGTCCTATTTTCACAACATTTCATTGGGATGTAAGGAAACTATTACAAACCAAGTTTCATTGAAATCGGTCGAGTAGTTCCTGAGCTATTGTTTTTGACCCATAAGTGGGCGACGCCACGCCCATTTTCCATTTTGTAAAAAAATCTTAGTGCAGCTTCCATCTGTCATTTCTTATGTAAAATTTAGTGTTTCTGACGTTTTTCGTTAGTGAGTTAACCCACTTTTAGTAATTTTCAACCTAACCTTTGTATGGGAGGTGGGAGTGGTTATTATCCGATTTCTTTCATTTATGGACTGTATCAAGAAGTAGCTAAAAAAAACGACTGCAGAAAGTTTGGTTTATACAGCTCTATTGGTTTGCGAGATATGTACAAAAAACTTAGTAGGGGCGGGGCTACGCCCACTTCCCCAAAAAAATTACATCCAAATATGCCCCTTCACAGTGCGATCCTTCATACCAAATTTTATTTCCATAGCTTTATTTATGGCTTAGTTATGGCACTTTATGTGTTTTCGGTTTTCGCCATTTTGTGGGCGTGGCCGATTTTGCTCATTTTCGAAAGCAACCTTCCTATGGTGCCAATAAATAAGTGTGCCAAGTTTTATTAAGATATCTTAATTGTTACTCAAGTTACAGCTTGTACAGACGGACGGACGGACGGACAGACATTCGGATTTGAACTCCACTCTTCACCCTGATCACTTTGGTATATATAACCCTATATCTAACTCGTTTAGTTTTGAGTGTTACAAACAACCGTTATGTGAACAAAACTATAATACTCTCTTTAGCAACTTTTGTTGCGAGAGTATAAAAATAGGCTATATGACTAGTAAAGTATTGAAGTACTTATGAAGGTTCAGTGGTTGAAGCGATATTAAAAAGCGTTGACATTATCAACAACAATAACAAATATTACGGAAATCGACAGAAAGTTCGTTGGTTATGGCTTCCGTTCGAGTCATTAATGGTGTTGCGTAGTTAGATTGTTCCCAGTCTCGCCGTATTTTGCCAAATTTTGCAAATGCTGATGACACTAATGAAGATGAGAGGCATAGTTGCCAGCAGGAATTTTCAGCGTTTTGCTAATTAATTCAAAAAATTAAACGTTCGATCTACGTTTTGACATAAACATCAAATTCATTTCTCATTTTTGATATGAAGATTCAGTACCAGGAACAGATGACGTGATATGTAACAGATTTGCTTTAAATATTTGAAATTTTAAATCTTGCAATTTGTGAGTATCATAGCTTAGAAATTCCTTACTTGCCAGATTATATTATATTTCATTTTTATTTTTGGGAAATACAAACTGATATTAGAAATATCCTTAACAAAATAGCTTTACTTGCTTATAAAAAGTTGGCAACACTGATTTAGTCAGGCCACGAATAAAGCGAAAGCATCGATTACATCAACAACAGCATTTTTTCTGCAACTAAAAAGTCCGCTATTAGCGCACCAAAAACACGTTTGTCATTGAATCAACAAGAAAGCATAAAGGCAATAAAGCTAACGATTTGTATTGCAATTTGTCATGTATGGTTAATTTCCTCCACTCACTACTCACAAGAGAGTGAAAATAGTCTTTAAGATTCTTATTATATTTCTCTTAAGTTAGTGGCGGAAAATTACCTTAAGTTAAAATTTAGTTTTGCTTATTTTCTTCAGATTACTAAGACTTTGACTCACAATCTCTCTTATTAAATTTCACTTTATTTTCGAATTGAATTCTTCGATGAGGCTATTTTGTGTTTATATTTATTTGTCTCCTTATTTTTTATTTCTTTGACTTTTTTTTAATCGTATCGAATGCATTAGAAGCAACATCGGATTAACTCCGAGCGCTCATTGGCAACCATTTACGCCTCTTCAGCTTCAAACAAAAGACATCCCACGCTGCAAAAAGGCAAGCATGTGTTGGCGGAAATCTCTCGAGATATGTGGAAATATCTGTATTTTATTCATTAATTTACCCATCATTAATTAATTAGCAGATTTGCTGGAACGTGCACTACGACACATTGTTCTGTGTGGGTACGCGTGTATGCGCTTATTAACCTCCTTTAATTATGATTAATGGGCTTTAGTTCGAAATGGAGAAGAATGTGGGATGTCTATAAAGTTCGTACTTTTTTAATTTGTACAATTTAGGGGGATATTGGTAAAATATAAAAAATTTAAAAACAGCAATAATAATAAATATCATAATAATAGTTAGCATTTCGACAACTTTTTCCCACATAGAATTTGTTGCACAAAAAATTACTTAAAAAGCAATCACTAGAAAGATATATGTGCTTCTAGGCGCATTAGCTAGCGCAGTGATGGTGATAATTTCGACGCCGAAAATCCGAATACTAATTACTTTGCTGCAGCAAAAATGTGAATGCCATTAAGTTATATACACAAAAGCTATTGAATTCCAAAAGATTACAGTGAAAAAGAGTTGTGAAAATTCCAGCCAAAATAAAAGTCGAGCTCAAATATAGGGTGGACCAAATTCAACAAATTCGATTTATCGAAATTTCTCATTCTGGTGCTGCTGCATTTAAGAGGTTTTAATTTCACAAACATCACAATTACAACAATTTTTATACGCAATTAGTAGAATTCTGTGATACAAAGTGACCCCAAAACAAGGTTACCAAGGTTTATCACTATAATCAATGTGAAAATATGGGCTCTTTGTCAAAATAAGTGCAACACACATAAGGATAATGTTTTATTTAAGAAGTAAGGTTCCTTCTCCTCTCATTTAACAAGTACATTTGTTCATCGATTAAATAATAAATGTGCTTTTGTTTCACCTTGTATAATGCACACTTTACTATTGTATATAATGGATTACATGCATCGATTTTCAGTACAATGCATATAAATTATTGCCTAAATGTATGCTATAAAAAACATTTCGAATTACATAGTTCTGTATATGTATGAGTGTTCGGCATTTATTGTGCGCCTTTATTATTTTTTGCTTATCATTGCGCTGGTCAATAACAAATGGCGACAGTTAAAATATGTTACAACTACATGCACACTCCAGTGTGTATTGTCGTCTTTTTTGCTAAAGCAAGCGGTGGTTGTTGCTGCTGTTGCTGTCAACTGTCTCTTATGCAAATTGTGTCTGCATATTTATTACGTATACACGGCCTGGACGACCGCTAAGCAAATAATTTGTATACGGTTTAATTGTTATGCACTTTTAGGCGCGTTACATTAACAACTACTTCACATAGTTACATATGTACACATGTATGTATGTATGTATGTATGTGCACTTGCCTTTCACTCCTCATATATTTAACAATGCGTGACCGCTTTAAACTACTTTAAATCGAGTGTTAATTAAAAACAGGCTTTTGACATAACGTAAATTTTTATTTTTAATTTTAAAAAGTTGTGCAAAAAAATTGTAACGCTACAACTTTAAATAACATTAAATAAATTAACCTTTTTTATACACTTAATATATTTTTCTCATGAGGCAGTTAACCAGTGAGTAAAATTAAATGTTTAGTAGGAAATAATTTGATTTTTGCGCGAACAGAGCTTCAAATATAAGCTAAATTATACAAGGGTGAGTGAAAACTTTTTAATTATTTCGAGGAATCAATAATTAAAAGACACCGTGTCTGTAAAATCTGAATTTAATACGAGATAATACATACATACCTACATACAAATGTATCTGTATGTGTAGAGGATATTATTTTTAGACTACGAAGTCAAAGGCTCGTTGTGCTTATGGCAGTTGAAATGTTTTCCTATCAATTTCAAATTGCTTCGCCAAAACTTTTCACATAAAGCGTGCGCTCTCGTCAGTTTTCCCGTTAGTTCTGCGCAAAACGTGAAGCAATTAATAGCAAACGCTGTCAAAAACGAAAAGAGTGCCAAGCTAAATATAGCAATAAAACAGAAACAACAAAAAATTAACAAAATATTATTTGTGCTCGTAGAGAGAGCGGCAAGAAAGACGCAATAGACGAAATTATCCAAAACTTGTGCGAACTTCTCACAGTAAGTATACTTTGAAACAGAATTCTCGCACCATATTCCTTCATGCTTTGTCTTATACATTCCGCTGGTGCAGACATAAATTTCAGCGCCGACACCATTTTCGTCAGCATTTCACGTCTCGCTTTTGCACTTGTATTTGTACAATTTCATTTAATTCATTGATTGATGAACGTGTCAAGAACTTATGACATTGATAGTTATAAATTATTCGTCCCACCAAGTGGACATACGTCAAATACAGCGTGTAGGACATATGTATTTGCTTGTGTACATAAGTGTGTAAATATTTGGTATTGACAAAACTAAATTCGAACATAATATTTGCTTGGGCGTGGGAGAATTTAACACGTTTGGTCTATTGCCTACTAATTAGTGTGGGAAACGTTGGGTGATATCGCAATGGAGCGAGAAGATAAATTAGTTAAAGAGAAATTTCTATGATCTATGGTTGCTAAGTGTGCTTGCGTCCTAAAAATAGAAAAAAAATTATGAATTATTCGATGATAAAGTCGCTGATGTTTTTCAAATCTTATTCAATCAGTATAAATAAAGTAATAACTTCTGAAATTAGTTTTTTGATGGCATTTGCTGATCTTTTTGCTCACAAAAAATTTCAACATTCATTAGCGAAATAATATCAAAAGTCTTTAGATTCTAGTTACGAAATAATGACTTGAAATTTGACCTAATCTCCGAAATTATGCATTACAACCATAGCTGTACATGCCAGTTAAGTTTCTCATGCATTTTAAAATGCTTCTCGTAAGCAATACATTAGTGGTTGCTTACTTGCACACTAATGTTTAAATACGAGAGCATATGCGTTTCTTTCTATTCCAGAAAACTATCCAAGTACCTTCTGCTCTATTTTACTTAGTTATATAATTTGTTAAAGGAGGAAGAATCTAATGAAAGGTATGAAGATTGTATCAATTTGTTGTATGCGCAAAATTTGGATTGGATTTAATTTTAGATTTGTGTGCAAGATTGCCTCATTTTGGCGGAAAATTCTGCAACTTTAAGTGCAATAGGAGACAGCGCTTAGTTGTTATTAGTATTTATAACATCAATTACTATTAAATTTACAAAGCGAAGTATTACCGGTTCTCATAAGTTCCAATAACTGCTTAGATAATGCAATTTACACTTCTGTTACTTCTATTTTGCGAACTGCTTTTATGTTGTTAGCTTTTTATACCCTGAACAGGGTATATTAAGTTTGTCACGAAGTTTTGTAACATCTAGAAGGAAGCGTCGGAGGCCCTATAAAGCATATATATAAATGATAAGTATGTTGGACTGAGTCGATTTAGCCATGTCCGTCTGTCTGTATATATACGAACTAGTCCTTCAGTTTTTTAAGATATCGTTTTGAAATTTTGCAGATGTTATTTTCTCTTCAAGAAGTTGCTCATTTGTCGGAACTATCGATACCGATATCGGACCACTATATCATATAGCTGCCATACAAACTGAACGATCGGAATCAAGGGCTTGTATGGAAAACTTCCGCATTTTACTACATATCTTCACGAAACTGGCTGGTGTGAATTATTGTTCATAGAAATAATTTAATCTCCGACAAAATTGTTCAGATCGGTTCACTATAGCATATAGCTGCCATACAAACTGAACGATCGGAATCAAGGGCTTGTATGGAAAACTTCCGCATTTTACTACATATCTTCACGAAACTTGGTGTGAGTTATTGTTCATAGAAATAATTTAATCTCCGATAAAATTGTTCAGATCGGTTCACTAGAGCATATAGCTGCCATACAAACCGAACGATCGGAATCAATGGCTTGTATGGAAAATTTTCGCATTTGACGTGGTATCTTCACGAAATTTGACATGGATTACGGCTTAAGGGGATAATATAATCTCCGAAGAAATAGTTCAGATCGGTTAACTATATAAACATAATGTTTCTTGCAAATAACCTGGCTAAAAAGAGTTAGTAAAATGTTTTCTTTTTATTTACTTACTTTTTCTTACGTCTTTAGATTTGCTTAAACACATAGTTACTAAAAGAAATGTACCTGTGAAGGTTATATTAGCTTCGGTACAGCCGAAGTTAACGTTTTTTCTTGTTCGAATATAAAATAATCAAGTAAGATGAAGTGTGACCTTTTAAAATAAATGAAAGCTTGGTGGGTGAGAACTCTTCCCTCATTTGATTACTTCAGCCAGCTTAATACTTTGCATACATTCGCACTCCGAAAAGTGCAACCGTATTATTCATGGCTTAACGAATATTCGTGCATAAAAGAGCAACGCTTTATGTAATGGAAAAAAGTGAGCAGCCACTGGAAATGTGCAACAATTGTAGCGCAAACGTGTACGAAAAAAACACACCGCAACACTGTATGCAACAATAACAAATGTATACAACAAATTCATAAAAAAAGATAGAGAAACAAAAATTACCAAGGACAACAAACCGAGTCATTTCAATTATTCTGCCATTAAATGCACTCAATTACCGCAGCCCTTCACGGATGCCTTCAGCACCAACAACAATAGCAAACCAGTCGACAATCAGTCGAAGTTACCGACTGTAGCAAACACGACAGTCAATGAGTGTGCAGAGTTCAGTTAGTCAGTCATTCAGTCAGTTGAACATTGTACTGTCAGTCAAAATTGGGCAGGCAATAGCAAAACCAAAACAACAACAACACGAAACAAGGAAACAAAAAACAAAACATTACTTGCTGATGGTAGCCCAATTTGCAATTCTCTTGCCGCTGTGAGCGTGCCACTTAAAACTTTTACTCGTAACTCATCCAAAACATTCCACTGAAATATGTATGCGGTTTAATGGGTGCGGATGAGCGAGGTGTGTGTGTGTGTGTGCGGGGCTTAAAATATCGCAAATACATATACATATGAGTTGTGTAAATGTGACGCTTTTGCTGCAAATGCCTGCGAGTGCAACTCTGGGTGTGCTAAAAATTGCAACAATCATCCGAAACGCTTCGCAAACCATGTATGTATGTCGCCCACTATAGTGTAACACCGTTACAAACGCATTTACACTTGTATATATCTGATACATGTGTATATATGTTAATCCTTGCGTGCATTAACAAGAATGTTTGAATAGCTGTGGCTGTGGGTGTAGGCGTGGGTGCATTAAATTGACAGTAGTAGCTGAAACAAAAGTTTTAAAACCCGTAAACAACACATACATACATGTATTCATGATATAGGCTGAGATCCGGCATTAGGCCCCTACCAAATTGTTCTAGAGTTATATAGGAAGCTCATTCATTTCAGAAAACCACACAGTGGTTATTGATCAGTTGTATAGAGACGACTCCTTACTAAAAATTACAATTTCGGATTATGTTTCGCTGAGCATTTTCTTCCATGACTGCATGACGGCACTTGACTACGGCGTCAATTTCAATATTTGCCCTTGTGCTAATTTATGTGTTAATAAAATCGACAATTGCCGAAACATCAATAAAAATTCCACTAAAATGGAAAGTAAAATGAATATAGAAATGTGGAAATCGCTTAAATAAGTAGGGATATGGGGGTGTATAGCAAACGGAAACTCCGCGGGTATTTCTGCAATGTAACAAAATTCGGAAACTGTGGAATATATTGAGTTGGCTTTATAAATAAGATTTTTATGAGCCAATATTTGGGTAATGGGGTTGAGGAGGTTAATGGCCGGCTTCTTCTGTTTGAATGCCACCATTTCGATATTAAAAGGTAACTGAAAGAGTGTCTATATGTGGGAAGTAACCAATTGAGATTGTACAGTTGGCTTATGAGATATTTAACTTGTCTTTGAGTGATGTCAGGCTATTATTTAATTACAATTTCTATGGAAGGCAAATAATCGTCTAAAGTAATTATAATATATTATTGTTTTCTACACTTTGTCGTCTTTCGTCTTCATATAAAATTAAAGCAAAAAAATTCAAAATTCAATAGTTTCAATAATTTAAATTTTCACCAAATGGTAAACCACATTAATTCCATAAAAGCCCCAATCGCGCCATTGTTCATTCTGCAGCCAACGCCAATCGAATTTAATCGCTTTTGTGCGTAAACAAATTTCATTTTGATTTTCGTTGATTCTTTTTCCGATATTTATGTAAATTTCATTTCCACTTTCCATAATCGTTTGCCATTTCCACTAAACCACGGCTGACACACAATCCTCCCATACAATCAAAATTCATTCATTTTATTCGGCTGCCTGTGCCGAAAGCAAACTGACATAGGACATAGGAATTTCCATTTTTGCCTTTGCGCTAATTTATGTGTTAATAAAATTGGCAATTGCCGAAGAATCAATAAAAATTCCATAAAAATAAAAACAGAAACGAATAATTGCAGAAAAAATATAGGAAGCAACAAAAAACAAGTAAGGAAGGGCTAAGTTCGGGTGTAACCGAACATTTTATACTCTCGCAATTTATTTATTTAACTTTATTTATATTATATAATACACAATTTGACCCACATATTCGTCATATATGTATATTGTATAAAGTCCATTGAAAGTTGGAAACCATAATATTAGGTTAGAAGCACCGAGGTCCTCATCTTCGATTAATGGGGCCTTAAAAACCTATGGTCCGATTTCGGTGATTTTTAGAATGGGGCTGCCACACTATAAACGTAGTATTTGTGCAAAGTTCTGTACCGATATCTTCACTAGTGCTTACTTTATTTATTGTAAAGTAAACGATTCAGATTGTCTTCAAAGTTCTGGTATATAGGAAGTAGGCGTGGTTGTGATGCGATTTGGCCTATTTTTACAACATATTAGTGGGATGGAAGGACACTATGACAAACCAAGTTTCATTGAAATCGGTCGAGTAGTTCCTGAGATATGGTTTTTGACCCATAAGTGGGCGACGCCACGCCCATTTTCCATTTTGTAAAAAAATCTGAGTGCAGCTTTCATCTGCCATTTCTTACGTGAAATTTAGTGTTTCTGACGTTTTTCGTTAGTGAGTTAACCCACTTTTTGTAATTTTCAACCTAACTTTTGTATGGGAGGTGGGCGTGGTTATTATCCGATTTCTTTCATTTTTGGACTATATTAGGAAGTGGCTAAAAAACTGCAGAAAGTTTGGTTTATATAGCTCTATTGGTTTGCGAGTTATGTACAAAAAACTTAGTAGGGGGCGGGGCCACGCCCACTTCCCCAAAAAAATTACATCCAAATATGCCCCTTCATAGTGCGATCCTTCATACCAAATTTTATTTCCATAGCTTTATTTATGGCTTAGTCATGGCACTTTATGTGTTTTCGGTTTTCGCCATTTTGTGGGCGTGGCAGTGGTCCGATTTTGCTCATTTTCGAAAGCAACCTTCCTATGGTGCCAAGAAATAAGTGTGCCAAGTTTCATCAAGATATCTTAATTTTTACTCAAGTTACAGCTTGCACAGACGGACGGACGGACAGACGGACGGACGGACAGACGGACGGACAGACGGACGGACGGACGGACGGACAGACGGACGGACGGACGGACGGACGGACGGACGGACAGACAGACATTCGGATTTGAACTCCACTCTTCACCCTGATCACTTTGGTATATATAACCCTATATCTAACTCGTTTAGTTTTGGGTGTTACAAACAACCGTTATGTGAACAAAACTATAATACTCTCTTTAGCAACATTTGTTGCGAGAGTATAAAAAACAAGTTGAAATGAAAAAATAGTATACAAACCAATAATTTCGGGAAATATATTTGTTACTTCGTAACTGTGGAATGCCACAGCAGCGCAACGGACCTACACACATGTGTGCTATGTGTCAATAGATGGCTCTGGCCCAGGGTGTGTGTTGCACAGCCGTTGCGCATAAAATAGCGCAGCAGGACATTAAGTTGGCCTTCGGCAGTGTTGTGTGTATGCGGTTGTTTTATTACAAGCAACTGGCAGCTAACTTGAAAAATAAATAAAATCGGAATGTGGCAAAGGACTAACTTTTTGCAATTTGTGCACGCTGGCCTTGCGGTGTGGTCTATTTGTTCGGGGGCTGAGCGCCGCCCAGCGCCAAAAGAAATTAGAAAGTAATTTTATATGATTGATTTATAATGCGTTCTCCAAGTCTCTGTGTGTGTGTATGTCGATATCGGCATTTCTTCGGTGTGTAATTTTAATTAGAGCGCGTTCACGCGATATCAAGTAGCCTAAGGTATGCGCGACGAAGGCCGACAGAATGACCTTGTCAACTTTGCTCTTGGTAGATTTTAGGAAATTTTCAATTCCATTTGATTTTCATAATGTATACGTTTTTAGAAAAAAGTGGAATTTTGACATTCATAGAGAAATTTAAAATTATTCTTCCTTTTGCTACGTGCTTTAAGAATATATATTATACTTGTAGAACTATTTTATAATACGATGGACATCTAAATTTTCTAATACAAGTGAGTCTCTTAACAAAAACCTCTAACTAGTTGAACACTTAAGGGAGGGGTAAGGGTTTCAGCGTAAAAAAAAACACTTTTTTTGTGATTTTTTATCTCTAATCGATTAAGCAATTTTGTTCAAACCTTCTATACATTATTGAGCATAGTTTTGACTATGTTCTGTAAATTTTTCATGCAAAAATATTAAACCATTAGCCCGTGACAGAGCTTCCCCTAGGACGTCTTGAAAAAAAAAACAATTTGCGGTGTTCACTGTATTGGTATTATATTTGAAGAAGATAACTATAGTAAAACTTTTGAATAAAAATTAACAAAGTTTAATTTGAGACATTTGTCGGTAATTTTTGGTGCTTAAGCGAATACTGAGTTCCCCTTATACCCATGAATACTTGACAACCAGTGAGCTTCTAAAGAAAATAATTTCATCTGAAGTTAATGTGTGCGATTTTTTATTGAAACATCTAAATTTTAATTAATTTGTAATTCAAAAGTAAGATAAATTATAGTTAAGGCACTTTTTGAATGGAACGAAAATATTCCAAAAAGACTCATTTAAAGTATTTTTTTACGAAATCTTTATCGTTCTGTTGTAAAACATATTACTTCAATTCTCTAACCTTCTTCCGACCACTTTGATTTGCACGAAAAGCATGAAGTAGATGGTGAAATGATTCAATAGGCACTCCAAGTCAATTTAGTGGCAACAAATAGCTTGACCCGGCACTTAAGTGGTTAAGGAAATATTAAGTCAAGCGTGCGCTGTTGCATGAAAGTGGTTGTTGCATAAAAGCCACGCTAAAGAGGCAAAAAAAAAATGGCACTGAAATTGCTCCAGTGAGCAAACGAAATCTTAGAACTAAAAATAAGTAAAAAGCTTAAGAAAGCCCCTTTGATATGTCTATTATGGTTAGTTTAGTTGATTCAAATTAAAGCAAATATATCAAATTTAACCCCCATCTATTTAAGCCATAAGATGACAGCATCTCCTGCGCCGTTCAATAAATATTCTTTCAGGCACTTAAACAATTTAATTAAATCTATCTGTCTATCTCTTAAGTCAACAAAATGAGAGAAAAGCAGCACATTTGCTACTTTACTGCCGTTTGTTTTGCTTTCGAACGAGTTGTTGAAAGTTTTGCATAATTTAAGCTGGCTGACTTGGCTTGTCGCTGCTCGCTGCTCGCCGTTCACTGCTGACTGCATAGCGCTGGCTGTCAGGCAGACGCCTTCAAGTCAGCGATAAAGTTAACTAAAAGCAAAATAAGGCGAATATACAAATATTAAGTAAACGAAAAAGACAAAACTAATATAAAAACAGAAAAACAGAAGCGAAGCGAAGAAGAACAGCAAAGCTAGCGGGGCACGTACTTTGAGCCAAAACGAAGATTGGCGACAATGACGCTGTGGACGTGCGCTACGATAACAGTGCGCGCGGAGGCGTCGGCGGACTGGCTCCGAAGGAGGCGAGGAGCGCGCGCCCGCGTACAAAGTCAAGTGACATCAAGTGACTGTGATTTCATTACATTTCATTTGCTACGTGATTATGCAGTTTTAATTAGAAAAGAATAATGAAAGCGAAAAATAGACGAGAAATAAGATGGCGCGGATAAAAAGGCGACTGACAAGCGAAAGCGTGCACTTGCAAGCATGACAGGGATTATTCACAAAGGACAGCAGCTGGCGCGGAAGTTGCCATCCACTGAAATTATAATAAAGCAGCGCGCTTCTGGCTGCTTGGAAGCAAAAGTGGAAGCTCATATTTGACGGGTGCGGAATAAAAAATTTAAATGATGCAGAATTTGAAAAACAAAAAACTTAAAAATCGTGAAAAACAAAGTAATTGTGTGAACTACTAATGCAACAAAAACAACAAAAACGCAATTGCTAGACTTAGCTCTGATGTATACACACAGACAGCTGTAGATATGTATGTACATATGTATAGGGAGTTGCGAAAAATCACAACGTAATTACATGGGCAAGTTAAGTGTAGTTACATCGATGTTTGTGCTTGCGTTTGTGTTTTTGGATGCAATGCAAAGTTGAAAAGGACTTGTAGATTCGGTTCTTCATTCATTCGCTCCATCTCAGTTTGCAGAACAATGCAAAGAAAAGCATATCAGTTACTTAAAGTTGGAAGAGTTGACAAATTGTGGGAGGTGGAGTGCTCTCCCACCATTGGAGCGATTTGTTTCATTCGTAAAATATTCATAGCATTTAGTTCTTTTAATTTTTGGAAATAAGTAGGTTCTTTTGGGGTATTATTTCTTTTGAAATGATGTTAATAGGTCAGTTGGAAAATGAAATAAATAATATTCTTTATAATTGTTCTTTTGCAAGTTATCAAATATTACGAAGGTTATCCATAGCTTAAACAAAATTATTTATTTAGAAACGGTTTGCAAATTTTGTTAAAAAAATATGAAAATTGGTCTTCAAAGAAAAGTTTGAAGAGATTTTAAAAGCACTTAAAAACATTATTGTCAAAAGCCCTTAAATGGTCATCAGGGATTTTTAAAACACTTTCGTTTCCCTCACTCGGCGGTTAGAGGGGAGCATCGTAGCCGATTCCGATATATTTTGCATAAGATTATGCGATTTGTTACTACTAATTTGAGAATTAAATTGACATACGTTTTCTTAAACCTCGCTAATTAAGTTTTTTTATTAGCTTTAAGGCTTGAACGATAACTGCTTGCCATTGATTCGCTTTTTTACTGTAAATCTTGCAGAGTACTTACGTCTTTTTAGCAAGGCTTGTGATTCCTCGAGAAGTTATTAATGTCCTTTTCAATTCCTACTGCTACAATGCAGCTTTTATTGTGGTTTTGTTGTTTGCTATTGTGCTCGGTTAGTTTGTTATTGTTGCACTTCATAAAACATTTATGATTGTGTGCTGCAATTGCTTGGGCAAAGTAGCGGAATACAAACAATAGCAATGCTGAGGCGAAAAGAGAAGCCAGACCAAATGACAGAAATGAGATGCACTAAAGGAAGAACAACAAAGGCTAGAAAAGTCATTATAGCAACACTCGATATACACATTGGTGTGTGCTAAGGAAAGCGACAATTACAGGACGCGTCGTATGAAGTACATAAAATAGTTTCCTAGCAGGCTGACTTGCATTTCGAACAATGCTGTTAGACGTCTATTGTGTATAAGTAGAGAAACATACACAAATACAAATGGGCGTGTGTGTATGAGCTGGATTATTTACCGTTTGTGCGCAATTTTGTTCCTTTGTATAAGGCATTTAATCGTCAGAGTTAAGAAAATTTGCACATCATAAATTTTTCATGTGCTCACTTGCCATAACTTGAGCAATAAAAGAAAAACTAAAAAACAATCCAAGCAAAAACAATCGCTTTGCTGTGAGTGCAAATGCATATATGCAAACACCGAATTTCTTGCATATGCACGCATTTGTAGCTGAAAGTGGAAGTTATCAGAGTGAAAGTTGCAACGTTTCATGCCGGCAGACAGCATGACATTGCATTCGCCTTGACAAGGTTGGCGGCTGCATGGCGTACGAGAAAGAAGTAAAAATAAAGTGCAATATAAAGTAAAGAGGATGTATGAGTGGCAGAAAGTCAACTAGTAAAGCTCTCAAACGGTACATGCGGTATTAGTTATGTGTATGTGGACTTTGCAGTGTCATGCTAGTTGGCGGCAGAAAATCGGTGCATATTTTTATGTGCATTTCGAGGAAAACTACAAAAAGTGCAAGAAACAAATATCAAGTTCTCTAAGAGATTGCAAATATTTTGTGTGTTTCAAGCCTTTCTGTACGGATTGACAATGTGCACACGCACATGTTATGTAATTTTTATTTTCTGCCAAGAAAAATCAAAAGTGTCGCCTTGTTATATAAAGTAAATATATGTATTTTTTTATTTTATTCAAAACCAACACTAGTAGAGATATGTGAATTTACACCTTTTGAATAGATAGAAGTAATATAGAAACACAGATAATATTTCTCCTAAATTGTTGTATATTCTTTAAACTAATACTTGACTTTTTTAAAAGAAGAATTTGGGTTAATTTTGTCGTATTTTCTTAATTTGTTTTTATTAAACCTCAAGCACGTTCATGGTTCATGGAGAATTTCTGTCAAATTCTTACGCTAGCTAGTTGAAGCTTACCAACAATCAGCATACACAATTAGTCATGTTAATTTAATTCTCGAAAAGATTTCATCATCTGAATTACCCGCATAATTAAATATGAACCTGGTGCCCTCGGAAACGTGATCATTGGCCACAAAGAAGCAGCAAACAAAAGCAAAAAAAAAAGTTCATATACTCTGTATTTCGTAGCACATCCCGCTGACCTTCACGTTGAAAACGTGTCACAAATAATAATTGTGAAATTTTATTATAAAGCAGTCAACCAGCAGGGTCCGAGTACCCTCAAATTGGCAAATAACTTCTACCAAATTATGGCCATAATTAGCCGCCAAAAACGCCAGCAACCAACCCACATCATCGCCTTAAATTATACACCGTGTTGAAAGAGCAAGCCAAAGCAACGCTGTTAAGGGCGAATATTTGGATAGATGACTGCGGGAAGACAAATATTTGACCAGCGAACTGCTTTTTGTCATATTCACTCGACATTGTCATTAACACGGACAACATCTACGTCAGTACCTTAGTTACGTGCGTACGTATGTACTATATATATTCAGCGAAGAAATTTCAACAATGAAAATTGTTAAATCTCTGAAATATTATACTGCTAATTGAAATTAACGCATAATTTCTTCTGTCCTGCATTTGTAACACTATTTTCTTTTTTTTACATTTATATTTATTTTTTTATTAGAATTCGAGAAATAAATTTAATTTTTTTTCTACAAATAAAGTATCCGCAGTGGCATCCATTTTAATATTTTATTGTAGTTGCACTTGTTTATGTATTTTGTAAACAATTTCATTCCATTCACAAATACCTGACCTGATTTTCTTTAAACTTTTCAGTCAAAATTGTTCTTGAATAATTTTGTCAGAGATATCTTTAAGCACAAATTAGAGCTGCAATCTTAATCTTATTGTGGTAGTACTTACTTCTAGTAATGTAAATCCTATTAAGTAGTACTATGCTATGGATACTATCGATGTTTCAAAGCATACTATCGAAATCATCGTATTGGACCACTATCGATAGTTTTTCGGTTCTAGCACAAATAGCAAATCAGAACTCGAAACAAACACATAAACCGGGTAAATTCAAAATTTCAAATCGTCAAATATTGAACCATAGACAACGTATTGTTTATCAAATGGGATTACTGATACAGACAAAAAGGCAAGATATTTTGCTACGTCGGTCAGATTAATTATAACAATTTATTCTAAATTGGAAAAACTCGAAAGTCCAACTAACAGACCGATAAATGAAGTGCACTGTTACATATACTGTAATGCTTATGTTCGTCCAAGTTCATTAGCACATCGCTACACATGCACATAATTGGTGTTATCACCCACTTTGGTGCATGTAATGATATTACTACACTACAAAACGAAATGTGACGCCATGTAAGCCCCTCAGTTCTGGAGTACTCGCAAACACAACTGAAATAACGAGCTTTTCAACAAAAAGTAAATGAAAACAAAAAGCAATAAACAAATGAATTCATCTAGGAATCTACTGTTTTATAATTTTCCAAAACAGAAAAAAAGCACGACAACCACCCGAAAGGCATTAAAATGGCAAAATCCCACTGAAGTAGTGCCAAAAACTGAGCAGCTGGCAGTAAAATGGAAATATTTGAAATGCTCACGAAAAATAATAACGTTGATGGTGCACCATGTTCGCAAATACATGCTTATAAATATACACTTACGTATGCAGAGACAAATGTATGTTATTATTTTGGAGAGCGCATTCGTGGCAAGAGAATGCTGGATGAAAGGCTTGGGTATAACAAATAAAATTTAATTGCCAAGTATTGCGCTAATTAGCACTAGAATAAACGACCTCGAACCTTTGTGTATGTGCAAATGTCTGTGGCAGTTAAAGTACGTTTTAATACACCGTATATGTATGCCATACATACGTACTTGTATCTCCGCCCACATCGAAGTAAGGGCGCGGTAAATTTAATCGTCTAAATATAATAAGAAAAACAATCATGTTAGGGTTCAACGCTGCCACTTGTGCACCCTCACTCATATCCTCATTTAAGTAGACATTTGCTGGATGCGAACGAAAAATAACAAGCTGCACTTAGGGAACATCAGCTATACAACACACAAGCATACCGGTTGAGGGAATTAAATGAAAATAAATGACTTTCCCCTCACTGTAGCTAATGAAAAACTTGTAAGCTCTGTAGAAGCACCACTTCAGAAGTAGGAATTTTACTCCTGTTTAGAACTAGTCTAACTTTAACGCTTCTAAAACATGCTGTCTAATATTCATTTTGATCTGCTTTTGTGAGATATTATGTGTTGGTACAGAAATTAATATACTTTTTGGAATACAGGTGACATTTCTGTTTTAGGCGTAGACCAATGGGAAACAAGAATTTAGTTTGAACAAACAAGAAATTAGTTCTATGTTTACAGGATGAAATCTTCATTAACGGGATGTTTCCGTAAAATTGTTTTTTGTTACTTTGTTATTGTTAATGGACAACATAAATGATATAGACATTATAGTCACGAATCTGCCAAAAATAACAATTTTTTTATTTTCTTTTCAGGTAATTACAGTCTCTACATTCTATTATATATAATGGTACGTATATCTATAGATCAGTTATGATTTTAGTGCAATCACTAGTTCTCAAATACTAAAGCTACTTATTAATGATCTTGATATAAGCTTTAGCCAAAGAACCCTTTATTACGTTAGTGTGAATTTTCTACAGTATATTATAAATCAGCCTCAATATCCTATAAAAATTATCTCTCTTTTGCGATTAAACTTTAGCAATTTGCTGTTCAATGTTGTTTGAAATTTTTCCCTAGCTAAATGTTTGACCAGTAATTCCATTCCTCTTTTGAGTCTCTCAAGCAGCAGCTTTCAAATATAGTTCAAGTTATGATATCTACCATACTTCTACTGAATAAACACAAAACTTCAATGCAAATCATTTCGCAACTGAGTGCTACTTCGGCAGCACCATCACTGCCGGCGACAACTGAAACCAACTGCATACTTGTCCGCCTGCTTTCTAGCGCACCCGGTCGCTGGGGTCTGGCGCATGTTGATGACGATTCAACCGCAAACTGCACCAATGCTCCACAACAAACCAATCAAGCGTGAATCGTATCGGAGATTAAGCTGACAATGACACCGGCACAATCACCAATGCCAGCGACAGCGACAGCAGCGTGCACCATAACTGCTGTTGATACGGCTGCCATTCTATGTTGATCTGAAACGGAAGTTGTTGAATTGGCAAACGGTCGATGTGGCACCACAAGCCCACCCGCATTGTTTCAACGGCCACAAAATAGCATCAACTGGAGCAAAGATCCTGTGAAATGCGCAAGTAGAATGGCGGCTGCGATATGCTTAATGTGCCGTTGAGGTTTGTGATGTATCAGCGATGTGGTTTACTTTGATGTGGAATTGATTGTTTATTTAGTTATATACATACATATATATATATTTATTCGAGGTTATTTATCTGAAATTTGTGGACTTCTTTTGGTTGCCTTGATGTCTAATTGTTTACACCAAAGTTGATCACTAAAATATAAATATGTACTTGCATTAGAAAAGCAAAATGAAATGTTTCGGAATACACTCGTTCATGGAGTCAATGAGCAGGAATACCGTGTCTATAAATGAGCTATTCTCCATTGAGGTGGAGATGTGTGTGTGTGTGTATGCAAATTGTGTGCCTTACTGAATCAAATGCCCGATTGAACGGACGAGCGATAGCGTCATGGATGTCCTGAGCACAGACAGTATTAATGGCAAAGCAAATGTGTCGGTACACAATGAAGGGGGCCAGAGGTGTCGGGGAGCTGTTGTTGGCGCGAAGTGTCTATTTAACTCTTGTGAATCAGTGAGCGAAAGGATGAAGCTATTAAATGGGTTGCAGCTCTGATGAGCATTGGCGGCGTTGCGCCATAAAAATCTGTGCTCATTGAAATAGTCAATGATATCATTTTGACTGCGCGATTGATTGCCCGCGTTTAATCTTGCAGGATTATGTTGCCACTTATTTTCAATTTTAGGTTCGCTTCATGTTGTTTATGTGCAATTAACTGTACCATTAACGGGGATGCTCGTCAACAGTCGCGGTTTGGTATCCGTAGAAATGTTTAATGTGTTTATATATGAATGACTGAGCATAGAAAATGAGAACCAAACTTGATTTATATTGGCCGATTTTCTGGGGAGATATGCAAATTGGCTTTAAATGGGAATGGAGTCACGAAATTTGGAATTTGAAAGAATAAATATTTAAGAAGCCACACTGTTACATATTTCTGGAGAGATCCCAATCCGTAAAAGATGACTCCTATTTCAAATCGATTAATACTGTTGCTGTCACTTGTCAGCTGTATAGATTGACCACTCAGAATACTGAACCGCAAACAGATACATTTTGGAACAGTTTCAGTTTACTCAGAGTGCATACTTGGAATTATCTGTAACGGCAAATTATAGCTCTAGTGTGAGATCGGTTAATAAAATTTCAGTAAATGTCTTTCAACAAGTGTGAAGCGTGCGATAATTTTAAAGCACATAAACTCAATAAAAACGAAATTGCATATGCTTCTCATAATCGAAAGGGGATTACATATGAAAAGACATGGAAGAAAGGAAATTACGAAAAAGAGAATATTAAGTTGTAATACCCTAAAGCTGCCACACATGTAAATATCAATGCTTCATGAGGCCTCTCAAACGAAAAGAATATAAACATGTACACCTTCTCATGCACTTCGTGGAATTTTAATTCGGTTATGTAAATGAAAGCTGCGAACGGCGAGACTGGGAAACGGAAATACTGCTGGAAATGGATAAGAGAAACATACACTAATATTACCAAGAAATCGAGAGGTATATAAGGACCACAACTAGACGAGAAGAACATACGCACATTCTGGGGCTCAGGAAAGGAGGAACAGCAAAAATTGCACCAATCGACAAAAACAACTCTTGTACCATCAGCAGTTGGGCAGAGAAAAGCGCCACAATTTAAACGTAAGACAGCATCAAGCCTGGGTTAAAAAAGGGAAAATTGGCAGAGTATAATCAAATGCTACTTTGTTGTTGTTCATTTTTCCTTGTGTATCCCTGTGCTGTGGAAGCACATTTTCATTAGCTAAAAGGAAGATGATGAAGAGAGAGTGAAAAAATGCAATAATTGCATACGTGCACAAGAATACTTATGTACATGTACGAGACCTTCACTTGGTTAACTACTTTCATGTATGAATACATGAAAATCCGCCGCTTGGCCGCAATGGTGCCAAAGGTGAAAAATGAGAAAAAACGGATTGCAGAATAGTTGTGTTCGCCGCTATCAGCTGCAGTGCAGCACAGCATCGAGCTGTTAACCTCACCTACAGGCGCTCCCTCTATTGTGTTCTAGCGCTCTTATTTCGATTACGACTACATTAAGGAGGGATGTGGCAAACTCGCACTTGCATACACAGTTCTGTGCTATAAAAATAACATTCTTGCCTTATTCTGGGAACAGTATGTACTTACTGTTAGTCCTTCACGGGATCACATGATTTTCTAATTTTTTATATAACAGTGTTGTTAACGCCATGAATAGTTTGCAAGAAGCCCTATTGGCTAGAAAATGATTTCAGATTCTGTGTATGTCTTCATTCTCTACAATATGGTTTTTCCTTAAAAGCTTAGCACCAAATGTGAGCAAATTGTTTCTGAATATCACAAATGGTATAGCCATATCACTCTTTGCTTTAATAATTCAATTTATATGTGATGAACTTCATTGGTGGTACTTGAACAATAGATTTGACGTTCTGCAATTTCCTAGCCCCGACGACTTTTTAACCAACCTTCACTCAGATGCGACTGAATGGAGGTCGAAAGTGGTCAACCTCATTTAGTGAGCAACTTAAGCTAGTTATTTATGTCTTGGCCCTTTACCGTTGGAAAATCACGATGGATTCAGAAAGAAAACACGTAAAACCTGCAGCTGTAGTACAGTTACACGAGCAAACTAGTTGCATTGTCAGCAGAACATCTTGCAGCTAATATACTTGCCCACGTTGTGTGCATTTTTCAGGTAGTCACTTTCTGATAATATTTTTCTTAACTTCTTTATAAGCGTTTTCGTTGCTTACACATTTTCCCATCTATTCTGCTGCCGCTTTGCTGCTAATACCTTTTTTTGCTTCTCCCACCTCTAACCCCATTCGGTGAACTACAAATCAGACCTTCGGTTTTTATGCGGAAATGAAGGTATAAAGTTGCCATCGCAAGCAACTTTGTCATTTTTAATAGACTCAAATTCCGCAGAGTTTATACGCTGCCTATCTCAGGTATCGTAGAGGAGAGCGCGCGAGAAAAACGCTGTCATTGTTTGCTCCTAAGTTGCCCATATTTTCTGCCAGCATTGCGTATAGGTTGTTGTACACACCACCGCCGTGTGCTGGTGGGTACAATCGCATGTGCCGTAGCCAATTTAAAATTGCCAATATTGATTTATTATAATGGCGCGCCGGTTAGCCGGGTGGGTTTTACTGCTTGCCTGCGCCAAAATCGCTTTCTGCGACCTCCAATCGCTGCGTTGAATATCCATTTGGGTTCCTGCATTACACACCTTTCTGCTGACTGTTTATAGCTGAATTTCTTCATTTGCCGCGCACACACAGGAAGAGCTTACATTTGCGCTGCTTCCTACGCCGTAGCATAGTTGTAGGCGCACACGAGTTGCACTTGCTGAATTATGCTCTTTTAAGATCTCTCTGTCTGCCACACACGTTCGCCCCTACATATTTACCTTCTGATTCTAGTTTGTTTGCGCTAGCCAGGCATCTCTCAAGTGTTTTGTAATTTATTAGCTGTGAGCTCCACGATTTTCCAGCGCTCACTGCCATATCAATCCTCGTTATTCTAGTTGTTTTCCCTTTGAAATTTGCCTTTCTCTCGCGTTCTCCGGTTTCTGTGTGTACATTTCTTTATTTTGTGGCAATTTAATTTAATATTTGGCGGCGCGGCTTATAAATTATGGTAATTCTGTGTTGTATATTTTCTTGTCGTTAGCTGGGAAATGGGCGAAGAATTCCTAGCGGAAGTTGTAAATCGGTTATATACGAGCGTAATTACTCCAATCTATTAATTCATGGGAAATTCTTTAAGGAACAATGTTGGCGTGGAGTGGAGGCGGTTTTACTTGATAACAGGAATTAGGAATTCATAGCTAGTGTGACGAATTGAGCTGAGGATTGGCGAAATTAGTGGGAGACTTCTGGGCTTATCTTAAATTGCTATATCTAAAAAGCCGCTGAAATGTTTGGTGTTTTATTAAATTTAATATTTCTTCATATTCTGAGCTTAAATTATTTTGAAATATAAAGCGAAAATTTAATTTTTGTAGCATATTATACCAAAAATGTGGTTTCACAGTTATTACCCCTTTTCTATATAAACTGAAGGTCAACTATATATTTCCAATACTTCATTGCAACTGTGACAGTTTCTAAAATAGGTTAACCAAATTGAAAAGAAATGTGCTCACGTAGCTACAAGATATATATCAATATATCAATGTTGAATATACTTACATAGATGAGGGTAGTCAAATGTATTACTCGTAAGTTATGTCGTACATCGGCGCACGTGTGCAAATATCAACCGCTTCAGTGTCATTCGTCCCCAATCATATAAATTCACAACTCATCTTCATAGAATTTGAGATGTTTTATTTTATCTTGCTTTCCCTATACACTGAGTATACATACTTATATGCATTCCCCATTATTTTAAATATTTTTTTTATTTTATTTTTTTATACGAAATACATATACATATATGTGAGAATCGTAGTCACATGTAAATTGTGCTTTCTGCTGATTTCCGTTGGCAACACGTTCTCACTTTGCGGATATAAGTTGATTTCCCCATAGCGTTGCCGTGATGCATAACCCTTCTTCTTCGATGCATGTGTATTTTATACGTTCGTATGTGCACAGTAATACACACTCATATCTGCGACAGTATCGCAGTTGATACTTTTACGTGAATGCATTTTTAACTTCGGTTTCAAATTCACTGTTCAGTGGCTAGCATCGTATTTATATTCCCAAGCAATAAATACACTTGCCCCGTTGCTGTTGTTGTTCTTGTAGAGGTTTTGATTTAGAATATAATTTGTTTAGATATGCATTAAAAGAGCGAGAGTTTTTAATGTCAATACTTGAACCATTATTCCGTTAAGTTAGCTAAAATCTACATATATGACTGCTGAGAACTAGTTTGATTTTTCAATCATCAAAAAAAAAAATGAGTGAAAAAACAAACATATAATTGTTAGTGTAGTTGTAATAATCGATCAAAATCAGTTCACAACTTACTCTCGAATAATTTATTGATCCCGGTCAATTTGATAGCTCTAATGGATGAAATGGTATTTTCTTACCTCAAGTATATTCATTATACTGCCATATATCTACATACATTCACTGCAGGAAATAATATATCAATATTTTTGTTATTTTTTAACGTACTTAAGTCTTGCGGCTTATTTAGATTTTTTTTTGCAAAATTTACAGCATATCATTTTTTTTCACCCACAAAATTTTTCGATTTTTTAATGTAGTGGCATTTAAAAACTTTACTAATAAAAAGTTTTTTCAGCAAAATAATCTCTGCGAAATTCGGCGACCCCTCTGGAAACCATATTTCTTATTTACGATGCGATTTATATCTTTACATGCTGTTAAGATTATTTATGACAATATGTTAATATAAGTATGCCATCTCGTACCTACATATTCGTATATGTTTACTTATGTAAATTTTGTTTGTTTTCTAGGCAGTTTGAAAGCAATGACTTTTAACTTGTACTATACCAAAGTAGATAAATCTCCATGAGTTTGTTTATGAGAACCATTAACTATTCCACACCAACTTGCTTCACTGCCATCCACAAATAAAATTATCATTTATTTAAGGAAAGCATAAGCAAACAAAATGCAAAATGAAGAAGAAATTATTTATTCAAATATTCATAGAAATATCCATATGCGTGAGTTGTGCACCAATACACCGGCGACAATCTGGTTTGGCTACAACTAAAAATGTAGTGTTGATGGTAAATAATAATAAATTTGCATTGAAATAGTTTGCTGCGCCCAACTGAATATTTTTAAAATCCATGCGCTCCTTTTATACCATTTCCAGTTAGAGAACGTTACTTGCCTACTTTTTATCGCATTGAACACGTATGCCTACTTGCTGGCATTGCACTTGCTTGAGCTCACATGCTGTGCACCTGACATTGTATGTTCCAAGTCCTTTGGCGTTTGTTTGCCTTCTTTAAGCAGTCAATGTCAAATTACCTCAGCAGCGTAAGTGGAACGCATAAATCTTATCTTTGATTGCCGTTACTTCTCTTCAAGCACCGTACGAAACTGCTTTCCCTTAAAACAGCGCATATCTTTATTTATATGTACTGCCCTTGGCGCTTTACCGCAGTAAAAGTGTAATTCAAAACTTTTACTTTTTTAGTAAAGGAACACATCTGCATTCTCACATCTTCTTGGTTGATACATTAGGGGAATCTATGTACCACCAGCCCGAAATCATTACGGTTGTCCGCACAGCTTCACCCACTTTTCAATGTTTTTATTTCTCTATTGCGATGACTTTTTAAAATCTTTGCAATTCATTCTTGTGGCATATTTTATACTTCATGCTTTCTGGGCAAAGACATACTGGCGTTTCGGATGACGCCTGCTCACACACACGCACACACACACAGTTATAGCGTGTGTAAGTGGCCATAAATGCTAGTGAAATCGTTTGTGCTATCATATGAAGGCCAGCATATGACAGGGCTTTCTGAGCTATTACGCCATTTATTTATTTTTTTTCCTTTTGTTCAGGACTTTTTTTGCATGCTCTTAGATATTATTTTTCTGTGGATATTTGTGTGTGTTTGGACATTTATTTGTCCAAAAATCAGTTTGATACAAATAAATTAATGGCATATTTGAATTGGAGTTTTATAAACTAATTATGAGCATCCTAAGCCTGATCTTATATTTTGCCTATAGTTTCAATCTTGAAAAAGAGGTCTGATCTCTACAGCTCATCTTCCTCCTAACACTCCAGGTGGAAGATTCTATACGATTGTCTTGTTTTCAGACGACAATTCACTTTCAACACTCTATATTTATTGAATAAGTTAAATGAAGATATATACTTAGCCCTTGCATCGCTATTTCAACGAAAGTAATGTCGGTCATAAATTATTACCGTTGCTTTACACGCTTTTAAGGTGCTTGGTGTGGGGAAATTGCTCGAAGTGTATAAGGTGGTAACTTTATTATTTTTAGCAATTATGGTCTCGCGCAGCTAATGATGAATTTATATGGGCACCCAACAAATGTTGATAGAACATAAAATTCGCAGCAAAACTTTTAAATCATTAAAATCACTTAGAAAATCTGCAGACTACACAAAAAGCAGTTCACGAAAACAGTATGTGTATATAAATTATGAACAGAAACAATTACGTTATGAAGTTAAGGCAGTAGACAGCAAGAACACTATTATAAAAGTGAGCTAAGGCGGAAGTAACAGCGAAATTATGTTTATAAATTTTCCAATGCCGCAGTGCCATGGCGTATCCCCCCGCCGCATGCCGTCGTTCGTGGAAGGCCGGTAATTCGGGAGCACATCGGCAAATGTGTAAATGCTGCTGTGCCGCCAGGTTGCACTAGGCGCTTGCTACTTACATACATACATACATACGTATATACCATGCGCTGCGGCATGTGGCGCACATTAAACAACCGCCAACAAGCATTTATCAAAATTCTATTATATTTCGCCAGTATGGAGCATCGAACCCACTTACCTATGCAACCTGCCGCCGCCGCCTCATCATAAATACCGAAGAAACGTGTGAACGCGCGAATTCCATCTTTACCGACTGCCACCTTCTCGTAGCTTTGCAGCGCTGGTGTGAGGCAACTGTGTGCGAGAAAGCAGCAGGTTGGCGGTTGGTTTGTAAAGACGCTCCTCGGAAGTTGCCGGCACAGGCGTTACCGGCGACGCCAGGAAAGTAACTACATTAAGCGGCAGGTGGTAAAGCTTTGATGGCATTCACGCATACGTACACATACACAATGCTGCATGCATTAGTGGTCTGTGCGGATGGGGGTGTGTCTGTGTGTGCGCACATTTAATGATGGCAATGAAGGTGCCTATGGGACATTAAGGCAGCTACAACAGCAACAAGAACAAAAATAAAAACAAAGCTTTACGTTCGTTGCAGCTGTGTATAAAATAATAGCAACAGCGATAGTATGTCGACGAATGCAAAAATCTGGGAAAAAGTGTTTTTTGTGGAGTTCTAAAAAAAAATTGCAACCAGCATCTTTACCTATATTCCTTACAATATTACCTTTATAACGAGAAAGGAACCTTTACATTAGTGGGTTTCTGTGGCAGACACAACGAAAAAAAATTAAAATACAAATAAAAAGTTATTGAAACTAAAAAGTCAGAAGAGAATCCAAAGTTCGCATGAATCTTCACCCATCTTTTCTCGAGAGTGATAACTATGTAAATTGTACTAAATAGATGGAACTAATTACGAAATGTAAACGATGCCACTCTCTGAGCATCCCTGTGGTCACCTCAAAATTTTATCTAAATCGATTTAGCCGCTTTCTAGTTAAAAGTAAATTTATCCTCCTCCGAGACTTCTATACACACTTTAAAATTTCTGCTAAACTATCTCAGTTATTCTCCCTCTCATTTTATAACGTGCTGTTATTGTTTAGAGTTATACAATCCGGATTATTTTGTTTAAATATCCATTAAAAATTTACATATATTTTCGAAACCTTTCTCTTGGCTTTATCACTTTCATCACCAACAAGCGCGCCAGAAACACAAAACGTGAAGACGGAGAAAAAATAAAGTCGACGACAGTTTTATTGTCATTTAAAAAGTTTTCTCATAATGGCGGCACTGCTTAGTGGTATGCATAATTTTCGGCAGTATTGCCAAACCAAAAAAAATTCGGAAATTCGGAGACTTTTTATTTTATGATGACAAATTCATATATTTATCTGACATTTATCTACTTTACTCTTACAGTTAATTTCAGTAGATGCATTAAGTGCATATAATGATTATTATTCATGTATTTTTGAGTCTAAAGCTTGGAAAAATAAAGTACTCGTACCAAAATTAAAAAAAAAGCATACGCTGTTTTGTTTGACATTTTGATAATAATTATCCTTTTATGAAACCAATATTAATAAACTTTCGTTATCAATTTGCCGTCAAGTTGTTAACGAAATAATTATTGTCCTCACTAATTTATACCAGCTCTTTCGAAAGCTTCCCTGTGTACTTGCTCCTTCTATTTCAACTAAGAGGATATCAATGATTTCAGTTAAAATTTATTGCCTAACGATTTGTGTGATTATTCTGCAGTGTACTATTTGATAATTTCGCAATAATATAAACGAAAAAAAATGTTGAAGGGAATGGCAATTTATAGTAAGCTAGATACGTACGCACGTCTGAGAATCTTATATTACTAAGCAACTTTTACGCATTTTCATTGTGACCACCGAAAGGGAAGAGCCTATTGGTCCCAAAGGAATCGTGGTGCTGATAAGATACCAATTACGGTAGTCAGCGATGACTTAGTGTGTTTGTGGGCCGATAGCGCGTCCACTTGTTTGCGCCACGAAGTAATTGTGACAAGTATGGCCTCGGTTAGCGACAAGCAATAAATTATGTCGGAGCTGTGTACGACTGAGGTGTGAGTTCAGGAAAGCGAAGGGGTACATCTCCCCCTCATTGTTTGCATAGCTCTAAAACTCTTTGCGTAAACAAATTCTCCCATACTCGTTTTCCGGTATCTTCAATCGTTTATATCAGCGAAATATGCAAATGTATATTGGATATCCCTAAAAATTTATGTGCAAACTATGTGACAATGTTGTAGTTGAAAATTTCGTATTATGATTACCCATTCTATGTAAAGCTTGGTTGTTGTGAAGGAGCGTCTAAGGTTTCACTTGCATTTGCTGATTTAGCTTCTCCGATAGGAATCTCCTTTATTGTTTTAGTATAACATTTTGTTTGACTGTACAATAATTATTTTCATTTATGCTGGCAGGAGTAAAATGTGTAATATTTCAATAATTTAGAGCGCTTTATAGGTGTTAGTGTGATTTTATGGGAGTTCATAACACCTCTAGGAAAGATGATAAGTAGGCACTTACTTTATTTAATCTGGTTTTAAACTCTCCCACGGTTGACGATTTCGCTGCAATCAGTCGCATATTTTAATTAAAACATTCAGGCGTAGCGTGCTCATTTTTAACCATTTCATATTTCCGGTGCTGTGAGTTTACGAATCTGTAAATGAAAAAAGTTATTTGTCAAATGAAATGTAAAATAAGTAAACTATCATCACTCAGTGGAACTTTCATTTACCGAATCACCGAGTCAAGCCCAACAAGCAAGTAGTTAATTGAATTAATTATTAATTAACGTGAAATTAATATAATGGCAAAATAAATGACAATTTGTCAGCTGTCAGCTGATCTGCTCTGGTTTGGTTTGGGGCGTCGAAACGGAATTACACTTTTTTGCATTATTTATCAGTGTTAACTTCCATTTAATTGTAGAACCTTAGCACATTTCTCTTTTTTATTTTTATTTTCAATTTCAACTTTTATCGTGTGTGGGTGATTTTCGAATGTGTGAGCGTGTGCTGGCACTGCACTGATATATTTGTTTATGTTGTGGTGCTTGACTATTTGTTTTATGCCCACAAAAGCCACAAATGAATTGAATTTTATTAATTAATTCAATTCACTTATTCGTTTGGTGCATTCGCATAATGAACGCCCACATATAATTTATGCAAAGCAATGCGTTTGGGTATTAAATATATGAACGTACGTTATGTGATTGTAGCAAAGTATTCTCTTTTTAAATCATTGAACAGCACAGTTATTAAATCTCGAATGTGTTGTGTGTAAAATACCGATTATGGAGAAAGCTTCTGACAAAGGCTATTCGGAAATGATTTTCGGTTCAATCTCGATTTTGATTATTATGTTTTATTTAACGAATATTTCCTCTTTTTCTATAGGTGGACACAGAAAATATAGTATCTCGTTGGCAGTTCTAAGATATTTCTGTTTCTCTTTGAGGAGTAATGTGTCAGAATGAAATATTTTTGGTACCTAAGGCGGGCAAATATGATTTTTGACACAGGTTTACTACATAACTAATATAAAATAGCAAATTGGTACACTAAAAATTAATTGTCAAGTATTTGCCATCGTAGCACTGCATGCGTATGTACTACAATACAACATAATACGTATTTATTGTTTCAGTTGTAATGCAATTTGTTAAATTATTCACATTATAATGAAATGAGCCATGTGGAAAACATAACAGAATTACATAAATACCCAATATGAATAAAAAAAATTTGTAAAGTTTGATGGCATAAAAAATCAAAGAGTTTAAAAAAATGGCATTTTTAATCAGCTGCCACTTCCGATTTCCGTTTCCGGTTACTTTGTCGCTTTGTGATTTGCCATTTGAGTTCAACACCACCGCTATTTGCTTGCTGTCACCAGTGAATTTCTCTGTAACTGTAGTTGTCAGTGCTGATTGGTCAGCTATGATTTAAATAAAATTAAAAAAATTATATATTAGCCGTATACTGGTTAGCATACACATATATGTATATACATATATACATATGAATATTTTTTTAATTGTTATTATAGCTCGAGTGCGTAATTGGCAAATAAGTTTAAATATACAAATTAAGTAGATTGTGTCAATTATATGGTATTATATCATCCGCTTAAGTTCAAATTATAAATTCTATAGCAATAATTGCATTTGTTAGCAAAAAGTAACAGTAAAAATATAAAACTGAATTGAAAAGCTAAAAATCACTTCAACAAATTTTTTTAGGCAATCGAAATTGAAATAAAAAATATTTTTTTCAGAAATAGTTTTTAGTGAAAAAATGTATAATGCTTCTATATGGGTATGATAATGAAGTTAATAAAATATTTTCAACAGTTAATTAGTTACAAAAGTAACAATAATAACAAATTATCCTTCAGTTTTAATTTTGTATTGAATTGTTGAGCAGTTTTGTTGTTGTGGCTGAAAACTGGCGCGGTTAAGTGCATATCACATATCAGTTTATCTAGCACTTAGTTGAGAATTAGCATCATTTTTTTATTATTAGCTGAATATTGCTAAATGAGAGCTACTCAATCAAAGTTATTTAGCTGAGTACCTGTTCAATCCGCACACAAATATCGCTTGTATTTTCAACGCAATTGCAAGTTCGTCTTATAAAAAACAACCTGGTACATATACATATGTACACACATATCTATGTGTTTATGTCCAACAAATTCATTCTTATGTCATCGTGAGAGCTACATATGTGTCCAATATATTTGTGCGCAATTTGCCAAATCGCCATAAGCAAACAACCAACAATGTGTAGATGTTATCACACAATAAAAGAAACATCACCAAAAAGATGTCCGTCCGTACTTTTTTCACATGTACGAGTGTATACTATATGTCTAGTGTTTATGTGCGCAAATATTTTGACAACTTCCAAGTTAATCGTTACAAAGTTGAGCAAACAAAAACAAATAGCCAACAAAAACGCTTGCCGTTGTAAACAGACACAAAAACACTAATTCAAATACAAATACAGACACAATCCCAAATAGATAGAAATCGGGTCAATTGGCACGCGTTCGTTTCGCTTCACTTGGTTCGTTACGTTCGTTCTGTTGCTCGGTTGTGTTGTTAGGTCCATTCGATTGCACCTTGTGTCACCTTTATGTCACCATCGGAGGCGTCCCATTGACCTGTTGTAACTTTGTTACGTCTGACAGAAAGCAAACAGTTTGATTTGAAGTTCAATTTGTAAATTGACTGCTCTGCTTGTCCTACCATTCGCCTCGATTATATCAAATGTACACACACTGTAAAAAAGGAAAAACGGAAGAAAGTATTTTGTGGGAGGTGTGTATACTATGTGAGACTTAAAGAAAATATATAAGGAAAGATGTACGCTTCTCTATCGAAAAAGGTAAACGCCTTCATAATCAGAAGAATAAACATTTGCCCAAACCATTTGCTTGATAATATAAAATAGAAAAACCACGTTTTTAGACTTTAAGCACAATTATTTTTTCAATAAAAAAGAGTGCATCGTTAACAGTTTTAACATTTAGAAACAACTTTCTTTTAATTATCATGAAAGTTTGAAAAAAAAAAAATAAAAAACGACATATAGTTAACATCAAATTCTAACACGATTTTTGAAACTTTCGATATTTGTATAATGGCAATAAGAATAATAGAAAATCGTAAAGTTTACTAAACGAAAAGTTAAATTAATTTGATGTACTGATGTCCTATAAAAGTAAAGAAAACTTGCAGGAAACCAATTAGACCTTAACAAATCAATAACCTTTATTGGGATACGCGGTGGAGTCTGAGTTGTCTCGTTGTCCATCGTGCGTATATTGTTTCATATTATATGTTATTCTCAAACATTTTATTGTTTGTTTCTCAACTTATTCTATTTTATTTATTTAGTATAGATTGTGTTATATATGAACGTTTTATAATACCTAAACCTGAAATAAATAAATAGACGACACTAATCAAATAGACTGTTAAACATGTTAGTCAATAAACAGCCTGTAGTTAACTTGTAAATAAACAACTAGAAGTTCAACTAAACTAAAGCTTTCGACTTTCTAAACTTCAACTAATATAAATTTCAAAAATTCGGTATTACTTTAAATGAAAATGAGTTGTATAATTATACTATTATACCTATAAGGAAGTATAACAGCGACCTGATATCGTTTGCCAATACTATTATCATATCATATCGTTAGTGTTAGTTAGTTAAAAAACTGTTTCAGAGCAAGCTTAGAAAGTATAGAGAATACACATGTACGAGAACTTCATCAGTCATATACTATGACTAAAAGAATATTACCAAGAGAATATGGTTTAACAGTCGGGGGAATGATTGTCATTGAATACTGACCTTTGAGATTTAGTTTTTGAAGCAAAGCAATTGGAGTTAGAGTATACATACTTCAAATGAAACGAAAGATTTTGAATGGATCCCATAGATCTTCTACCCAAAAACTCTGTAAATGTTGTTGACTACACTGAAAGCTAGATCCCCTTCAAAACGTCATTTTGTGGAAATATTAACAAAATATTGTTATAAAGGAATAGGCATTAAAAATTTATTAATAATTGAGAATTTAGATAATGGATACCAGTATGCAAGTACAATAAGCACTAATATGACATTATTATACAATGTTTAGACTTAAAGTCACGAAAATTTGAAAAGAAAAATATAATTTCCAAAGTTGTAGCTGTCTGTGTTGACCCAGTAATGAACTTGATCATCCTGGGCTTGAACCAAACTTTTTTTTTTTCAAAAATTAACAAAATGGCTGCCTAAGGAAATTTTTTCTAGATATTCGGAAAAAAATCAACAGTTAATTGGTCTTAAAAAATTAAATAAAAAAAAAATAAATCTTTGGTTCAGGCCTGAGTTTATTATGCATTCTAAAAGTTTTTTTTTTTCAAAAATTAACAAAATGGCGGTCTCAGGAATTTTTTTCGGGAAAAAATCAACAGTTAATTGGCTTTAAAAAATCAAAATTTTTGAAAAAAAAAATCTTTGGTTCAGGCCTGAGTTTATTATGCATTTAAAAGCTGTAGAAATTTCATTAAGAAATGGCAAAAGAAAGCTGCACTCAGTTACAGTGAGTTACTGTTGTCACCAGTTCAAAAAACATAGTTTTGAGAAAAAAGCATTTAAAGTTTCACACTAGCGTGTTGGAGTGTCCGAGCGCTCGTTGTTATTTGTCGAATAACTCTAAAAGCAATTATGGGACAAACTTCAAATTTTCAGATTATATTTTTAAGATATTACACTTAACGAAAATACTGAATCCTGACTACCCCTAACCCCTTAAAGGAAAAATACAATATATATGACGAATATGTGGGTCAAATTGTGTATTATATATTAAAATAAGGTTAAATAAATAAATTGCGAGAGTATAAAATGTTCGGTTACACCCGAACTTAGCCCTTCATTACTTGTTTTAAATTATATTTGTGCTTTCTTATTCAATTAATGAGAATTGTTAATGTTTCTATGTATGCATTGTACAATTGTAAATTTATGTAATGTATACCAAAATATTATCCATATCATCAGCATTCACTCACCAACACCTTAAAATATTGAATACTGCTTCATGTAGTGTGATTACTGGTAATTTTCACTCGCCGCCGAAGCAAGCCGAGTGTCGATTATTGGCATTCCTAGTGCGAAATGTAATAATAACTTACTTAACAACAACAACAACAGCAGCAAAATTGAGTTAGACATTAATAATAATTAGGAGAGCTTAGCAAGCAGAGTTCACTTCACTCAAAAGTCTTGTTGCTGTAACAAGTATGTACTCCTGTGTATGTAACAATAAGTAAGTTGGTTACATTTTAATGCTCGAATACCGATGTGCTAGTTTGTTTACTATAGTGTTATGGTATACCATTGACATACACATGCATATCTACACACTAACTGTGCGCCTAATTGAAGTGCGTATACGCAGTGCGGTAATTTCATTATTGGCAGCGTCAATTGCTCTAGCCCAATAACAAAGCTACGAGCGCCAGCAGAGATAAAGCCAAACATGATGACATATACACGTACACACACACACAACATAAAGTAGAATAGTTGTATAGGGACAAGGTGGCCGTGATAGCACAAGCTTAGCGTTGCATTGGGCGGCTAAATCTTGTGCAGCTGCCAACGCCAGTAGTCATTCAGTTCCGAGTACAACAAGTACGTGTATAAACAGCGGCAAGCAACATTGAGTACTTGTTATATGTGCGTATGTGATACTTATACATAATTCCTAGCTTTAGGTACATATGTTAGCGGCTTTTGTCTGAAGTGTACATTGAGGTCAATTCAAACACTGACTGCTGTTGTAACTTACTGCCTGTCTAAGAAACGCTGTTCCGGCAGCTAAGCCGCCACTGAGCCCCCTCTTGCTTGGTCTTGTACATATTGAAGCATAAATACACTTCCGAGGCTATTACTTTATGAGACTGGCGGCTTCCTAGAAGCATAAAACTGACCCAGGTTGCTTAGTGCCGAACATTATTAGTCCAGAAATTCCGCCCGAATATGTATGGCTATTTGTTGTTTTGTCTTTCTCGCTTCTGTGTTTCTGATTTGTGCTTGTTTTGTTGGTGTACGAGTGTGTTGTTACTAATTTTCTCGCCTATGTATATTGTTGACGTTGCGGAACGGGAAGTCAGAAATTATTATGGCTTTAATTAGTTGTTTTATGATGTGGAAAATTATGAGATTTATTGCGTTTTACGAGCATGCGGTGCGGGACAGGACGCCGTCCCCTCCTTTACACTCCTATTTGTTTTATGCGCGCATCTTCGGGACATTATGTTTCTACTTGGAAATATACAAATATATTTTTGCGCGCGGAACTCGACTAAACGACGTAATTTGTCATTAAACTGTTATCTTATAATCACCGATGATATGTCCACACTGTTCACTGTTTCGTGCTTTTCATGCGATTTTAATGAGATTCTGAAAATTAAATGGCACAAAGGGACATCCTCCATTCAATCGCCTTCTGAGAATTGAGTTCTAATTAGTACTCTGTGTGCGCAAAGAAATTTGAAGTGAATTTGCAGGGGAACTTTCCATAATCCCGCATATACTTAGATACTAATGAGATTTAATACTCGTTGGCATTTTACTGCAATTATCGTAGAGATTAAACACACTACTCATTAAAATAATAAATCCATAATAAAATCGCACATACGAGTATCGTTTTCTTTAATAAAATTGGAATTCGTTTGTGAATTAAATTTTAATCAGCTTTCAAAAAAGAGAAAGAAAGAATAAATAAATTTAAATATGCCTCAGTGGTTTTGATACACTTTAATGGGCTGTCACATTTCTTTTTAAGATATTTCTCTTTCGCGTCTCGCGTCCGATGAAGTGCAACAAATGTCGTTTGAGGCGACACTGCTGCTTCCCGCATGGGAGCCACTTTTGTCCCATGATCCTTTATTTTCTGATTAATGAAAAGTGCATTAGCATGCATCAGGAGTATAAATACATAAAAGGCAATGAAGTAATCATGTGATATACGCGGTCTGTGTGTGTTTGTCTGAATGTGTGATTGTATTTGCGAATGAATGCATGAATGAATAGAGAGCTCTGAAAGGAGTTAAAAAAGCGCATCATCGCGGTGGAAAACAAATTTTTTAATTGATGTGCAAGCAAAAGAAAGCAAAGAAGAAAGCGCACGAACAAAATGATGAATGAGCGGTTGAATGGAGAAACTGTTGAAAGAGGTAATTCAAAAGACAAGCGAAGAAAGCAACGCACACTCACACACACGTACGCTCTTCTTTATTATTGAAACAAGCTTACATTTTATATTCATTTGCTTTCTACTCATTGAAATTAAAAAAAAAAACAAATATGTGTGAACCAACTTGAATAACAGCTCTGTACACTTGTATAAACAAAGGAGAATGCTTTCAAGACACGACACAATGGCTTAATTTGCACAGAGCGCAAATAAAACTTGTTTGCTTACGGCTGCAAAGGTTTCATTTTAAATAAAAATAGTCGATACATTCTTAATTCAAATGAAGTGACTCATGGTGTTAAAAGACACACAGATGAATATCACACGAAATCGCCTTTTTCTAGTTTCCTTTTATTTATACCAAATAAGAACAAAAATAGCCTACTTCTTTAGATTCAAAACATCTGCCAACAATTAAGAATTACAACTGATTGCTGATTTCCGGTTCCTGCGCTGTTTTCATGCCCACAAACTTGTTTTAATTACTCGTAATTTTTCAAAACAAAAATTCAATGAAACGGAATTTGCGGTCGAAGTGACGGAAATCAAAACAAAAATACAAAAAGCGACCCTAATTACGAATGATTTGTTGGAAATTCAACAAAGCAATTGTGCGAGATGCAAAAAATATGCATAAATATAATTAAGAAAACAATGGGTGACAATGAAGTGACGAAGTTAAAAGTTAGGGCTGAAAAAATAAACCCTTTCGAAGCGAAAGAAAGAAAATTAATCCAGAGTAGATGGAAGAGAATGAAACAGAGAGAATAGAATGAAAGAGTGTGATGATAAAATGAATTTTATATTTGTATATTTCGCACATATTTTACTCATTTATCGCATAGAAAATATTCGTGATTGATATACATTTCTATATACGACTTTACAGCATACACTTAAAATTATGATTTTGGGTACCGCAGTAGATACTGAATGTGTTCTGATTACTCTTCGAACGAGCGTTCCATCACATAGGAAGCTTGTACACTTCAAACCACAAATACTCGTCATGTACTTAGGTATGTGCGTAAATACAAGATCCTTAAAAATTATGGTGATAACAATAAAACCGCAGTACATAAATCGCGGTACACTTTGAGCTTTGCCCGAATTGTGAATTATTATATGTCGTAGTTTCGAAGGGTGAGCATTTGTAAGAAATAAATTTCCGAGTGCCTTTCGATTGATTGTTTTGAGAAGCAAATAAAATCTGTACAGTAAAGCATACGCCAGTTATTTTCAATCAAGTATGCCGAAATTGATAAGCTGAAATCGTGACTGCTTTTTACAACTTTGCATATTCTTTTGTGTTTTTAACTCCGATATGATGAATGTTACCCATAAATTTTGCCACCTTCTTAGGCGACGTGCCGGTCCCCTTAGCGTTTACACCAGCAACCAGTGCAGAACAATAAAAGGAATTGGCATTTCTTTAGTGGGTGGTTGTAAATGGAGAGATCTTTCAGCGCACTTACAGCGGAGTGTGATAAAAACGAATGTGCAGAAAAACAAAGAGCAAATAAAAAATATATGCAAACACCTCGTTTCGGCATCGCGCCGCTCGCATTCATATTCAAACGGGCGAGAAGGCTTCCTCATGGGCGGCGCTTGTCACGGCGGAACTTAATGTGATTTTATTTATTTTTATAAATTATGGCTTAAGCTGGTTTGGCCACGCGCCTGCCAAACAAAAGTTAAAAGCGGCAACAATAATAAGTTTTGTTTACAACACTTAAGTCAGTTTTTTATGCGACTAAATGGAGATGCTGGCGCGCGAAAAAATACAACGATGTAATAAAGCATAAATAAAAAGCTAAGAACAAAGCGACCGAAGGCAGGCCAGCGAGAGCCAGAAAAATCAAGCAAAGCGGCACAGCACGCCTATAGTGCGCCCATCCAGTGTCAGCGCCTGTAAAAATTCAACAGCAATAACAAAAAGGAGTGAGACTTTAACAATAATAAAACACAAACCCCCCACCAGCCAACAGAGATATTTATGACTGTGTGTAAAATAAGGGTGAAAGAGGAAAGTTTAAAAGCTCGCTGAAAAGCCCCTAAAATCTGCTAAATTCGAACTGACAACAAGCCTTAAAAATGGAAAACCGGGACACGAGTTGGCTTAACATTTTATTAAAAAAGTAGCTTTCGAATCTTCTGCGTAAATTTTTGGGGTAGAATATGAACCATGTCAAGGTTTCGAATCGCGAATTGATTTAAGTAAAATATAATCCGATGAACTTAACGCTTACAATTCGTTTAATAATCATTTTTTAAGATGAAGTAAATAGTGGACCGCAAAGAGATAATAATAAAATGTAAGGTGGACAGCGGAAAATTATTTAATTATTAATTCTTAAGAGTCCAACGAGCTAATTTCCACCAGACGGTTCGTGTTCCATCTGATCAACATTGTCCTTCGCCAATGGAACGCTTCAAAGTCTGTTCATTCGTTGTCCGAATGGAAAGATAGGCTTCATCTTTGCAGCATTTGCATGCTGTTTTTACCCAGCAAAATTCGACTCAAATCTTCAAGGATGATGATGACTTGTAGGAAGACTATTTCTATATAAATTTAAGAGATATTAATAATGCGCTTTCTATAAACTAAGAAAGTGAGTCGGCACTAGTTTCTTCAAATTTGATAGTATTTCAAGCGATTTGATTGACTTATTAATTAAACACTTTTATGCTGTAACGGTATATGACACAACATACGTTACGTTATAACTATGATGTACCGTTTATTATTTATATTACTTGTTAATTTCCCCGTGAGAAATTTAAAAAAGGAACAAATAAATAAAAACAACCAATGACAACATTAACTTTGCTCGTCACTGTCAACAAAAGCTATCTGTAAAACGAAAATAAAATGAATCAACAATAACAAGTAGAAATGGCGCCCTCACATAATGGCGGTGATGGTGATGGCCAGTCATGGAACACAAACGCCGGCCAAACGAAATATGTGCGACGATAATCACATCATGTGAGCGTCATAAAATGCAAAGTGAACGAAAAAGCAAAAGGGCGAGCGAAAGTTTGCAACTTGGAATACATGAAATCAAGGCGGCGGAATAAAGAGGACAATCAGTTGCTCACAAACAAACTCTGGCATAAATGCGTACAGATGTACAGAGATATATCTACATATATATCTATATGTATGTGCCACCCAGATGCGCCTTGTTGGCGTCGGATCGGGCGAGGCCGTGTGTGCATATGAGTAGTGAAGGATTTAAAACTTTTGATGTCCTTCCTTTTTTAAACTGGGGTCACCGCTTATGACTGACCGTTTTTTCCATTTATTTATTGCTTTATTGTTGGTTGTTGTTGTTGCTGACTCGTATGTCTGCCTAGCCGTTGTCCTGTCCACTTGGCTTGCCATGTCGTCGGGTGCACGGGGCGACGTTTCCTACTTGTCAGTTTGTCACTTGTTTCGCCTTTTGTAGCTTTTATTGTGAGATACATAAAAATGACCATAACAACAATACAAAGTGTCATGTGAATGATGCGCCGCACAATATGCTACACATATGCCGCACGCCGGCCAACTCGCAGGCAGTTAACAGTTAAAGCGCGGAAGTGTGCGGAAATTGACTTTTAAATATGCGCACACACAGACATTTGCAAGCGTGCAGTGGAAAGTTTTACTTTTATTAAATTTGCTGGCTGGAAGTGTTGGCTGACAGTGGCCAGTTGGAGTAAGCGTACATTATGCTGCTGATTTGACGTGAAATTGTAAACGACGAACACCTGACTTGGTCGACGAGATATTGCCTTGTCAGGCACGCGTTTGGCGCCCTGTTAAAGTGACGCTTGAGTGATTTATAATTTTTGTGCATCTTTCGCTGATATAATCATAAATGTTAACAAACCATGCTATTAGTCATATTTTTATTAAATTTCTTGTGCCATACATGTAATTAATCAGCTGATTATAATTAGAACAATTAATACGAAATTGAAGTAAAAAGTAAATTATGAGCATTTAAAGACAAAACACCTTGAAAACCAAAAATAATTAAATTAAAATTGTTCATGAGAGTACACTGAGCCTAATTAATAATCGTTTGATCGTGGATAATTGGGCTCAGTTCTTCTTCCCTTTTAAATAAACCTCTCCACCAAAACCAAATTTTTAAATCGAGAATTGTCTACAAAATCTTTTCTACTCAATCTGAGTACTCCTCTTGAGCATTTCCAACAAAACTTATCTGCGCTGTTTACAGTATTGCACAAAAAGTCTCTACAAATTCGAAATGAACTTGTGTTGTTTGCTGTTAATGCTCTTTAACAACAAATTAAGGATAATTTAACAATAATTCTATTTGTTAAAAGCACAGGCCACCAGAAATGCATAGCATAACCGCACAGTTAATCGCCGTCTAGAGCAAAATAAAAAAAATAAGCGCTTTGTATATGGTAACATATGTACATACTCGTATATACGTATGTAAGTACTTATGTGCATTTGGTTCATCATATTTATAAATAATCAACACTTGAATACAAAAACAATAAGGCGGCGAATACAAACCCAAGTGCTTCATTGTTATACAATTACTTACAAACAACAACAAAAATACAACCATATACTGTGTATTTATGTATGTAACGTGTATATGTTGTGCATACGTATGTATATAGGTTGGTATATACCATTTATTAAGCTTGAACGTTTAACACGAAATGCCATTGGCAATTGCTTTGTAAATAAATTAAACGCATTGGCTGTCAAAGCTTGTGAGCTGTGTGCTGACGTCGATGTTGACTTTGAGTGCATGTGCACTTGACGCCATCGCTAATGATAAATTAAATAGCAGCGTATGTAGCACAACCCACTGACATACTTACATGTACATATGTATGCCAACAATATTAAGTAGGTACAATAAACGCAGCGATAGTTAAAACAAAATGTGGGCGTCTAGAAAAACAACAAGTTGTGATCGAAACAAAACCGAGGAAACTTACATAGTGAATATTTATATATATGTACATTAGGGTGGCCCTTATTTTTCCAAAGTATTCCGATTCTCGATCGCACCCCCTAGAAATATGAGAATAGCCAAAAAACTAGTATATACAAAGTTTTAGGTCAATCAAAAAAGATTTAGAGGTTGCGCAAGGAGCTTGAAATCCTGAAAAAATAAGAATTTTGCCATTCTTATGTCTCAGACTTCCATATTTCAAAGTAAGTAAGTTAATACCATCTGTAATCAGTTCGGCACGCTATGATGAGCCTTCATGTGTGTTTGACAACAACAAATAACTGATCTCAAGCTATGAGAATAAGAATTCACTTTAAAATGGTGATGATCAGAAGTAACAGCGATCGAACAAAATAACGTCCACTCACACATGTACAATATAAAAAAAAAATATTTTTTTTGTTTACGCCTATATTGAGAATCACTAACTTCTAATGACTATACTTACCCATAATCGTGTAAAATTATATACATATATACACGTACAACGCCTCACCGTTTTGTTTTCGTATGTTTCCTCTGACATTTTTGACTGCTTAATCAGCTTTTCGTCAATGTATGCATATGTACATACATATGTAAATATTTTTTGTTTACTTGAGCACGACGCTATTTTCGTATAATTTTGTGCTTTTTGGCTGCTTCCCACTTGAAAGATTTGTTTTCACGCGGCTCATTCATTATTGGCTGAGTACTTACTTTATGTTGCTGTGTGCCTATTAAATTGGCAAACTGTTTAAAAAGTTTAAAACTTTTTGTTTACAAAATTTTTTTAAATTTTTAAATGTGAATGTGAAATGAATATAGAAAGTACCCTATATTGTGATTTTTTCTCGCGTTAACAAAGTTTAAATATTGTGGAAATTTCAGAGAAATATTTAAAGACTTGTTCATTATCGCGTTTTTGTATTTTTACACTGCGCCCTTTTCTTTTAATTGCGGTTCCTCTACCTTGCTTATACCATGTTATTTGTAACGTGCTGTCATCATGAGGCTACGTTTTGGTTAATGGTACCGAATTTTCGGACTTTTCTTATCAGTCACCCAGCAATAACAGCAGCAAAATAAGTCATCAGCAGTGCGAGCATTTGTGTTTACCCACCACGAAATATGACATCATATCAACAATGTACACACATTTACACATATTCAGTTTATTTGTACATATGTAGGTATGTTTATCTTTTCAATTAGACAATTGTGTTTGTTTGAGAATTAAGCTTTTTGAAGAATTTTTTAATAAACCAAATTTGCAGACTGTGGTTTGTCAGTTTCTACTTGAGTTCTAATAATATTTTTTTTTACCGGGAACATGTGTTTGTATATATTAACCTACAGCGTATAATAGTCTAGCAAAGAGAAATAGCTGATATTATTTGCATACTATGCCAGTGGGACCACACTGTATGATCCCTGTATAGTATAACAATTTTTGAAAATTTGCAAGGAAGTCCCATACAATTTTATACTATTGATAGCAGGCAATCATGATCGGTAGACACAAAAAAATTGGCAGCCCTCACCTATCTACATGGTCACCTTCATATTTTGCTTATCGCACCACTGAATCAGCACATTTGTTATAAATATGCCAATAGTGTTGTTATACACTGTATGTACATATGTACATATATGATATATTGTATGTATGTATATGTATACATTTGTATACTTCCTTATTCTAAATTTACCGGCGAGTTCGCTTTGATCAATTTTTTGGAATAACTGATTTGTCTATTTGGAGCTTCTTTTTGACGTTTCAATAGTTTCATTTGTATTTTAAACAACAATAAAAACGAGTATTGCAAAATTCTTTAGTACTTTTGTATTCATCCACCTATATTATAATGAACTACAAACAAAATATTTTTAAGTGAGCAATAAAAAAGACTTGTCCACACACTTAAGTATATATGTACATATGTACATACGTAAATACATATACATAGGTACACAAAAGAGTGTACGTATTATTTATCCAAAAGCTCACAACCAGAAAGTTACGATAAAATAATACCTGCGCAGCGTTCCTGAGCGCCTATACAATTGGGTACAAAATACCAACAGGTTTCCTATAAAATGCGTGAAATCGAAAGTGAATGTATGGAACCCGCCCTTTCCTCAAAAGACCGCCAAAGCCCCACACAAGGCGCTGGTATGAGTTCCAAAATACGTCAGAGTCGGAGAAGTCGATAATAGAGTGCGTAAATTTTCAGCCACGCAAAGCACGCTCATTATCTAAATCAAACCTCTTTCATGTGTTCTGTTCGCCGATTAGCAGTGTCGAAAATTTGGAGTTAAAGTTCAACACTGCAAACTAGTTCAAATTCAAAAATAAAATTTTAAATGGACTGCTTTTGACATTTTATGGCTGAGGATCGTGTCTACATAATGAGTTTATGAGTTGTAGATTTCTAAATAGTATGAAAACACACTCTTGGTTTATTTGAAGTTGCTATGGACTGCATTCGAGGCGAATACAACAAACTGGAATATATGGAGAACCAACAACAATAACAATAGTACGTGTCTGATACGATCGGCTATAGAGAAAGTACACGAATTCACTTCAAAATGTTTGTTTATTTTGATCTTGTGCCATGCATTGCTGCGTTGCTGTTACAAAAAGTTTATAATTTTTTGTTAAAATCATTTATTAATCATTATAAGATACTGTAAATTTCTGTTGGGTGGAAGAAAGCTTCTATAGATCCTTAGTTATTTAAAAGATCGCTTAATTTATGTTCAATAAAGAGACTGCACAATATATTTTATATTGGATGGGGAACGATACATACTAAACTCGTAGGGATGTTGACATTACATCCATGATGTCGAATTCTTGTATGCAGATCGAAAAGAGTAGTGATAAAATTTGTTTTTTAAAGTCAACATTTGGATAGGAGAAATAATTGTGAATATATGTATATCTACTTACATATATGTAAGTAGGTTGATATGTTTGTAAGTATGTGTATATAGCAGTGTGCCGCTTTTGCATCGAAAATTTAATTTCATTTGACTTCATTTGTCGCCTTGACTTTGACTTGACTTTTTTCCTCGCTTATCGCGCTTGTCAAGTAAACAGAAAGTATGCAATGCAATTCACAAAAAAGCAACAAGCAACATACATATGTATACATATGAATACAGTATACTGTTATACATATTTTTAAACTCAATATCAAATTAAAAACCCCGCACGACAACAGTCAACAGTTATTGTGCTATTGGTGCTGTTTGCCGGGTATTTAGTGACCGAATATTATTGATCATTTTAAAAATCGAAAGTGATCGTGAACTAGTGGATCATATGGACAGCAGGGTGTGTGTGTATAGCAAACTAGGGTATGTAAGTGACGTGGAAACCAGGCATCACGTGTGGTGGTAGTGAATGTGAATAATACATACAGCTACTGGAAATGCAATCAGTCAGTAGCACCACCATGATCGCAAACCTTACTTTCAGTAAACAGTCGGGCAGAAATTATAGCAAGCGTAGTCCACATTAAACGATCGCGCGCGACAACAATTTTCGACAAGTAGCAGTCGCTTTTTTCAATTTTGTTTATATTGGACATGAACGTGTATAAATGTTTGCATGTGCGTAACTTGAGATTTTTGCTTTCTCAACTCTGCTTGCGGCACTGCTCTGATTGCCTGCTGCTTATTCAAAGAACGCTATCGATTTTTGCACCGAAAGCGAGAGTGAATTTACTCAGCACTATAACAAACTGCTAACAAATTCAGTGCAAGTTGAATGCACGCTAAGTAGAACAATGTCCCTGATCGTCGAAATCAAGATCAATGCGACTTCGTTTCATGCACATGTTTGCATGCAATGAAATTATTGTACGAGTGATCTCGTTTACTGACACTGTCCCGATTTCCGACAGCAATTCAAGGTTTTCTGATGGTCACTTAAAGGTCACAGACACCAAAACGTTGGCTTTTTCAAAATCAAAACTCATTCGAACACGTGAAAGTGTGTCAATGTTTTTGCCATTGCCTCGCCCGCCCCTGATTTTTCGGGTGAAAAGAAACACTATACACTGAGAGACTGTCGTTATTTCAGTCGTTTGATTACCGGGTACCATTTTGAGTTCGCCCAGCCAATGAAAGAAAAATCATGCGAGCAATGTTTCAACCAGGCACTCAGAAGCAAAGAGATCATCACTACGCATTGTCGAAATATTTATTACAGCGGAGCCGTGAACAGATTGTCCGCAATAAATGCAACAACAGAAAATATTACGGAAATGTTGTGTTTCACCAGATATTTATGTAGTTATGAACACACCCTGCAGGAAAATGCACTCGTTTAAAAGTGGTCCGGTTCTGTTACTCTAAGAATATAGTTATTTTAAATAAATAAATAGACTTTCCTTAGTTCGGAACTATGCATTACGAGAAGTCAAAAACTCACCAATAGTGGACCGGATTGATTTATTTGGTCGCCACTAACCAAGTAGTATTACTCGCTATTTATATTATTTTTTTTCATTATTCCATGGAAAGAGCTATTTTATTTTCATATACAATAATTATAGAGTTCAGGTTTGATAGATCTTCGAACTCAATGCCATAATCTCTTATATGTATGCTACAATATGTTCATCTTTTAAAATTTTCGTATATAAGTCTGTGAAAATTAAAAAATATACGAAAATCATAAATAAGATTAGGAAAGGTTTCCCTATTTAATTTCCATCAAGCACATGATGTACTCGTGTATGTTCCCACACGGTACGTTGCTCCCCCAATGCCACAACGATCTATCGTCTCTGTCCCACCAATTCTTGTGGCCGCACGCACGAACGCACACACGTTTAGACAAACAACGATCGCGCTGACCTGCTTCTCTACTGTGAGTGTGGTTCATTGACCCCCAAAAACCACTTTTCGGCGATCTCGCTGTGTAGTATAGCATGCCTGGTGTTTGGTGGTGCATACTGTTTATGTTATTGTTGCTTCGCCTGTTGCTGCTAAGTGAAATGAAGGTGCATTGAACTTGGAGTCAATGAACTCCTGAAAATAAGAACAACAAATACATGTGTACAGTTAATTTGACTTTATGCGAGAGGAAAGGTAGAGAAATGAAGAATTGAAACATATCAGTTAGGAGTGAAATTACACTCAGCTCTGGATAAGAGTGTCTTCGCTGATGTATTTCGGATTCACTAATGATTTCACTGTATCCTATCAATTGGTTATTAATATAATTACTTCTACTTGGTCAAAAATAGCATATTTGATTACAAAATTTAGATACTGCTTTATACAAAGAGGAGAAAACATATCTTATGCACATAAATACATCATAATAGGGTGAGAATTTTATTAGTTGCTCTGTCGTAGCTTCACTGTACTGATATCCACAGAGACGTTGATAACATAAGTTTTAAGGTAATCAAACCTCATAACTGAGAAGTTATACTTAATATCAAAATTTTCGGGTTTCTGCCTACTCGACTTCTGATGGCTTGATGATAGAATACAGGTTTTGATACAAACTAAAGACGTTAAAGTTCAACGAAGTAGTAGTTGTATGGAAAATAGGTGTAATATATAAAGGTAGGTCCGTGAAAATTTGCTTAAAGCTTTAAACTAGAAATAAAGTTTTTATAGCCAAACAATTCTACAATATTGTTCACAGTTGGTAAACTTTACCAAAAAAATTGATAGCCACACGAAGTAGAAATTTTGCCTTCTCTCTAACTTCCAGATTTGTGCTCTTCTTCGCTTATAAATATTTTTAAATTGTTTATAACAAAAACTTTTAAACTTTTTCTACCAGCTACGCAGCAATCGCGTGACCGATGATGAGCGCAATCACAAATATTCGGTTCCCAAAAAAATCCAAAATCAGCGCCGAAGAAAGAGCCAATGATAGAAATGTATATTTTATCGAGCGTTGTTGTTGTACGCATAAACCATTTCACACCGACAAACGGTATATTAGTAAATGTGTATGTAAAACATTTTGTATTTACATGCGTATACTTCAAAAGGGAAAAACAACAATGCCAACAATGTACAAATAAGTTTATGATTTTATATAAACGGTGAAACGAAAGCTGTTTAAAGAAACTGGGTCATGGCGAGAAGAGAAAACTTGTTTGTCTTGCACACGGTGATTGATCGGACAAGATCGCTTACACATGTACATACATATGTATGTATGTGTGTGATCTTTTGCGAGCGTGATTGTTTGTTCGAAATCCACTGCTCTACTTTTCAGTGGACTCGCTAACTTTTAAGTTTTCAACGTCTGTCTGTCTGTCTGTTTTGGCTAAACGACTGGATTTCACTTTCGCTTTTCGCATTTAACAGGAAGTCTAGTGGTTTTTTGTACCCAATTGTATAGGCGCCCAGCAATGAGCTGCAGGTGAAAATTATCTCTGCTCACAATGTGTTGGGCGTTGGTTTTGTCTGCTTCTTTTGCTTCCAAACAATTCACGTGGTGTCTCATGCGTATATTTGTTATTGGATTTTGTTGTATGTATGTATTTTGGATAAAGATTGTACGTAATATGTATATATGTGTGTATGTAAATGCTCATACATAAATTTGTCAAATCAATGGGATCTCGGAAAATTTGTTATTAGAGGTTGTATAATTCGTATTCGGAGTGCTTTTTCTTACAAATGTTCAAGATGTGTTTAAATTCGACTGTAATGAGAATTTTATTTACATTGGAAGATATTATATACATATGTATTTTTATATACTATCTAAAGTTGCTAGAAATAAGTGAATTCGTTCAAAACCACTACTCCCTACAGGGCGTTTATTCATATGCTCATTGTGTGAAGTAGCGTTATGACACTGTTTGTACCTATTTATACTAGCCTTTTATTGTTTATTGTTGATATTTTTTGTTTTCTTTTTGCCTTTTGCTTATTGTTTTTGCCCCCGTCATGAAACTGCTTATACTTGACCTTCAAAGTGCGGTCTCGTTGGACGAATCGTCTCGGCAACAACAGCAGTGTATGAATGTACGATGACGCGCTTTATTGATATTATTGTTGTGATTTCTTACGCTTTGCGCTTACGTCTGACTTTACCTTTGATTTTAAACCTTGACGTACAGCAATACACGCACGTATGTACGTATGTATTTATGGGTGTTTATTTATTTTTTGTTTAAATGTTTTTTGCATATTTTGTTTTCTTGAAATTGTTGTTACTATGAGCTTACCGGCGTATCTGCTTCCGCAATATGGATGTATGGAGGCATGCAAATATACACAAATTGAAAAAAGATGTATGTAGATATGTATATGTGTGTATGTATGTATGTAGAGCAGCGATTTCTGTCTGACCCATTCGAAAATCTGTGAGTTGCTGATGAGCGCACTCTGATCGCCTGGTTGAAATAGTACAAAAAACTAATCAGCTTTGCCTTTCCATACACCGACTTAGTAGGTAAAGTAGTTTGCTTGAGCTACAGCGCTGGGTGCATAGCTAAGGGGTATTCTTTTGATTTTTAGAGCCTGCCAACAGCAATAAGCTGAAAGCATAGAGACGCGCGTCTAGGAAGCGATTTGTAGAACGTCTGATTAGCATTGTTTAGAAGCTTCTGCGCCTCAATATGTAGCATGTGTGTATAGCTCTACTAATGCAGTTTCTTTAAAATAAATAATATTTTCATTATTGCCCTGCTGCTAGTTAATCTAGCCGGGCTAGTTTAGCTCCGTCGCTATTCTATGCGATACAGGCAAACAGAAAAAGGTGGTGGACAACTAGTTTCATAAAACATATTTACTAAAAATCAATAAAAAAACATACAACTCATGGCGAAAAACCTGCCTGTATTTCCATTTCAGTTTTTTTTTCAAAAACCTTGGAAAACCTTAAACAATTACCTTAAAGCAAGGCTAACACATCGCACGTTGTATTAAGCCCGCTAACGAACTGAGCAAGTAGTCACCCAACGAACCGTATGCTCCTCAATATGAAGCCGCAAAGAGGCGAACAACAAAAGCATTGCCACAGATACAGATATCTTTTTGTACATAAAATTGTGATTAAAAGCTGCATAAATGCACAAACTGTCTTGTCGTCAAGCGCCCTCAGAAACCAACCCACGAAGTCGACGCTGGTAGGCCTTTGCCATAGCTGGACAACCAACCGCCAAGCGTGGCTCATAAAGCCAAGCATGTACACTACTCTACTACTATAAATATACATTCATATTGTCGCGGCGTCGTTATGTTGATAAATGATTTCTTTAAGGTCAACCAGCAACGGCGAAGACGTCCAATGAGACGGTGTCAAGTTAATTTGCTTCACTATTTTTCGAAATGTTTATTTTTATTGTTATTATCTGTCGACTCTCGGTTGTTGACTGCAACGAACAAATTAAAGCCAACCGATGGAGTTCATAAAGCAACAGTTCATTCACAGAAATACATTACAAAATGTACACACAATACACACATTTACACTATTAAATACACCTGAACTGCAGTTGGCAGCCGCAGAACATTTCTGAGGTGCTTTGTAACTTTACTCACGACGAGCATGCCCGAGGATGAGTGTTTATGATTGCATTTTAACCGTTGCATTTAGATTGCTTGGCCTTCAAAAGTTCGAATACCGTCATGCCGGTAAGCTAGTTTTCGTCTTAATATTCCGATTAAAGCAACTTTATAGTTTAGGGTTCGAAGTAACCATGTAATTTTGTATTTAAAATCGTATGCTCATGGAAATGGATTTAAACCTTATTAATTTAGAGCAAATGAAAAATAATATAACATTCGCGACGGTTTGAAAATTCTAGTTTTAATTTCAAAAATGTCTGTAAATTGTTGTTTATTTAGTGAGCACTTAATTGCCAGTAGTAAATCAGTATCAGTTAATGTAATTTTTTCTAGGAAAACTTCTAATTGCCTGCTTTAGTTCATCCTAGTGATTCCGAAAACTGACGCTTTGGAAGATAAGGATTTTTGAATTATTGTAATGTGTTCATATTCCAGTAAGATTTAATACTAGGGTTGATTCAACTATTTAAATATTTTTTTATAAAATTTATTAAGCATAATATTGGTGTTGCAGTCATTTATAAACTGCTAATAGAAATTAGTCTCTCCGTCATTGGCAAATTTATTTGAAGCTTTTACATATTTACGGATAAACTACAAAGTTTAAAGTTCAGCATTAGGGTATGTTGTTTTCACTCTGAAGAGCTATTCACTCCCCAATGTTTAAAATCCAGCAATAGTGTGTGTTGTTTATACTCTGCAGAGCTATTCATAAATTGTATAAAATATACAGATCGTGAATTCACGTCATTCAAGTTTACCTGACTACTACTGCCGATCTTTCACTTTCGCTTTCAGCACATCTAGGAAGTGAAATACACGCATATGAACAGGCGATCATCACACAAAATCAGGGCCCTTCCAAATTCCACTCCAAGCGTTTATTGCTTGGTGGCGCTTCCATTAGCATTGTGCGATGCCAGCAATTAGCGGCATTGGCAGCAACTACGTCAGCGCTTGGAACTGATTACCAACGCTCTTTTCTGTACCCCGAACGCGTGTGTCGGGTTTTCTGTGTCGCTTCAGCAGCGCTGTCAAATATTTTTGTTGCTATGCATACTGGTATGTACGTATGTATAATTTATGTATTTATATACATATGTGCGTGTACATTTGCCGCTGAGGGTAACACCGTCACGGTACATGATCGTGTATATTCGGCTATGTCAGTTTTTGGTTGACCCACTTTCCGATTTAAGTTGATTTTTCTTTTCGAATTCCGTCGCCCAAACTCTTGCTGAGCGCCCAAAAGATTTTGATGACGTTTTTGACGGTCGAAAGTTTTTTGTATGGCAAGTTGTAAACGGTGGAGGTGTGAAGTCGTGTATTATCATACATTATAAGTTTGTAGAATTTTAGGTTTTTTACTTGATTGAAGTATGTATGTGATTGGCGTTGCAACCGTTTAGCCGGTTATAGCCGAATCGACGATAGTGCACCATGATTGAAGTATAAAAGGTTTAAATAAATAAACATTTAATATATTGCATACATTTTTTTAAATTCTCTACGTAGGTAGATATGGCATTCTTTTTATATACATAGGTGAGCAGTATAATCCACAATTTTCACTTGTGCCGGCGTTAAAAGTTTTTTGTGTGAGATTTTAATTTGCAATGCAATTTCATGTATCCACCGTATAAAGTTGCTGACAATCAATTAATATAATTGAAGTGTCCGCTGCTGGCGTGTGTGTAGCACCACATGTCGCCGTGTGTACGTGAAACTGCAGCTTATAGGCTGGAACAAAAAATTAATATTAAACTTGGAAAACAATGCGAGGAAGACAGACGCAGCAAGCGACAAAAGCCAAACACAAAGTTGCTGTATTTAAGCTTTTTCATTACATTTTCCATTTTGTTCACAAGCATTTCATCCACTCACTGACTGACCACTTATGCGACTTTTACTTTTTCGATCCTTTTATCCGCAGACACCAGCACGGCGTTGAGCAATGTGAGCGTGTCCATACCGTCAGCCGTTAAACGTGGCGATAACGCCATCTTAATCTGCAATTACAACCTGGAATATGACAATCTATATACAGTTAAATGGTATCGTGGACGTCGAGAGTTTTATCGCTACACGCCGAAGGAGAATCCAGCGTTGAAGATATTTCCGGCGAGTGGCGGATATACGGTTGACGTAAGTAAAAAGAACAGAACTATATTGCAATTCTACATATACATATACGTGAAAATAAAACAAACAAAAATATAGTAATTAAGAAAGGAAACATGGTCAATGATCAGGGATTGGTCAACAAAAAATTGTAGGAATTGCCACACTTGCTCAATCCGAAAATTAATTTTCTCTTAGCACGCCTTTTTATAAAAAAAAATTAAAGAGGGTTACTAGCAAATTTTTTTGTTTTCATTTGGCGACTTATTTATTTGCAGTTTTTGGCCTTGAGCGCGTTATTTTTTTGTTATAACACTACTTTCTCCCTTTCTTTGTTTCCCGACTGCACTTGCTCGCAATTAATTTAAAATTTTTCGATGCAACAGCAGTAAACATTAAAGTTGAAAATAAGTCAGCATTGTTGAGGAAATTCGCCTTTTTCCTCCCATTTTTATTTCCTCATGCATTCGCGTTCCTTGTTGCATGGAGCCGTCCGGCCAGGAGCCGTTTCATTAAGAATTTTTAGCGCGTGCCGCAGAATTTCAACTTTAATTACGCTGACACGTCGAAAGGCGGTTTGTGGCTTAAAGTCATGCTGTGCCCGAGTATATCGTTGATGCAATGGATTTACTTTAAATTTGAAATTTAATATTTCACTTTAATTACAATGTTTGCATATTATTCGACAGTTTTTTTTAACTGATCTTCAGATTATAGATATACGCAATACATTAAATACATTGCATACAAACGATAAATATATTGAGTGTAGCAGCGATGACAGTGTTGATTGTTTCCCTTTTGTTAGTTCGGCCAACAGCCCTCGAGCGGCAAAGACATATTTATGCAAGCTTGTGGACTCATTAAAATTGCATGTTAGTTGCTGCACACCCCGAAACCACATGCATGCATGCAAACGAGTGCTGGTAATGTGCCATTTAACGTTCGTTCATACACTTGCACTGACAAGCATACTCCTATACATATGTACATATGTTTGTAAGTAAGTAAGCACTTGCATGTAATACTAGGGTAAGCAATTGCTGCATATGATATACTACTATGTACATATTTGAGCACATAAATAAATATTTGTATGTGTTTGTATATGTTTTTTTACTCTTTATATTTATATAATATTGTATGCACACAATTAAAAGAAACCAAAATTTATTAATGTCATGCACAGCGGGTTCAAGACGTGCTTATTGAAAATTCCCTTGTCACTGAAAAATGCACTCAAGGGTAAAATCAAAATATACGTAAATATATATATAAATACAATATGGAAAGAACAGCTGTAGTGCCAGAGGTGACATAGTCTGTGATCTTGGGCAGAAACAGTATATACCCTGTAGGAAGACGTTGTGACTCCGAACTACTTGGGTCATAGTAACTTTTGACTTTCTCATATAAACACCGACAACTCATCATGTTGCTTTCGAGAAACTTGGTTTAAAGTTTCCTGCAGGGATGTTGAATATAAAGAAACAATTTATTCACAACATCATGCAACATTTGAGTAATTAAGCATTACATGTATGTATGTATGTATATACACTTGTTATTTATATCGAAATTATTGCAGAAAACATCAATTTCCTGGGATGTAATTACAAAGAGACTTATTTCAGCATGCGAGAATTACTGGAGCATATTTTATTGCAGATTACATTTTATGTGTAGTGGATATTGTTCGACATTTTCAAGTTAATATCGAATTTTTTAAATTTTACTGAATAGAATAATGAATTTGGTTGTTTAAAAACTTTCCCATTAGAATAATCAAAATCAAGTTGATTTGTTGAATAAATTTATAATTACGAAACCAATAATAAAATATAGTTGATTTGTATTTCTAAGCTATAAAAGTAGAAAATCTAAACAGGTTTCCATTATACATTTGCAGTTGGCCGAATCGAACGCCACACATGTTTTTATCAGAAATCCCACTTCTGGCAAATATACTTGCGAGGTTTCAGCCGACGCGCCAGCTTTCGACACATTTTTTGTGTCTGGCGAAATGGAAGTTGTAGGTGAGTTATTAAGACAACCAGACATTACAAATGATAATATGTTATTTTTATTTTAATGGAATTAGAGTTCATAATGCAAAACATCACCTGTATTTATTTCTTGTAGAATTACCCACACAACGTCCGGTTATAACAGGTGTTCATTCTCGTTATCGACTCGGTGACAACATCAATGGCAACTGTTCATCCGACTTCTCAAAACCGGCGGCAAATCTAACTTGGTGGATCAATGATATGCAGGTGAGAGATATATAGCTTTTATGATGCGTGTTTCTTCTTAAAGCTTTCACTAAAAAAACATATGTCCCACATTATGTCATGTTGTTGACATTTGTAGATGCTGAACGTTTTTACTCATATTAGCAAAATATTCGAAAAATGTTATTTCCATAGAAAGTTCGTAATTTTGTGGCACTAAAAGTGAGTCAGTGCGGCAACATATTTTCCCCAGCACATTTGCATATTCATAATGTCTGATGTGTGACATTCAATTACTTCGATATTACTAGATTTTTTGCATCTTGTTTGCTGCCGCTGCTACACATTTTCATTAAAGTGTCGCATAAATCAAATTAGAGACGAAAAAATGATGAATATGCTGCACTCGTGATTTTCACACCCCGCGGCTTCTGCATTCCTCAGCTACACTCCCAGTGTGCCTGAACGACGACTCTCAGCTATGGCAGTGGCGGCATGGAAACAGCTTAGAGCCAATCAAATTTCACTTGGCATGGTTGTAACGACACTCGACTGACGATGGCAGCGCTGAAGGACATCTTGGGGGAAGAGAGCAAACTCCAAAAAATATTCTTAATGAATGTTCCACTTACGAATTGCTTCCAAACAGCAGCTCACTTCCACTCCTTGAGCAACTACAGCCCGTAAATTGCAGCGAATGTACGAAAAAATTCAATTTGAAATCAATATTGGCTAAAAGTCATTTTACCGAAATGGACAGCAACTGCCAGCCAACTACTAACAGCATTCCGCACGTCAAACAAATCTTGTGCAACAACAAAAACAACAACAACCGAAGTAAAATTGCTAAAGCAAAACAGAAAAACCTTGAAATATTGTTGCTAAAACCCAAATGTACAACCGAAAACGAATAGAAATAAAATGCGGAAAATACCAAAACTCTACGAACAGATTTATGAAATGTCGAAGAAAATGAAATGCCAACACAGCCGCAAGCCGTGCTCGCCACTCGAGGGGGGAGGTTGAGAAGGCGTGGGCTGAAAGCGTGTCGCCTGAGTTCTCGGCTGTGGTGTCAACGCGCCGAAAGTGACATATGCTTGCAGTCTTGCCAAAGCTGCTGGGTTGCCGGTGGCTTGTTACCCTAAACACACCTACGTCATTTCAAATAACTTCACCGCAAGACATTATGCTTTTTGTTTCATTTTTCTCTGGCTTTCGAAATTTCCTGCAACATTTTTGCTTTGTTTCTTGAGAATTTTTCATTTAATAGTGAGCTGTAGTTGCTTTTCGGTAAATAAAGAACTCAGTTTTTCTAGCGTCAATTTGATAGCTCCAGGGGAGCATATAACAACCTCGAACAATTTAAAATTGATAAAAAATCATGACTAGCTTTTTGACATGCAATTTACACACACGGGTGTAAAAATAAATAATTACTTTCGTTTAGCTTTGAAATCGCCTGTAAATGGCAAGCTGCTTCCTTGGAAATATTGCTCACTAAATAAATTTTAAAGGTTTTTAACTAAATTATTTGACCCAAAACAATATTAGCCGCTGCTGGCGTCGGCAAACATCAGAAATTTATTTGTGAGAACGCATTTTAGCAGAACGTACGAAGGAGATGCCATGTGGCGGGTGGCAAGCTCAATACTAATGCTGTGCAGTGAAATGAAATGAAAGTTTATTGATTTATGCATTTGTTGGCAAACTCAAATTGAAAATTTCAGCTTTTACTGCGTCAACGCCGCAAATTTTTATTATTACAATTTTTTTGCTCCAAACTACTTCAACTAAATTATTTTTTTGTGAACCACACTTGAGCGCGGCGGAAGTTGCACTCGAACGCTCAGTGGTAACGGCAACTTGTAATGCAGGTACCTGTAGCCACTTGAGCGCTGATTGCGATTTCTGTTTTCACTTCCGTGTTACGACGACGACGACGCCGACGCCAACTTTGGCTGGCTGACTCTCTCACTCCAGTGCGACAACTCTTGACAAACTTTTCTGCGTTTCAACCAAGAAAATGTGTAGTTATACCAGACGCACACACTCACACACATCCATATTTATAGCAACTTCACTCGCTATGCACACGCATACATACGCACATATATGTATGTATAGTCGTATACAGCACGAGCAGCGCACAATAGTTTGCGTAGTGAATGCAGAAATTCTCAACTTTACGACTTTGCTCGCAAATCAACAGAAAATTCGTTCATTTCTGGTTTTTTATTAGAATTCCTTGCTTTTTTGTGACTTTGCCAAGTGTCACTTGCTCACAAACATGCACGAGCAAACTGACTTCAACACCAACACACACACACACTCATACATACGCACGCACATTTTAGCTCTCGTATAAATGCGGGTTCATGCAGGCGTTTGCATCGTCGTGTTGAGTTGTCGAGTAGTCGAAATTACATCGCATTAGGTGGGCGTCATTCTTTCGGAACTAAGCTGCGAATAAATGGGTGGAAATTACATAACCTGCCAGGTCGTATATGTGACAAAGTTGTTTTTGAGTAGCGCGTTCGGAATAGATGTGCTTGATTTAAAGCTGCATCGGGTGTAAAATTTGTGTTGTAATTTTCCTCTCTGCCGAAAAGCTTTCAAATTTAACGAACAAACTCAAGAACTTACTTCGAAGGCGTGAGGAGTAGTGCTTTGATTATTTTGACAGTATTTCAATTTTCTTTACAGAAATTTACTTAAATTTAATTTTTATACTCTCGCAACAAAAGTTACTAAGATAGTATTATAGTTTTGTTCACATAACGGTTGTTTGTAAGTCATAAAACTAAACGAGTTAGATATAGGGTTATATATATCAAAATGATCAGGATGACGAGACGAGTCTCCGTCTGTCTATCCGTCTGTCCGTGCAACAGATAACTTGAGTAAAAACGAGATATCTTAACGAAACTTGGAACACGTATTCCTTGGCACCCTGAGGAGGTTGCTTTTGGGCAAAATCGGCCACGCCACGCCCACAAAATGGCGAAAACCAAAAACCTATAAAGTGTCATAACTAAGCCATAAATAAAATTATAAAAGTAAAATTTTGAATAAAGGATCGCACTAGGAAGGGGCATATTTGGATGTAATTTGGGGGAAGTGGGCGTGGCACCGCCCCCAAATCGGGGGCCCACTTAGGGGTCAAAAACCATATCTCAGGATGTATTCGTCAGATTTCAATGAAATTCGGTATATACTATTTTCTTGACACCCTGATGACATGTGTGGAAAATGGACGAAATCACGACAACTTCCCATATAACTTTTGAATTCCATCTTATTCCTTCACTTTATAATATATACATAAGGAACCAATGAAGATAGCGAAATAAAACTTTGCACAAATACTGTATATGATCTGTGGCATCACTTGTGAAAAATTTGTCGAAATCGGACTATAACTTTTCAATGCTCCGGATATCGAATATGAAGAACTCAGTGCCCCATGGTAACTTTTCACCGAAAATTTCGTTAAATCTCTCAGGTATCTTAATTTAATTCAGAGGAAATATTTTTCTCCTAATAGTGTGGCTCTGTACTAGAAAAGGTTAAATCGGGTCATAACTTCCCTTATATATGAATATATGAGAATACCTAATTATAGGATTTTCAAAAATACGATGAGCTTAATAGCTTATAAATCGGTTAATATGTGAAATATATTTATGCCAAATATATGGGTCAAATTGTGTGTTTTCTTAATAAAAATATAGCAATAAATTGCGAGAGTATAAAATGTTCGGTTGCACCCGAATTTAGCCTTTCCTTACTTGTTTATTTTAAATATTCTATTTCTTTACTTATTTTTAAGGTGCCACCACATTCAGTACGGAAATTCGGCATTCAGCGTCATTTTACGGAGAATTTGGAATCGGCGATAGTGGAAATAAATTTCATGGCCACATTGCAACATTTCATCAAGGGACGCCTAAAGGTATTGTTGGACCATATTTAGAGAGGACAGCATACAATATATATATTTTTAATTTTTTTTATTTGCTTTGCACAGTTAAAATGCTCTGCTCGCATTTACGATATTTATGTGCAGGAAGCTGAGAAGCTTATCGAGGAAGATCGTCCGCGCATCTTGGCCTCGGGCCGTTCGCCAGAGCTGAATATGTATCCATTTGATCACTTATCGGATACAGAAGGTTTCGATGAGCATAATGAACTGTATTTGACACATTATAACAGTAAGTAAAGCTATGCTCATTTTCTTGCATACTTATCATATTGAATTGTTTTAACAACTTTAAGGTATATGTTATACAATGCTATCTTTTTTTAAACCCAATTGACAAAACCGAATGTAACCAAAGTGTAGTTGAAGATGAAAACCTTAGCTAAATTTATTTATTTGAAACACTTCTTCAAATGTATGACTCTGCTGCGCGTCGTATAACCACAGTAACATTAAAGTCAAAGCATATTAAGATAAATTATATTTAAATAGTTTGTTGAGCTATATAAAATATCAGTAAAATACATTTATACGCGGCAGTTGATTTCGATTAATGACCACTTTTACCTATGAGGGGGGAGATATCTCACAAAATGCGTAGCGTGGTTCCTCCGAATACAGTAATTTCCGGACCTATTTAAATGGCCATAATAATTCAAAGCACAAGGCAATTTCCTTTGTCATAAAAATTTTCCAGCAAATTTTGTGATCGAATATTAACGCGACGTTACCATCGATATACATACTAAAAGTAGACAATCAGCTCTCTATTTAACAACAACGACTGACATCTACCAATTTATGTGTGTACATTTTGAAAATCATTCATTGCGAAAATGCATAAAACTATGCGTAAACAAGACTAATGAGTCGAAAAGGATACAAGTGGAGACTGGTTAAATTTGAGCGCGGGACAGAGGTTTTGTGGGGGAAATGTTGTGGCAGTAAATTTGTATAAAATATATAGAGCTCTGTAGGGCTAACAGAGGCAGGGGATAGGGTATTTAGATGTAAAACGGCGAAACAGAAGGAAGAAAAATGAGAGGATGTGTTGGCGGATGAGCGAAAGCAAATGTTGCTTTTATTTCTAATGCCTTTCGAAATGCTCGTATTGTGCTTTGGACTAGGTTTTGTTACAGCTACAGCATGTTGTTGCTATTGCCGGTAGAGGATATGAGACATTAAAAATCATCTTGATTAATAACCCAGCGTTAGTCAAGCATAATATTGTCTAAATGAACGCAAATGCGCAAACATTCGAATGCCACGAATAGCCATGTAGCAACTATGTAGTATTATTAGCTTCGTTGTGTGGCAGCTACGGAGGAAGTTGGAGTCCATGTATACAAACAACATAATGATACGTAAAATGATGTTTAATAGACAAAAGGAAGCTGAGCTCCAGCAGCGGCGAAAATCAGTACAAAAGAAACAAATGACTGCTGATGAGGGATGTTAACGGTGAGGCGATGAAAGTATGAGGAGTGAGCAAATATAAAACGTATGAATGGTACATATAAGTGTACTAGTTTAAGTAACTCTGTGGAATCCCTATGGGAAAAACTTAAATTCAATGAAGTTAGATGATCTTTTAGTGCTGAAGTGAACCAGTTTTTTAAAAATGGTGTCAGTAAAGCTGTAACATAATTTTGTCCAATAACACTCTACTGCAGACGACGAACTGTCTGGAATGTCTGCCGAGCCGATGATTTATAGAGAGATCTTTTTCGAATCGGTGACTCATAATATGAGTCATTTATTCAGTTATGAGAAAATAAATACAAAATGGAATATTTTGAAGCAAGATTTTGAGTTTTCTAATTTAACTTTCTAACCTGTGCGTTTCCTACAGGGCTTACAAATCTAGTGATGTTAGCGAGGGTATACTCTGGCTGGATTATAAATCTTCCGAGCTATTACTATACCCAAATGCAATAAAAATACGGATCTGGTCTTACACATACATTTATAAGCAATCATGCATGTTGAATATACACATGTACTATTTGCATAGTATCAGCCGCCCATCCCGCCGGCATCATGCCCTCCACTAAGAGGAAAGAAGAAAATCCCATAAAATCTTTTGCCTGATTGTTTTGTAACTGACACGCAACGCTCAGGAATATGAATGAAAACATAGCTGCCACATCTATACGTGTATATGTATTTACCGTTTGCTGTTCTCCGAATTAAAGGAGATATTCAGAATGCGAACACCATTACATTGATTAAGTGCCAAGCATTAAATCAAAGTTAGTGAAAAATTTGCTAAAGCACAAATGAATGGCGGTCGCCAAATGGTGTACGGCAGCCAAAGATGGCGATCAAACAAAAGCACGAAAAGAGAGACGAGGAAATAAACGAAAAAGTGAAACAAGTGTATTTTTACACGGAGGAAAATTTCGCGATTAACCAAAACGCGAAGAAGTGCTTAAACACTCCCACTGAAAACTAAACATTTTGCATAAATAAACTTGAGTTCGAAAAAACCGAGGCTTGATCTATAAGCAATACAAAATCTTGCAATATAATAATAATTTTAAAGTAATCATCAAGGGAAAGAAGTTAACACTAACTAGACTAGTTATTGCTGAAACTATAGATTTTACTCAAGTAAAGAAACTGAGCCCAATATCCGGCTGTGTATTAATACCGTTATATGTACTATACGTTAATACAGAGAATTAGCTTCTGCTTACCCGACATGCACACCAGCGACGTAATGAGTGGAAATCGAATATTCCAACATGCATAAGTCATGGAAACCACCAATCTTTGTAATTAAGTAAGCTATATGTAGTATGGTGTATAAACTATACTGTTAAATGAACGTACATACATATATAGAGGTATGTATGTATTTATGTGTATTTGTATCGTGTTACGAATGCTTAAGTTAGCTCAGTATTAAATGCTTAACGCTGAGCTTTCGCAATTAATTCAAAGATTAATACCACCAAGGGGAGTAATTTCGCATCTCGGTAGGTACATTCTCAGCGATGAACACATGCTTACGCGTTTGTGTGCAGCAGCCATGTTATACGGTTTACATATGGCGGCGGTATAAGCGTATTACCAGTCCCAACTAACCGAAAGCTTGAGTTATTGATGCGAATGTACAAACATTCCCAGTTATATTATTGATACCTACATGCTATAGAACTCGATAGAGCACAGGAAATGGGAAGTAACTGGAATAGGATCGAATTCTAAATAACGGTGGATATGTGAGGTTAACTCAGTTTCCTTAATATTCTTATGTTGATTATAGTGTTTAACCCAACTAGGATTTCTAATTTCCAAGTGCTAGACTCACTAGGCTCTAGAACTATTATTAGCTTCCTCGAAATTTGCTTTTTTAGATTCCTAATCTTTAAAAATCTACTTTTTGTTCTAAATAAGTTAAAATTATATATGTATTATTCAAACTCAAATGTCACATTTTTTAATTTAAAAATTACTTTTTTTATTTGCTTTTTTTTAGATCATCCCTCAGCAGGAACGGGTAGAATGAAGGTTCCATGTGAGTCGCAGCTTCTCAAAGTGGTCGTTGCCTCTCTGCTTATCGCCGCAGTCAATAGCCTTTTCAAACCCACAATTGAAGCGATTGTTCATGCAGCTGAAGGAAGTTATTTGCAGATTGCAAGAAAAAGAGCCGAGAATGCCACCGAAAACCAAATTGGTTTGCAGCACTGCCAAAAAAGCAGAGCAGAAATGCATTTAAAAATGAAATGTGTTAAACAGAGTGAAGCAACACTGCGGCGAATGGCGCTTAAAACGCGGTGATAAGTGACAGTGAAAGCATGAAAAATATTAGTTACAAATGTATATTGTAAGCAACGATGGAAAAATATATTTAATAACTTAAACGAAAAGTAAGAAAGTATTATTACTAATATAAGAAAAACTTAAAATAAGATAATTAAACAAACATATAAACACGATATTAAAGTGAGCAGCTCATAATCATCATCATCATCATTCGTACATACCAATCAAATTGAATCACATAATCAGCATACATAGTAATTGTCATATACCAAGCATACCCAAACACTGAAATTAAAATTAAGCGGACGATCAAGGAGATCTTTAATAATAGTGAAACAAACGCTTAGCTAAGAATTATACTGTAAGTAGCACTTTACTTTTCATTTATTATATTATTATTTTTCATATTTATTTCTGATTTATTTGCATATAACTTTTTTACAACTATTTACTGTTATTATTTGAAGTATTTGTGCCATTTGTTCTGAATTAGAAGACCTATTTTACCCTTTAAAGTTGAAAATTATCAATTTATTTCTTATAATTTTTGTGACTGATGCTCTAGAACAATTATTTAAAATCATTATTTCCCTTAAATGTAATTTTATTAATTTTTTAACAGAATTCCTTAAAAACTCCTTTCAAACCCTTTAAGTTTTACTTTGTCTCGATTTTCACATCCCATACTTTCTTACGACTTCCACTTCTCTTACTTTCTTTTCGTTTGTTTTTCAAGAATTCGATGATTCGACGTATGCTAGATTTTATATTTCAAGAGAAAAAATCGATTTAAGCTCTTTAATTATTTCTAAGCGATAGTTGTTAGAAGTGAAAGTAATGTAATATTTAAACGAATTGATAAAATAAAATAAACAATGTTTTCGTTTCATTTAGAGTCTTTAAATGGAACAATGGGTAGCATTTTTATTGCTATATAATATTTACATATATTTATTTTATATTTCGTTTAGAAAAACTTTCTTTAAAGGTCGTTTACTTTGAATAGATTGGAAAATTGTTTTAACATTTTTTTCTGAACTTATCTGTCTTTGAAATGCTCTATATGTACGTTTACATATGTATGTAGGTATACCTCCAGACCAATTTAAGCACCTTCCTTTTCATTGCCTTCTTTGTTTTCAAATGGCCTTTCAACATAAATATTTTCACCAGTGCTGTCTGTATTTCTCCAAACGGCAAACTAACTGTTTTGTCTACTATTTGGACGACAGTGCAAAACTAGAAAAGCTCAGTACGAAATCGAAAATTTCTCGAAATGCAATTAAAGGGGTTATATTCCACAAGAACACCGAAAAACTACAAATGTATCTTTTGTATGTTTAATTTTCAAATGTATGTATGTATATAGTGATGTCTCCTAAGAGAATACGCACAGGCCCAAAGATTTGTAAAAATATTTACAACTTCGTTTAGGCATTGCAAAAATCGGTAATTGATTCCTGTTCGAATTGTTGCAATTGTTGTACTCGGATGTCCGCACTCTTGTCAGCACACATACCAATAAGTATTGCTATATGTGTGTGTGTGATGATAATTATGTTAAAAAAAATTGTTATGACTTTTTCAATTTTATTTTTCGGATTTGTTGTACAACAAATCATTTACTAATTGTTCTTTTCTTCGTCCATTTCTCGCAGCTGTATTTGCAGAACAATGAAAACCAAAACAAAACAGCAATTTCATTCCGAATAGAAACGAAACAAATGCTCAGTTCCCAAGCTCTACTCTGCCTATACTCCTTTGGAAGTCTCTGTACACATATACATACATGTGTATGTATTTGCAAAATATCTGTGTGTCTGTACTATTGTTAAGTTCGTACTTGTGCCGCTCCGCACAGACTACAGCGTTGGATGTTTATGGCAGGATTTTCTCTGTTGGTCCATTTCGTTTGTTGAAATTTGCAAATTTGTTTCACTAGTTTGAATGTGTTGGATCCTGTTTTGAGTTGTGGCCAATATAGTTGTTATCGGAGCGCTTTTGTTTTTGCATTTTCCAATTCTTCTTTGCTGTTGTGCTTTCGTTATTTGCCGATTCTTTGGCCAATTTCGTCGGTCTTACTTGCACATGCAGAGAAACATTTCATTTTGACAGCAAAAACTACATGCTCGTGTTTTTGTTGGTTTTCTGCTTGTCTGGTCAGCGGCATGCAACAGAGAATTTTTAATTGGCATCAAATTACGCTGAAATTTCAACAGCAATACTTTCTAAATTCTTCATTTCTAGCCAGATTCTTACTCCAGCTTGCTGGCTGCCTTTGTGTTGATTGCCATCAGTGAGGATGGGGGAGTGGGTGGTGATATATTTGTTTGGTCTTTGGTTGTGGAAAAACTTTCTCTCATTTTGTTGTTTAAATTTCCGATCATACATATTGCGTAAAAATAAACAATTTAAGTACAGTTATATGGAATGTTTTCGTATACTAACAAAGTAAGTATTAGCTTAACGGAATAAAGCCACGTTTGGCATAAATTAAGTGAAGAAAGGTGAGGTGTTTTCTAGCTTACGATATATAATATATTATATCGAACTTAAAAATAAAAATGTATTTAATAAATTTGCTCTTGATTTGCGCACACAATAATAATACGTATTTAGCACTTTATAAAAAGCTCAACTCAATTTTTTACTTCCCCGGTTATTCGGTATATGCAACATTAATCTGAGCAAACCATAGCAAATGTATAAAAAAACAATGAAAGATTAATTACAGAGAGTACAAATGTAATATTTATTTTTTGAAAAGCTATAAAAATGTTTGCTGAGTCCCAACCCAAAGTGCGACCAACCCAACCAAAGTATGTATTTATGTACGAATGAGGCAAGAAATGCATTTCATGATATTTCATATGCGTTGTTTCATTACAAAACCTATTAATTCCAAAATTGTTTCTATTTCATTTTACTTTCATGTTAAATTTTTATCAGAGGAAAACAAACTTCTGGTTTACAACATGTCCAGCTATGTATCCTCAAATTCTTTTAGAATGCAAAAAATCATAAATATTCTGAATGTTTTACTTTCTGTTTGTAGTAAAATATTTTAAAATACACAAAGTCATGTAATTTTATTTGGATGTTTGGTTTTTGTTTGTTTTCGCAACAAACTGAAACTCGATTTCTTCAGCTTCAAACTCGGTCGGTTCATTGCATTGTTTCAGATTGTAGTATCCTCCTATATGTTGCATTTGTATGTAAATATGTATTGGCAGAGCACAGGAATGGTGTGCGTTTGTTGTGACTCGTTTTTGAGGTTATTAGCATAATTTTACACCTAAACATCAACTTGCTACTATGAAATTTACAGCATTGTTTTTGTTGCTGTTGTTCCACTTGCCAATGTAAAGCGTTGACAAAATATGATTAAGTGCGAATCACATTTGAAGCGTGAACACATAGGCATGCAACGGCACAGGCGTATTTGCTGCGCCGCCATTCATGATTATGCCTACACACCTACACACTTACCCATACAGATACTTATATGTATTGTCTGGCCCTGTGCGAACACACACGCGTAGTATCAATTAGTTAGTTCGGTCTGCCTCGTTATTCAATTTCGAATAACGATTTTCCTCTTACTATCTAAGTTAATTTGAGTGGTGACGGCATACTGCGACAACAACAAATGTATTCACATCGGGCAACCACGACAAGTATCTCTGTTTACGACAGTGTATGCGGCACTGAATTATGTCATCATCATTATTAATATTGTTTTGTTAGCGCCACCGTATTATAGGAATCGGCTCGTGCAGGCCAAATTGGCTATTAATCACATGAGCACAGGTTCGGATGCTCTATAGCATTTTATAGGACTTAAACTCAGCTTAAACTACACTAATATCAAGTGTTCGGAAAACCCGTTTCAAAATCAAATATTTCCTTATCTGTAGGTAATACTTCCATTTATGCTTATGTTGACGACAGTTGCGTGGCCCTCACCACAAATGTGAGAAAAACGCGGCCTAAAGTTTGCTTCATGCCTTCGGATTGCTGCTATCATTATTATTATTATTATTAATGCAGTTTGTGAGAGCACCGACTCCTTCACTTATTTGCATATGCATATCGGCAACACCTTTGTCCGCAATGCTAATAATATCACGTGCAACACGTAGGTGCACCAGCAGCGTTGCCATTGTTCATTTCAGTAGAATGTAGGCCGTTGTTGCTCCAGCCCGTAAGTTCGCATTATAAGAGCCGTTTGCTGGTGTTGTTGCTTCATACATTCAGACATCGCTATTCAACCCACGAGCCAACCTTTAACAAAGAACCGGTGTTGGGCGGATATGGGAAATTAAAGTAATAAGATTATTACGGCACTATTGCTGAATCAAATATACATAGAATTTTCAAGTGTAACCGTCGCATAAACATGGAATTGCTTATGGAAGCGCTTCCCCAAGCACATTGGAAATGCATTTATTTTATATTTGTTTGTATAGCTTGGTACTGGAAGAGTGATCCACAGTTTTCTCAGATCAAAGATATGGGTTTAGAAGAGACATATACACAACTTCAATGTTGTAGCGTTAATATAATTGTCAGTTCTGAGTTCAGCTGATCAATGGTTAGAATACGTTTAGCTGTTAGTCACCAGAAGAAATTTTTCATGCCTATTTGTTGCAAAAATTCACAGTAATTATCGTGATTTAAAGAAAACTCTCAACTTTTCTTGTCAATATTCTTCACATGTCTACAGTGTTTGCTAACTTTTCATGCCTTCAGTTTGGTTGTTAATTACGGAGTCTTCTAAAGTTTTCAACCTCAGTCATTTACAATTAATGAACTCCCCCAACTTGTTTGCCGGATACTTGCATCTTAAGCACATGTTTAAATGAAACTTCTCAAAAAGTGTCAACGACAGCAACTGACCCCCGTTGGAGTATACACACACAAAATTACAGTGACTGTTAGGAGACGAGTTTCAAAACAAGTTTTAATTTTTAATTTGTGTTGTGGTCAAAACGGTTTACCTGATGTCTTATGCATCGCTGCGAACACTTTGCGAACTATGAAAAGTTTCATCTACCGAAGACTTACACCAAATCCTAAATAAACAAGTAAGGAAGGGCTAAGTTCGGGTGTAACCGAACATTTTATACTCTCGCAATTTATTGATGTAATTTTATAAAGATAACACAATTCGACCCATATATTGCGTATAAAGTTCAATAGAATAACGAAAATCATCATAAATAGTATATGGGGACTGAGGTAATTCCTAAACCGATTTCACTCGTTTTCACCACCAAGATACAATGTATCGAAGACTATACGCTCTCTTAATTTAATATTACTTATAATTAGGTATATGGGATCTGGGGGAAGTTATGACCCGATTTTTACCATTTCAGGTACAGAGAGAAACTGTTATAAAAAAAATTCAGAGGGAATGAATTACATTAAAATATCTGAGGAATTTACCTAAGTATATTTTCGGGGAAAAATTACCCTTAGGCACTGAGTTCTTCATGTTCGATATCAGGGGCCTTGAAAAGTCATGGTTCGATTTTTACAATTTTTTCACAAGTGATGCAACAGATCATATACAGTGTTTGTGTAAAGTTTTATTTCGCTATCTTCATTGGTTCCTAATGTATATTTTATAAAGTGAAGGAATAAGATGGAATTCAACAAGTAAGGAAGGGCTAAGTTCGGGTGTAACCGAACATTTTATACTCTCGCAATTTATTGATGTAATTTTATAAAGATAACACAAGTCGACCCATATATTCTGCATAAAATTCAATAGAATAACGAAAATCATCATAAATAGTATATGGGGACTGAGGTAATTCCTAAACCGATTTCACTCTTTTTCACCACCAAGATACAATATATCGAAGACTTTACGCTCACTTAATTTAATATTACTTATAATTAGGTATATGGGATCTGGGGGAAGTTATGACCCGATTTTTACCATTTCAGGTACAGAGAGAAACTGTTATAAGAAAAAAATGCAGAGGGAATGAATTACATTAAAATATCTGAGGGATTTACCTATATTTTCGGTGAAAAATTAACCTTAGGCACTGAGTTCTTCATGTTCGATATCAGGGGCCTTGAAAAGTCATGGTCCAATTTTGACAATTTTTCCACAAGTGATGTCACAGCTCAAATATAGTATTTGTGTAAAGTTTTATTCCGCTAGCTTCATTGGTTTCTTAAGAATACATTATAAAGTGAACGAATCAGATGGAATTCAAAATTGAGTTATATGGGAAGTAGACGTAGTTGTGAACCGATTTCGCCTATATTCCACCCGTGTCATCAGGATGTCAAGAAAGTGTTATATACCGAATTTCATTGAAATCGGTCGAATAGTTCTTGAGATATGGTTTTTGACCCATAAGTGGGAGATGCCACGCCCATTTTTCATTTTGTAAAAAAATCTGAGTGCAGCTTCCTTCTGCCATTTCTTATGTAAAATTTGCTGTTTCTGACGTTTTTCGTTAGGGAGTTAACCCACTTTTAGTAATTTTCAACCTAACTTTTGTATGGGAGGTGGGCGTGGTTATTATCCGATTTCTTTCATTTTTGGACTGTATTAAGAAATGGCTAAAAGAAACTACTGCAGAAAGTTTGGCTTATATAGCTTTATTAGTTTGCGAGTTATATACAAAAAACCTATTTGGGGGCGGGGTCAAGCCTACTTTTCCAAAAAAAATTACATCCAAATGTGTCCCTCCCTAATGGGATCCTATGTTCCAAATTTCATTTTCATAACTTTATTTATGGCTTAGTTATGACACTGTATAGATTTTCGGTTTCCACCATTTTGTGGGCGTGGCAGTGGACCGATTTTGCCCATTTTCGAAAGCAACCTCCTCAGGGTGCCAAGGAACATGTGTTCCAAGTTTCATTAAGATATCTTAATTTTTACTCAAGTTATCGCTTGCACGGACAGACGGACAGACGGACAGACGGACAGACGGACGGACGGACAGACGGACGGACAGACATCCGGATTTCAAATCTACTCGTCATCCTGATCATTTATGTATATATAACCCCATATCTAACTCTTATATTTCTTGGTGACACAAACAACCGTTATGTGAACAAAACTATTATACTCTGTGCAACAGGTTGCGAGAGTATAAAAATGAGTTATATGGGAAGTTGTCGTGGTTGTGAACCAATTTCGTCCATTTTTCACACGTGTCATCAGGGTGTCAAGAAAATATTATATACCGAATTTCATTGAAATCTGTCGAGTAGTTCCTGAGATATGGTTTTTGACCCATAAGTGGGCGACGCCACGCCCATTTTCCATTTTGTAAAAAAATCTCAGTGCAGCTTCCTTCTGCCGTTTCTTATGTAAAATTTGGTGTTTCTGACGTTTTTAGTTAGTGAGTTAACGCACTTTTAGTAATTTTCAACCTAACCTTTGTATGGGAGGTGGGCGTGGTTATCATCCGATTTCTTTCATTTTTGAACTGTATAAGGAAATGGCTAAAATAAACGACTGCAGAAAGTTTGGTTTATATAGCTTTATTGGTTTGCGAGTTATATACAAAAAACTTATTTGGGGGTGGGGTCACGCCCACTTTTCCAAAAAAATTACATCCAAATGTGCCCCTCCCTAATGGGATCCTATGTTTCAAATTTCATTTTCATAACTTTATTTATGGCTTAGTTATGACACTGTATAGGTTTTCGGTTTCCGCCATTTTGTGGGCGTGGCAGTGGACCGATTTTGCCCATTTTCGAAAGCAACCTCCTCAGGGTGCCAAGGAACATATGTTCCAAGTTTCATTAAGATATCTTAATTTTTACTCAAGTTATCGCTTGCACGGACAGACGGACGGACAGACGGACAGACGGACAGACGGACACACGGACAGACGGACGGACAGACATCCGGATTTCAAATCCACTCGTCATCCTGATCATTTATGTATATATAACCCCATATCTAACTCTTATATTTCTTGGTGACACAAACAACCGTTAGGTGAACAAAACTATTATACTCTGTGCAACAGGTTGCGAGAGTATAAAAATTCACTGACACATGAAACTGACGTTTGAAAAAAAACTTCATAAAAATAATACTGGCAAATCCTAAGTTAAAACAAATTATTTGTTTGAGCTCTATAATTGTGTGATATTCGCTGAAGTGATTATTCAAATTTAAAACCTCAAAGAAAAACCTTGAAAATTGCCATCAATATTACAGATGTTATTATTAGCATACCTCCTTTGAAAATATACATGGGTTGATGTGGAAAAAAAATCAATAGAGCATCTTTTTTTAAGTACATGCTTACATTTCTCCTTTCATACATACATACGTAGTCACATATATGCGTTTGCTCCAGCAACCAGTATCAGCAGCAAAAAATGCAGTCTCTTACAACTCTGAGCAAACGCTTTGGTATGTGTAAACCAATGTCGCCAAAAAATTGAAAAATTCCACAGAAACAATACAAAAATACCAGCAAGCTAAAATAATGCGGATACAAAGTTGAAAGGAACGTCTATTTACATACATACAAGTTGGTTCATAAAAAATACAGAAAAATTTGAGATATTGCTAGCAATTATCATGCACGTTTTCTCAGCATATTGTGGCAAATGCTGTCTCATAAAAATATTTTCAACATGCAATGGCCAGCTAAATGATTCTGCGCTATTATTTGTGTTCACAGTGAAGACCACAGTCTCAAATATGAAATATCAAATAATAGCCGACCGCTCCGGCTTCGCACGGGTTTAAACAAACATTTCAAATGTTATAAATTTTTACACATGCATATGTATGTACTTCCCGTTTCTTGCGTGGGTTCATTTAAAAAAGTAAAATGAAGAAAATTCGAGCATGAAATTATATTTTATTTGTAATGAGCAAAATCTTGATTACGACCTCTAGTCTTTGGTGTCCGATAGCGGAATAAAACTTCACACCAATATCGATAACGATTACAGGAAACGAAAGTCTCATAATGGAAGCGGATATGTTACAAACCGAAGTCTTCCATGAACAGGAATCATTTATGTTAAGCCCTGAAGCTGACGCTGCTTCACTAAGAACTTTCTGGGGAAGGGACGTTTCATGTCCAATTTCCATTTCCGTCATTTTGACGTCCGCTCAATATCGAACATCCATTTCCGGTAAAATATTTCCGGATCCGGCACATCATTCCCATATCTGGTTCCATCGGTCATCCCATATCTTGTTTCATTTGGCTCATTGCGTTTCCAGATGCCCAACTCTCAGTTCCAGTGACCAATATTCAGCCACCCCATTTCCGGTTCCGGCAATATCGATATCCATATCCGTTTCCGGCTGCCCCATTTCCGGTTCCGGTAACGTCATATCCGCCCAGATCACGTGATGACATTTCAAAATCAAGTGATATTTTTGTTTACAGGTCAATGACCCCGTCAAGATCACTTGATGTCACATCAAGGTCACGTGATATTTTTGTTTACAAGTCATTGACATCTCCCAGATCACGTGATGTCAATTAAAGGTCACGTGATTTCCATTTTTGAGAGAGGTCAATGACCCCACCTTGATCACATGATGTAATTACATGATCACGTGATATTTTTGTTTACAGTTCATTGACCCCTCCCAGATCACGTGATGTCAATTCAAGGTCACGTGATATTTTGGTTTCCATTTTTTAGTGAGGTCAATGACCCCTCCCAGATCACGTGATGTCAATTTAAGGTCACGTGATATTTTGGTTTCAATTTTTGAGGGAGGTCAATGACCCCACCTTGATCACGTGATGTAATTACAAGATCACGTGATATTTTTGTTTACAGGTCATTGACCCCGCCAAGATCACGTGATGTCATATCAAGGTCACGTGATATTTTTGTTTACATGTTTGAGTGAGGTCAATGACCCCACCCTGATCACGTGAAGTCACATCAAGGTCACGTGATATATTTGTTTACATTTTTGAGTGAGGTCAAAGACCCCTCCCAGATCACGTGATGTAATTACAAGATCACGTGATACTTTTGTTTACAGATCATTGACCACTCCCAGATCACGTGATGTCAATTCAAAGTCACGTGATATTATTGTTTGCATTTTTGAGGGAGGTCAATGACCCCACCCTGATCATGTGATGTCACATCAAGGTCGCGTGATATTTTTGATTACAGGTCATTGAAACCGCCCAGATCACGTGATGTCATATCAAGGTCACGTGATATTTTTGTTTACATGTTTGAGTGAGGTCAATGACGCCACCCTGATCACGTGATGTCACATCAAGGTCACGTGATATATTTGTTTACATTTTTGAGTGAGGTCAAAGACCCCTCCCAGATCACGTGATACTTTTGTTTACAGGTCATTGACCACTCCCAGATCACGTGATGTCAATTCAAGGTCACGTGATATTATTGTTTGCATTTTTGAGGTAGGTCAATGACCCCACCCTGATCATGTGATGTCACATCAAGGTCGCGTGATATTTTTGATTACAGGTCATTGACCCCGCCCAGATCACGTGATGTAATTACAAGATCACGTGATAATTTTGTTTACAGGTCATTGACCCCTCCCAGAACACGTGATGAAATTACAAGATCACGTGATATTTTTGTTTACAGGTCATTGACCCCTCCCAGATCACGTGATGTCAATTCAAGGTCACGTGAATTTTTGTTTACATTTTTGAGTGTGGTAATGACCCCACCTTGATCACGTGATGTCAATACAAGATCACGTGATGGTGTCCGATGTCTTTCTCTCGGATTATGAAGTGAGCTTGTATATTTCTAATATTTTTACGATTTTCAGTTGTGTATATGCTATATTCTCAATCACGGAGTCTTTTTGATACCCTCACCTGGGAACTATTTCCAGAAAGTTTAGATTCTAGCAATAAATATGGCCGATGTTACTCGAGGTGAATGTAGCTTTGAAATGGTGAAAATTTTTTTAAATCGGCACAGTAGTGTTTGGGTTTATTCATTACAAATATATATACTCTTTATAATAGTAGTATAGATAAATTTCAAATTCAACGACAACAACGGAGAAATTTTAACACTGGGAGGCACATGTTACATCTTAAAAACTTATTTGATAATGAAGAGAGAAAACTATTCAAAAAGTAAAGAAACATCGATAATTTTATTTAAAACAGTTATGGGTTAATAAATCATAAGTTTTCCCTTAGTTTATATGGTTATCCTTTGATCACTGTTTTACAGTTGTTTAAGCTTTTGCCTTAGATCATATGCCGACTCGACTGGCTTCACCGTTTATTACATCATCAAGAAAATGTCCGCGGCGGACATACAAGCCAAGCAGCAACAATTATATGTCGAAATAATAAAACGCTTGCGACAGCACGCTAACAGAAAAAACAATTACATGAACGATGATAACAATGTAAATAACTTCCGCTCATAAATTTGCAATAAATTCCGATATCCACACACACACGACTGTTGTCCAAATACGGCCATTACATACAGAGTCAACAGAGCAAGCTACATATGTAAGAGCATATCGTATATGGACGCACTTTGAAACACGCCCTTCCACACACGCATATGCGCATATAGGAGTCTGGAATGCAATAACACACACACACAACGTTCTAGGATCACAAGCGTTCGTATGTAAAAAGTAAGCACGTGGTACATTCCCCCACTGCCATGTTCAGCAGTGAGCTTGTGTGTGTGTAAGATTTTGTTCGTCGTTGACATTACACATTTTTTCGGTGGCAATGACTGCAACAACATCAATCCAGCAGCTCCTCTGTAACGCAATGCATTGTGCGTCCAAAGTGCAGGAATTTACACAAAAATTACACCACATCAAAAGAGGAGGCGAAAAAGTTCAGAAGAATGATGGCTAGGGTGTCGGACAACTTTACGAATTCATTGGAGTTTTTTTGCAAGCTTTCTAGCTGAGCAAAATTATTTCTGAAAGAAAAATACAACCACTTTGTTTTTGTAAACAATTTTGAAAGTATTCAAAATAGATATTAGCAAGTGTCTTTGAGTACCTATGCTATATGAGAAGGGATGCTACTTTTCAAAAAAAGAGAATAATCTAAACTAACACAAAGAGTTTGGGATGTTAACTTTCTTCGAGAATGAGGTTTACTAGAGGAAATATAGAGGGTTTTTCTTGAATATATGATTTCGCACAAATATTCACTGTAGATTGCTTTTGGGTTATCTGAGTTTGAGAACAATTTGTGCAACTACAGTTATTGCGTTTAATTGTCAAAGCACTTGAAGAACATGACTACCCTGAAAACCTGGCATCGTGGCAACCACCGATAGCAACATTCCAAATGATTTGCCCACAAACACAAACGCACCAGTGTGCTGCGTGCAACTCTCCTGACAGTCGGCTACATTTTGCTGTTCTCCATGTAGTTCTTGTGAGTGACATTTTGAAAACGTCGCTGTTTTTTGTATTCTTTGCGTTTTCTGATTATTTTCATTTTCCACTGCAGCCGAGCGATGTATTTGCATGTTGATAGTGGCACCGACGAGTTCGCAGCCCTCGCCTTCTGCTTGCCTCCGCTTGGCTCCACTGCTGTTAAAGTGCACAACAAAATCTGATAAAATGCAACTGCTTTAAAATGTCATCTCTGTTGATTTTCAGCAACGCACACAAGTGCACAAACACATTTACATGTGTATGTTTGTATGTATGTGTGCATCCTGCAAGGATATAGGCACCGTCTCCAATGCATACGAATACGAGTATATGTGACACACACACACACAAGCGAACTTGCATTGATAAATGTATAATAAACCCGTTGGCACCAGCAACTGGGATGCCCCTCTTTTATTTGGCTTTGTTTTTTTTGCTTTGTTTAAGAGTTAAATTTTTGTTGCTGGATCTGAGTGTGCGTAAATTGTTGTTGCAACACATTTAAATGACATTATAGCGTCCAATCTGCATTTTTGTCACTGTTTACGTAGTTTACGGCTCTTGCTGTTTGTTTGTTTGTTGCTTTTTAGTAGCCTTTTATTTAACGTAAAAATTTGCATGCGAAAAAGGGGTCAGACAATAACTTCTCCACTGAATTGCCGAAAAGGATAGTTTAAGAAATATTTTAATTAAAAAATTTGTTGCATTTTTCCCTTTCTGTTGAATGTGCGTTACACCACTTTACACAAACTTTGGGAGACGACGGCAGCAATTTTGTCTTCTTCGTTGGCATACCGTTCAGTTTGTTGCCAGAAAATAGCTCGGGGTAAATAATTTTATAATTAAATCAAAATGGGTTACTTAAAATGTATGAAAGTTATAAAAATATCGTTTTAATTCAACTGAGATCTTAGGTTTTGATTTGGTATGTTTTGAAAATAAGCTCTGAAGAAGTAAGGGAAGGCATGATGTAATTGAAGGCTAGGTATATACCGATTTTTGGCATTTTATTTACCAATACCCAACATAGGGTCTGTCTTCTACCGAAGAGCGTTATAACAAAGCGGGTTTAGTAAAAGGTTTATAGGTTTATCCAAGGTTTAACCGTGATGAAATGGCTAATTAATTTGTAATTCTTTTACTAGCTTCGAAAATAGTGAAGATTTTAAAACCATTTTCCATCGCAGAACATCTGTGAGAAATCTTGTGAGATTTGAGATAGCATTACTGGTGGAGATAGGTACATTAAACCAATTAGAGTAGCGGGGGCACGCTCATTACCAATAGAACGCAAATCAATTATATGATCCTCTATTACTATCTCGCTGGAAGGATCTACCGGGGTGTAAAACTGCAAAGGTCATGTGCAAAGCGGTAGATCAAAAATATACAAGGTTCTTACTGGAGCTCGATAGAAAGGGCTGTAGGACCATGGTTGGCATTCTTACCGGTCACAGCTTAGTAGCGGCACATGCCTATAAAATGGGGCTGTCAGATCGGGAGGAATGCAGAAAATGTCAAGAGCGGGGCACCAAGGAAACAGTGGAACATCTCTTGTGCGTTTGTCCTGCGTTAGCGAGACAGCGTTTTAGGTACTTAGGGGCCCCACAGTACGATAAGTTAGAGGAGATATCGTTAGTGAAGCCTCATAAACTATTAAAATTTACGTCAGGCGCAGGCATCCTGAACGATGACTACTACTCAGGGAACACGTGAAGGCACTCCATTCTGGTATCGCAAAGGACCACAACTGGTTTATGCGTGACCTGCAGGCCTACCAGACCAACCGAACCTAACCTATTACTATCATACTCTGCCAGTCCACTTACTAATACATTTAATGTAACTTCAGTCAGTACAAGATTTCTTCTCCGTGCTGGCCGGCAAGGAAGCATAAAGGATTTTTGCTGGCATGCCTTTATTGCTTATTTGCTTAAAGCCATATTAATGATTTTGCCGTTATGTGTGTGTTTTTGTTGCTGTTGCTACACTGTCTGCCAACACAATGTCATTACAGGCAAATAAATTACAATAACAACATGCACACACACTTAGTTACTGCTCATAACCACGCACTTCTCCACTCATCACTGGCATGACAAAATATTTGTCGGTTGTGTGCGCGAAATTAACAACAACAACAGCAACAATAACAACAACGACAATTAAAGAATGTTATGCAATCCGTTCGTTTGCTCGTTATTGCCTGCATTGGTGTGGAAGTGCTGACTGCTTTGATGCGGGCGGTTGCTGCGGCGACGCCAGTGACATACAGAGGCGACGACATCTGAGGCAGCGGCGACTTTATTGCGCCGACAATGATGCGAGAACGATTGTTGCAGAATTTATGTATATTCCACACACGCATACATCTTTGCATGTGTGTGTGTGTGTGTGCGTACGCATATGCGTTCATCGTATGTGTGTAGGGTATATTGCTTGTTTGTCACATTTGCTTGCTTCACTGGCTGACTGACATTTTCTTTGTCCTTTCCATTTGGCTGTTTTGCAAGCCGACCACCGCGGCGTGATTCCCGCCCAGCCCCGGCGCGCTGTATGTCTGTTCACATCACTGGTCGTTCATGCATATTAAATCCATACATTCAACCCAACTTCCATATGTCCGTCCATATCTCTGTCAGTTTGATTGTCTGTCTGTCTATCCTTTCACATGCTCAACGTGGCATACGTACACACGCGTGTACCGCACTCTCCAGCCTGCGTACTTCACATCAGCCTTACGCCCTCTCTGCAGCTTCGACGATTTTTGATTTTATCTCGTTGATCCACTTTTCGCACTTCACTGCATTTTTCGCCACTCCACTGTTTTTTTCACCCATTAATCGCTTACACCGCAAATTACGCCTCGACTGCACTGTGCTCCTTGTTCCAGCCATACATCACTTTGAGCAGTTTGCCAGTGCGCTACGCCTAAAATCAGGCAGTAATTTACGCTCGTAAATTTCAATAATGCACACACGAGTGTGTGGGTGACGACGCTCTACATGCGGTGGCATTTCGCTTTTCACTATTTTTTTGTGGTTGCTTCATAAACATTTTTGGGGATTTCACAAATCGCTGGTAATTTAATTAGAAAAATCATTTCAATACACACGGACACCACCTGCAATTAGTCGTAATTGGAAAACAAGAACGATCTAATGCCTTTGACTTGTCATTAGGTATGGTGTGTTACCCTGCACCGAAATTTATAAAATATGCAGTACAGTGTCGAGTATACCTTCAGAACATGGAATGAAAGAGGTTTTAGTAATTTAATTGTGAATTTTTATAAATTTTGTACTTAGATCCAATCGAATCCACCATAAATCCCATAGATTACATCGCTATTTGTTCAACGTTCTGCGCTGTCTAGAGAACTAATTTCCTCCAACCATTGAAAGACAATGCCCAACAACTCATAAACTGACTAATCTCCAATATATACAAAGCCAACAACAATGGCAAAACCGCTTACAGAGCGATCACAAATTATATACGCACTTAACCACAAGTAATCTGTGCAAGTTTGGCGCGTTGAAAGAAGGGAAATCAGTATGCAAGCAAAAGACAAAAACTCGAAATGAAAACTCCAAAAGTGATTTCCATAACGCAGTCATATTTAGCATAATAATGATAACAAAAATAAAAGCAAATCACTAGTTATGATGCTATGACGCTACCGCCAGCCATTCGCTCCGTCATTTATGCAAACGCTTCAATTCCCCAGGCAGCGACCGACCGCCCCACAGTGCTGCCTGGCTTTGGTTCGCCGGTTGGGCACTTGGTTGTGTGTGTGTCGAGCTAAGCTGTATTGTCTTGTCTCCGTTTTTGAGAGTTAATCCAAAAAAACAAAAAAAAACAAGTAAGGAAGGGCTAAGTTCGGGTGTAACCGAACATTTTATACTCTCGCAATTTATTTATTTAACTTTATTTATATTATATAATACACAATTTGACCCACATATGCGTCATATATATTGTATAAAGTCCATTGAAAGTTGGAAACCATAATATTAGGTTAGAAGCACCGAGGTCCTCATGTTCGATTAATGGGGCCTTGAAAACCTATGGTCCGATTTCGGCTATTTTTAGAATGGGGCTGCCACACTATAAAGTAGTATTTGTGCAAAGTTCTACACTGATATCTTCACTAGTGCTTACTTTATATATTGTAAAGTAAACGATTCTGATAGTCTTCAAAGTTCTGGTATATAGGAAGTAGGCGTGGTTGTGAAGCGATTTGGCCTATTTTCACAACATATCTTTTGGATGTAAGGAAACTATTACAAACCAAGTTTCATTGAAATCGGTCGAGTAGTTCCTGAGATATGGTTTTTGACCCATAAGTGGGCGACGCCACGCCCATTTTCCATTTTGTAAAAAAATCTGAGTGCAGCTTTCATCTGCCATTTCTTATGTGAAATTTAGTGTTTCTGACGTTTTTCGTTATTGAGTTAACCCACTTTTAGTAATTTTCAACCTAACTTTTGTATGGGAGGTGGGCGTGGTTATGATCCGATTTCTTTCATTTTTGGACTGTATTAGGAAGTGGCTAAAAAAAACGACTGCAGAAAGTTTGGTTTATATAGCTCTTTTGGTTTGCGAGATATGTATAAAAAACTTAGTAGGGGGCGGGGCCACGCCCACTTCCCCAAAAAAATTCCATCGGACGGACGGACAGACAGACATTCGGATTTGAACTCCACTCTTCACCCTGATCACTTTGGTATATATAACCCTATATCTAACTCGTTTAGTTTTGGGTGTTACAAACAACCGTTATGTGAACAAAACTATAATACTCTCTTTAGCAACATTTGTTGCGAGAGTATAAAAAAACAACAATAGCTACTCCCAGCACAAACATTTGAAAACAGCTGAATTACTAACTTACTAATTTACACTTAAGAGCTGAGTGCACTCCAGACGCTCATTCCTTACTTTACACATAAATATATATGTACATACGTACACTTGTACGGCATGAGCAAAGGAATCTCGTTTATTCAATTTTCCTACCTCGACACCTGGTTTTTGAACCTTTTGTTCTTGTTGTTGGTTTACGCTTTTGTTTCACTCTTCTCCAAATGAGGTGAAGTGACTTCAATCGGCACGAGCAGCACAAGCAATGACAGCAACAGCACTACAAGTACCTTGACTCTAGCCGTGCTGTGCTGTGACGACGTGGCGTAGCCTACTTGAGTCTGTTTGCAGTTCTGTATGTTTGTTGTTGTTAAGGCGACACTCGCCCCTTTATGAGCTAACGTCACTGTGTTCATCATAAAACAACAATAAATATTATGTACAGAATGATAACTAATTATTAATAGAAAAATATAAAAACTTTATAAAATGAAATTTTAATAATATTAATTAGAGATTAGATGAAAAATTAGACAGCTCAGATTTTAATTGAAGATTTTGACAATTCAACATCCCTAAAGCAGCCACTGTGCTTTATTTGCCACTCTCAGCCGTTCGTATGAGTATTTGTGCAATAAAGGATGCCAATTCGGTTTGTGCGCTTGGGTGTGTGCGCTCCTTTATTTAAACTCATTAGCGCAAGATTTGCAATGCCAGCAAGTATTTTTTAACTTTCTCACTCACCTCACACCCATTGCTGTTGTTGTTTTATTGCGTTCGTTGGCTTGTTGCATTTTGTGTTGTTGTACGTTCACCGCGTGGCGGCATATGACATATGCCGAGTCGCTATTTGCATACATAAATAAGGGAATGTTTGCGTTTGCTTTGTGTTTGCTCATTATAGTCAAAGCTGCGCGCAATGATGGCGGTGTTGTGACTTATAATCAGTCAAAATTATAATTACATCCTTTTTCATGAGCTTAAAAAATATTTATAGTACGAGATGAGTGTGTGTGTGTGTGCTATTGTGTGCTTTGCTCTTGCGAACGCACTGCTTGCGCGCTCTTAAATATAAATACCGTTATGTATGTGCAAATATCACATTGAGGGCGCCGTCTACCTGCCTGTCGTCTGCTCGTTCGCTCGGCTTTCCACTTGACTGCCTTGATTGTCAGCGTTGGAATACATAATAAGCAACACAGCAGCAAAAGTGCCAAAGTAGTCATCTCGTCTAGAATTTCTAAAGTGGCAGCTCTTGTACCGTAATGTGCGTTATTGTTGTTAATTTCATGTTTCTGCAGAAAAACAATAACAAGACACTACAATTGTAATGGCGGCAAGTGACGTTGTTGTTTTTTTTCCTTCACCTCATAATTATTCGTTAGGATTACATCAACAGATTTATTTTGTAATATATATGTAGAAACATATGAACTGTTTTAAAGGCTAGGTGGCAATAGGCAACTGGCAGTAATCAAATAGAATAGAAAGCGATTATATCACTTCAGCAAAGTCTTTAGCCTGTATTGAGATCAACCTTGATACATTTGTTTCAGACCAGAACTCACTCATAGCTAGGGATGGATAGAAGAGTGTTGAATCGAAGGCGGTCTTTTAGAGGAAGAGGTCTATGAGAGCACAATCTTTTGGCTTCAACACCACAGTTAACTAATTTTATGGCTTTCAGAACTTGAATGGCATTTAGGAAGTCTCCAACACCACCATAATTCTATCTCGCCAATATTGCACCAAAAGTTCATAGAAAACTGGCAACCGCAAACCAAATCGCAGCAGAAAGTAGCTTCGAGCTGCATGGGAAACCCGTAAATGTACCTAATTTAAATAATAGTGATCTAGCGAAAATTTTTGCAGGTAGCTTATGCTGGTAAATATCAAAACAGTGGCTAAAGTGGTTGAAGACAGACAGACAGGCTTTGTTAGTCAGCACCAGGAAGAGGGATCCGAAGAACTATTGTTTCTACTCAAGGAATGAAAATGTATTTTTTCTAGTTAATGCGGGTTTCACTAACTTATCAAGCCCTTCTTAAACTTAAAATAAACTTTAATTATTACAAAGTTCACGCGGCATAATTTAAAATAATCGCGCACATTTTCATTGTGTGTTTAAACGATGCAGCAGTGTCAGCAATAAAAGTAAAAACAATAATAATAACCACATTGACACGATATGTGGTTGAATTAACGCTGTGTGCGGTGTTGCCACAATTTCAACCGCCTCATGCAGCGCAAATGACTTGCCACGCCGCTGTGCAACTTCCTGAATGATGATGACGTTTTTTATTGCTTTTTTATTTTCTCCATCATGCTTTGTTTCATTGCAAAGTAAATGCATTCCAGAACTCACATACGTGCCTGAACATGCATGGCCTTAACACACACACACACACACATGTGTATACTTATGAAAATGGGATGCTGAGGCGCAGCAGGTGTTGCGGCAGCATTGCCACACTAACTATGCAATGCTTTACTCCCTTTTCCATTACAAATCCCTGCCCATGGCGCTGCATCCATTGCCACGCTGATGAAACATAATGGAGGTTGATTATTCTCCTTAAAAAAAGGTGTTGCACAGCGTTGCAGAAAGGCTTAAATAGCACAGATCCCGTAGCAACAACTACTCAGCTGTCGCTCAGCGTGAATGAGCAAATGGAAAGTATTGAAAGTCGATGCCGTTCGAGCGGTCATTTGCTGGCTATAAGCGGCTGGTCGATAGATCGGCATCTAATGCATTGTGAATTTGTTACACATTCGCAGCAAAATCCTAGCAATTCTATCATATGCACTTGTAATAAGCACGCTATAGTTGCAATGCGTTTAAAAATATAAAAGAGGTTAAGACCACCTGCGAGCTTGATAATAAGAAGTGCATTATTTTGCATGAGTTTCTAAGAGGGTTCTAAGTACCATCTAATGTATGCAGGACAATATTTCTAACATAAAGTGCTCAGTGCTATGAGAATTACAGCAAAATGGTGATTGCTTCACTACTTGCTTGTAATCGAATGAGATCACGTTGGTTGTAACCGACTCAAATTAGTGAGCTTAAATGGAATTAAGATTTGATGCGTACAAATATATAATAAACTGAAAGTTACTTTCTAAAAAAATTATATAATTTTAACCCAGTTCATGATCCCTCAAATACACCACTAAATGTTTCTAAACATTTTCTGTCGCAGAAATCCATTTGCGAAGCGTAAGCAAAATTGCACATATAAATATTGTGTGTTAACACACTTAGGAGGCTTTCAGCCACCTACAATCGTCGAAAATATAACACTACAGCAATACTTTGCCGCCAGTTTCATATTATTGCCTCACTAAAAGCCGCCCCGAGTCATCAACTGTCGGTAGCAGCGACACAGCAGTAAATGCGCCGGAAACTGAGCACAGCTACACTGCATGGATGCGAGTGTGCGAATACATTTGCCAAACAATGTAACTGATCTTCCGCAACTAGTTGAAAGCACGCCGTTCATACTGTTTCCGCCAATGTCTATGCCACTATACGAGTATACGCAAATAAGTGTATATCGGAATACGAAAATAAATACCAGCATGTATATTTACACGTTTAATTTTATATTTAGTTGTATGCCACAGATGCCCTGTGGCGCGGACTCGCCTTCTTCGTTGTGCTGTTGATTGTATGTAGTTACATAACCTCACTGGCATTACCAGGCCAGGAGCATCCGTTTATCGTTTGCCTAGAGCACTTTTTCTTGCGCTGACAACAAAGGACTGCACTCGAAGACACACACACACGCATTACATTTAAATAAATATATATATGTATATATACATAAATGTTACAATGCGCCTAGTGGCAAGGTGAAAGGTCAGAAATAGTGAGGAAAATATGCTCCTCTTTTATTTGTTGGCCATTATTGCGAATTTGCCTTGAGTGGTTCACTTACGAGCGTATATGGGCGAGGGAAATTCAACTATTTTGTAGCAGTTACATATATAAATACATGTATATATCCTTAGGTATTCAAAAATTACTACAGCCGTGCCACATTTTCATGTTTGTGTTTATTTGCCTTTTTTCAAACAAAAGTGGTACAAATATTATGGAAAAGGTGAAACTTATAGTTGAATACAGACTGATATGGGCCCCGTTTTTAAAGACCTATAGATAATTTATTCCTTTCGAGGAAGATTTCATAAGTTTCCTTTTAGAAAAATAAATATAAACAATCGCTTAATAATTTTTTAGCACTCGATATGCCTAGATATTCTAGTTGCGTTCGTTTCCTGGTAACAAAATCAAGGGATTTTATTAAATCGATATTGCTAAGATATCTTGGCAACTTGACTCGAAACCTTCCAATCAACTCTTTTTGCATTTCAAAGATGAAAAGTATACACAAAGAAACTTTGTTACATCGATTCCACAAACAACTTCTGTATTTGTTGAATTTGTTATTCTAACTGTTCACTGGGTATTTGGTGTGAATTATCGCACTCGTAGTTACACCAACTCACAGCCAAGATATTTTCCTTTTCTTTTTAACTTGACAATTTTAACACATACACATACAAATGTATGAGCTTGTACACAAACATATGTAAATATGTACAAATAAAGGTGCGCCTTTCGTCGATATGTAGTTATATATATATGTAAGTGCTTACATTAGGGTAGAAACTATCAGGAAAAAGGTTTCGGACTTTTATCATGCGGTGAGACTTAACTATACTACTATTATAAAGAGGAAATATTTGTATGTATGTGTGTGATGAATAAACTCAAAAACTACAGTGCCGATTTCAAAAATTCTATCACCATTGGAAAGCTACATTCACTACGAGTAACATAGGCTATTTATTGCTAGAAACTCAACTTTCTGGAAATAGTTCCCAGGTGAAGGTATCAAAAAGACTCCGTGATGGAGAATCTTAATCTGAAACTGAAAATCGTCCTGCAAGTCATTCTCTTCTCGTCGCAATCGCGAGCCAGAGAGTCGAGTAACGAACACTCGCAGCTGTTTGCTGAACAAAATTTCAAAATTTGCCAAGTACGCGCTTGAGAGTTGAGTACGGAGCGTATGCAACGGCTTGAAGAACAAAATATTAGAAAAGTACAAGCTCGCACTAAGGTGTCGAACTCTGAGCGTTTCCAACGCCTTCATAATCAGAGAGAAAGACAACGGACATCAAAGACTAGAGGTCGTAAACAAGTTTTAGCTCATTGCAAATAAAATATATATTTCATGTTCGAATTGTCCTGATTTTACTTTTTAAAATAAACCCACGCAAGAAACGTGGAAGAAAGTATGGGAGAGTGTGAAAAAACTTATAACTTTTGAAATGTTTGTTTAAACCTGTGCGAAGCCGGAGCAGTCTGCTAGTAATATATAAAATGCAAGGAACTTAAAGTAGCAGTTATAATAATCAATAATCAAAATCAGAAAAGAAATAATATAATATGATTGAGAAAAAAAAGAATTTATATAATATATAATTTTTAGAGATATCCGATATCAAGCAAAAAATTTAGTTCGACAAAAAAAGCTATTTATATTTACTATCGCAAAATTGGAACACCCTAGTCGTAAAATATTTGAGCTTACGAATACACTTATAAATATATGTAAATAGCGGAATACATATGTATGTATATAGGTGCAAACATACCGAGTAATCGGTGGAAGCATAGACGCGTAAAGTGTGCCGGCAAATAAGTTGTCAGAAATGTGCTCGTAATTGGGCTCGTTTGGTGTGTATTCAAACCCACACGTGTGATATACAGTGCCATAAAACTGCAATACTTTGCCTGTAGTCATTTACCAAAACACACAGACAAATTGATGGCAATTTCCTTATCTGATAATACGAAATTGGCATTATTCCATGTGTGTGTTATTGGCAAATTTGTTTGTATGTTGTATGGAAAAGTGGATAATTGGTGGCGGAAAATGTGTATCCAAATTAGCTGAAACGTTTTTGGTTACGAGCAGATACGACGACTACAAGCACTTGAATAAGACTAACAGTTTGTTAAAGGAAAACTAAGAATCAATGGAAAAAACTTTACGTAGTGATCATCGTTACTTCCAAGCTATGGAACTTCACAAGGAATTGTATTCTAAGAGAACTAATTTAGTAATAATTAATTTAATGAAATAATTTAAACCGAAATTCCAAAACAATTAACTGAGTATAATGAGTTAGGTTTTATAATTATCTACAAATGTGGGAAAAGGCGCTTTTAGTTTATGAGCGTTCTGAAAATGCTTAAATAATAGAAGGAAAAGCCTGTCAGAAACATACAAAATGTGTTTATTAATATCATTTTATACTTATATTTCGCAGTGTCTGTGGTTTTAAACTCTCACAACTAATTACATTTTTCTTGTCGCTATTACGGTATGACCTCGCACTTAAGGTCAGATTGCATATGAATATTCTATGCGACATACATATAAGTAAATATGAACACTAAACACCGTTCCCTCAGCATTGTGACACACAAATCGTCGTCACAAATTTTTTTGCACACTCAGCTGTGAAATAGGGATATTTACACGAAAGCCACTGGCAGGGAGTTTCGCTGCAACAACAAGCTCAACAATAACAACATTAACACCCATTCTTATGCAAATATAAAGCGCTACTATTATACGAGTGCCACTTGCCGGCACCACTTGTGGCCAGCCAAAAGGCAAACGGGCATTCGCAGATAACAACAGCAAGTGTCACAAGCAGCAAAATGCAACAAAAGCAATGCAACAACACTTGCGAAGAGCTATTCCAGGAATATATATAGTAAGTGTCCAGGCATTGCCGAAGTCGTGTCGCAGAGTAAAAGTTTGTCGCTTGCAACTATTCGGAGTCTACAAAACACACAAACACACCCACATACACTAGTTTCCGTTTCCTCCTGCGATACGATGCGTCTTTGGTCTTATAACTTTGTACATCACCCAGTTTCTTGCGCTTCTGGTGCTGAACAGAACGCGGGCGTGGCCGACACTTTTCTAGAAATGAACTATGCGGACGCTCCAGCAGCCACATTGGATACAACAAAGTTGCCGGAGGCGAAAGCAAACTCAGAATGCAGAATGCTTTGCTGCGAGTAAGGCGAAGTGTTTCAACAACACATCTCAAGGCGCTGCGATTACACCAGAAATTAACCTACTTTTGTTGAGAAAACTCCAACAGCAACATCAACTGTGCACACAAACAGCCAGCACCCAGCAGCAATATGGTAATTGTTACATGAACAAAAAGCGCAAAAGACGAAAATGATGAAAAAAATACTGTGGCATAACGTATATACATAATTGTGGTGCGTTCTGTTGCATGTCAACGGCAGCCACAAGCGCCGCTGCAGCGGCATCACTGATAGCCATTGCCAGCATTCGGTTATCATGTAGCGTTTTTTCCACAAACAAATATTTTAATTCTTATAACTATTTGTCAGCATGTGAGTTCTCTTCAAATAGTAGTACACACCCACAAGGCCCGTCTACTGTGCTGCCCCTCTACACACCAGCTCGACCGGCAGTGCAAAACCATTGGGTTTTGCACATTGCTTTTAGTTGTTCGTCCCCAAATTTACAACTGTAATTTGGGAATTCTTTCGGTGACTATGCCGCCTTATTTTATCACAGTAGTTTGTTGTTGTCTGCAATTTTCATCTTTAACGCGCAACTACATATGCAAATAACCGCCTGCATGCCGAAATACTCGTACACTCGTTTATTATATTTTTGTGCGCTGCCACATGCACTTTGCGGCATGAGCAACTGCGTCTCTGCAGAGCAGCGGCCGCACTCATTCTGGTGTTTCATCTTTTTGCGTATCAACTTATTATACTCAGAGTATGCATGATATCCCCTAGCTTTTGGCAAGCTGCATGTGATATATTGTAATTTCATTCCACCTACGGCTTGTGAATTGAAGGAGGCTGCATTAATGCAATTTATTTTTTAGTTTTGTGGGGTGGGATATTGGCACAACGAAAAGTGCTACTGGTGTAAATATGGACTCAATACTCCATTTGCATTTTGAACATATTTAAATCGTTATTTTGAGCCTAAATTTCAATTAAATTGTCGCATCAAAAAATACCGTTATGTATATTAAACCTTATGCCGTTTCCTTAAGGGGTATGTGACATCTCTGAACTAAAGCATTTCCTCTATATATCGAATTCTATCTCTATCTATATAGTTCTTGTTTCTATACCAAAAGTGGTTGGATCTAGACTTTCACGAAGCTTGCGCTCAACGATGCTGATGACGCAAATGTGTCAAATCTTTACCGAAAATCAAGAAATAAGGAAATCTAGAATGCATTTGCAATTCTACATTATTACCACTTGAGTTATCCTGTCATTTTTAATTTTCATTAAGTTCATAAACGTGCTTTCTGTACATATGAAGACGCTATTGCATGTGTGTGCATTCACAAGTTGCACATTTTTGTAGACTATTTACTTCCAAGTGCCTTGGGAAATTATATTAAGCAGCAACTTTTGCACAAATGTGCTGCAGATACATATATACATATGTATATATATACTAGATATGATATGAATGCGTGTACTATTCGTCTTAGTTTGAGACATCCGCCTGCTTATGTTCAGTGAATCTAATGCACACAGTCGTTGCTGAGGTTTTTTCTTAGGAACATGAGGTTCTCGACTGCCTTACAGTGAGCATCCTTTCATGTGTATCTGTGTGTGTATGTTTGTGAAATGTTGGCGAATTAGAAGATTAGCAATGCATGCTGGGAATTATGTTAAGTTTCTAAGTAAGTAATTTTAGTGTAATTATGAATTCCCCAATAGAATACCCTATATACTCAGTAAACTGGTAACTGTTGTTTTTGCAGCAAATTCACATTTCATATGTCGCAAAAGAAACGTACTTTTGCTTTTGGTACGGAAAGGAATATGTATGTGACACACCAATTACTAAGGAGGCGTAACTCAAAATTAGTCAAACATATATATTTCATTTATGTACATACATATATACTGAAGATTTCTCTTCCAAGAACGATTGCTAAGTTCTTGGATCTCTTACTTAGCTTTACAGCACCATCTAGTTACTTTGAGTTGACAAGTAATGCAAGAAAATGGCCTTTTTTAACAGATATTAAAAAAAATTTAATATTTGCAGTAAGTGTGTGCTATTGCATTCGACGCAGAGCTTGCAATAATGCCTTGTGTGCTGCTGCCAGTCAAAAATTGAGCTCAAATGCATTTACTATCCTAATCTCTAACCTAATTTTAGAACTCACTAAGCGCATTTTGATATATTTTATAACATGTATTCACAAAGCTGTAAACGAATGGGAGTGTAGTATCTCTTTTTATTTGAAATGTTGTCAAAAGACCCAAGCAGCAAATTGCATATTTTGAAGTATTTTTTTAGTTTTTTTAGAAATAAAGGATAGAATTACAAGTAACCGATACTCCGCTCGAATGGGAACAATTTTATTTATCTTTGGCAGTGCATCCTCATGTCCTGATTGCTTTCTTCGAAGTATATATGTATGTAAGTGTTGTATAATGTAGGCAATACAGAATTTATTATACCATGTGGCTAATTATTTTTTTTATTATTTTAATATTTTATTTGAGATAAATACGCATTTAGTTTAATTTTGCCAATATTTCAGTTTTTTTCAATAAGCTTTCCATTGGCGCGTAATACGTTCTCAACTTCTTTTAATTTCCTCCAACTCATATGCAGTTGTTTATTAGTGTTCGCATATGAGTTTTCCGTTATTTCTGGTGTCTTTTGCAACATTTAATTCATTTTCAATACTTATTACTTTTCGATATCTCCTTACTTGTGCTGCTTCATACCGTCTCATAAAATATTATTATTTCGCCTCCTTGCCATATTTTATTTACTTGCTTTTCGATTGCAGACTTTTAAGCGGAGTGCATTAAAAAATCCATTTCAAAGGCATTAACTCGAATTTCTTTTGGGATTTTGCAGAGGATGGGCGATAAAGCTCATGGTCTCAGCGAGTAAATAAATAAAACGTAAAAGATCACACAGCAAAGCGAGTATAAATTTCAGGCATCTACAAATAATAAAAAGGAAAGCGCATAATTTTGCTGAAACCACGTACACTTTACACTGCCATTTGTGCGTGCATCTCTGAACACTGATATACTACAAAAACTCTTGGGTTACTATATGGAATGGTCAATATAGCATTATTATACATTGATTCTCTTGGTATTTGATTGGAGAAGAGTGAAAGAAATCAAGAAATATTGCTTTGTTTTAACTATTAACTCTCCATCATTAGCTGTCATTGCAAAGAAGCGAGTGAAGACGGACCGATATAAATGATTTCATAAATAAAGTCGATTTATAACACACCGATCCAAAGAGGGTTAGATCGACGAAAGGACAACCTTTGGTCGGATAAAAGTCAGGTCAATTCCAGTACCGCAGAATCGATTGTCGTCCGAATACCAAAGCATTCTGTATACTGTACCCAACATATGTCCCGTATGCAAAGTGTCCCCTCTTGAAACTAACCACCTCTTTACACATGCCCAATTATCATCTAAATTTGTAATATGCTTCAAAATGGTTAAATATAAGGAAAACAATTAAGTCTTAAATCCAAGAAAATAGAGCATGAGTAGTTATTATATTTTGCTGTCTGCGCTTTTCAGTTCTTATTCAACTAATCAACAATTTGAGTGATATTGAATATGACAAGCAGGAACGTCAGATTATCGTTAACTTCGCCACTCACGAGGGGTAATTGACTACCATACTCACGTATACACAGATATACTATATTATCTAGTAGTAGTAGTAGTAGTCACTGTCCTATAATGAAATGAACTAGTTGTAAACTATCTCACAACTAGTTATGAAACATATACTCAACTAGTCAGTCGACTTTTACTTTAGGGGATTATTGCTTCTTTTTATATTTAAAGGTTATTTATATTAGTTTCATCAAACCTTAAAAGTTCCATATTTTCATCTGTGTTTTGAATGTTTCCTATAATTGGTATAAATATCATGTTTTTCAATTAGTTTGTTGTTAGTCAAGAGTCTCTAGTAGTAAACTAGTATTTTCTCGATTAGTACAAAGTTTGATGCTTTACTGAGGGGTAGCAACCCATGTTGTGGAAGAAATGTGGTGTGTGTATATGCTATGTGCTGTGTAACTTGTTTCCATGTAGATTTTCTTATGAGTTCGTTAGTTAGGCTGATTCTATTTTGGATGTGCTAATTATTTATTTAGTGTCTTGTTGTTGTTGTCGCTGTCAAATATGACTTTTATTGCTGTCAACATTGATGAAGATGCATACACGAAGGCGTTTATGAGTGTTTTTCATCGCATGCTCACTTGTTTATCCTTGCTCGAGTAGTTAGTTGCTTAATATGATTTTCAATAGAGTAACTTTGTAAACCTTTCCTTTAATTTATGAAAATCCGCTTTTAGCCCGAAAATCTGCCACATACGCTTGATTGCCAAGCGAAAATAGCAAATTTTCAGCGTATGCGAGAAATTTCAAAGTTTGAACTTTATAATATTTGCATATGCGAGCGTAAACCGAGCATTGTTCATATGTAATACACTAATATTTTGAAATGCGCGTGGCATGCGTCGTCCACGGATGTGTGTACGTACAAGTGTATATATACCTATGTGGATGTGTGTGCACTCAGGCATTGCTTTTGTTTGTGTTTGCGGTTCAATTTGCGGCTGAATTGTGTTATTTTTTCTAGAAACCTCAAACTCAAAATATTAACTATGCAAAGCGGTTAAGATCATTAAATTTCACGTGCAAACACACACACCAACACTTGCACGCACACACACACACGTATACATTTATGCGTAACTTAACACCTCTAACACGCTACGCGTAAACGAGCTTCTCTAATTGAGCAGCTGCATAATTTAGTTTAAACTGAGTTCGCTTGTTTCGGTGTGAGCGTGTGTGTGTTGGTGCACGTAATTTTGCACCACAATCACCTGAATACATTTGATAAGTTTGTGAATGTTAAATTTTGGTTGGCGCGGTTTACCAACAAAAACAACAATAAAATAAATAAACGCAAAGTCAAGCAAATAGTGCTCCATTAATTTATATAGCAAATAAATATTTGCGCGTGTGTGTGTTTCAGGTAAAACATGAACTAATTTAGAGCTAAACCCGCGCTTGATAGAATATTTGCTGGATGAAGTAAATTACATTTTTTTGTTCTCTAAATGATTTTTATAAAATTAATTTTTTTCTTTATTTAATTTAATACAATTTTTTGTTATTGCTATTTCGATTTGAACAACATTGGTATGAGTTATGCAGCCTCCAACAAAAGATAGAAACTTAGAACTTAGTAATTACGCTTAGCGCATCAATTAGTTTATTACTACAGTTATTTGTTGCAATTACACCAATTAATTTGAATCTTTGAAGTCATTCGTTTGCTGCGGTTCCTTTGAATATTGATGCCATATATTATTATCGGAGATTACAGGTGAAGGCGTTCATTAAGCACAAAGCTCACAACATCCAAACACATGAGTTGCAAACAACACATTGGCACGTACTGTTGTCCAACATTTGAGGTAGTCACTCTATTTTGTAGCTAGAAGCGTAAATGTGCGCAGCATTTGTAAATCGCGAAGAAATTATTTACAATAAATTAAACAGAAGATCAGCAAAGCGAGAAATTAAAAGTACAAACTGCAAATGAATAATGAATGTGGCGCATACAATTACATGCAAATATTTGACGTGACGCAACAACTGGTGGTGGGGGAGCAGCTTCGCTTTTATGGACATTGTGCTTAACGCACGTTTGAGCAGCTGCTCTCCTGTCAGTCCAAGTGAAAGCTCCGCCACACACACACACACACTGGCACGCATGTGCTTGCAATACAAATCGCTTCACACTGCACCTTCAACCGTTATCCAAATTTCATTTAGTCCATTCGACAGTGCTTTGATTGCTTGTTTCAATTGTCGGCACGTTGTTCGTGTTTTGGCTGTCGGTTTAGGTTTCGCTTGGCAGCAGCTGCATCGAGTTTCAATTTTTCACCACAACGTATTTAATAATCCAAATAAAACATGCGTGCCACAAAAGAAACTGGCTCTATTAGCCAGACAACCACACCTCTCCGCAAACCCACTCCCCACATGCAATTGAGAATGTGGCGTGCGGCATGTGGCATGTGGCGTGTGGCAAACACGCATTCTCGGTAAGCTGTGAAATGAATAATTTGTATGTTCGTACGTATATGTTTGTTTGTAAAGGTGTATGTGTGTAGGTGTGTGTTGTATTGCCTGACTTTTATTAATTGGTTTAATTAAGCGTGATTGTTTGGCTCGTGAGGCGGTTGTTCGCGCGGTTAGCTGGCTGGTTGCCTTGCTTCACTTCGTCAGTTTGTTGTTATTGTTATTGCTTTGTTTGCACACACATACGCTTTTTTATAGCTCGTCACTTCCTTCTTGTTGCTGCTTACAAAGTGTGGCTTGCGGTGCTTGCCTTAATACACGCACTCCAGTTATGCACATTAATTTCCACTTACCACCTCTCACATCGCCCACGCCGCAGCCACGCTTCCCTGGCATTGGCATTGATTCATGGTGTGAAATTGCAATGGAGATATTCAATAGCTTTAGCGGGGAAAAGTTAAAACCACCAATCTGTATTGTGTACATAAATTTAATTAGAATTTCTTGCAATTACGCAAAAATACTTTGCATTGTTCCTTGTGAAAGATGTGGATGCTTCTTCATGTATATTTCTTATCCAAAGAAATTATTTTTGGAATGTTCGTATGAGATGTTGTTTGTGCAACGCTTCTTTGTATTTATGTTCTCTTACTTAAGCATGCCTAAGAGATTAGTAAGGGCTAGGTTCGGACATAGCTGAGCATAAAATACTCTCCAAGTTAGTATGAACCATTCAGTGAGGTTTACGAAGCTCGATTAATAAATTTATTTATACTTTAACTCACATATCCGTTCAGTTTCTTTAAGATTCTCTGCTGCTTAATGCTGCATATATCTTCTTTAAGGTTAGTCAGATTAACGGAAAACATTATATTAATAATATGGGATGCAAATATAGGAAAATATATAACAAAATGATTTTATGAAAAAATCCCATTTTGAAAATAAAAACACTAACAAATATTTATTTTAATTATATTTAATAGGAAAAATGTATGAAATAGTGCAATTAGAATAAATAGAGATGAATCCCTTTTTAATTAGGTGCAAATAAAGAAAATATCCCATCTTTTCAGAACACAGTTCCTTTCTTTCAAATGAGCGTTGCATTAATCCTCACAATTCACGCCAGTTTCTTTGTGTGAAGATCTCAGTGCACTGCGGCGTATGTGCACTTTCTCCCTACATTAACTCCCTCGATGGCACATAACCTATTTTATCGCCATAAACATAACCACAAACACGTAATGAAACAATAAAAACGGAGTGTGTGCGTTGTCGGACTTACTCTATAATGTGTAGTGGCAACTTTCAAATTAAAAAATGTTCGAGCGCGTTAACGTATACAAGTAGGGTATGAATATATTTTTAATTAAGAATTGCTGTTTTTATAATTAGAAAAACCAAGATTGCGTGGGAGTAGAATAGCAATGCAGCTCACATGCGAAAATGGGTGTATGGGTAAGCATGTCACTCATACGCTCGGGTGCACCGGTCCGGCGCATTGGTGTTAGGCCAACAGCGGTTTCATTAATTTCTAACAAATTCTCATTTGTACATTATGCGGAAGTGTGAAAGTATCACTTTCTACTACTGAGGCTTATTGAAAGTGAGGCCTATCAAAACGCACTGAGAAAATTTAACGCGCATTTCTCAGTTGAAATTCAATTATTTTATATTCCCTCATTTTAAATTATTATTCGTCAAAATAATTACAGTGCAATATGAATTTTATTTCGTCATTAACACAATACTCTCATATATAAAGAAAAAACGAATAAAAAGTATCCACAGTCTTTATAGTCTTCGAAACGACGAACTGCAATGCAACGTTGCTGCGAAAGCAATCAGTATGCAAATATCATTTTCAAGTGATCACGTGCCATGAGGCGTTGCAACTGGCTCAATCAACTTCTTTAAGGACAAAATATTGTAAATGAGTTTTTGTATATTTGGACAAACAAATTATATGCTGAGATCCAAATAAAAGTAGAGAGAATTGGCGACTTTAAGCAGTTAAATAATTGTGTTTTAATAAAACTGTGCTAAAAATTTACACAATTTTGAGATGCGAACTAAATATGAGTTTAGAAAACAGCTAAAGCACTGAAAATATGACATCTAACTATGCAGCAAAAATGTCGAACAAAAAATACAAAATTCTCTAGTTGTGCTATAAAATAGAAATGCCCCGAAAAGCGCGCTAAAATACCGCATATTACATATTAAATGCCTATGAATACAATCGACTGCCTGAGCGCACACAATTGCACTGTGCCATTTCGTACATTTGAGCATTTGTGAACTAGCATAACACCATTGCAGTGCGCTGCAAACGTATCCAGCCTCTTATCTCCATTTCGTTAACCCTCTTCCTATTCACATTCCGCTTATCTTGACGCTGTTGCAGCAACGTCCCGCGCATTCTTTCATTTCACAATATCCTGTCTTTGTGGCTGGGTAATTTACATGTTTTCCTGTTTTTCTGAAGTTTGTTTTGTTTATTTTTAATGCTTTTTGTTCTCACTCTGCACTCGTATTCTGCTGCGTGCTTTTGTATTCATGTGTCTGCCATTGTCTTTTGTGTGTGTTTGTGTGGGTAGTAGAAGGAGTGTGGATATATGAAAGTGTGTGTGCTCGTGCGTTAACTCGTTTCTGACTACAAATGCCACTCGAAGTGAGCCACAATTGCCAGTCGTAAGTACTTCGTTGGGCGTGTTACCAGTAGTATACGATAAACATACAACTAGATAAACTGAGAAAAATAAATGTTGAATATTTTACGAACTTGTTTAGTGTAAATTGAATTCATGCTTTCTGGAATGATCTGTTTTTTTTATATTTATAGTTTTACACCTATTGTTCAAAGTATTGTATCAACGTACTCTATTATCTTCAACCTCCAATTTCTTAACACGTACATTATAATAATTTTAAGTTTTGCTGATCTTGCTTGTAATTTCATCGCTACATGTTTTCCTGAAGAGTTTATGTTAGATTTGAATGTAAATTGAGTGAGTTGTGGTGCGAATGTGGTTACCCACGCATTACCTCCATTTGTAAATTTCTGTCGAAATTGAATTTGTTATGCTTGTGGTAAATTAATACATTTTCAACCTAACAAAATTGGCCCACGCTCGCTTCGGAGAACCTCCAGAAGAGTTAATTGCATTCAAAGCACTTGCCTTTATGAATCTAATTTATTTGTATTACTTTTGCAAGTCTTCCGGATTGTCTTTTTTCGCTGTACAATTTTTTGCTGATTTTTTCCTATCTTCTGCCAGCTTCCTTTTGCCGCTCCGCAAATTTATGTTTATATGCATACTCTTCACCTTATTTGGCATAGCATTCATTGCGGCACGTATAAAAATTGAATTACATTTGCTTTGCATAATTTCCGGCCTCGTTTGCCTTGCCGCTCGAAATGCAACACTGTTGCAGCGGCAACATTAACCAGCCAACAAATAGGGAACAAACAAAAAAGTTGAAAATATAAAGAGATGACATGGAGAAAAAATGCGAGGGAGTGCAACGACAAGAAAAGAAGCTGCTTAATAATAAATACTAAATTACATTTCTTTTTGCGCGTCGTTCGCAAAGCTCTCCTGCATGCCACCATCTGCTGCCCAACCAGCCTCACTGCGTTTTATCCCGCTTTGCCTGGGCGTACCGCGCGCGCGTTTAACTGCAGCACGTTTCGAGCGAAATTTACATTGCGCAAATTTTATTTATTTATTTTTCATAACTTATAAATAGATTTCGCCTTTCTCTGCATTTTTTTTCATAAAGTGCGCAGCATACTTCTTGGAGGTGTGATGGAATATTTGTGTCCAAGCGAAAACCGCACAAAGTAGACATAATTCTGCAGCTGTTTCTTCTGAGTTGGTGAATTCGTTTGCGTGATTACATGAAGCGAAGTGAAATTAGTTTGCTGTGCAACCTGATTATATTATCGTCATTTGCGGTTAACACTTACTTACGGACTCTAACGTTCCGTAAGTGAAGATATGGCATTGAAGAGCGAATTATTTGCGATAAAGAAAGAATTTAATGCTTAGCGCTTCTCGTTCTATGAACAAAGCTGGCACGGTACCGTTGTTTATAGGTTTATAAATATCTTAACTGTTGAATTATATTATTTGGTACTCTTAATTTGCTTTATATACATATATTTCGCTCTGCAAAATCAGATTTCAGAATAGTTATACATTTGTAATTATTCACTTTTTATAAACATGAATGGCTGCATAACTACATATTTCATTAATGTACTTCATATTGTTTTGTTTGTCTACATTTTTCTATTTTCCTCCGTCAATGTCTATCAATTTTGCATTCATAATTTATATTTATAGCAATAACATCTACTGTCGGCAGAAAGTAATTGAAGGCACTTTGTGATGACATTTAAATTGAAGACACCAAATAAGAACCCAATTTCACACATGCCTACACAGGTAAGTGAAATTTCGCATATTCACTCACAGCCACATACAACTCCCAATACTAATATGTACACATATGTACATATTTTGAGGTGTATAATTCACCCCGCGCTATATTTTTGCACTGTTGGCATCTAATAAAAATTTCGTGCGTTGAAGTTTTGCATATAAGCATTCTTTCGTGCGCCATTTTTTTGTGCTCTCTTATGACTTTTATTTGATATTTTCTTTTGCTTGTTGATGACAAACGATTTATGTGCGTTCAAACAACATTCCACAATTGATTGAAAATTACATTTTTATTCCCTACCTGACACAACATGACTCTGAGCTTTTGTCGCTCTCCCTTTTGCTCTACGCTTATCATTTGACGCTGCGTTTTCTTGTGTCATCCATATTTGACATATTTGCCACATTAGACACACTCATAGCGCAAGTTTATTGAATGAATGACGGTGACGACGTTCACCAGCGACAGCGCAACATGAAAAGCTGTCAAAGAGACAATTACGAGAGAAGACCTATATTTATGACTTGAACAAATTGGCAACAATTTAATACAAATGTTTTTGGCCGCACACCATACACATACATATGTATGTATGTGTTACATATTGACTTACAAGTATATAAATCTCTTATTTGTTTGGGAATGTATTAGGCGATGATAAGTTAAATGCTGAAACTTAAGTGCCAAACAATGTAGCTGTAATGAAATGCAAAAGCATCCCAAATAAGGTTGTTATAAAACTTGACTTAAACGTTGATTACATACTTACAGGCATATACATATGTACATCTGTATTTATACAAGATCACAGATAAAATGTGATAGCCCGTTAGCTTTACACACTTTTTGTAAATATATTTTTCATTAAACCATTTTATTTAAATAACTGAAACGTATATTCAAATGTAGTATCTTATGATTCGAATGGCATCCACTTTCTACGAATTCCATTTTGTATGTGAATACATACATACATATACTATATAAGATATACACATATCTATACTTTGAAAAACTTTCTCTCTGAAATTATGAAAATAAATAAATAAAAAACCCGGGTAGGAGAAAAAAAAATTGTTTAAGGTTCTACCGAGATTTGAACTCGGATCGCTGGATTCAAAGTCCAGAGTGCTAACCATTACACCATAGAACCGGTTGATATTTGCTCGGCTATGATAAGAAGTGAAAACAACACGGACCACTAGACCTTCAATCGTCATTGACAGCGAATTGATAATTTTGTGTTACATTATTTTAATATAAGCTAAATTTGTGAATTTTATAAAATGTTATAAAAGTGTCGAAACACTATCCCAGCTATGAAATTTGTATATACAAATGTCTTTTATAGTAGAAAAATATATAGATTAAATTTTCAACACAAACCATACGCACTCTTCTGCCTGCCTACTATTTTTAGCCATTTTTATTTTTAGTTTTTATTAAAAGGCAAATTGTTTACTTTCAGCTCTATTGTGTCTATCTTTTTAGCCATTTTTGCTAAAATCAAAGTCTTTAACGGCACTTAAAAAATTTTGCTTGATAAAATGTTGAGTTTCGCGAATACATACAAAAATATATATTTGGGAAAATCATGCAAAAATGTAGATGCAACCAATATTTTAGAGAAAATTCAAGTCGAAAGACCAACATCAACAACTAATAAAATTGTGATGTAAATATTTTGCAATTTGTTTAAGTTTTTAAGTTACTTGAATTTACACTGTTTTTTAATCTTTTCCATATGGAGAAACAACATATTTTTGTTTAAAAACTAAACGATGGCGCCGGTTATGCTAAACTAAACACTTCGCATAGTTGTTGTTGCAGTTGATTGCTCGGAAATTCTTTGCTGCACTTGCCATAAACCAGCAAGTCATTTGCGGCCTCACTGCTGCTGCTGGGTGCGGATACACTTAAATATCTTTTACATTTTATAAATATTTATGCGCATTTGTGCATATGTGTTCCGGTTTGTATGTAGTTTATTTGTGAGAGTGCAAACTCGTGTTGTACTAAAATACGAAGAGCGGGAAAAAAATAAAACTTGAATACCTTGAAACAAAATACACGAAAACCAAAAAATAACAGTTAATGCTGTCCGAGGGGGGAGGCAAAATAAACCACTAACACAAAACAAGTTTTAAGCTGGCAACTTGATGTTTCTAGTTTTTGACCGGGAGTGAGACTACAAATTGATGCATTTTTGAAAAGATGTGGTACGAAGAGAAACAGCGGGTAGTTTTTTTTTAATTTCAGTATTAAAATTGAAATATAAAAATTAAATTTTATGTTAGATCTTGTCGAATATTTAACCAAAACGAGATTAATATTTCTTTGATTTATAAGCTTTTACCTCCAAACAACAGAGTTGAGGCCTGTGACAGTAACTGATTTTTGGATAATTTAGCTTTCGTCGAGGCAACCCAAACTTCACAGAATGATTAATAATGACGTTCTTCACCTGTGAACGTACTCTTTCGGACCACCTCGTGTCAACAACACATCAGCAGCAGTAGCAGCAGCTATGACGAATGCATCAGCGGCGATGAAAGATTGCTGTTGCACACAAATTTCGGTGCGGTCAAAAGATAAATGCAGCACGAATGTGTTGAAAGAACACACGTCACACGCCCGTCGCCTCTACAACAGTTCCCTGCCAACGATTGTGTACCCAGTTTGTGTGTTGTCAATGCTGCCGCTGTTGTTGTTGTTGCCCGTATGCCATTGCCTAGGTTGTCACCTGTGATAGGAGTATCTCTCTATTGCTAAGGATTCGTAGCTGCTTGCTGTGTCAAATGTTGACTGTTCGACATTGGAGGCGAGAATGTTTGCCCTCCCCCACTAGCCTCTTGCGCCTTGTTGCTCCATGTTGCTCCTTGTTGCAGCAAAGTCAAGCTGCAGCCAAGCAGCGTCACTTGACCGCCTAGTGTGTGTGTGTGTGTGGGCCTGTAAGTGGTGGTGGTGGCGAATGTGTGTTTGCGATTTGAGTAGCTAACGTGGACACGCACATGTGGTTTGTCTTGCCATTCCTTTTGCATCTGTGTTGTATTTTGCTTGTTGGCATTGCATTGATGCATAAACGAATTTGCATTTTGTTGACTTTGTAAAAGAGATTCAAAATTTCAGTGGGAATTTGTAGAGCGGCAGCTGGCGCCAATTGTGTGCATGAGAGTGTGTGGCTTCTGCCAACCGCCCGCTTTCCTTCCACCAGACGGTGCTGTGAACGATGTGTATTTTATGTCACCCGTATGCGAGTATGCATATGCAAAGTTGCTTCGAAATGCAGCCCCTCGGGCCACTTCAAAACAAGTTTGTCAATCACAGCTGCTCTGTGGTAAATATCATTTCCTACCCTAAATTGTACAGATAAGTCAATTGTGGTGCAATAAGTTACTTGTCGTCTGTATCATAACTCTGAGTAATTTTAAAGAGAATTGAGTGGAACTAATAGGTGACAAACTGTATTGGGACTTGTGGCTTTTATCGATATTTGAATATGTTAAAATATAATATTAAATTTTGTTTGTAGCTTTAACAGAAGTTTCGAACTTATGAACGGTTTTTACCAAAACATTGTAAAACGGATTAAACGGGACACAGGACTTGAGTTTTTCGATAAAGTAAAGGTTGTTAAATCTCTTTAAACTCACTAATAGAACTAAAATGTGTTTCCCTATTTCTGGAATTACATAAAACTAAGCTTGTTTGAGAGTATTTCTACTCTATTTAATTAAGATATATTACACAATAACGGATATATTCGTCAAATTATCGTCCAAAATAATTAAAATAAATAAACGGACATTGAGCGAATACCCCGATCCCCCCAAATTGACTAACGAGATCTCCCTTAACCTTATTTGGCCTCGCGTGACTCCCAATCTTGAGTTCACTTGACCCATAAAATGTAAACAAACCTTTGTCGGGGTAAATGACCTCTGAGAGGGGCAAATTACCTCTTTTTTCCAAAGTTCATTTGGCAATGGTCCGATTTGGTCCAATTGCAAAACACACGTCTTCAGGGTACCAAGGTTCTTAATATTTTTAATTTATTAATCTTAATATTTTCTCAAGTTACCGCCTGCGCGAAGAGATGGTCGGATCGACGGACACACATCCTGAGTTCAACATTTCTTGCCATTTTGATCATTTTCGTATATAGCAGTATAAGTCTTTATTTAACTTGATTAGCTTTAGGTGATATAAACAACCGTTAGGTGAACAAACTTGTTATATGTATTCTCTGCTACATTTTTCGATAGTCTAAAATGTATATAAAATATTAGATTTAGTATATTCAAAAACTAAATTTTATTTTCAAATCAAACTCACACGCACATGCACACATTTTTACTCGATGCTCCGCTTATCGGTGAGCTTGTTTTGAATGCATGTGGTACACCGCAAATCGCTTGTCGCCATCGTGTTCACCCGCTAATGTGTTGCTGTTGTCATTTGGCAATACCACCGCGGTTGCTGCTCAACGTAATATGTTGCCAGAGTATCGGCTATATTTTTGTTGTTACTGCTGTTATTGTTGTTACTTGGTGCTGGAGAATCGCTGCTGTCGCGCATGCAGTTCGAAATCGGTGAAGTGTTGCCGAAAAAATGTCTGCAACAACAAACATGCGTGTTAACAATTTCGCTGGACATGCTGCAATAAAAACAACAATAATACTAACTAGAAAATGCACCGAAAGCAATTTTAAAAGCAAGCCCAACAATACTGATATTTACAGCTACTGCGGCAGTAGCAATATCAGCTTCAACGGCAATATTGACCAAAACCAAAACAATGACAACAACAGCAGCATAAGCAACAACAGTTGGAAAACATTAGAATAGCATATGTTGGCTGTTGCTGCAGTCTGTGACTGTGTATTGGCAACAACATGCATGCAACACGGCCCTCGCCTGCATTAAACGCTTGCTGCACATGCTCAATATGCGGTGTACTATGTTGTGGCATCGGTGTCACTGCGTATCGCGTATCCAACGAGCGGCGAAGTGAGAGGGGACGAAAATTTTTAATAGAAAAATTGCATAGTTGTTAGGCACGCGAGTCTATCAGTTAGGCGGGGCAGCTCCCATCGACCGGCTCAACTTGCAACCCATTTGCGCCATTACAATTGGTCGAGGTCAGTGCGAGGTGGATGCTGTTGGCGAATTTAGCTGCGGTTTGCTGCAAATGCGCGAAATTAGCCGAACGCGCTTAAATGTCGACTACACAATAAACACTCTGACGCGCACAAACAAACCCTCATTTGTATCGCCATATTGCTCTCGCTTTACGTTTTTCGGGTATACACGAGGTGTTTAACTAAATAGATAATGGCGTTGCTCGGGGTAACAGGGCGTAATTGCACAACAGAAACTGTAAAGCTCTGGAGCTTATCGATAGGGATTCTGGTGGATGTTTGGAGATTACAATTAAGTGGGAGAGGATTTTTAAATTGTGCTAAGGCGATAGTTAAATTTGCTTTTGTGTCATCGCTTTCAAAATGAAAGTAAAATAGAAATCTTTATTACTATTGAACACAGATTTCAATATTTAAAAATACAGTCTCGTTTTATTTTATTTCGGGTAATGCTCATCGAACACGACCCCGAACTCGCAATTCGACTATGTACTGACAAGCACGTTATGTGAAAATGGATTTAAAAACACGTGTTTTAAAATATAACGATATTTGTATAGAAATCATGTTTCCTTCACTGTTGCTGCCTGTCATGAAATTTCGCCGGAATGGCCTATTGGCGACCTAGCCAACATTAATTATATTTTAGCTGTCAACTTAACTTCAATTTCAGGAGCACATCCTCTCAAAACCACCATGAACCAAAAAACAAACAGAAAATAAGTACTGTACAAGTATAAGCAAGAACAGATTGCGACGTTGTAGGAATTCTAATTAGGCTTCAACACACAGTAGATTAGTAGAAAAGGCGTCCCCTGGCATGTCGTCAAAAGTACATCGCACACGCAAAGCAAAAGGTCAAATCAAAGAGGAGAACACAAGTACATGTAAAAAGTCAGAATTAACGGAAACCAGCCAAAAATTGACAAATGACAATGACGCACGCTGGAAAATTGATGGAAACAATGCGAAACAGCAAGAAAAAAGTTTAGATAAACCTATTTGTCTTTGAATACGAGTACAAAGGCATAATGCCAGCAAAAAAAGCGAGGCTGCTCTCTACCAAAGCGTAGGCATGTTGCCTAAAAGCAGAATTCGACGAAACAGCGCTTCGCGCCTGTGGTCGCCTGTCAATATAATGTGGCATGTTGCAGCCGCAAGCACGGGCAACTCGGCTCGCGCAGGCGACCGATTGCCATGCGTGTGGCATCTTGAATTTCAATCACGTTTTTTATTAGCACGAAGTGTCATTTATTCAATTTGCAAAAAGAAGCTGGGGGCCAACGCGGTCGTGGCGGCGCAGGCGAAACACGACCATTCCACCACGGTGGAAGTAGAGAATAGAAAAGCCATAATTTTGTGCATGAAATGAGTGGCTGTGTCACAATCGAACAGCATCATCAAATTCTGTTTTCCTCGCGCGAATGGGAAAAATGACAAATCAAAAAGTGCGAGGCACGTTGGTGGCGTCTATAGTTTCGGCAGCTGTCGTTGGGACGCTAATAAGCGTTAACACAATGGTAATTTAGAATGACATCGCTCGAGGGCACTTTGCAGTGTAAATATATAGATCTGGATGTAAATGTATATATTTACAGTTTATATTTTTCACTTTTTATCACTGGTTGTCTCTCACTCGCTTGTGAACTGGCAAGGGAGAATGTCTGCCGTGGCCGGTCAGCCTGTTTAGACGCCCACATTGAAGGTCTGCCAATAAGAATTAAATAATGATTTATTAGATTACTTAAATTTAAGTATAAGTTGAATTTTAAGTGTTCTAGTATGACAAAATTTATATGTCGAGCGCATTTCGTAGCTCCATGAGAAGCATTGTTTCTTTGTGGTTTACAAAACAAGTCTGATCTATTTTTCAAAAATATTAATAATTAGCAAGAGAGTCTACAGGAAAATTTTGAAAGCAACTGTTGGTTTCAGTAAGTTATTTTCCCTAAGATCTGCATTATTAATAAAGAACTTTTAAAACCTTCGACTGTAATTGATAAGTTCGTTATTTTTAATTTTTTAATGTTTTTAAATTCTTCAATCTCCAAGCAATGACAACAGCATGAAATTTACTATTTTATTACGCATTAAAATGAAAAAATAATAATAAAACTTAAAACCACTCAACATTAAGAAATGTTTACTGCCTCGGGCGCAGTATGTTTGAGCAGCTAAAGCGTGCGGGAGTTGATGCCGCTGCCTCATATTGTTATTGTAGAATATTATGTCCAAGCCCCTGGAGGTAATTCAACGCAACAATGTAGCAACCAACCAACCAACTTACCGCTCCTGCCTTGGTATTATTTTGTTGTAACGCTGTTTGTTGCATTTGCTTGAGGTCGCCACCACCAATGATGAGGCGGCTCTGCACTGCCACTGGAATCGAGATGTAAACTTGCTCGCTGGAACATTTCCGAAGTGCTCACCATAGTGATTGCTGGCATTGAGGCAGATTAAGTAACCGCAACAACTGCACCTCAATCGCTCCGCACCACGCGCTGCTGCCGTTTCACAGAAATTGCCATTGAGCTTTACTGCCAAAGTGGGCAGTGCTTGCAAATTGTAAAAGTCGTTCAACGTTTCTCTTTCTATGAGTTTGTATATGTATATACATACATACATATGCTTGCGTAGCTATGTGTGTGTGTGTAATTTTGTCTTCATAAGTTTATCTGCTTGACGCTGAAGGACCTTTGACGAATTACTTGCCCTTCCACTCATCTTATATAAAACATATTTCTGTTGCTGTTCTTATGTACGAGTATATGTAAGAATTCCCTCAGTAGTAATATTTGCAATTTATGTTATACCATTGGAGCTGACCACTTTGTTGGCCATATTCTTTGCATTCGCTTCTTATTCTTAGGCACTTTACTTCCACTTTCATTGCCACATACCCGCCGCTGCTGCTACTCTCCATGCAACATCGTATACTCGTATTCTCCACTAAATGCCAATGTTTGTAACATTCATTCCTTTTGTCAGGCTTCAAGCGTTCCTCTTTGCAGCGCGCACCGCCCTTTGGTTATTGTGGTTTATTGTAAAATCGCTTAAGTAAGAAACTTTTACATTTCTCTTCTTCTTCCTCTTCTAAGAGCCTTTTACTGTCTCCTCTTCCTGTCCTCTCTTCCTGGACTTGGTAAGCATCTTCGCCATTTTCTGACGCCATAGTACTTTAGCACCATGGTATTTAGTTTCGTTATCTATTTCCCTACTGATATTCATATTTATTATTTATTATTTTATATTTTTTTTTGTCTTATTTTCCTTTTTCACTTTTCATTGTTTGCCGGTTTCGGTTGTACGGTTGTAATAAATTGAAATTTCGCCCAAAGGCTTTTCGGTTGTGGTCACCCTCAAGTTATTGAAAACTTGCAGCACGCTCTCAGCGCTGAGTGGAAATTAATAACGAAGTTCTTAGCATATGTTGGTGAGCAAAAATAGCACAAATGTGTTCTTATAAATCTAATGTACGCTGAAGGCATACATGCGGCATATTAAATAGCCTGATTTCAAGCAGAAAGTGAGCATGCATACTCGCAGCGAAGTGATCGAGTGAGCAGCCACATGAATTAGTTAATACAATTCCGTAACGAATTAGGAGTAAGAAAAGTGAAAGACTGAACGCTTCGTCGTTTGAAAGACTCTTCAGTTTTTATTAAGAAATAATTTTGCTGAAAAAACGCTTTTGCTGGAAATATGATCAGAAGAAGTGATTTGACTTGTCGGAATGTGATGTGATATGTTGTAAGATCACACTTTGGTAAGTGATAATCACATGATCTTCCATTGAAGTCACAAATGCTTGTGAAATTAACAATTTTCACAAGATTAAATGTGTGTGAAAATAAAAAAAAGGACAATATTAAAGAAAATAACAGTTATCAAATAACTGCTACAGTGTGGTCCGCCGATAAAGTACGAAATATTGCACACATTTCTTATGAATTCGACAATGATGAGACAAATCGCTTTATTGATTCTATTTATGCATGGATTACAGTGTTTACACACATGTGCACATTCCATTTAACATATCTAAACGGAAAGAGCAACACACAAGCGATTCGCAATGCATCGCAGAAGAAGGCAAAATGACTTATGTGCATAAATAATACGATATAAATAGATCTATGTATGCGTATAAAGCCGTTAATATGTACATATGTCTCTGTGTGTGTATTCATGTGTCGCCAAGTAAGTGAATAAGTTTGTTTGCTGGCAGGCCGGCGATAACAACACTTAAGCGGGCGACCATCAAATCGTGGCAACAATAAAAATAAACAAGCGAGACAATAGTATTTAGAGACTGTGCTGCGTTGATTGATGACTCGTAGAAAATTTATGACTACAAGGATTAAACGTATAATTTTTCGCCGCAGCAAATTGACGACGCAGTAGGAGACAAAGTAGAAAATAATATGTGTTTGTGCACACAGTTTCATTGTGGGTTTAGGAGCAGCGAAAGGTCAGCTAAAGAGTTTGAGGCGTTTATATATACATGTATTCATACGTTTATACGTAGCTGTGTGTGTGTGTGCGTGTGTTTTGATGACGGTCCGATGAGCTGTTGTTGATAAGGCATAAAAGGCAATAAAACCTCAACCGCTTCGCTTGTTCCTTTCTGAGTCTGCTGTCACAAGCTATTTTCGCCATCAATTCAGCTAGTCAGTCGAAAGTCGGAAGAACAATAGACAAATAAATGATAAAGCATGCGAGAGGACAGAGGTCGAGCGAATGTGTCTATTGTTTGTGTAAGTATGTAAGTGGGGATTTTGATAAAAATTTAGTTACAGCTAGTGTTTGAATAACGGTGACAGCAAGAAGACCATTAATATCGCATGTAATAGGCGCATAATAAGTAAAAAGTGAGAAATAAATACGCGCAGTTCTTTTGAACATACTCACAAAGATGGATCTCATATTCTGTAATAATAAATAGTTTTCGCACAATGGCGATAGTGTCTTTTCATAGCGTGTTTTTCGCATTCGCTTTAAAAGTATTTAATGATAGTCATATATTATTTTGTCTGTACATATCTTCTTCACCTTATTTTTATCAACCGCGTTTCACTTAAATCAATCCTTTTAATATTCTTTGATCATTCTGAATACTTTGACGTCGTCTCACCGCAACTTGTTTTACCAACAAAAATTAAATGTCGCTAGGAAAATTCATAAATTGTCAATAATTTTGACAGTTGCCGCTTGTGGTAATTTATTATTGAGATATCGCACGTGCTTCGGATGCAATCTAGTTGACCGCAACGGACCGCATACGAGCGCCGTGCAGAATGCGAAACATCCTTTCGTCAGCGTGACTGGCTACTACACTTCATTTCACTCCAACCACACGCCGCCTACCCCATAAACTATAACTTTTATGTACTTTATTCCATTTTCAGCTCATTTTCTCATTTCTGTATTATATTCGTATTGCTCCTTTGACGGTTTGGCTAAAGTTTTGCGTGCATAGCCTGCAAATGAGTTTCTTATATAAGTATAGTACACGAAATAAATATGATTCAAACAAATGTAACTGTGTCTGTATGTATGTATTATACTTCTGCAAGCACACTATACCGCCTTAAGAATTTTTGCTCCATGTGGGCATGTTTGTATGTGCGGTTGTAACTGAGTGGTCGTTACTGTAGTCGCCTGCTGTGTGACTGCTAAGACGCTAATCTCCTTAATTCGTCAGTGTTAACCTAATTTGTGATATTAACGACCAAGAAAGTATGATGCGTGTACATATTTAAAACGTAAGAAATTCTACTGAGCGCAAAAATATGAAGTAAAATGCTAAATATATATATAAAAGCGGAGAGGGAATAAAGCGGTAGAAACAAATTAAATAATTTCAAAAGTCAGTTTACTTAATTTTATATGTGTCTGACGACTTTCTTGGCTTTGCTGACGTTGTTGTCTAATGTTGTTTGTGCACTCTTTTAAATAAAAAATTTTAAATTTCGGTTTTAGAATTCAAGTGGAGAAATAGTAAATTCGCGAGCGCTGAATAATGCTTTGTTTGGCTTCAGAACGGTATGTCAGGAGTTTCTCTCTAGCATTACAAATTAAGTAGAGGCTTTTTTCTAATCATTTTCATTTATCTTAAAAACATGATGTGTTCTGAGAATGAAGCAATAATTTTTGAAATCCTTTGTCACTCAAACTAGTAAACTATTGCATCAAATATTTTGTGGATTAATTTTTCAAAAACAAATTCCATTGATTCGAATTCCGAAAGCCATAAAAACGCCGCCAACTCATACAAGCATACAGGCTGCCAAGTAATGAAGCATCATACTCTAATAACATACTTCTAAGTTTGCTCCGCACCGCAAGCTATCATTCAAATTTTAGCTCGAAATCAGTAGCTGACCTAGTTTCAGCACTCCAAGTCGAGTGCGTGTGTGTAATAATCTTTAATATGCAAACACCGAAGTATTCAATAAATTCATGTGGCAAAATTTCCACTTGATTTAAGTTGACAATTACAATAATGCCAACAACAGCAAGTACAAGGAGTGGTTCGAGCGGTTCACAGAATTGTTGGTTTGGTTATATTGAAACGGTATATATGTTTATAACAGTGTGGTATAGCTGCACAAATTACTGTGTACCAACAGCACCAGCAAATAAGACGCAGGCTTAGAGGAGGGGGAAATTCGTAGACGGCTCTAAAGGTGCAGAGAATTGCAACCAAATGTCGTATAAAGTTGAAGTGCCTAACTTACAGGCACACTCAAACACACTTAGGCACACACACACTTATGTGAGTGCATGTAGAAACTTAAAGTAACTTAGTAAGTTGCATACGTGCATCGTTTGTGCGCTGTGCTCAGGTGCAATTTTGCGCCACTTTCACATTAGAATGACTTAAAAGGCCACATAACTGCTTTGGCAAACGATTGTGGTCGTGAGCTGCTCGCTGCCAAGGAAAGGAGTCAGTAAGGCATATAAGTTAGGCGCTTCGATAGACATATACTATACTATAGAAGGACCGACCGTAGCAGATGCGGCAAGATAAAGTGAAAATATGAGCGCAGGTGAGTTTGTTGGTGCGTCTGTCTGCAAGCAAGGCCGCATTGATTTACGTGACGTATGCACGTATCAAAGTACCAAATCACCCTCCGCCCTCATATGTGCGCACTTTTTTCATCCATCAAGTTGCATACACACCGTAGGTGCATTAGCGAGCAGCAGCTGCAACTGAAAAGAATCGCTTTTAGTCTGAGCGTTCAGCACACTTAAGGAGATCGATCTATTTTAGCTGCAGTAAGATTCGCCTGCTGCAGAGTGGAATTTCTGTATTTGCACGGTAAAAGTGTATTTGCCGTTATCTAATTATAGTAACATGTAAGAAAGTTTAGACTGTATTTCAGCTCGCTGCTTTAGTGGATTTTGACCACTTTGCTTTAATTCGTTACTGTGTTGAAATCATAAAATATGATTTGTTGTAATTTCAAGTGAGCAGAGCATATACAAGTAACAAATGAAAATAAATAAATAAAATCTGTGTAATGATGTAAGCTCAAATCTTAATCAAATAATACAAAAAAAAAGAAATACAAATAGTGCGAGCAGTATTAAAAGAAGAGAGATAAAAAGGCAGCGGGTGTCGCATCGTTTCCATTAAACATGCCATTTAACACTAAGAATGTGAGAGAATCCATTCTCTAGTAGGTAGATGAAAAATGCGAGAGCATAAGGAATTCATATAGAAGAAGAGCATAGCGATCTAGTGCCAAAACGGTCCAAACAAAATTCAAATCAAAACTTAATGATTTGGAAAATTTGCCTTGGCAGTAGCTTCGCATAGCTTGAATTTTTTCATCTATGCTTTGCACAGTGACTAAAACAAGAAAAATGTGAGCGAGTAAAAAAAACAAATATTTCTCCCCCCGAACTTAATTCTAATTTGTTCGTATTTTATTTAGGTAAACATTAATGTGCCTTCTTTGCGCTTTCATTGACGAAATTTGATTTGTTAAAGATTTCTTCTGCCCTTTACTTTATATATGCGCCACACATATCTAAATACACTCACTATTGTCAACAAATTTCGCAGCGCTGTATTTAAAACTAAGGCAAATGCGAAACGGTTTTCACGCCGTGCTTTCGCTTGTGCTTTTTATAGCTGTCTATGACATTTCATTTATGATTTCGCTTTGCAACCCTGGCAACATTTGATGTTATTACATTTTTGTTCTTTGAATGGAAAGAAATAAAAATTAGCGCACAATTTATTACAATTGGTGAGGTATGGAATTTATGCCACATCCACTTTTAGGCGCTTTACATGTCATTACGAGTTTAGCGTTTTATTTGATTGCTGCCATACTTTCCATTTTGTTTATTGTTATTGCAATATTTTTACTGATGTGTTGACAAAATGCGCAGAGAATTGTCATAAGCAACAAAAAGCATCGTTAAATTTATTTTTGTGAAAGATTAAAAGCTGTATTACAGATAATTAAGCAGTGAGAAGAAGTTCTTTTGGTGTAACATTGTTGTTTGTTGCTTGTCAGCGCCAAATACTTGCATAACTAAAGTTATGAAATTGTAGATCAGCATTTAATTGATATTCGAGATGAGATTGTCAAAAAATATATCTACACCAGTTGGCACATCAATAGACGCCTACAATTCAATCGGCCCATTGCGTGTATGTTTGCACGAAGCTTTGTGATCGCTCATACGCGATGGTGTTTGCATTGGCACCTACAGTTGTGTGCTCTGCAGATACAGCACATACGTCTATATTGTGTATTATCGCCCAAGGTGTTTGCTCGTAAACATGCAATTAACTGTAATATCATACATATGTACAAGTGTAAAATTACAATTACAATCACAATTAAAGATAAAAGATTAGACGAAAGCAAAACAATGTTTGCTAAATCAGAAAATTGTATGCACTAGGTAACCAATACTTGGCTGTGCACACAAATACATTGCCTCTTGTGTCTACTGTCACCAAGCACTTATGCCTATGTTTGTGCATAAATGTGGTTACTCACACACACACACGCACACACAAACCAGCAACACTTTCGCAAATGAATGCCGGCAGGCAAATGCGAACGTGTTGGCAAAATCTCTAAGCCGAGTTGAGGGTACTAAGGCACAGTTTCGCAACGAATGTGTGAGTGCATTACAATGCCATAAGCTTAAAACGTGCATATGGATATATGGCAAGACTTACAAAGAGTTCTCAATGTACAACTATTTGTACAAGTATGCGTTTGTTTGCTTAATAATACGTTGTATTGTACGCAAAACTCAAGTGTAAACAGTTTATAGAAGAGCTTTTAATTCAATGACAATACAAACCAAATAACTACGTTCGAGCGACATTCCAGAATAACACTTATATTGTCATTTTGTTGCTTTATTTGTTTACTGTATTGTTTCGTTTATTTATCGCTTATATACATACATACACACTCGTATATGATTATGTTTATGTATGTGTGCTATAATTTTTCTTATTTTCCACGTTATCGACATTATTTGCTTGTATGTTTGCTTTATTGCTCATAAAACGATCTTATTTGCTATGGTGTTTACTGCTATCGTGCATTCACTTAAGCTTATAAATATATATGTACGTATGTATATATGTATGTGCGTGTGTGTGTGTGTGGAATTGCTTGTGTTTTGATTGTACTAATATTATTATTTCATTCATTATAATTGTGGTATTTTCGTAATTTGTGTACGCTCTGTTGCACCACATACACACGATTGCGTCGTGGATAATTTCTGTGTTATACAAGTTAAGTATATTAGACGATTGTGTTGTGTTAACCTTTTTGTTCGCTGAAGTGACTAAAAAGACTTAAAATAAACTTGTATGAAAATGAGCATTCATTCATGCAACTACTTTTTTACTAGGGGTTAGGAAGAGAAATGTCGTTTGAGATATGTTAAATATTATTAATTATTTTAATAGTGAAACACAACCTTTTGAGACATTTGAAAAGCAATATAGAGTTTTATAACATCTTGATTGCGATAAAACCTCCCATCCGAGCTCCCGCAGTTTCTGATGAGTCATCAACGAAGTGTGTGGTCTGGCGTTGTACTGGTGGAACACTACACTCCTTCTGTTTTCCAATTCTGGATGCTTCTGGTCGATCGCCTGCTTCAAACGGTCCAGTTTTTCGCAGTAGATGGTAGAATTAAGCGTCTGACCATATGGGTACAGCTCATAGTGGATGATTCCCTTCTCAATCCCGGCTTGGCCAGTGTTTGGAACGATTTATCGGCCTTCGACCACGACCGTTTTCGCTTGATATTGTCGTATGTGATCCATTTTTCGTCTCCAGTCACCATCCAGTGCAACAGGCGTTGATTCGGTCCAGAAGATTTTTTTGCGTCAAATCATGTGGGACTCAAACTTCAAGCTTTTTGTGCATCCAGCCTTCTGCTGGTTTAAAATGGTTTGGTGACTAACTCCCATCTCCTGGGTCACGAGATGCCATATGACGGTTTAACTTGATGTTTTCCATGATTTGATTGGTATTCCTCGTCACAGGTCTTCCGCCTGCTAGCTTATCCATGGTGTCGTTTTCACCTGTTCTGAATCGTCGAAACCATTTCACCGCATTTCGAAGTGATAGCGGACCATCCCCCAAAACACCATTAATCTCAAGGAACGTTTCTCTAGCGGACTTGCCTTTAACGAAGGAAAACTTTAAAATAGTGAACTCCGTGGTTACACGTCTATAACTGTTGAACTTAATATTCAAGCTAATCATGCATAGCGTCGTTTTGTAGGTTATGTCAAGACCTTTCAAAGATGTATAGTATTGCCAGATACGAGCTCTGTAGCGCTTTATACATAGCCGCGAAATTCAAAAGACAAAAAGGCGGAAGGAAGATATTTGACAACCTTATATTATTTACAGTATTAATTTTAATTGATAGTTAGCTTTCGCGAGTCGCTAATCACTAAACAACTTCTTACAAGACGCATTGTTGTTGTAAACCGTGTTGTTTGTTTCAATTAGCGAATTAAATCGAGTATAATAATTTAATTTACGGCTACTAGTTGATTAAACAAAGAGCTTACATAGACACTACGCGTATTAGTTGAAACATTTACGTGCATATATAGAGGTTAAGTAACATTAATAATCCCGATGATATAGTCACACATGCAAATTACGTAAATATCTGGGTTACCCCATAAATTCAACAATTTGGCGCAAAGTGGTTATCATCGAACAGGGTCATCGCGCTTTGAAAGCATGGTGTAGCTAAATTGATTTAGGTTGAATAAAATAATTTTCATAGCACCTTATTCAAATTAAATCTAATATTATATTTTAAATATTTTCTGCGTAAGTTTAATGATTCAAAAGCATTTCATTTAATTACTTATCTCTTGTAAAAAAATCTATTTTTTTTAACCAAATTTCAAATCAGAATTTTTAAATATTAAGAGGTTATATACGGTTAGGAGGTCGAAAAAAGGCATTTTCAAGAGTTTTTTCTAAGCAAACTATTTGGTTTATTGATTTGAAACTTGGCAGGTATGTTATGACAACCTTAAACTATATTCACATATATTTTATTGCCAAAAATAATTATCGGGAACGTTGATATTGCCAATTTTGCAGAGGTCCGTAAAAAAAGGGCCTCTTGCGATGAGCACGATATCTCTGGACTGGATCATCTAAAATGCAAAAACCAAATAAATTTGATTAATATAATAAATAATCTAGTGATTGATCGAAGGAATTAGCAAAAAATTTTTTTTTTTTTTGACAAAATGGCGGCTACTCAAAGCAAAAGGGTCGATTTTCTACCAAAATTCGGGTCTTTAATTGTTTATAAAAATAATAAATTTTCATCGGATGGGGAAATCCTGCGATTAATTACTAAAAAATATAGTTAAAAAGCTTGTGTAAAAATTTCAGCCGTTTCTGAGAAATCTTGCTCACCGACTTTGAAAACACCGTTTCGAGAAAAACGAGTTTAAAGTTTTGAAAGCACTTTACATGTAGTCGACGCGCCTTCACTAATGTGTCTATAACTTCGAAAATATTCGTCGGATCGACTTGAAATTTTGTGTGTGTATACTCAGATATAAATCCTAACTGTATATAACCCCTTAATAGATTTTATCCATAACTGAGAGTAATCAAAATATCTATTAATAAACTCTAGTAAAGAATACATATTAACCAGTCTGCTGAAATCCTTAATTATTGCATACGCTTAGGCGCTTAAGCATGTACATACAATATGCGCTCTTGTTGCTTTGACTATGCTAGAGAAGTGGAAGTACTTCGTCCGTGCAGTATAAATATGCGGATGACGCGAGTACGCCGAAGATTTAGAGGCGGTGGATAATTAATTGCAATTAATTGTAGCGCATTAAGGAGCACAGTGTCAACCGAGCTGCACTTAACATATAATATATATAATGCAATATTGTTATTGCAATTAAAGCGAAGAAATTTTTAATTAAAATAGCGATTAGTATACTAGATTTGCGGATATATAATGTGAGATTTCAAAAGCAGAATATAAAATTAGGCGAATTATGTCTTCTACATAATATTGCGCAATTATTTTGTAATATCAAATGCCACTAAGAGAAGCATTCAATAATCATATTAATTACATTACATTGCAACACTAATCATAATAAACACACTTTTAGTGCAAAATATTAATATATGTTAGCTCTTCACCTACCCCCGTACTTTTCCACAACCCTTTTAAAGTAAGGTACTGGTTTTTGCTTGCGTTGGCTTAATCAAAAGTGATTAATTTGTCGCCACCGGCGTTGCTTCGCTTTTCGCCACGTTTGTGCGCCCCCTGACCCTGCTTTAATACCGTTATTGCACACACAGTGGCTTTATTATTTGATATATGGGCTAGAGTTCACATCCACGCAGTCTACAACTGTGCATATGTAGTTGGAGGTTAAAATTTATGTGATTATGTTTGCCCGTGTACCATGCGTTAGATTATTTGATAATTCTGCGCGTAATTGATATTTATTAGTGTTTAATAATTTAATTAACGTTTACCTAATCAGCGAAAGTGAAGTAACAAAGGTGGTTTATCCATACATGGAATGTGGGTTGGGGTTTCATCGAATGTGTAGCGTGCTAAGTAAACGGTAAGAAGGGTGAAGCAGATGCGTTATTGAATTATTGCTGCGCTAATTAAGAAATATTGGATTATTACAATATTATGCTCATATCATCATCGCATATGTATTTTATAATAACAACAAAAGAGGCTTTTCACTGCCTTAATTTAACGTAGTGCCAGTTAAAGAACTACTTCACTTTAACTTTCTTACGATTCTCGTTTTCCCATTTGACCGCACAGATCATTAATCATAGAATATACAGTTACCTCTGTGCAAGTTTGAGACTGCTCAGTAACTTTATGGTTTTCTCACAATCGCTGCCCCTCACATGAACCCGCCTATATTTTCACCAGCAGATACGCAGTCCACTGCTGTCAGCTTACTGGTTACTAATTTAATTTAAAGTGCCGCATAATTACACGAAAGTGGAAAAACAACAAGTGAAGTTTTTTTGTGGTCAAGTAGAATGCAAACAGGCACTCTCACAGGCATCTGTGCCACAAGAATAGGTATCCTTGAATAAGTGTGCACGATGAAGTGCTCTGTGGCCTGTATAAATAACACTAATGTCACAAACATCTTGTAGGCTGCATTAGTCGGTATCTGCATGGCAGCAACGCGAAGACGCTGCAAGTGCCACATTTATCTATAATATTAGCTTAAGTGTATGCTACTTCCGTATGCGAAATTGTCTGTCACCGCAGTGGCCAGCAGTGTTCTCGCAATTATCACACACACACACACAACACACAGGCCCAGACGCGCTTATTTGCTTGAGCGAGGCGCATAACGCCTAGAGCGAAGAAAATTCTGCATCAGCACGTCTTGGTAAATGCAGGCAGGCAATGTGAGGCATTTTATGACCAACTGCAACGTATTTTTGCCACTTATCTTAGAACCTTACAAGCCGACACATTAAAGTTGTAAAAATAAAATTTTCTCTGCACCCCTCCGCTCCGCATCTACTCACAGTCCATACGCCTCCTGCGACGTCGTGGCACTACGTAAGAATATTACAAGTTGTCAGCGCTGTAATATTCTTCATAACTTAAGATTATTTTCACACAACTAACACTAAGCATACTCGTATACCCTGCGGCCGGCAAATACACTGGGGGCATGCTGAAAAATTTGCTATTTTCTATAAGCTTTCGTTGGTCACCTTTTATGTTTCGTTCTATTTTTGTCACACTTTAATTCCCCGCCCGGCCACATTCTCCTCGGTGCGGCTGTACTGTCAGCCAGGCTGTGCCTGCATGCTGGCAGCATTTTTGTTGCACTGCAGTAGCAAAATGGCCAGTAACAAGGTTAGCAGTATACTGAGCTGCCCACGGGCGCTGCAGTTCCGCCCCAGCTAACTATGGTCTGTCTGGCACCGAAATGGGAACTTATTAGACACGTGGTGTTGTTGTTGGGCGCATGCTTGGTTAACATTTCAAGGCGTTAGTGTCAGCATGTCCAAGTTGTATTATTAAATACATGTGTGTTCTAGAATGGTCCTTAGCTAAACTAACAAATATGAAAACACACGAACATTCACAATGCTTTCACCGCACGACGGACAACATGGACATGGGGGATAGTTTCATAAAATTAAGATTGAAAATTAAGTGGTTAGGTGGCGTACCTTTTAAGTACCTAGGGAAACATATAGACCATTTTTTATAAATCTTTGGTACCTCGTCTCACTATGCTAAGCTTTTTAAATATTATCGAGATATATCACATATTGAATGTATGGTTTAGTCCGATTTTGAAAATTTTTAAATCAATATTGTTGAAACCTAAATAAGCTGACATTGTTTAAGATTATATCTATAGTGGATGTAGGCGTGGATGTGGTTGATCACATCAAACACATGATAAACCCATGATAGACTCAGGATGCTAGGAGAGCTTCTTAAATAAAATTAAAGGTTTGTCCAGATAGTTCATGACCCAGTATTCCCACTAAATTTCATTGGCATAGATTAACCCTTGTGTTGCCACCCAAAAAAAAATCACACTGTCTGGCGCCCAAGGTACCCGGGTACCCGTACGCAAATTCGTGCGTATTAGTGTGTTATACGTAAAAATAATTGAGTGTATTCTATCGGGATCTACTTATTGACATCTTAGAAAGGTATTTCTGCTTGAAAGTACCATATAAATTATGTACAGACACCTTCATAGTCCTAAATCAGGAATAAAACGCGCGAAATATAACCATGGACAGATTTTTCACAACTTTACCTTTGGCGGAGACTCTGTTATCTTGGAAACTTACTATCGTCGGTACATTGAAAAAAATATAAGACGTTTATACCTCAAGAAATGAAACCGTCAAGGTCTAGAGAAGTAATGTCAACTCTTTTTGGATTACATGAAAAAGCGAAGATGTAGATGGCCGCTGGCTTTCTTATTCAATATCCTCGACATTGCAGGTGTAGCTGCTTATGTCATCTTTATGAAAATAACAGCATGCTTCGTAAGAAAACAAACAGACGAAGACTTTTCCTTCGACAATTGTCAGAAGAGTTAGCAATGCCGATGATCAAAGAGCGAGCTCCGAATCAGCAAATAATGCGAAACCACTCTACCAAAATCGCAGTCGAAAGTTTTTTTGAAAGGCCAATAGTAGAGGTGGTACTCAGAAATGACCAACGTCGAGACGCCACTGGGAGAAGAGCTGTTGTTGGATCTTGTTACATCTGTAACGAGCAGCCTATTCGCAAACGCCGAAAGACACGGAAATCCTGCGTTGAGTGCGATAAGCCCGCATCCGATCAGCATTCGGTGAACATTTCTAAATGTTTACATGGCAATAATTAATTTTTAATTTTTCTTAATTTTTTAATTAATTCTTAAAATATAATAATAATAATAATATTATTTTGCGACATGAAGTTAAAAATTGAATGAATTTTTTGCATTTTGCATAGTGAAATATAAGTAATAATTTGAACAAAAAAATTGAAAAAAATTGAATAAAACATCAATAAATAATTAAAAATGAACATAATTTGTTATAGCTAGCATATATATACTTATTTACTCCTTTTAGGTATAAAATACAATTATATTAAACTATCGGGGTACCCGGATGGCTGAGACGTGTTCTTATTTTCAAATGTAACATTTCTGAAGTTAGAATAAAATTTAAACTATGTATAATGGACAATTCGCTAGATAATCAATTAAACCATGGGGATCCAAGAGGATTTTAGCCTATCTTTTTTAGAAAAAATATTATTCAACAAAATACATTCCGGTGGGTACCCGGATGGCAACACAGGGGTTAAGTAGTTTTTGAGACATGTCAATAAATCTATTACAGTGTTGCGTTAAATTCACTTAGAAAAAGCTTCATCAAGATATTCCAAATCCAATTATTCCATATTCCTTACAATATAAATCTATATGGAATATTTTAGAGAAATTTATTGTTACTGAAGAGGTTAGATAAATATAAACAAATACTAATTTAAGTTAAGGTATATAAAATATGTCTTCTTAAATACATAATTTCAAATTTTAAAACATAAAATGTTTATAGTACACACTTTAATATGTTTATTCCTTATTTAATTAACTGCGAAGAGGCTTTTATTACTATGATGGGCGGGTGACAGTATCAAAAGTGTAATTTCAACCTTAAAACCAATTTGCGCGCAATTTCATAGACACACATAACAACCAGGTGTATATTTTTAAACACAAATACTCTTATTACTAATTTATGGTGTACGACAAAATTTAACGGTAACGGTTACATGGCAAATTCTGAGTGTCTAATGGAGCCGCTGTATGTGTCATAATTTCTGTCATCATAAAATGCAGCTTGAGAAGTCGTTAAACATTTTTAATGGCCATTCGTTCGTTTTAACGTGTTTTACGACCAGCTAACAACAGCGAAACAAATGTAATTTCATATAAAATTCGATTAATCAGTGATTAGGCGAAGGCAATGACACTGCAATTGAGATGGGGAGAGAGAGTGATTTGACACTGCTGTCATATTAAGACACCGTTTTAATGGTGACGGGAGTGACGCGAACGCAATAAACATGTTGTTTCCGTTTGTAGTACCTAAGTGTTGTAAAATTCCTATTTACAAGCAAAATGTAAGCATTTACCGCTATATCTTAGTGTAAATAAAAGGTATACATATGTATATGCCGTATTGTCTATTCAACTAACAATTCTTCTTTTAATCTTTGTAATTGCAATAAAATTCTCTTTAGTTTTCCATTCTTCTGCGCGCATATTCGCCTAAACACATACTGTTCGTTTGTAGTGTTCAATTGGTGGTTGCTCATTCGCCGCGTTGGCCGCAAATTAAATTCACTCCTTTGAGTTTTTAAGCAAATATTGTACAAAGTGAGCGTTATTCAAGAATTTGTGGCTACTGACGTACGGCGCTGCAGTAACAGTAACAGTAAATGCTGTCATCTTGCAATCGCCTTTGCCATTAAGCGTTTAAGCTCCAAATGATCCACTCACATACATACACACCGGCCCTTTCACGCATACACTTTCCACTCTAGACCCACACACAACAGCAGCAGCACACTAACAACTCGTATAGTGCAGAGTTTGCTCCATCAGCTTGGCTTTAACTCCATTTTGTGTGCAGGAATAGTGAAATTACAGCTTGCAATCGAGACAGCCATTTCCAGGGTAATTGCAACAACAACTAAAGCAACAATAATGTCTAGTAACAACAACAAAATCATTCACCGAAGCAAACGCATTTTAATTAAAAGTAAACACAATCAATTCATTTGACATTTATCCCTTCCATGTGGCTTGACAGTCGGCGAGCAGAACGGAACGGAACGACCGAGGCAGAGCGTGGGAGCCTGCATGCATGGTCGTTGCAGCAGCGAGCAATCAAGTGTATTAGCGATTGGACGAGGGAAAGAATCAGCGACAGTCAGGTCATTCCGTTAGTTGTTAGTTAGCCGGTGTGCGCCGATCTGAAGCTGGCCAACACACATTCTATCAGGTCGGAATAGGTCTGTTAAACGTGAATGTGAACAAAACAATTTAGTTGAGCGTACATAAATGAATGAGTGGATGGAAAAAAATCCGTTTTAGCAGCTGCCGTGCATGTTGGCTGCCGTAGAATGGCATTCGCAGCAGGTAGCAGTTAATAATAATATTGGCGATATGCCTCGGCTTTTGCTGGCATGATGGAGTGCAGCGTGAAGAGATTAGGTTTCCATTACACATACATTCATCAGGCAATGAGAAGGCATGCAACAGAATCAGGTCGCTAGTTTATTCCTTTGCTGACCAAACGCTATGTTGTGAGATTGGCAGAGCTGATCAGTTTGGACACATCGGTGAAATTAGAAAAGTTATGTATACAGTTATGTACGAGGTTTCAGACAAGGTGACTCACTATCGTGCGACTTCTTTAACCTGATGCTGGAAAAAATTATAAGAGCTGCAGAGCTAAACAGAGAGGGTACCATCTTTTACAAGAGTGTACAGCTCCTGGCGTACGCCGATGATATTGATATCATCGGAAGCAACAACCGCGCCGTTTGTTCTGCTTTTTCCCGCATGGATAAGGAGGCGAAGCGAATGGGTCTGGAGGTGAATGAGGACAAGACGAAATATCTCCTGTCATCAAGCAAACAGTCGGCGCATTCGCGTCTTGGCTCCCACGTCACTGTTGACAGTCATAACTTCGAGGTCGTAGATAATTTCGTTTACCTGGGAACCAGCATCAACAACACGAACAATGTCAGCCTCGAAATCCAGCGCAGAATAACTCTTGCCAACAGGTGCTACTTTGGACTGAGTAGGCAATTGAACAGTAAAGTCCTCTCTCGACGAACCAAAATCAAGCTCTACAAGTCGCTTATCATCCCCGTCCTGATCTACGGTGCAGAAGCTTGGACGATGTCAACATCAGATGAGACAACACTAGGAGTTTTCGAGAGGAAAATTTTGCGCAAGATTTATGGTCCTAAGAACATTGGCAACGGCGAATACCGCAGACGATGGAACGATGAGCTGTACGAGTTATACGACGACATTGACATAGTTCAGCGAATAAAAAGACAGCGGCTACGCTGGCTAGGTCATGTTGTCCGAATGGACGAAAACACTCCAGCCCTGAAAGTGTTCGATGCAGTACCCGCCGGAGGAAGCCGAGGAAGGGGAAGGCCTCCACTCCGTTGGAGGGACCAGGTGGAGAGCGACCTGGTTACACTTGGGATCTCCAACTGGCGCCGAACTGCGAAGGAGAGAGAGAGATGGCGCACTATCGTCGATTCGGCTATAACCGGCTAAACGGTTGCAACGCCAATCACATACATACATCACATGTATACAGTTCAAAGGAATCCCCTCATAGTTCTCAAGCCATAACATGAGTACCACCAGCAAAGTTTTTTTTCAAGAAGTAAAATTCACCAATTGTGGTGAAAGCTATATAGTAAGCAGTTTAATTCTTATTGATATAATATATTTGGAAGACGTCTCCATGTCATCACTACTTCTACCAGTACTAACCACTTTCTACTCACTCATGATCTATGTGCAAATTTTCTCATTGAACATTCTTTCTCTGTTAAAAGCTGGCTTTCGATTTGTTGACTTGTCGTTTTTTGACATTTACATAAGTGAAAACATACGCACACCCGCCTACAGATATACAAAGCACATAAAAACCATTAATCAATGAGCAAATGCTTAGATTTTTTTCATACCTTCACACTTCGAATCTTCCCACCCCCACTTTTGTCACTATACCCTTAAGCATTCATATGTGCGTGTGTTTGTGGATAATTAGCCATATGTGCGCCGGCAAAAACTACTCGGAATGACTACGAATGTAAGGCGAATATCACAAAGAAACGGTTCTAATGAGAACAAAATGACTCGGTTTTTTCACAGCCATTTAAGCAGCAAGTGTGGAGCTCTCTAGCATTGTTTTTTTCCATGGCGCATTTCGTGCACGTTTCTTTGGTTTTTGTTTTCCACTTATTTGTCATGGCATTGAAGACAGCTGGCAGCGCTCGACAAAAGGTGATGCTACGTTTAGCGATTTTCCTACCCCGCAGTTGTGGTTTTTCTTTGCGAATTTCCTTTTCACTACCTCATTAGACTTCTTAGGGTTTTATTAAATATCAGCTGACGACTGTTGTGCACTTGCTATCGACGTAACTTTTTTCTTGTGTCACTCTTAAGGTCGTTCTAATAGTTCTTTCTGCCTTGCAACATCTTTGCAGCTTGTTGATTGATCTCACGGGAAATTCATCCACCACAAACTGTCGACTGATACAAACAAATAACGAATATGCCGAGTGAAAAAAGACATTTGTATTCATGTGTAGTTCTCTTTATATATGCATGTATATAAATTGGAGTTATCCTTCGACATCTTTGGATTGTTGTTGTCTTTTTATAGTAGGTTCGAAACTTGAGCTTGAGATTGGCAAGGTGTTGTTCTACTATGAAGATATAATGAAAGTTTTAGCTGGGAGATTCTTACAGTCAGTAGAATAGTAACCCATACACATAGAAAGAAATCAATATGTCAAGAGTTAAGGGGTTAAATACAGTTAGAAGGTCGAAAAAAGGCATTTTTCAAGAATTTTTTCTAAGCAAACTATTTGGTTTATTGATTTGAAACTTGGCGGGTATATTATGACAACCTTAAACTATATTCACATATTTTTTATTTGCAAAAATAATTATCGGGAACGTTGATATTGCCAATGTTGCAGAGGTCCGCAAAAAAAAGGCCTCTTGCGGTGGGCACGATATCTCTGGACTGGACATCTAAAATGCAAACACCAAATAAATTTCATTAATATAATAAACAATATAGTGATTGATCGAAGGAATTAGCAAAAAAAATTTGTTGACAAAATGGCGGCTACTCAAAAAGGTTCGATTTTCGACCAAAATTCGGGTCTTTAATTGTTTATAAAAATAAGAAATTTTCATCGGATGGGTAAATCCTTCGATTAATTACTAAAAAATATAGTTAAGAAGCTTGTGTAAAAATTTCAGACGTTTCTGAGAAATCTTGCTTACCGACTTTGAAAACACCGTTTCGAGAAAAACGAGTTTAAAGTTTTGAAAGCACTTTACATGCTGTCGGCGCGCCTTCACTAATGTGTCTGTAACTTCGAAAATATTCGTCGGATCGAATTGAAATTTTGTGCGTATACTCAGATATATATATATTAAAAAAACGCAAAAAAAATCGATTTTTTGAAAATTTTAACTGTATATAACCCCTTAAAAGTTTTCAGAGTTAGCCAAACCGCACGGAGCTCTTCAATTACGAAAATTTTGCGTCTTTGAAATAGCACTTACAATGAAGTCTAAAGCGCAGATTAAGTTAGTAACTCTAATATTAGCGCAATGTATACATAATTGTCAGTCAGGGTACTTTAAGCTTTCGTCGTTTTAGAAAAATAAGACTATCTAATATTCTATTCCCCCAGCGCATAAATAGACGTTAAATGCCAACCGAAATGTGGCAAACAAAGAAACACAATAGATATTCCCATATTATTGGGCAGCTTTCATGCTTCCCCAGTTCGCGAGTTGCCTCTACTTAGTACTTAAGTTTCTTGCGTAAAAATTTCCGCTTTTTATTCGCTTGCAAAATTATGTGAGCAACTTTTTATGCGTTGGCCACAAGCGACTTGACAATAGCTTATAAAAGTAAAATTTATTACTTTATTACCGCAATGCGTCGTGTGAGCTTTCAATAAAAAAATTATTTTCTTTCCAAAGAATGCGAACTTGGGTAGTGGTGAAAGAAATAAAGTTATTGTGATTGTATACTTATGCATTCTTATGGTAATAAAGCAGCTTTTTAGGCGCAGAATGAAGTCAACAAACTCAACGAAAAGCGGAACGACAGCCATTTGTGTATGTGCGTGTGTGTGTACTGATCATTGATACGGTTTATTTGTCAATGCTTTTGTTCAATTCTTCAGTTGGTTCGGCAAATTTTCTGCCTTGCATACATACATATGTATTTAATTCAGTCGTAGTATATACAACGGTATGTATGTATATGAATTTATACATATTTGTTTTTGTATATGACATCAACCGCGTAACCTTGGTGCTTATTTTGTAACAATTTATGCAACACAATCATTGAAACCATTCAATGTAAGCATTTAATCTGATTAGATTTTTATTAGAAATCAATTATTTCCAAAGAATTTCAAAATTAGAGCGAATTTTGATTTATACAAAACGAAAAAATTAAATATGCCAAAAAACATGAATTTACACCAGCGGCCAAAAACATATGTACATACATATTTATGTATAACTGTGTTTTTCTGGTATTATTATGCTGTACTTAAAATAAATATGTGAAAAATCTTTCATTTTAAACTACTAATGTGTTGGCATATTGAAGCATTTCTCTAACATTCGACAAGTAAGTTGGTTAGTAGAAGTCATATGATGCATGAATTGGTCCCTATTTTATGCTAAGTTTAAGTTAAGCCATAGTTTGGAGAATGCTAAGTTAAGGGGCACAGCTAGTGTGAAATTTCGGTAGATTACATCTTTAAAAATTACATATTAAAATTTCAAATCGATATCTCAAATAGTTTTTGAGTTATAGCATTTTAAAGAGCAACCGCAGGGTGACAGTGAAAACGATAATTTTATCTAAACAAATGATCCGATCACTATCGAATTTTTTTTTACATGTTCTGTATATAGTTCTCCGTATCGATTTTTGATCTGATCAAAAAATCGAATTTTGGCGGGCCAAAAACGACCAAAATTGTGGATAAAATTCGACTATTTTTTTTAAAACGCCGCCATATTGTCAATTTTTGATTTTTTTATCGTAGGTACAGACAATATTATCTAGTTTAAGGAGAATTTTATTTTTTTAGATTTCATCCACGGAGATGGCCGGAATCACTGCAGCAGTGAAGGACCTTTGTTTCGCGCCGTTGGAAATCGACTATAACTTAAAAAATATTTAATTTTTTTCTTCAAAAATTTCACTGTCTATTCTTGATATTCTGTATGAATATATTTTTAAAATTTTGGAAATAATTGATAAATTATTTTTTTTAATAAAAATTCCCAAAAATCACCTTTTTTTAGGTCATTACACTAGGTGTGAGTGCCCCTTAAAACTCTATTAAATAAATATATTATATATATATAGCTCGAATGCATGTTCTCTTATTTTACCATAAAAATAATTTGTTGAAAGTACCAGGCTAGAACAAGTTATGAATATTTAAGTTCGTCCCATCCATATGGTATTCATATTTTGGCGTCATTATGCCATCGTGAAATTCGGGCAGATGTGCATGGCTTTGAAATTATTTGCAAATAAATACTGCAAATGTTGCAATCGGCGTTTATATAACCAATATCATTTATGCCAAATCTATTTATTTTCAGTAGCTACTATAACATAACTGCAATATGCAAACAGTTTTGGCACATTCACAGCGTTACGCTTTAGTTGTAATTGCCACCGTGCGCATAACGCATATGCGCCTATAATTATAGAGTTGCCATAACGAGCTAGTAAATATTTTCTAAAATTTTCAATTGCGATAAACTGCGGAACTTTTTTTATTCGTTGAACTCACAATTTATTTCGCATGATTTCATAATATTTGCCTCGCTCTAATTGATTTGTCATATTTATGTGCTTTAGTTGACTTAATTGGATGGCAATATTAATACAGACTTATATTTATTGCGGACACTATTTATTTTTCGAAGCGAAAATTGCTTACGCACATATGTACATACATGCAGTTATGCATGCCGAGTACAATGATGCAGTTATTAGCTTTCGCTTATTTATATAAATATTTTAATAAGGGATTTCGCGCAAACGCGCATATTAAAATTGCTTGATAGCCATAAAACACAGTTGTTGTTTTGTTGTTTGCTTTTGCATTTGATTATTCACATATTTTTATTTTTATTTTTAACGAATGTTTATTTTAGTATGTGTAGATACATATGTATATATAATCTAACGTGCGCGAATAAATTTCTGTTTGTTTTGTTAATGAACACTTCAATTTATCTATGGCTTGCTTTACATAAATCAAACGCTTTGAAATCGAATGTCAACGTTCAGCCAGCTCATAACAATATTGGTAAACTTGCGAGGAGAGCACTTCGAATATCATGCTTTATATGCATTCGCTTTTCTTCTTGTTTGGCGTGTTCTTGCTAATAATCAGAAGCTTTTAATGCAGTTGTTACTTACTTTAATAATATGTTAGGCAACTTACTCGGAATATGTAGAAGGAAATTAATTCAAAATCAATAATTAAATAGAAATTTTATATCAGCCGAACATAATCATATATAATATGTCCTTGTACTGCAAATAATCAAAGAATTGAAAAGACTTAACACTTTAAGAGAGTAGAAGTTGGCTACTGAAAGCTTTTAGGCAATATTTTATAATAATTAATGAAGCGAGATGAAGTATTTGTAGAATAAATAATTACATTTAAAATGCCTACATATTTACATTTTTAGGCATTATGTTAATTAATAAAGTGTACAGCCGATTAGGATTTTCGAAGCAAGCGCTGCATTAGGAATTTATGGTAGTTTTATAAATCAATTAACAATGTTACGAAGCATGTCTGCACATCTATGCAGAAGTACATACACATGTACACCTTTGTAATTGGATATGATTTTCGGTATTAAATGCGCAAATCCAATTATTGTTTAAATATTAAAATTAGTTGCTTCCATAATCAAACATGTGTGATATGTTAAATATGTTGCTAATTAAAATTTTACAACAAAAAATGATAAATTTGCATAAACACTTTTGGGAAATCAACGTTAATTTTTGAGCTGCAAAAGTATTGGTTTTTTATCTATCAATAGTAAATAACATATTGTTACATAATCACTTTATTAGCATGTTATAATCAATTCAGCCTATTCTACAACTAATTTAATAAATAATTTTGTTTTTTTTTTTCCTGAATAATACATGTAAGGTCATGTATAAAAAATTACAAAAAGGCTGAAACATGTATTGAGCAATCAGAGGAATGTTTCACAAATTAAATTAAATATTTTAGTTATTACGTTACTAGCTCATAGATGCTATGCGGTTGAAAGGATTAGTTACAGTTTAACAAATTAGAGCGTATAATGTTATTATTATTGTTGTTAGTTTTGTAATTTCATTCGTTCATATATACCTACATGTTATAATCGCATACTCAATCTACATACGCTATCTATATATTATTTACTGATCTTATTAATTTACTACAATGTGATTAATTGATGAAGCTCGATTACACAAGTACATTTTTGTTACTCTCGCAACAAAAGTTGCTAAGAGAGTATTATAGTTTTGTTCACATAACGGTTGTTTGTGTCACCAAGAAATAAAAGAGTTAGATATGGGGTTATATATATATAAATGATCAGTATGACGAGTGGAGTTGAAACCCGGTTGTCTGTCCGCCCGTCTGTCCGTGCAAGCGATAACTTGAGTAAAAATTGAGATAAATGAACACATGTTTCTTGGCACCGTGAGAGGGTTGCTTTCGAAAATGGGCAAAATCGGACCATTGACACGACCAGTCAGTAAAATTTGGAATAAAGGATTGCACTAGGAAGGGGCATATTTGGATGTAATTTTTTTGGTAAAGTCGGCGTGGTCCCGCCCCCAAATCGATTATTTGTATATATCTCGAAAACTAATGAAGCTATATAAACCAAACTTTCTGCAGTCGAGTCTCTTACGTCCCCCACCACACACCAATGAATATTTGAAATCGGATAATAACCACGCCCACCTCCCATACAAAGGTTAGGTTGAAAATTACTAATAGTGCGTTAACTCACTAACGAAAAACGTCAGAAACACAAAATTTTACCGAAGAAATAGCAGTAGGAAGCTGCACTGAGATTTTTTTACAAAATGAAAAATGGGCATGGCATCGCCCACTTATGGGTCAAAAACCATATCTCATGAAATCGGTTCACAACCGCAACAACTTCCCATATAACTCAATTTTGAACTCCATCTGATTCCTTCACTTTATAATATATATATAAGGAACCAATGAAGATAGCGAAAGAAAACTTTACACAAATACTGTATATGATCATCATCAGCATCACTTTTGAAAAAGTTGTCGAAATCGGACTATAACTTTTCAAAGCCCCGGATATCGAATATGCTGAACTCAGCGTCTAAGGGTAAATTTTAACCGAAAATATGGGTAAATCTCTTAGATAATTTAATTTAATTCAGAGAAAATTGTTTTCTTCTAATAATGTTCTGTTCCAAAAATTATTAAAATCGGGTCATAACATCTCCAACCTCCCATATACCTAATTATGTTTTTCAAAAATATGGTGGGCTTTATTTCGCATATATGTATTGGTTAATATGTGAGATATCTTAGCAAAATTAAGTGAGCTTATAGTCTTTCATATAGTGCACCTTGCTGGTGAAAATGAATGAAATCGGTTCAGGAATTACCTCAGCCCTCATCCATATTAATCCATATTAATATTATAAATGCGAAAGTAACTCTGTCTGTCTGTTACTCTTTCACGACTAAACGGCTGAACGGATTTTGATGAAATTTGGCATGGTGATAGATGATAACCTAGAAATGGTCATAGGCTATAAATAATCACGCCATCGTTCTTAGGGGGAACGCAGTAGGCAGATAACTAATATGAGTTAGTGATTTTTAGTCGTTTTTGTTGGGACTTTTGCTCTTTCACGTCTAAACGGCTGAATGGATTTTGTTGAAATTTTGTAAGGTAATAGATGGTTACCTACAAACGTATATAAGATCAAAATGATCACGCCATCGTACTTAGGGGGTAGGAAGTAGGCAGAAAACTGTATTGAGTTAGTGATTTTTTTATGGTTTTTGCTGGGAGTTTTGCTCTATCATGCCTAAACGGCTGAACGGATTTTGATAAAATTTAGTTAGGAGATAGATATTACTTAGTTACAATTTTATTATTAGGTAGTTAAGGTAGCTGTTAGATGTAGGTATTTTCTTAACCAATTATTAACCAATAATTCTAGGTTTGGAATTGCCTGGATTATCACCACTTAATTTTACATTTAAAAGTAGGATCAGTTGTCATCATGCTGTATAACATAAATCAACCTCTACTTTGTAATGAACTTTGTATCGTCATCGAGGCCAAGATTGATTGTATATCTTAGCCACAAAACATGTGGCCGGGTCTGCTAGTATACTATAAATGACGATTTTCGTTATTCTTTTAAATTTTATGCCGAATTTATGGGTAAATTTGTGTGTTATCTTAATAAAATTTCTTCAATAAATTGAATTGAATCGAGAGTATAAAATGTTCGGTTACATCCGAACTTAGCCCTTCCTTACTTGTTTTAATTTTTGATTGGTTTAAATTAAATTAACTGTAATGCCTAACAATTCAAAATATCAACTATTTAAATATAGATTTCCTATTAAAGCCAATTATTTCACACATGAAATAGAGTAAAGTTGATTTAGTAGTAGCTTGTTAAGGCCACTCAACTTTAAATGAACTCTGAACACTAATACCTACGTACTTTACTACTTTTTTACATTATGTGCTTATACGTATATTGTGCGTATGTGCTACAGTTTATTATCCATTTTTACTTTCCCCAAAGTGCAGCAAAATTAACTAAACAGCTTATAAAAATGTCTCCCTTGACAAAGAAGTTGCTTGAGCTTTTTTAACTCCCCTAGATTCTTTTTGCGGCTTTGCCGACGCAAAGGACAAGCACACACACACAAGCACATACATACGTACATATATGAGTACTATATGTGTGCACATGAAGAAGATGATAAACTTTGGGTAAATTGCGTACTTACAACATGTACATATATCTCGACCGCAGCTAATTTTTCGTAGTTCGAATGAGCAGGACCGTCGCCCAGCGCTGTGTCATAATAGTAAGGCACCTTAGGAACTCATTCACACATACACACACATATATACATGTGAGTGAGTTTACATACACATACTTATTTATCTGAAATATGCCAGTTTATAGAGCTGGTGTAAATGTGTAGTGCTTTATGCGTAGGCATTTAAGTCGTTTTAGTTTTTGTGGTCCCATTGCGCTGAAAGTTTTGTCGGAAGCTTACAAATTGTAGCGAATTGCGTTTGGCTCGAGTAGCGCAGGCCTCGCAACACCTAAGAGGCTATAATGTGTACGCTTAAAGTTATTCAAATTAATTCCTAACTTTTGTGTTTCATATTCGCCTTGTTATATAATCGGAATTATTATGGAGAGACATCTGATATTTTAACTGTAGATTTTAATTTTATTTGGTAACGCACATAGTTGCTACCAAATTATATTATTTAAAAAATTTTATTACCTTCATTTTGTCTAGCGCTCTTGCCTTTGGTATTTTTTCTTTATTTTGCCACTTTATATTTCTTCATTTCCTGTTAGTTGTATTCCGGACGAGCGCTCCACCGGCAGTTACCATTACTTGGCCTTTTTCGCGCTTGCCAAAAATTTATTACCTGCTTAGTGTTCGCTACTTTCTACCTTCCTGTGAAGTCCTTCCATCTTCCATAGCAACAATTGCATTCATGTGCCGCTGTCGCTCCATTGTCGCTGACGAAGGCAGAAGACATCGTCTTCATCATAGCGATCCGAATCTTAGTGGCCGTAGTTGTCGTCGTAGTCGTTGTTGTTGCTCTTGTTGTCATCATTGTTGTCGCAAGTTTACAAGTTTTTATGTCCTTCAGTTTCCTAGTTTTACGTCACCGCAGCGGCGCTTCCCATTGTCTGCTGCTACAACAACAACTATCTTGTCATCTTCTTGTTCGCTTTCTGCTTACTCTGGTAGTTGGTATTTGGTAGTTTTCTTTGCATTTCCTATGAGCTCAGCATTTTTTACTAGCATATTATTCTACTTCTAATGCACATTACTTATTCTTTCGTGAATCGTCTTCATTTCATTTTGGTGGCGTTTTCCTTCACATACATTTCCGTTGGCAACAGGGCGAACAACTTCTTTTAATTTCATGCCATTTAATTTTGTTGTTGGTGTTTTTGCTATTTTTGTTGTTGCAAAGTAGCAACAACACATTTCGGATTTCGAAAAGGTGCAAAAGCATTTGTAACAGGACATGCTTACTTAGTGTCGTAGTTTGAAGGCGACGAGCCCAGTCAGAGCTTCACATTCGCCCACACGAAGACGAAGCTTGGTGTGCATTCTTTTATTTCATTCCAATTGCAACTTAGTTACATTTCTTTATTATTTCCTTAATTTTCTCTTGTAACTCATAGAGATGAATGGCAATGGGAAAACATTTGAATTGAGTTGAAATTTCTGTTGAATTTCTAAAAGGCAGGGAAATTATGAAACAATTTCTTGCTTACATAGACAGCTAAGAGACCAAAACAAAGTCTAATTTTTTACATTTCTTTAGATTTTTTGATAAAATATTATTTTTCATACTTATATGGCTTTGTTCTCGACTAGATAATTATAAGGTAACTAATATTTTATCTCCTTCAGCAGAACAAAACTCGCAAAGAACTGTAGATCCAAACAATGATGATCTCAAATAACATCCCATTCTCAAAGAAAACAGTATAATAATTTGTCGGAAAATGATAGTTCTCAAATCGAACTGTAATGTTGTTCTCTAATAAGATTTCCTTTTCTAACATTTATCTTTCAATATTTGATTTACCTTCTAGAAAAATTGATATCTCTCAGCAAAATAATTGCTCCACACGAGTTCTTGTTATGGTACTTTAACCTTGTGGACGACTAGAGTGCGTTTTGAGATGTACATTCGTCTCGTCATTTGCCTACAAAATTCTATCATATTTTGCATGTGTGCAAACAACTCTCCTACCGACTAATTGCGGATACTACACAATGGTTACACTGTTTGAGAAATCATTGGCACTAATGACAGCGCAGATCATGCGTTAATCATTTAGCAAAAGCATATTATGGGAAGGTGTGTTGGTGAAGGTATGCTCATAACTTCACATTGTACCTTGGCGTGCTTCTATGCAGGTGTCGAGTCGTTGACATTTTGCATCAATGCAACATAAATTTTTCAAACGATTGACTCAGCAAACCGGCCATGTGAACGACCACGCCGCTTGCCACCAAGCAGCAGAGGCAGCAACAGTCAGGCAGTACACGTGCAACATGGGCAACATAGCAACACGCCAGGTGCCATACCATCGTAAGTAAATGACAGCTGCGGTGGCAGGCTGAAATGTTAACGGCAAAGCAACAGCTTACTCTACAACAGCGGCATCGACATGCCGCATACCTGTTTCTGTGTGTTTACAAGTATATACCTGTAAGTTTGCTTAGTGTTTATGGGCGCAAGCTTGCGGCAAGTGCATACCGAACTATAACAAAAACAAATCTAACATTGCTCATTCAAATTGCTGGACGTTGCTATTGCTGGCTACCGAATTGCCGGACTACCTTGCGTATGAGCGACATTTATATACGATCATACACATACGTACATACATATATACCTACTACACCAGTTTATATACAAATGCACGTGTATATCATGAGTCAGCTGTCATTGTCCTGATTTCACACCCATTGTTTGCCTGGCTTTGCTTTCAGCTTGTGTGCTTTAATTATTGACGGTATACTATTTAAGACCGTTCCTTATATTGATATCCAGCGCGATTGACATCTGTAATGTTCGAAAGCACCTTCGTGCTATGGTTTGCACCTGGGATTGAGAGCAGAGTATTCCATCAATATAGTTGTTGAATGACACATTTGGTAAATTAATCTGTGTCGAAATTCAATTAAATTAATTAAATAGTTTTAGAAGAAGGCTTTTTCAATTTAGTATCATCACTGGATATTTTGCTCCAAAACTGATCGAAGTGCGACTGTTAAAGGTCCAACTCTATGTGATTTCATATGTACTTATATGTATACATAGAAAGCGGAAGTTGATTCTAAAAAATATTATTCTGATTCTTCTTCTTGACTGGCGTAGAAACCGCTTACGCGGTTATAGCTGAGTCCACAACAGCGCGCCACGCATCTCTTCTTTTGGCAGTTTGGCGCCAATTGGTAATACCAAGTGATGACAGGTCCTTCTCCACCTTGTCTTTCCATCGGAGTGGAGGTCTCCCTCTTCCTCGGCTTCCACCAGCGGGTACTGCATCGAAAACTTTCAGAGCTGGGGCACTTTCATCCATTCGAGCAACATGACCCAGCCAGCGTAGCCGCTGTCATTTTATTCGCTGGACTCTGTCTATGTCGTCGAACAACACATACAGCTCATCATTCCATCTTCTGCGGTATTCGCCGTTGCCAATGTTTAAGGGACCATAAATCTTCCGCAAAACCTTTCTCTCGAAAACTCCTAGTGCCGTCTCATCGGATGTTGACATCGTCCACGCTTCTGCACCGTGAAGTAGGACGGGAATGATGAGAGACTTGTAGAGTTTAGGTTTTGTTCGTCGAGAGAGGACTTTACTTTTCAATTGCCTACTCAGTCCATAGTAGCACCTATTGGCAAGAGTGATTCTGCGTTGGATTTCAAGGCTGACATTATTATCGGTGTTGATGCTGGTTGCTAGGTATACGAAATTATTTACAACTTCAAAGTTATGACTGTCAACAGTGACGTGGGAGCCAAGACGCGAATGCGCTGACTGTTTGTTTGATGACAGGAGATATTACGTCTTGTCCTCGTTTACCACCAGGCGCTTCCTTATCCAGGCGGAAAAAAGCAGAACTAACGGCGCGGGTGTTGTTTCCAATGATATCGATATCATCGGCGTACGCCAGTAGCTGTACACTTTTATAAAAAATTGTACCTTCTCTGTTTAGCTCTGCGGCTCGAACTATTTTTTCCAGCATCAGGTTAAAGAAGTCTCACGATAGCAAGTCACCTTGTCCGAAACCTCGTTTGGTATCGAACGGCTCGGAAAGGTCCTTCTCGATCCTGACGGAGCTTTTGGATTGAAGTTCATTAAAGATAGAAATAATCATAAAATAGGGTTCTTAATATATACATCCAATAGATGGGTTCAGATATGGGATAGTATATATGAAGACTGCATTTTTTACTGCCTGACTTCTTATAGTTTGTCTTCCTGGTATATTTTAAAGAAGCTTGACAATTGAATTTCATAGAGTGGGAAGTGTATATTTTAATTTATTTCGGTGTAATTATTAAACAAATTCAACACTTCGCTCACAATTATTCCAGCTAATTAATACTGTTTTAAGTAAATAGTAGAAAACAAATATTAGCACATGCAAATAACACTCAAACCCTGAGAGAATACACAAAACATTGCACAATTAGGGAGTCAAAGGGATTACAAAAATTGGAATTCAAAATAGATGCTTCCCCCCTCCCTTTGGGTAACACAGCGACCGCAAAAAATGCGCATGTAACCGCTCTTACTCACGATTTGTTAACCCACTAACCGTTCCATTTAGCAACGCTGCCAAATTTGCATATCATTAAAATAGTGTAAACGCACCAATGCGAGTACTCGTGTGCAGACCGAAAATGTTCAGCTATTTATGTGTATGTATGTGTGCGTGTGTGCATGTATGTTGGTCTGTGCTTGACAACTAATTTGCGAATTTGTACACAGCGGTTGGCCGTTACATTATGCAAAATCATAAAAAGGCGAATTATTCGGGAGATTGCATAAATTAGCTTCGCTCGGAACTCGTCAGCGTTGATTTATTGGTCGGTAGATTCAGATAAAATTCATTGAGTGCTCCTGCAAATAGCTCAATTATTATATATGTGCAAATAATTAATTAGATGTCACGTAAATTAAACGATAAACTCTCTATTCTCCTTTAAAATGGACAAATGAGAGTAAATATTTCGTGCCTAAATTACAAATGTTGCTGTTTCAGAGCTGTCATCGACGAGGTCACAATAGTCATTGTTACTATTAGCATTGTTTATAAAATTTTGTCAACGAAATCAATTAATATTTTGCCTTCGTAGGGAAAATACTGTTATTTCGAAAGAAATTACTTTAAACCGAAACTTGCTAGGTGTTAGGTGAACTGTGTGGGAGTATTTCGCACTTATTTGCCATGTCAATGCAATCTAATGCATTTCATAAATCTCTCTCGCATTCCAAGTATAGATGATGCAAATAACGACGACCACAAAGAATCATCTGTCTTTGGCCCTAGTGAAAAATTAAAGTGAATTAAACACCGATTGACAGCAGTAAACATGGCGTATGACGTTCGCCTCACATGACATCGGTTTTGCAACGTTAATGTATGTACCGTTAGAACAAAATGAAAATCATTCAGTCACAATGTGTCATTGATTGTAACTGCTGTCAGTTTTTCTCCCATGTAATATATGGTATCTTCAATTTAGATTGCATCAAGGAATGAAAAGGAAAAACATTAATGCAAATACTTGAAAAGAAGAAGAGTACTTGGCAGTGGTTTGATGGCATTCATAGAAAGTTGCATGTGAAATGTTCACAATGTGTAACAAGTATGCACATTTGTGAATATTTAAGTGGAAATGTGTCGTCTACTATCTCGGTTGATAAACGGTTAGAGTTTCTCTTTTCTCTTGCAGGAGCGTGGCGATCGCTGTGCTGTAGTGTTGAAATTGTGAACTATCACGCCACAGTCTTCGGGTTCGATCTCACTATCTAATAACAAATAAATCTTTATGGCAATCAAGAAGAGAACAGCGAGTGTCTTTCTGTGACGAATGAGCCTTCTCCAATAAAATACATTAAAACTTGTTGTATATTTAATATGCCGGATAACAACAAGTTACATAAATAAAAGGAGTAAGTGAAGAAGCTCGGCCTGTTATCCAGCAATGGTGTAAGCGCCCTCTACAGCATAGTCATATGTATAAATAAATATGCTGAAGCTCATGGCTCGACCATTACGGCTGTGTACAAGAACCTCAATGATACTTCAAGTGAAAATTTTCCTTTCTGCATAGCATGTTAACATGTATACTTCCATGCGTTTTCCATACTTATGTGTACGACAAACATTCGCCGACATATCTACTATTCTTCCAACATCTCCACGTGTTATGATTTAAAGAGTCTTTTAAATACCCACCGAAAGTGAAAGAGATAAAAAGAAAGTTGTGACAGTACACTACAAGTAGTTCAGGCCATGCAGACGGCTGTACAAGTGCATATAACTGCGAACATAATTATTTACGTTCACCGAAGAATTTTCGTATATAATACTCCTTTTCGGCTAAACCTGCAAATAGAAAAAAAGTATTAATAAAATAAATAAATTTCTATCAGCGCATATATTGTTAGTCGTAATAATATTTATCATATTGACATTATACTGTGATTACATATTTTCTGTACTAAAAAAACTTAAATTTTTTATCTAATATAATGAATTGTTTGTCGTTTGACCTGAATGAAAATTTACCAAAATATCAACAACGAATCAATCTGTTTTTTTTTTGTTAAGTTATATCGTGCTGTGCCTTTGTACCTTATACTTTCGAACTAATTAAAAAAAAAATTAAAATTTCCCTTTAATTTTATAATTTTTAATTTTATTTAGTATTATGCCCGTTTAATATATACATGTACATAAATTGTAGTGAAAAACATGTAACAATGTATGGCTTGGCAGTGCTGCGAATTTCCATATATTTATTTGGTTTTGCTCTTTATTGGTAGACCATTAAGCTTACATTTTGTTCAGCCATAAAACCGCATTTTTCACGCTCATTTATAATGGCATTCACACCGCACACACACACGTATGTATGTAGACGCACACACAAACAAACATGGTAGAATACGCACACACAAACAAAGTAAATATGAAAATGACGCACACCAATGCAGACGCTATGTAAATATTTTTTAATAATTTACCAAGTGTAATTATTTGGTAATTAATATTTCAACGTTGCATATATGCACTAGTAATTGTATGTAATTGTATATTATTTTCATGTATACGTTTATATGCATGTGCAACATGCCGCTGCACCTTTGAGCTGGTGCGTGCTGAAAAAATATACAAATATAATAGGCATTCAATATGAGTGAAAATATGAAAAGCGACACACATTGTTAAGGCATATTACCAACGCATATACATATGTACTTTCGGGTGAAACATAACAGAAAGCTTTAATCTTAAAGTAACAAAATATACAATGTTATTACAGTTATATACATAAATATGCTTTTATAATCCTCTCTTGTTAAATTAATATTCATAATTCATGCAAAACTTAAACTTTTCTGTCAGAATTATATATAAAAAAATTTCAGTATGACGATTAAGAGCAACAATTCTACTTTAATAGTAATAGGAATTTCGAAGAATTTCAGTGGAAAACGAAATATTTTATAGAATTCACTTATTTACATATATTAGATTTACTTAGATACCACAAGCATTATTTCAGCACACTTTCACACATACACATTTCAAGAAACTTAAATTAAATTAAATGTTCTTAAAATTGTCTGCTGTTTGCCGTAGTGGCAACCACAAATTTCATTATGAAACACAATTATTTTGATCACTCTGTGGCCATTTACAAGCACTTATTGACAAACACACTTAATTTTAATGCTTTAATGTGACCCTATTTCGTGCCACCCAACCACATGTGGCTGCGTGCTCAGGTGGGTGTTGCGCACACATAATTGCTTAAATGAAATATTTTTTGCATAATTTAATAATTGCTACTAAAGTGTAGTACTTAAAGCACTTTTGTGATCAATATCATAATTGGCATTAATTAGTGTTTGATGAAGCGTGCAGCACAAATACATGCATACACGCATGTAGCCTGCATGTGATTGTGAAAATATGGCAAATATATACGCACATACATATGTATATGTGTATATATAAATGACGCATAAATGGTTAAAAATATTTACTACAAAATGCCTTCTATGCCGTCGTCCTCATATGTGTGTGGATATGTGTTGTTTATAACTAATTATGCAACTTAAAGGCACTTAACGGTTATGGCGTCATGAGAAATTATTTTATGGATGGAGCAGTATTGCTAACAACGAATAAATTTATTATTTTGACATGATTTTAAACTGGTTAAGTGCCTCTGAATTAAAAGTGAACTGATTATTTCTGCATTATTTGTTTCTCACATGTCTACACATGGCTTTTGTTAGCAAAAGTAGAATGCAGGTTTGAGACTTGTACGCCCACACTGCAAGTGTATATCTTAACAAATTAGGATAGTACTTAATATTACAGCCATTACATTATGAAATTATAATTAAAATATTAGTGCTTTTTAATTAACTTTTTGGCTTTGAAACTTTCACGTAAAGTCAACAAATGTGGAATATAAATAATTTTTATTAAGTCAATAGTGTTTAATTTAGCTGTTTGTAGTCATGAATTAACCCCCATATACATATAAATATTATATAATATTCATGGCGTTTTTTCCAAACGCAAGATCAATAGACTTATTTGTCGTATAGTGCAAAAACCTTAATGCTTTGATTAGCAAATCATTTGAATGCAATCAGCTACTCTGAATTTACATAAAAATAATAATGGCTTTAAACCGAATGCAAATACATCGGAACCATTTCATTTAATATAACGGTAAAAGTAAGTAGAAAAAATAACGCAAACTCGCCAGCCATAATCAATGGTCTCACTCTTAATGTCTCCCTACTCTCCGTGCACACCTTCTAATGTGTAGGCAGCGCCGAGTTCAAATAGCGCATTAAATCATCATTGTATTTGCATAATTTTTTGTAGCACGTTGCATATTTTCCACGCACATTTTTTGTGCATGGATAATTTTTGCGCATTTTCATTATATAGCACTTTTTATTACTAATTGTGCTGCCACTAGCCGTCAATTAAACACATCATAAATTGATAAAAATTTTATAAAATAGCGGTATTAATGTGTGGCGCTTTGAGAACTTCAGGCCGACGGTTTTGCTCACACAACGCCAAGTCGGTAAAGTCTATGACTATATTAAAATTATATCGAATATCTTCCCTTAGTGACGTACGTCAAGAGCTGCAAAAGCAATGACTACACTTGTGTGCAAATGAAAGTATTTCTAGTTGTACTCTCTTTGGCTTTGAACCCAAGACGTCCAATAACAGTTACTGCACCAAAGGTGTTTGTGATGGCGGCTGTTTGTTGAAATAATTTCGTACGGTGACAGGAAAAACAAAATGCATATTCCACACAATAAATCAGCGAGCAAATGACAAATGTTGTGCAAACAAAAACTCTTCACTGCACATAAATGCAAACTGTTTTTTTCGATATTGACCACATTTAGCTGCGTTTTTTGCTAGTTTGACATAAAATTCAATGTTTTGTTTAATCAACATGAGCTTACATATACGATTTTATTAGTGAATATTTAAATATAATATTTTATTATTTTTTTTTTAATTTTTGCAGTATTTTATTAAAATTTAATATGTAGATGCATGTATGTATGTGTGTATGTATGTATGTAAGCGTTCTGTTCAACCTCGTTTGCAATATTCGCGCTAATGACCACTCAGTCTGCATATCAAATGGTTGAAGAGTTGTTTGTCTTAACAATTTGGCTTTTTATAATTTCAATTTCGTTCAATATTTATGATAAAATCGAAATTATCTACTGTGGTACATGCTTTAGATTTTATCGCGTCTGTATACTAAATTTAATGATGTGCAATAATAAATTAAGATTCCATTATTAACTCTGCACTTAAAGTTGTCTGTAAAACTCGCTCTTTTCAATATATTATACAAATTTACTTTGGGTCCATTTAAAAGTAAGATTCGTTTGTACTTTCTACTTAAAAAACTTATTTTTCATAATTCAATTGAGATTTATAGCCGAAGAGTGGCAATTTAATATTATGAAAAGGCTAGAGACAACAAACAGCACAATTTGGGGGTATGTCTATATATTAATATATGTGTGTGTGTGTGTTTGATGCTAAAATGCGCCTACGAGTATGCTTTGAAAGCAGTCAAATCATATGAGCATAGCCTTAGATCATACTGAAAAGTACAAAAGCTGGGCTCACCAACAACCAACCTCTCACATGAGCAGCACAGCAGAACCGCATAGCAGGTTCTATATCATAAAGCTATAACAGAGCCATACATACACACATGTGTATATCACGTACCATTACTTTCACATATGCCGACGCATATTCATACCCACAATGCTTTATATACCCCACCGTTACAAAGTGTGTGTGTGTGTGTGTGAGTGTGTGTGCAGGGCTGACTGACTGGCTTATGCGTAAATACCTTTGGTGTAATTTATGTGCAGATTTCAGGCACACCGGGTAACCTACATTGTAGTTTATAAAAATCGCTCATATTACAAAATACTTTTATGTGCGAATACACACGCGCATGCTGCTCCGTACTCCCATAAAATATTCGCAAACGACTTTTTTCATTCGCGTTTTGTGATTTTGTGACTTTTTAGTTGGCGTTTCACTTTTACGCCACGCTGTAATAATTCAAATTGAGATGTAGTAATTTAAAAGTCAGATTTTCTTGGTTTACCGACTGTCAGGCATACGTGCTCTGCCGCCTCTTATTTATGAAGCTTCTTTAAATTTTTGGTACACACTTTGTAGCATTTTAGTGGGAGTAAGCATTGCAGATGGCTTGCAACGCAAACATTTAACCATCTCAAGCAATCAAAAAGATATAAACACTAGTTAAGAGTGCTTTGTCTTTTAGTGTGGAAATGAAAACAAAGCAATTTGTGCATCACTCGTATCTGTGCTCAATTTCCCAATGTATTTCTAAGGCAAGTGCGCGCTTCAGCTAACTAAGAAAAATACCACTTAATAATTGCAACTGGAATTCAAACATATGCTGGTGCACCATCAACGGAAGTAGCAGTGGCAAGAACAGCTGCCGACTGCAAGGTTGCCCTTTATCTTATTCAGTTACTTCGGAATTCGCTTGAATGACTGGCTGAGCAAGTAAAAGTTTTTAATTGACTTCTTGTTGAAGAGTAATAAAAGAGCCGGAGCAACGCCAAGAGGAACACACGCCAACACACGCACACATACAACGCACGCATACAGGCATACGCATGGCTAAGTATGCGTTTTCGTGTGCTGCAACCGCAACCGCAACCGCTGTTGTTGCTACTGCAGTGGCGGGTGTTTAGATACAAGCTAGTGGTCCGCCAGAAATGCATTGTACTTGCACATGCATTACATAAACTACTACTTCAACATGTGTTTGTGTCTGTGTGTGCTTGTATGCGTGTATGCACCTACTGCAGTTACAAGTTTATGTGGTTATATGCTTGTTAAGCCACCGTTTGAGCGTTTGTGAGCGCTGCTGCTACCTTTTGCTCCTCATGCTCGTGCATGTTTTGAATATGGCATACCTTGTTGCTGTTTTTCTTGGCTGCGCTCTCAGCTCTTTTTCCCATATGCACTTTTTCCACTTCCTGCATAGTTGTTTGCGCATAACTTATGTTATAAGTTTCCGCTTACCTTAACTTAACCTTAGCTTGCAGCTGCAACAAAGACGCACAGACGCCGTCGCATATCCTTCCAAAAAATCATACCCGGCCACAGACCGGTGTACATCTGCTGCCTTCACGTTCGACATGAACTTTTACCAACACACACACCGCCAAACACCGAGGCGCGATCAACACAAGCGCATGTGTTTTGTGCTACACCAGTACATCAAACCATAGTACTCTGTGGCAACTTATTATTTGCATATACAAATTCATATGTTTCCCAAGTACAGTCGCACACACATATGTATGTACGTATATATGGTATATATGTATATTATTAGAATGGCGCTTTGTATCGCATCTACGCACATAAAGTTTATGCGTCTCGGCACATTTTGTGTAAGCTATTCGAGAAATTTTGCAAAATTCTTTACCTAATCGCAACATTTGGCTGTGCAACAACGGCAACTGCTGGTGCCGCTACCGCTGCCGCAGATATGCAGATTTGCTCGGTACAACTTTCTTACCTTACGCCAAATATCTTACAGGTAGTTTCTAAGAATGTTGTTTTTCTCTACAAGCAACTGTTTGAAACTTTTCTTAAAAAAATAGCGCTTATTTACGGGCGTGAAAACATGAAACAGAAATTTTAACAAAATATGTGTTGGTAGTGGAATATATCCCACAATATTTACTTAAAGCGATATTCTGCCGTAAAGGAGCAGAAATAATGCGGTTTTTATACTAAAAATTCATATTATTCCAATTTAAGATCGCACTCGAATTATTTTCTGTTTTATGAACACCTAATCCCGTGTGTTACGATGGAACGACGAGCTGTACGAGTTATACGCCGGTATTGAGATAGTTCAGCGAATAAAAAGACAGCGGCTATTCTGGTCATGTTGTCCGAATGGACGAAAACCCTCCAGATCTGAAAGGAAGCCGAGGAAGGCCTCCACTCCGTTAGAGGAACCAGGTGGAGAGCGACCTCGGTCCACTTGGGTTCTCCAACTGGCGAACGAACTGCGAGGGAAAGAGAGGAGTGGCGCACTATCATTGGTTCGGCTATAACCGGCTAAACGGTTTCCACGCCAATCACATACATACAATTCTGTGTTATATGATATTATGGATGTCAAATCTCCAACAATATTTTTCACAAAAATATTCACAACTCAGAGGTTCTTGTTAAAGTAGTATTTAATTATGGATCTTTCAAATGTTCACTATCTTCAAGTATTCTTTCAATTTACAAATTTAAGCGAATTCTAGTTCATATGGGAGAAAAGTTCAAGTTCAACTAACTAAATATGCAGATATCCATGCGATTTTGAGCGCAAATAAGTACTGCATGCATGCATGCAAATGTGGAAACACACAGACAACATCAAAACTCAAAGTTCACGATCAAACTTTTTAATTAAAATTTGCAATTTAAGTAATGGCTTTGTTAGTTGTTGGCTAAAGCGTTGATTTTGTGTATCTTAACTAACAGGTTACTGCATTTGCAACGCGTTAGGCAGACTCATGCCACACACTATTTAGTTGTTGTTATTCACTTATTTCACTTATTGAGGTTGTGTTTGAATTATTTCTAGTTTGCTGTTTTCGTATTAGCATAGTCAGTAAATAGCGGCATTAGTAATGCCAACTGTAGGCTACGCTGCATATGGGATAACCTTATATACATACATATAACATGAGTTTCAAACTCTGGCTTCTATATAGCACATTTCCACATAAGCTCGCAGAGTAGAAAGTTAGCAGCGTTTGTATATATGGCGAATGACGAATGAGGTGCGTTGCTGTGCAAAAGTTGTTGCATTTTTTATAATTCAAATGCTAGTGCTCATCAAAATATTAAAATGATTCTACACTCTAAATGCAAGCAAGGCTTATGTGTATATGTATGTTAGCCAAATTCTGTTTGCCTTTTGGATTTGCAGTAATTCGTTTGTCGTTTATTTGCATTTTAGAGATACTATTTACTTAGTGAGTTTCTGTTTTATGTATGTATATTTACCTTTTGAAATTTAAAATTTTAAAATTTTCTAACCTTACTTTTTCAGAACCAGCAAATCAACCTATCCGTAAAATAAAAATTAAAATAGTGAATTAAAAAACTTTTATACCAGTCTAGATAGCTTTCATTCGACTAATACTGATTATTAAATTTCACAAACGACGTTATTAAAAACAAGTAAGGAAAGGCTAAGTTCGGGTGCAACCGAACATTTTATATTCTCGCAATTTCATTAAGATAACCCTCGAATTTACCCATAAATTTGGCATAAAGTTTAATAGAATAGAAAATCGTCATTTATAGTATATGAGGGCTGAGGTAATTCCTGAACCGATTTCAGTCATTTTCACCAGCAAGGTGCACTATATCCAAGACTATACGCTCACTTTATTTTGCTAAGATATCTCAAATATTAACCAATACATACATATATGCGGAATAAAGCCCACCGTATTTTTGAAAAACCTATAGTTAGGTATATGGGAGCTAGGAGATGTTGTGAACCGATTTCAATAATTTTTGGAACAAAACTCCTCTGAATTACATTAAATTATCTAAGAGATTTATCCATATTTTTGGTTAAAATTTACCCCTGGGCGCTGAGTTTAACATTTTCGATATCTGGGGCCTTGAAAAGTTATAGTCCGTTTTCGACAATTTTTCACAAATGAAGCCAGAGATGATATGCACTGTTTGTGTAAAGTTTTATTCCGTTATCTTCATTGGTTCCTTATGTATACATTATAAAGTGAAGGAATCAGATGGAATTCAAAATTGAGTTATAAGGAAAGTAGTCGTCGCTGTGAACCGATTTCGGCGATTTTTTATCCGTGTTAACAGGGTGTCATAAAAATATAATATACCGAATTTCATTGAAATCTGTCGAGTAGTTCCTGAGATATGGTTTTTGACCCATAAGTGGGCGATGCCACGCCCATTTTCCATTTTGTAAAAAAATCTGAGTGCAGCTTCTTTCTGGTATTTATTCTGTAAAATTTAGTGTTTCTGACGTGTTTCGTTAGTGAGTTAACGCACTTTTAGTAATTTTCAACCTAACCTTTGTATGGGAGGTGGGCGTGGTTATTATCCGCTTTCAATTATTTGCATGGTGTGTGGTGGGGTACGTAGAAGAACCGACTACAGAAAGTTTGGTTTATATAGCTTCATTGGTTTGCGAGATATATACAAATAACTGATTTGGGGGCGGGGCCACGCTCACTTCCCCAAAAATATTAGATCTAAATATGCCCAATCCTAGTGCGATCCTTTATTCCAAACTTTACTTTTATAATTTTATTTATGGCTTAGTTATGAAATTTTATATGTTTTTGGTTTTCGCCATTTTGTGGGCGTGGCAATGGTCCGATTTTGCCCATCTTTGAAAGCAACCTCCTCAAGGTGCCAAGGAATACGTTTTTCCAAGTTTCGTTAAAATATCTAAATTTTTCCTCAAGTTATCCGTTGCACGGGCAGACGGACGGACGGATGGACAGATAGACATCCGTATTTCAACTCGTTTCGTCATCCTGATCATATAACCCTATATCTCACTCGTTTAGTTTTATGACTTACAAACAACCGTTATGTGAACAAAACTATAATACTCTCTTAGCAACTTTTGTTGCGAGAGTATAAAAATTATGACTGCTCGCACCAGAATGAGAAGTATTCCACAGCGTCATTAATTTTTTACAGTCCGCAGTGTGTCCAATTTTGATTGCTTCTATGTATCTTCTATGGAATGCGCCTTAACTCAAACCCCACTTATTAGACACCAAAACACATGCTGCTTCGTCCTGCTTCTCATTTTACATTGCCATGCACTCTTCACTGAAGCGAGAGCTTTGGCCATTTTGATTGATCATCAACCTCTGTGTTTTTTTTGTGTTCCACATCCTTTGTTGGCAATTTCTGATTTCGATTTTCCCAAACGATTAGCAACGCAGTCTCCTCACATCTGCTCCTTTCAGCCATTTGCAACTGCAACTTAATTGGAATTGAAGGCAAAGGCATGCACTGAGACTTAAAGGCGAAATCGCCTCACATATCCTTTTGTTTGCACACATACGCACACATATCTATATCTCTGTAGTTGTGTTAGGTATTTTGAAAATCTGGATGAAACACGCATTCCAACGTTTGTTCGCTGGCGTGCGTCGGCAGCGCTGCCACTTTTCAACTCTGGTTACTTTGTTGATTGCAAATCCATGTTATTGAATAGTAATGATGGGATAGCTTGCTTTGTTGTTATCTTAATGTATTAATCTCACATTGTTTTTGTAAGCGCTTGGAACCGTTATCTATGTTTGTTACTGAAAAGCCTACAGGGAATTTTAATAAAACTGTAGTCATCGCCACTGACTTCCATCTAAGTGCTCCCAAAACTGTTTCCTTCTATTTCTTGTTGTGAACGATATGCATATTTACATATTCTCAACTCTACTTCAAAGGTCTGTCAATTTTTTTGCAACGCTGCAGCTCTTGTATACCGTTGTGAACGAAATGAGCACTCTTCTCTCACAAAGATGACAATGCTCCTTCAGTGTATGACGAATATAACGATCGGATCTAAAGCTTCGTTAGATAGAAGATGACAGTATCGATCACAGTAATTCTGTTTTTTTATAACTCTAGGTCTTCCTTTAAGACACAACTTGTACGAATGGTTTTTTTCTTGTACTGTCTAAATGTTGTTCATGTGTGGAATAGATGAATTTTATAACCCAACTAATCCTGGGGCATATTTTAGGAGTTGTGATAGCCTTTATAATTTTTTATTTATTAATTGCGTGATAATTATTATTTCCAGTACTCTCGCTAATGGGGAGGCAAAAACCTTGTAATTAATTCGGTACATTAATAAAATCTGCAGTCTCCACGATATTAAAAGCATAGTTCGTTGCCAGAGCGTTAATAATCTACAAACAAAGCACGTGCTTATGTATGTATGTCGGGATGTATGTAGGAAATATGTATGCTGTCATGAACAAAAGAAATGCGGAAAAGCATCCTTTAATGCCTGCTAACTGTTCCTGAAGTGGTAGCACTTTTACTTTAGATAACAGCGCGTGAAAATTTTGCACGCTTTTGAGTGCCACCAACACACACGCGCCACTCACACACATTCGGTTGGGTATTTTTGCAACATTATTGTTATTGTTCGGACAGAGTTCTGGCACAACAACAGTCGGTGTGACCAATGGTCAGTACTTTAGAACGAACCAGATACCGTTGTAAAATGGCATATGCAAGGTGAGCATTGTGAAAACAAAAGCAACCACCAAAAGAAAAACAACAGCAACCAGTAATAAAGCGAGAATGCCATAGCTGGACATTGCTGGCCGTAAGCGTAAGTAGTAGTTGTGGTGTGCGGAAATGGGAGAACGCAAAATGTTCGGTCTTATCGTGGTCACCTTATATTTGACTCCTTTGTTGGTCCTTTTTCGGTCATTCGGATGCGTTGTGCGCTTCTATGCAAAAATTATGCTTTCTATGTGTGTGAGAAATTGCGTGTGAGTGTGTTTTTTACTTTGGCACACCGTTTGTTTTCGGAATATTTGCTTTTCACCTATTGTTTTAACGATTTATTTTTCCTTTTCATTTGCGCTCGATGTACGAAGGTGTTATATGTATCTACGACCTACACCAATTATACACTTTCTCACTCTACACCCTTCACTCTGCGGCTCTCTGCCGCTATCAGTAGCTGTTATTTTCAGTTCCCATTTGTTGGGTTTCCTTTGTGAACAAGGGTACCTCAGATTTTGTATTGCCTTTGTTCTAATAAATCTTATATTTTTGTGCTCCTGCGCTCAGCTCTGTTTTTTGTGTTTCTGTCGGATTTCGTTTTAATCTTTTGCCCCTCTAGAGAGTTTTTATCTTCACGCCCATTATTATTATTTTTCTTTTGCGAAATAGGAAGCAAATGCTTTGTTTGCGGTTATATATATTATGTCTTTATTTGCTCAAGTGAGGAAAATATTCGCATAATTTCAAGCTGGAGATTCCGATGCAACATTTGCTGAACCGCTCTAGGCGCTGGTGTAGTTTGCAAATTTAATTTGTTAATTGTTGAAAGGATAGCTCTGGTTTTATAACTAAGCATATAATCCGAAGTAAATCACAATATATTGCCTAGTCCTCTAATAAGCTAGTCAAAAAGTGCTTGACCTCACTATTAATGGTATCAAGCTACTTTAAAATCAGACTCTTTTGGGTTCCAAGCCACAGCTTTATCGCTGAGAACTGCAAAGCACATGACCTTGCACGTCATGAGATAGGGAACAAGCTCATGCCTTACTATCCTCCTCTATTCTGACGCTGAATCAGACTAAACATCCCATCCAATGACAAAGTTACATAGAAGAAGATGAGATTGAGAAATTTAGACTCTTCCTCCTTTACTGTCCCGCTGACTAGACTGCGCCTGAAACATTTTAATTGGACGATCATCGGCGAACTAGATAAACTGTCCCGAATACATATTTGCTGCCTCAACAAATTTGTGAAAAACTCAAAGCACTTTGTCAGCTTTTGAGGATCTATGGCAAACTTTTCATGGAGTTTGCGGCATCACAAAGGATTGGCGACTTTAGCTGTCTTAATTGGATCTCTTTTGGCTTTGTTACAGGGATCTGTACTCTAACCTAAGGTGACTTAATAAGTATTCTGAAAGTCTGTTCTGAATTAATGGAATACCTCGACAAATATTGTGCATTCCTAGCTATGCACTTTTCATAATATATTATACTTCTGTCGCCTGAAGTGTGACAATCCTACAATAATTATCTCTCTTTTTCTGTGCCGATACTTTTCGCAACTCCATGCATATTTTATAATATTTCAACAGAGGTGTTTTTTTTGCTATTGGTACTTTCATGAGTAAGGCACTAATGAATGAAATAATCCTAATAACTCATAAAGAAAATAATATCCCTGTCACGGCCACTATGCCAATCTTTCGATGGCTGTGTAACAGACTGACAGGTAATAAATGCAACAAAAGCTAATGCAGCTACAAGCACAACACTATCCTCTGTCTGCTGCAATTAAGTGCAACGTTGTCCTTCGTGAAAGCTCGTGGAAGCGCCTACCGGGATGAGCGCTGTAACTGTGACAGCGCCAACGCGTATCTAAGCAACGGAAATGTGCGAGACTTTCATGTAATTCATTGGATTAGCAAAATTTAATTTTGTTGTCAACGGCATTGACAGCGACTCGGAAGGGACTAGTGAGTAGTCAGTACGTCATTGCGAAAGTGAGAAATAAGAGCGCAGCGAAAAGTGGACAAAGAGTAGCAACATTGGATGGATCTAATTGAAGTCAATTAGATTATTTTATCAACACATAAACAAACGAATTAAAACTGAGAATAAAATTCTGCTTAAACAAAATTGAGGCAATAGGACTTTAAGGGGAATTAAAAAATTGTATACAGAATCAGCAATACAAGAGAATACAAATGATAACTAACTGAACGCTAGGATATACATATCTATAATACAACATGCAATGCACAAAAATGACAAACATTTTTCTTCTCACAACATTTTTATTGCGTTTTGGCCCAAAATTAAAAATCAAAAACCAAAGTGTAAATTGTACCCACAAGTTGGGCGAAGCCAAAAAACATCAAACCACAGCATTTTTCAACCACATTTATTGCCAAGCATGCAAACGAGGCTGCTTCACATCCGGTTTTAACACTGACCGGCACTCCAACAGCCACTTAGGGTTGGCACACCCCAACTACCCAATCGGCTCGCGCGTCCGATATAAATCATTAAAACTTAATGCATCCCAATGGACTAATAAAACATGACCGCAAATTATTTCATGCTATCTGGAAGCCAGCGCGTGCCATTGTTCTTGGCGCTGGCTGGCGCATTCCGTGGTGCTCACGCCAATGAGTGGCGCATTTAAATGGATTGGGAGTGTTAATAGTGAAGAAACGAGCACTCGAGATTTTCGGCGTAACTTTTATATGTTTTTTTTAAGTTTTTAACAGCGCTCTTAATACACTTTAAAGGCAAAGGGGTAAACTCTATGGGCAAAATGTTCAATTGTGCCAACTTTAGATTAAGTTCTTTTAAATTATTTAAGGCAATAAAACAGCGAGGGTCACTAATACAATATTATAATTTAATTTTTATAAATTTTAAATTTAAATTATTCATTTCACTTTGGAAGCACCTAGTAAAAAACTCCATAAATTCAAATGTGATCCAATATTTGTTTAAATTAAATTGGTCATTTCCATGTGCACAGCGTTGTATGCATGAATTCAATGATTTAGTTCTAATTTGAATACATTATACTATTTATAATTAAACCGTTTGACATTTTTTGTAGACCTTTGACAAGCCAAGCGTAAAATCATCCATTCAAATAGCACACAGTTAGGCACGCATTTTTCAATCTGACACTCTTCTGCAACTATGTGTATCTCTTATATACATTTGTATCAATTTACAAACATATACATGTGTATATTCTACTAATCAGGGATACAATTTTATATTTTTTGCTATAGAAAAATATTTGAAAATTTAATTACTTTGTGAATATTATCTACACATGCTTTGTTACTGGAATGCAGTGATGTGCAAAAAGTAGTTATTTCATAATTTAAATTCGTAATCAGTAATTTTCATACAACAAATAAAAAATATTAAATTTTATGCAAACAAAATATTTAATGTTTGTTGTTCAAAATATTATAATAGACAAACAATTTATGAACGTAAGGGCAAAAGATCAACAGCAATGAAATTTCATAAATAAGCAAATAAAAATTTTAATTAAAAAAAATATAAGTTAAATCTTAAGTATGCATTTATAAAGAAATTTAACACTAATCGCTGCATTTATGTATGTGTAACAGCATTACAATTTGTGTGTTTGTGCGAGCCAAAATGCCTAACATTAGCTAAGATGTCACACGCTTATTGCTATGCTGGCTGGCAGTACTACACTTACATAACAAGCGGTTTATTGTTGTTTTATAATTGTGTAATACATTAAAATTGCAGCACTTCAATTTTAAGCTCTTTGGAAATGTGGTCAACTGATCATCAAAATTAAATTTGCATAATTTTAATTAAAAATAATTAATTTAGTAGTCGTTATTAAAATACATAAAACCGCATGACGTTTAGCCAAGTGTTTGTAGATAAAAACGAGTAGAATTCGTAATATGCCGTTGTCAAAATCAACTAACCGCAAATATGTTTAGTGTTGTTGCAGTTGTGCAATCACCAAAAAATATTGAATAATGAAAAATTAAAAAATTTATAAACTTAAATTTCTAAACATTGAAATATGCAAAAAAATCAGCTCAAACTACAACTGAACGCTTGTAATTTCGCACAAGCAAACAAGTAATGCAATTTCGCTCGCATCCGAAGCGCTTCTTTCCGTCCTTTCATATTGGATTCATTTGTGTATGCGTATTTGTTTTGGCTGCACGCTTGCACGCACGATTACATCGCTTAAATATTCCGCTTGCATGGAGTTGAACTAACTTAACACATTTTATAAGCACTTAATGCAAAATATTTCTAACCAAATAATGCTATATTTGTTTGGAGGCAAGTTTTGCATAACAAGCTATGCGTGGAGGGTTAAGTGCTGCATGGCATCTGTATGTATGTGTTTGAGTGCTTGTAAATGTACTGCATTTCTTTGCAAATTTGTGTGTTTTTTATTCTTGCTGTTGTTGTAGCTGAGATTTTGTACGCTACGCTCATTCATTTGCAGAATTTCGCACGTACAGAGCATAAAATCTCATGAAAACAAATGCCAAAGTGTTTGATGTAGTGCGTGTTTGTGAGCAACTCTGTGTAACTGTGTGTATTAGTGTGTCTTACATTCTCCCGGTATGTGTTAGTGTACAGTTTGCCTTGCACGCCGACGGAATGTTGAGCACTTACTTTTGTTGTAGTTGCTCAAAATATTTTCGTGCTTTGATTTAGTTCGCTATGCAATTGCATTTTCTAGTTGCTACATAAAACAACAATAATAATAAAACCATCAAACAGCGAATAAATTATAAAAGCAGTTTGAAGAAGCAAAAAGAAAACGCACACAAAACTTAGTCTGTACAGTCTTATTGAAGAACTAAAGTTAGCTGCACTTCAAGGCCTCCAACGATCTTTATAATATATTGTATTAAATGGGCGCAGTAGTGAGATGACAAGGAGGCTTACGTCACGTATTAAGGTACAATCCGCTAAGCTTCTTAAAAGTATAATTATCAGTGGCGGATCCAGAAAAAAATTTTTTTTTGGGGGGGGGGGTTTACGAAAAGTTTTATTACTCAACGTATTTTTAATATAGCAGTTCCTTCGCGAAAATTCAGTTATTATAGGACACGTTTTATTTTGTTTTTTTTTTTTGTGTATTTTTCCCAAAGTACGAATTTGACGCTAAAAAAGCTCGAGAAATATTTTCTTTTTATGAAAGGGTGAACTGTCCAGCACAAAACTTTCTTGCGGAGGTGAAAATGTGGAAACAGCGAACTTTAAGCAAGCATTTTCGGAATGCTCTCGAAGCTTTAGAAGCAGTAAACAAAACGTCTTTTGTGAATGTTTTCAAGATTTTACGCATTTTGGCGTTATTGCCTGTTTCAATAGCATCACCGGAAAGAAGTTTTTCAAGTTTAAAGAGAATTGAAACCTATTTACGAAATACGACAGGTTAAGATAGGCTTAATGGTCTAGCATCAATGAATATTCATAGGGATACTGATCTGTCAGTTGATGAAATATTTGAAGAATTCTTTAAAAAACCAAGGTAAATATGACATGGAATGTGAGATCCCGTGTAATCCTCAATTAATCACTAAGCTTCAGCGATACTGCTTGTACAAATGTAGAGAAAGTTCGAATTATATGAATAACAACACAAATCTTGTAACTTATTATAATTGTTTATAATTTTATGTTATTTTTTGATCAATAACCTCATTCCAAACCCATATCAACAAACATATATAGTATTTTTCTCTGAGTTTAGGGGGTGTTTTAACACCAAAAACCCCCCCGTGGATCCGCCATTGATAATCATCATATAAACCTGTTAAAATAATGATAAAAAATTTCAATGATTACCTGACATTAACACCACTTCCTAGGAAATAGAAACTCATTTGTCCTTATACTTGTTTTTTTTTTTCGAAATAGAGATACACCAATTTATAAACACTCTTCTGCTACCACTGATGAACTACTGCACAACAGTGGATGAGCTTCGTTCTCTTCGCACTGCCACCACAGGGTTGTCTACGCAACTTCTTTCCTTTGTTATACTCTCGCAACAAAGTTGCTAAGAGAGTATTATAGTTTTGTTCACATAACGGTTGTTTGTAACACCCAAAACTAAACGAGTTAGATATAGGGTTATATATACCAAAGTGATCAGGGTGAAGAGTGGAGTTCAAATCCGAATGTCTGTCTGTCCGTCCGTCCGTCCGTCTGTGCAAGCTGTAACTTGAGTAAAAATTAAGATATCTTGATGAAACTTGGCACACTTATTTCTTGGCACCATAGGAAGGTTGCTTTCGAAAATGAGCAAAATCGGACCACTGCCACGCCCACAAAATGGCGAAAACCGAAAACACATAAAGTGCCATAACTAAGCCATAAATAAAGCTATGGAAATAAAATTTGGTATGAAGGATCGTACTATGAGGGGGCATATGTGGATGTAATTTTTTTGGGGAAGTGGGCGTGGCCCCGCCCCCTACTATGTTTTTTGTATATGTCTCGCAAACCAATAGAGCTATATAGACCAAACTTTCTGCAGTCGTTTTTTTTAGCCATTTCCTTATACATTCCAAAAATGACAGAAATCGGATAATAACCACGCCCCCCTCCCATACAAATGTTAAGTTGAAAATTACTAAAAGTGGGTTAACTCACTAACGAAAAACCTCAGAAACACTAAATTTCACATAAGGAATGGCAGATGGAAGCTGCACTCAGATTTTTTTACAAAATGGAAAATGGGCGTGGCGTCGCCCACTTATGTGTCAAAAACCATATCTCAGGAACTACTCGACCGATTTTAATGAAACTTGGTTTGTAATAGTTTCTTTACATCCTAATGATATGTTGTGAAAATAAGTCAAATCGCTTCACAACCACGCCTACTTCCTATATACCAGAACTTTGAAGACAATCTGAATCGTTTACTTTACAATATATAAAGTAAGCACTAGTGAAGATATCGGTGCAGAACTTCGCACAAATACTATGTTTATAGTGGGGCAGCCCCATTCTAAAAATCGCCGAAATCGGACCATAGGTTTTTAAGGCCCCATATATCGAACACGAGGTCCTCGGTGCTTCTAACCTAATATTATGGTTTCCAACTTTCAATGGACTTTATACAATATATATAACGAATATGTGGGTCAAATTGTGTATTATATAATATTAATTAAGTTAAATAAATAAATTGCGAGAGTATAAAATGTTCGGTTACACCCGAACTTAGCCCTTCCTTACTTGTTTTTGTTTATGTTTTTTCGTATTGTATGCGCTCTTGCTGCTTTTCAGGAACATACAGAACTTTACTTTTACTTTTTACTAACTATTTTGTTAGTTTTTATTTTAAGATTAATTTGTTACTTTTTAGTTCAGTTTTTGTTTCTCGGAATTCAACAAATTTGTTTTTGATGCATGTACATATAAATATACGTACTATAGAAACATACGTTGCATATTTATGCTAAAGCTAAGCTGAAAGTAAATCAAAAGCATAGCTAAATAATATGAAATAAAAGCAGCAGTAAAGTTGAGGAATTTGTGCATATTTGAAAATTTTAATTTGGATACATACATATATACATTGATGTTGGAAATATGTTGTATAATACATTAATGTATGTACATGGCAACTCTGAGCCATTCGACAAGGAATTTTGTAACTTAATGGTCACATCTAGCATTCGAATGGAAATTTGAAATTAGTTCATGCTGGATCAAAAGCGAATATAAATTTCGTTTGATATATTTTGAAATATATGAATTAGTACCACTCCATTTTAAGGCATACTATTACAATTCTCAACTCAAAAATTCCTTGATTGCAATGCAGGTCAAGCTCATAATGTTTTCTCCCGAGTGGTCAAAGGTTTTGAAAATGTATTTTGTGTAGTTATTTTAAATATTTCAGTCACATGTTTAATATTAACCAAAATGAATAAATGCGTTTGTTTTTAATGTGTCCTCGAAAGCTAGCTTTTAACATAAAAATTGCTTGTTGACACACAATATCTCACATTGACCTACATTATATTCAGGCGAGATGCATAAGTGCTGAAGTGTTAAATTGTATTCAGCCGCATTTGTAAAGAATATTTAAAGGTTATGTGTGATATAAGCAGTTATTCGTTTATACCACTGAAGAAAAGAGACACAAACTTATAAAATTAATATAAAATTAAATAAAATGCAATTCAAAATTGATGGGCTGACCCTGTATGAATGAATGCAAAGCTAGACAGCTACGCATGTTTAAGCATCATCTATCAAATACATGAGTGCCAAGTCTGCTTTTGAAGAATTAAAGAAAAAACTGAAATTAAAATATTTTTATACTCTCGCAACAAAAGTTGCTAAAGAGAGTATAATAGTTTTGTTCACATAACGGTTGTTTGTAAGTCCTAAAACTAAACGAGTTAGATATAGGGTTATATATACCAAAGTGATCAGGGTGACGAGTAAAGTTCAAATCCGGATGTCTGTCTGTCCGTCCGTCCGTCTGTCCGTCTGTCCGTCTGTCCGTCTGTCCGTCCGTGCAAGCTGTAACTTGAGTAAAAATTGAGATATCTTAATGAAACTTGGAACACGTGTTCCTTGGTACCATAAGAAGGTTAAGTTCGAAGATGGGCGGAATCGGACCACTGGCACGCCCACCAAAAACACATAAAGAGCTATAACTAAGCCATAAATAAAGTTATGAAAATAAAATTTGGAACATAGGATCGCATTAGGAAGGGGCACATTTGAATGTAATTTTTTTGGAAAAGTGGGCGTGACCCCGCCCCCAAATATGTTTTTTGTACATATCTTGCAAACCAATAAAGCTATATAAACCAAACTTTCTGCAGTCGTTTCTTTTAGCCGTTTCCTTATACAGTCCAAAAATTATAGAAATCGGATAATAACCACGCCCCCCTCCCATACAAAGGTTAGGTTGAAAATTTCTAAAAGTGGGTTAGCTCACTAACCAAAAACGTCAGAAACACTAAATTTCACATAGGAAATGGCAGATGGAAGCTACACTCAGATCTTTTTACAAAATGGAAAATGGGCGTGGCGTCGCCCACTTATGGGTCAAAAACCATATCTCAGGAACTACTTGACCGATTTCAATGAAACTTGGTTTGTAATAGTTTCCTTACATCCCAATTATATGTTGTGAAAATAGGCCAAATCGCTTCTCAACCACGCCTACTTCCTATATACCAGAACTATGAAGAATATCTGAATCGTTAACTTTACAATATATAAAGTAAGCACTAGTGAAGATATCGATGCAGAACTTTGCACAAATACTACGTTTATAGTGTGGCAGCCCCATTCTAAAAATCACCGAAATCGGACCAAAGGTTGTCAAGGCCCCATATATCGAACCTCGGTACTTCTAACCTAATATTATGGTTTCCAACTTTCAAAGGACTTTATACAATATATATGATGAATATGTGGGTCAAATTGTGTATTATATAAAATTAATAAAGTTAAATAAATAAATTGCGAGCGTATAAAATGTTCGGTTACACTCGAACTTAGCCCTTCCTTACTTGTTTAGCTACCGTTTCTTCTAAAGTTCATTACGTACAAGGGCAGGCATTGCCAACAAACATTTATAAATACTTGTAATTTACATTGGGTGAAGTGTTGTTGTGGAGAGGAGCAACAAATACAAAGTGAAGGTTTTTAATTACTACAAAAGTGAAAGTGAATCGACAGTGTTTTGAATACTCGTATTCTCATGAATTCAGGGACGAGAGTTGAGGCGTTCAATGTGGTATTTTTAAGTTTGCCTACTAATTTATTTACATAACGGTGAACGGCAAAGGCAAGTAATTACTTTTTCTTCAAAGCTGAGTTGACAATCCTTACAGTTGAACTGTCATTAAAGTTGGCTCAAAAGTAATGCAAAGGTTAACATTCTGGAATTTCAAGGTTGCTTTGTTTATGTATTTAATAACGGTTTTCTAATTGTCATTTTTTTGTTCAAACGTTGCCCGAAAACCAATTCATTTTGCATCGCAATATCAATTTGTAGTTAAGCCGTTAGTAAAACTCTCGAAAAACAATGGCCGAAACAGATAGGTATCACGCTGTGCAACATGATAGCGTAGCAGTTATGCTCACGGGCGTTTTGTATATCGATTAGTTGAACATTTTACCGTTAGTTTTTTGGTTCAATAAAATAACATTCATTTTCTAACCTCACCTTGCCGAACATTTATTTTTCATTTCGACGCGCTCAAATCGGCTCAACATATTTCGACCCCTTGCTGTATGACAGCATTGCAATGCGTTCATCGCGCGGCCACGCTCCCATGTTTTTTGCTTCGAAGCACCTTCGGCGCATCCAGATATATTTTCGCTATGGCTTAGCTGTTGATTCAAACCTGATTTTTTCCTCTTTGTGTTTTTTAACAAAACTCATTCAACTATTCAATGGTGTTGCCAAATTGCTTTCACCATTGCTTGCAACAGAGAATTTGATAAAATTGCGTTTGCATCGACGCCAGGGTGACCAAATTGTCGTTTGTTTTGCGGGCCTCTCATATTGCGGGTGTTGTTGTACTGGTGTTTAATTTGGAGTTGGTTGCATAAGAAATTTGTTGTGGATTTAGAACTGTTTTTGGGTTTTATTATACATTTGTCACTTCCTTATCGATAAAGACCTCGAAATTTGTACTTAATGTAATTGAAGGGTCTCAAATACACTAAACTACAATATTTTTTTACAAAATTTGTTTATTTTTGTCAACACTTCAAACAATTTATGCCGAAGCACGTTATCCTGTTAAAATTGACTGAACTCTTTATACTCACTCCAACTAAAAATGTTACAACCAACACATGCATAGAGAGGTGCACATGTGTGGTCCCGTTTAAATATTGTAACCCCATTTGAAAGTTTTTCGAAATAGAATCAAATCCCTCATGTATGCACATTCATACATATGTAGCAGCTTTGTAATGGGTTTCTGCGGTTGCCGCGGCCTTTGGGCTTTCTTCTGCGCCGACAGTCCGTTTGGGTAGTGCCATTGATTGGTTTTCTGATTTTGGCGTTTGCCGCGATTTTCCACTAATAGTTATTCGCCACACCACCGTCCTCTTGCCACCACTTACGCGGATATTGTTTTATATTAATTTTATTCGCATTTGTAAAAAAGGTTCCACCGAAAGTGGTCGGTTGCAATATGCATGTCTCCCTCTTTCAGTTTTCGATATTTTTAAATTGTCGCTGGTGCTGCAACTAATGCCGTTGTGTAGTGTGACTTTGTTACAAACCTTGTTGTTGTATTTTCGTATTATGTTCGCTTAATCTGAATCGCTTAAAAAATATTGAAAACAATGCTTTTCAATTAATCCGATTATTTTGGTCCCGAAAGTGAAAAGCGCAATTTTTAGCTAGAGCGTCATTTAGAGCTTTACAGAGCGCATGTTGTTTTAGTTTCGTCAGCATATCGCAGATATACTAAATACTCTAAATACTGCTTTAAAAAAACATATATTTTTGTATATTCATTTCTATGGTAGTACTAAATACTTCGTATGCTTTTTTATTGCAGTAAACACCAATCTAAGAATTATTTATAAACTGAAAATCTATTGAAAAGCTCTCGAAGCGTATATTGAAATCCCGAAAAAATATGAAAACATAAAATGCATTTTTATCTCCATTTTTAAACGGTAGCTGAAATTATTAATATTTAAATTAAAAAAAAAACCACGAAGTATATTTTCTGCACATAATGGAAGATTACGCTATTTTTTGAAATATAATGTAGTATAGCCTGGCGCAAATGTTAATGCCACTCAAGCTACATACAAACATATAAGACTTAATGCATTGTGCCTTTTCTAATTAAGTAAAAAAGTTATGATTATTAAGTTTGGAGACTTACAGCTGAACTTTGCAAAATATAGCAAAGCGAAATTCCCTATGGACTGCATATATTTAAGGATAAATTAACTAACTGTGTTGGGACAGTATAAGATTTTGAAACATATTACTTTGATTTTTTACTTATATAGTTTACTTTTGTTTCATAAAAACTTTACTGTTGGAAGGATAGCTCAAAAAATTATTTTTTCAGTCAATCCAATGTATGTATTTGGTCAACCTACACACATAAAATTTTTAGTCGCTTTTCTAGAAACTGTATGTTTGGGAGACTTTCGCGCGTATACAGTTGAAATTGCAAAACTAAACTATAGCTGTAACTAAACATATTCTAGTAAATTATGTACGATCTTTCTGTTATCATTGTAAGTTTTTTAAACTTATTTCCTGTTCATTCTCAATTTTTTGATATTAATATTCTTCGTATAGGGTCCATCTTCCGGTATCAAATCACATTAACTTGGGCAGGGGATATATTCTGACTCAATAACAGTATTTTGTTTTGCTAACCAAATTTCTCTTTTCCCCGAAGGTACCCTGTAGCAAGTGTAGACTTCGTAGTGAGCAAAAATATTGGGAATTTTACACACGAAACATTGAGGCTTGTTAAAGATGTGATCTCAACGGAGCATTAATTCAAATGTTCGTACTGTTGAGTAAATAAACGATTAATTCCTCATGTGTACAATTACACAATTTATTTTTAATTATTTATACATTTTATTTAAAATTTTCATGTAATAATATAAGCTAGTAATTGCATGCAAATGCACTGCCCGTTGCTCGTGTAGAATACAATAAATTGAAAATAACACATTACAACGGCTGAAAATCCAGAGAATATGTTTTTTATGTTCTCTGCAAACTCAGCGCGGCGATTGCCAACGACACATGTTACTACTTTCGGCTAACCGCGAGAGTCATGTAAATAACAGCTGTTTTCTGTGTCGTAGTTTTAACTATTCCTTTTCTCTGCATACACGTGTACTCTCTGCCGATAACATGCTTTCCCACTGATTGTGCTCTCTATGGGGCTGAATTGAAACGAAGGGAACGAAAGCCAACCGACAATAACAACACCCCCAATGGTTACCTTCGTGACTTTGCCTATTGCAAGCATGTTGTTGCTCTTGTTGGCGTTGATAACGAAGGCGAATAGCAAGCACATCGCCTGCTGCTTCGTTCGCCTACTCGTTTCATACGTGTGCACTCTGTGTGGTGCCGATGCTGGGCAGCAGCTTCAGTTGCTTTGATGTTGTCAAAACGTAAGGACAATTTGTGAAGTGATAGAACGGGTGTACACGAATGGCTTACGCTGATTTTGTGTCGATACTATTGTGCCAATTGCTGATTATGATGACGCAGTGGCGTTCGAGTTGTGATTTTCGTTCGGTAAATAAGTATGAATATTAAAAAAACACACGCCGTTTGTTTTTATAAATAAGTGATTGTGGGTTTCATCAAAAGCCAATAATGTCCAATTAATTGAAACAATCGTGTGAGCTAATCAACAACTTCCGTGCAGCAAATACGGTTAGGCGTGTTCTTGTTTGTGCACGTTTTGTTATGCAAATTGATTGACTCGTACAACACAATAACAGATTATTTTAATAAAATCGCTTACAGTACTAAATCAAATCTCGTTTGTGTGAATAAAAACAGTAAACAGTAGCAAAAGTTTCAGCAAATATTTCGTAAATATTGAAAATAAATAAAGCAAAAACAAAACTGACTATACGGCAATTTGTGAACTTCAAGAGTTTGTTTCGTACTTATGGGTGTTTATCAAACACACAAAAACAGTGTCCTGCGGCATTTGCAGTGATTTCAACAGCACTTCAACAGAATTTCACATCGCTGTAGATCATACTTGCAGGCGTTCAAATGCTAACACTTCCAACTTATTACTTGGCTTTGAATTTATGCACCAGTGCAGCAGGTCGTGTATGTGTGAAATTGCAATAATTCATAAATGCAACTGGGATTTGAATTCGCAAAATTCTCAACTCAACGCCAGCTGGACTGAACTGAAATGAACTTTACGAATTGCAGCATTTGCCTCATGTTGCACACTGGCTGGTTGCTTCAGTGCCCAAGTGCCGTTGTCCGTAAATCGTATTAAACGCAAAAAAATCAAAACCAACAAACTTACCAGTTAGCAGAAATATAGTAGTAAAGCGTACGCATGTATAGAGTATTTGAAGTTTGAAATTGCATTACGAATGTTGCACTATTGAGTCCGTTGTTGAAGCAGGGGCAAGCTGCTGCAAGTGCAAACAATTTCATATTTTATGTGGTGTGTGTAAGGAAAAGTTAAAAACCAAAACATAAATTACCGAACAAGACAAAATTGTGTGCAGTGAAAATTCTAAAATTCCAACAAATTTTTATTGCGTAAACATACAAACGAAAGCAAAAATTACATTTGTGTCACAGTTGCAACAACTTGAAAACCACAGGCGAGCAGCGAAAACCCAACATAGCAGGCATTGCAGGCAAACATAAAATTGCATGATTTGTTATCCTAAAGGTAAATATTTACTATAAATTTCGAACACAAGTGGTGTTTGCTTTCAAATATTTGATGTTTACAGGTGCATACGTAGATACATACATACATACATACCTTATTATACATTAAATTTTCACATTTCACGAATTTGCTTTGTTTGGGAATTATAATCATAGGATTCAAACCATTATTAGAAAATTATCCAGCAGAGATGGAGTTTCATATTGTCATAACTGAGTTGAAGGAGCATCGTTTATGACTCGTTTATTAAAAGATACCTTCTTATATCAAGATTCCAATTGCTCAGAAATGATCAGACTTAACTAGAAACTGATTACTTGGTAATGTCAAACCATAAATTGGCGTTGTTTTGACGAATACATTTTAATTCGAAGTATCATGCTACTATTTCGAAGAATTTAATTATTTTAGAACGAAGCTGGGTACATAAATATAGTGTTATCTATGCGAGATATTTCATAACGTTCTTTGCTAAATACTTCCAAATTTTGCCACCTCTTCTGCAAGTAAATATACTTCTTTGCAGCACTCAAATATTTTCAGTGTTATCAACAAATAAGATATCTTAGATTTGAAACGTATCTCTGAGGGGTTTCTTTACCGATCATCTTTCCTCAGGAAATATCGCCCGCTTAGTATTTTTCTGACACGCTGAAATTTCTCATAAAAGCAGCATACCAATCTCAATTAAAATCTGGCACATATCAACCTTTTGTAACACAAAATCTTAAAAGATCTTAAAGGATCACAACATATTTAGCAGTGCTAGCTAAGGCACTTGAGTTCAGTTTACTGAAATGGTTTATGAGCTGTGAATATTAGCGGTGAAGAAGCATATTACGAAAAAGATTTCGTTAAATAAACTTAAAATATTTAAAATTATCCGAGAAGTGTCTAGTCTAATATAAAAAGTTCGTGCAAATTGGAAAGCAAAATTCTAGAGACACAAAAGTTCTGGCTTATTTTTTGATCGCGTCAATTTTTCGTTCAATTTAACTAGTTCAAATATCTGCATTCTACATTTGTATGGGCGCATGACTACACTATGTTGTAGATAATATTTCAAGTGCAATTTCAGAGATTTTTCTTTGATTTCCGAGTCTATTTATTTAATTGTGTTATGTTTGTAGTTGTTAACATGATTAGATTAGCAGTCGCGGGTTTGCTTTTGTTTGAAAAATATTTAGTTTGTGAGCCAGTAGCACATTCCGTGTTGGAATGGAAGGTATTCATAAAATGCATACGCCCATACAAGCAGCAACACCTCTACCACCCCCCGCATAGTACGCAAGCAGGCAGAGTGGGCCACATGGCGTAGTATTGGCTTTGTTTCCAATTTGCATAGAGTGAAGGATAAAACAGAAAAGTAGAGATCGTTGAAAACCATCAGCAGCATATTATTTGGGTCAAACCGAGGGTAGCTGACTTAAAAACGTTAACCTAATAGTGATGCATTTGTATAGCGGATTGAATACATTCACACAAGTGTATATACATACATATGTATGCGTGTGGTAATAAAATATTTTGTATGCTGGTATGCTGCAGACTCACCGTTGTACATACTGACATGTATTATATATTATTCAGGCTTGAGTTTATGTAGAAATAAAATAGACCATCAAAAACATTTTAATATACCATATTCGAAATTTAGAGTAAATATAAAGCGTAGTGAAGTCAGGTCTTGTAGTACGAGACTCTTTTTCGTAGTGCTATAAAATTCTATGAATAACCAATTTTTAGTATTTTTCCCCTCTTTTTCTTCTTCTTTCCCTTGGATACTAATGTATTTCGAAACCTCTCGGCACCAACATGATCAATCTTTATATATTTTTGAACACCAATTGTTTGCACATTCCAAGCTAGTTGTTGCTAGTTACGTTGAAGCTCTAGTTTATTGCAATTATTGTTTCAAATTATTTTAATTTTATTATTTAATTTTTTTTTATATAAACATTTAAATAAATGGTGCAAGCAAGTGCAATTACAGTTGACCTTTGTAAGAGTATTCACGCCTTGTTGTATAACCTTAACCTTGTTGTTGTTTAACTTTATTCATTCTTTAAAGAAATTATTATGGTACATTATAGCTTATTTGACCACAAAATGATATTACGCTGAATACATATTTACATAAACAAGTGACTGCTACGAGGCAAATGTCGCCAGTAAATACTTTTATGAGGCGAAAGCCAAGCAGCAAGTCAAGGACTAACAGATTTCCAACAATTTATGCGAGGATTCATGCAAAACGAAGTTTGTCTCTGCGCGATTAAGTCGCTTGCTATATAGCGCATTATTTGTATATACATAAGTACATATATATTCGCGTATATATTTACATACATAAACGTCAAGTGGAAAAACCAGTCGAAATAGTTTACATGTTTATTGTGGGTTGTAGCCTTCGCTATAATTTGTTTGCGTAAACTTTGTTATGACTGTATTTTTATAGTCATTATTTATTGTGAAAATGTAGAAAAACTTACAAATAATGGGCCAAAGCACCAATTGCGAATTCGCGCACATATTTATGTTTATCTACGTTTTAATATCGCGCATATTGATTTTTGATTATAGAACTAACTTTTGCTTTAAACAACTATATCAGAGTTCCTCCTTGTCAAATATCAACCTACTATTTATATTAAGTCGGCCATTTGATTATCCCCCGTACCCCTCTAGGTAATGCTTCATTGAAATTTTTTTTATATTTTATTCCCCACATAAACAAGTAGAATTTATTTTCGTCCGACTGACGCATTTATTCATCACAACAAATGCGCATTTGAAGCACATTTTTTATGGGTTTTTATCTGTTTACAGTGGACCTTTTTATTGTGCCTGCCACACAGTGCAATTCTAAATTGAGCTTTTAGTAGCCTTTTGACTTTTTATGAGTACTGAAATGTACAATTATATTGCGCCTTCCATTTCCAAAATTACTCATACGCACTGGTATACCTATATTGTGCCCGCACGTTTTTAGATATAAATACATATAACACACATATACATGTGACCGGTGAGGGCTACTGCCGTATAGTGATACTTATTAATACTACACGTGGCTGAAGTTCATTTTCATATCGGAGTAATATTATTATTTCTAAATTTGCTAATCAAGGCAGACTTCTGTCACTCGGAGGCAAATTAGAAGTCGTACGTCCTCCACTTGACGAATAACATCATTTTAATAAGACAACTGTAATATCTTTTAAATATTTATTGTTGAGAGTTCACTTGTTTTCAATTAAATATCTTGTGTGGCCAAATATTTTCACTTGGGCAATGAGTGGAAATCGTATCTGCGTCCAGTGCGATTATCGATAGGCGCCTTAAGTACACACAAATTGTTTTTCTGTTCGGCAAGCGACAGACATTTCACCGCCATTGGTCGCGTTCTGCGATTAAAATCAAGCAAAAAAAGAACGAAGGAAATAAAACAAAGAGGAGCAAGCAGGAAAAGCAAAAGCAATAAAATGCCTAAAGTTCGCCCCGAAGACGGAGCACAGCGTAGCGTAGGAGAGACAGGCGTTGTGGCGTTAAATGTGAATACAATATCGCCGCAGCTCGACTAAGTGAATTTGCCGACAAGGTTTTACGCCTAAAACCATGCAAATTAAATTTAATGGAAATTTTATTTTCATTATTTATTTTTTGCCTTCGCCCTGACTTTTTCCAAAGTCCGGCAGTTTTACACATTTTTACTTTACTTTGCTAATAAGGTTTGTCGGCCACATAAAAGATGTTGTAATAAGCGTACAGACAAAAGGCACACGCACAACGGTGAATGAAATTCTTATTTTTAATCGCTTTAACTCTGTAAGAAAAACGTAGTGGTGAGGAGAGTTATACACCCTAGAGGGCTTAACCTAAATAAAAGCTCTGGACATCATACTCCCCACTGACTATCAATTGGCAATTTAAGGGAAAAATTAGAAATACCTTAATATTGCCGTCTGATTATACTTTAATGTACTACTACTTATTATTCTCCACAATTCTATATTTAAAATATTTGTCTTCCATTCCTACGTCTCTTTAAATAAGATGTACTTATAAATGCATCATTCATAACACAAAACTTCTTCAATTTATGAAATCTGTCTTTATTTTCAAGATAGCCAATGCTCCTCTACATTTATACTTTGTATTTAGTTGTACACAATTGATTGTCACCAATATCACGCGCTATACATTTGTATGTTTCAATGTGTGCGTGTGTAAAGAGGTTTGAAAATTCTGTAGCATATGCATCTTACATTTTCAACGCCCTCTTCTGCAACTTTTTTCCAAACCGAGTGTGAACATGCATTAGATTGAACGCCTCAATTGACGCTCAGTCGTCTGTGAAATTTATGTTTAGCTAATGTTCAGGCATCAATGAGTAAATTTCTTTGCATCAAATGATTGTATGGATGTATGTATGTAAATGTGTATGGTATAACCTTCAGCTGAGTTGCAAGAATGTACATATGACTAGAGATAAATACGTCTTGTTATATTTTTGTGTCTGTGTGGGTCTGATTGGGTTCCTGCAGTGAGTGAGCTCCAAGACAACTCGATTGTAAGTAAGCAATGCCGCCGAGCAGTGTACTCCCAAGTAGAAAAGTGTAAAATACTTCCCTATTTATTTGCACTCCCACTTATAAATACGCACGTCACAGCTACAGACACATTTGTTGCCAACACTTGGCCACACATGGCCGCACACACAATGGATATTTTTTTCCCTCTGAGCCAAATGATCGCTCATCACCCCTAACTGCGTTACATATGCTTCAATTTTGTAATAACTGCAAAGAGCAGCGGGCGATGTGTTAGTGTGTGTTAGTGTGTGTTTGTGGGTAACTGTGTGTTGTCGCTTTTGTTTTCATGGAAAAGTTTTGTTGTTTTTACCCTTTGTTGCTCTTCGATTTTTTGTACTTTTTTCAAATCAACTCGTTGTCATCACTTTTGCCATTATGGAACTCAACTCTTCACTTTGTCCTTTCACTTCTTTATTTTTCATCTTTAACACATTGCATGTCCTCATGTGTAGTTAGGTGTGATTATTTGAGGGATTGTTAGACATGTATATAATTTAAGGATTTACTGCTGTTACACATCTTTTTAAGTGGCTGGGTGTCTCGTGGGTTAGCTGAGAGCTCAGTATTCTCGTTCGATTGATAGATTTGATATATGATTTAAATTATATACATTTATTTTACTTTTGGATGGCGTCAATGACAAGTTCACCACGACCAATTGCATAACAACTAGTATATGTTTTCTAATTCTGACAGGCTCTGATTCAAGGAATAAAAACAAACTGCAAAACATCTACCGTTGGGTTAAGTTTATGAACTCTTTCTTATGAAAATTTAATACATACGGCTTATATGATTATGCTAAACTACTTCTGGGTAAATTTTGTTTTCTATAATGTTTCAGATTATGATGACATCAAAACCACTAATTTGTTGTTAATTTCTTTAGTGGTAATTAATATTATAGCGAGGAAAACAAGGTTCGAAAACTCATATTTTCAGAAATTAAAAAACCAAATTTTTCTACTAGCTTCTTATGAATATTTTGTCAAAGTCAATATCATAAAAATCAGCATTTAATTGAATAATTCACCCGCTATGCCACTTTTCTAAATTCAGATTTCAAAACTATTTAGAAAAGCACTTTCACTAATTTTCTCTCACATGCACATTTCCATAGAGTACTCACCACTAGTTGGGGAAAACCTTGAATAACTTCTTTTGTACAGCGACTACTCTTCGCAGTGCGACTAGCAGCATTTGAAAGCCTTCGGATACTATCCAAGTGCATACAAGTCGTCGATGTGTTAGCGCCATTTCACACGTCACTGCACTTTGTCACCAGCAACGGCATTGTGTGTGCGCTTCGGCTGACGACAAAAGCTGTAGAAAAATTTTGCACACACACTTAAGCATGCAGCAATAACAACAAAAACAACAACAACAACAAAAGCATTAATCACATAGAATGCAACAGAGTAACTGGGCTGAATCGCCTTACCGGCTCCTGACGGATGTAGCCATGTAAAAGAGCGCACATAACGGTATGTGTGGGTGAAAATAGCTGTTAGCAGCTACACACCCTAGTGTCGTGTACTCGTACGTCGAAGCTCTATTTTGCTATTGTGTCGGTGGCTTTAGATTTCATTTCACAGGCGACATCAAGTAATTGTAAGCTCTAACGTAACTGGAGCTGACAGCAAGTATACATACATATAATGCAGAGTGATGCTGCAGTGAGATGAACTAGTTTAAAGTACATTATAACTGGTCTGAAATACCATTAAAATAATTATTTTTTATTAAATGAGCTCATTTCCCATCCTTTTTCATAAAATTATAGCAATTTTTACGAGATGTCAAGTTTTGAGTGTCAGCTTTGAGTCTGAAATATACCAACTTTAAGTCTGCTTCATCTGTTTAGCATAGAAATTACAGCTTTGAGCTAGTGTTCTTGGACTAGTTTGGTCTTCGGTCCTTACTCTCTAGGCGTGAATAAGTATTTTACACTTCAGGGTTTAATTTTTCACCGCAGGTGCATATTTATATATACGTACTATGCATACATCTATAATATATTTAATACATATATACGAAACCATCGCTATTCAATGTGGTTACTGAGTGATTTACATAGAAATTTTATAATATTAAATTTTCACTCACCATGAGGAAGCGTGATTTTTCACACTTAACATTTGTTTGCTTTGGTTTACTTTGTAGATATTGACGTGGTAAATGTAGGAAGAGGTCGACATATGGTTATCAGACTTCTATTATAATTTGAAAAAATATTCATCTTACAAGAATTTGCATAGCTCGATGTTTGTCGAATCAATAATGACATTGTCAATAAAATGAAACTGAAGTAAAAGATTATATTTTAATGATCTTGAGCAATCGCAGAATATGACTAATTGTTATACCGCATAAATAGTCATAGCTTAATCTATTTCTCTAATTTATAATTAATTAATTCAAATGAAATGTTTAGTAAATGAGAGTAAACTTTCTTAATTTCAACAAACAACTGCTCCACTAAAATTATTTCGTATCTCAATTTGCACCGAAGTTAATTAATTTCTCTTGTACAAAGACAAGAAGAATTGGCGTTCTTAAAATAATTGAACGGATGTTAATATTAAATTAATTCGCATAAATCGAAATCTTTCAGTTTATCTAGTAGATTCGTACAAATTACACAGAATAAAGAAGTTTCCACTACCCACTGTTTACCCACTGCTGTCTGCTCCTTCTTTGGCTTTAATTTTGGTAGGCTGACACTTGCATGTTGTGACTGTGATTTTTGACAAAGACTATTTTAACCTTAAACTTTTATTTTCTTAAAGTAGGTATTTTTAAGAATTTCTGGAATTTCCTACATTTCTCCTCATCACCTTTTCGTCTATAGTAAATGATTATATTTTTCTTTTTTTTTCTCTTAAATTGTTTTATCAACCTGCCCGAGTCCCTTTTAATCAGACTGGCTGGCCACTCAGCAAACGAACTGCTTTGTCCGAAAATAACTCGCAACATAAACACACAAAAATACCCGAAGATGTCAACAACAGTCTCGGCTCACAACAGCGTTGCAATAAAAGCAAAATTGAAGGAGCGTGCTTAAGAAAGGAATTCCTTAACGATATCCATGTGTGTATAGTGTATGGACACACAAGTACGAGTACATACCTCGTATTGGCTACTTATGCGGTCATAAAAGTGCACTTATCCCAAACGAAATACAAGTTGTTGTAAACAATTTGAGGGATTTCAATGCATGTTTGTATATCTAAGAAGAGAAATGGACTTAAAGCGCAAAGGTTGAAGACACGCCCATGACCCACTTTTATACCTAAAATATTTGGTGGGTGGGGCGAATACTCAGGTTTCCACAACTTTGAAACCTTAAATGGCAAGTAGTCGATATGTACACTTTAGTTTTTTTTGCGTTCTTTTTTCATTTCCTATGGGGTTGTTCTCAAACAGCTGCTAGATTTGTAAAAATCAATCTCAAGTCGCCGGCATACTTCTGCTGAAGTAGCTCATTTAGGGCAAATCTACGATTAGTTGTCATGTACGGGCACTTATGCGGCACTATTTTGATTGTTCAATGCAAATACCCCAAACATTTACAGGGTATATTGTACATATTCTCCTCCATACACAAATGCCGAAAGCAGGCCTGTTTTGCCGAGAACTATGTACAATGTATGTCGTCGATGTCCGTATTTGTATGTTGGCAGACATTTCCTTACACAATATCTCATTTATCTTATTATTATTATTGCTATTATTATTTTCTATTTAGCTATTTGGAAATGATGAACCACAAATATTTGGCATAATTTAATTCAGTGAAATTTTGAAAATAAATTTTGGTCATAGGAAAATAACTGACTTCTGGGTTGTTGAATTCTAATAATTTCAAATAATTATCTACAAGATTTTCTTAACATGGAATATGAATACATTCCTCATACAGTAATAATGAATGTTTGAAATATTTCGCATTATTAACAATCAATTTTTAAGCAGTTTTGCTTAAATTATCATAAACTCAATAAAATTGGACCACCTATTCGCGTAATAATGAGACTGATCCTCAAAATTTGCTTCTTATTTTTCATTTTTGGCTGTTCAATACCAGCAATGTTAGGAAGCCCACCGAAAATTACATCTTCTCCAGAGAATCGCTAACAACGGATCGGTTAATTTATATACGTCTCTCAAAAAGGCACCTAAAAAAAGCCCCGGTTTGCAAACTGTTCATGCTTACGTTTTTTTAAGCGGCGAATTGAGGATGTATTGTGGAAGTCGCAGAATCCTAAAGAAGCAAAAATAACAAGTAAGGAAGGGCTAAGTTCGGGTGTAACCGAACATTTTATACTCTCGCAATTTATTTATTTAACTTTATTTCGTACATATATATTGTATAGAGTCCATTGAAAGTTAGAAACCCTAATATTAGGTTAGAAGTACCGAGGTCCTCATGTTCGCTATATGGGGCCTTGACATCCTATGGTCCGATTTCGGTGATTTTTAGAATGGGGCTGCCACACTATAAACGTAGTATTTGTGCAAAGTTCTGCATCGCTATCTTCACTAGTGCTTACTTTATACATTGTAAAGTTAACGATTCAGATCGTCTTCAAAGTTCTAGTATATAGGAAGTAGGCGTGATTGTGAAGCGATTTGGCTTATTTTCACAACATATCATTGGGATGTAAGAAAACTATTACAAACCAAGTTTCATTGAAATCGGTCGAGTAGTTCCTGAGATATGGTTTTTGACCCATAAGTGGGCGACGCCACGCCCATTTTCCATTTTGTAAAAAAATCTAGGTGTAGCTTCTATCTGTCATTTCCTATGTGAAATTTAGTGTTTCTGACGTTTTTAGTTAGTGAACTAACCCACTTTTAGTAATTTTCAACCTAACTTTTGTATGGGAGGTGGGCGTGGTTATTATCCGATTTCTGTCATTTTTGGACTGTGTAAGGAAATGGCTAAAAAAAACGACTGCAGAAAGTTTGGTTTATATAGCTCTATTGGTTTGCGAGATATGTATAAAAAATTTAGTAGGGGGCGGGTCCACGCCCACTTCCCCAAAAAAATTACATCCAAATATGCCCCTTCATAGTGAGATCCTACATACCAAATTTTATTTCCATAGCTTTATTTATGGCTTAGTTATGGCACTTTATGTGTTTTCGGTTTTCGCCATTTTGTGGGCGTGGCAGTGGTCCGATTTTGCTGATTTTCGAACTTAACCTTCTTATGGTGCCAAGGAACACGTGTTCCAAGTTTCATTAAGATATCTCAATTTTTACTCAAGTTACAGCTTGCACGGACGGACGGACAGACGGACGGACAGACAGACATCCGGATTTGAACTTTTCTCGTCACCCTGGTCATTTTGGTATATATAACCCTATATCTAACTCGTTTAGTTTTAGGACTTACAACCAACCGTTATGTGGACAAAACTATAATACTCTCGTAGCAACTTTGTTGCGAGAGTATAAAAAGAGAAGCAATTAAACTTCCTAACCAAACCAGTAACGCTTCCTTGAAGGCTGCTAAATAGAAACTATACATCATATTCGCTATTATGACGTCAGCAAAATGAGTGATGTGGATTAAAGCACCGTTAATGGAATGAAAATTAATCGTTTAGAGAAGCTGCTACATGTATTCTGAGTACCATAAAAACTACTTCATAAATCTCCAAACAATTTTTTGCGCGATTTATTCACGGTAGTAATAGTGATAATGAAATGCATTTGATTTTATTTATACACTTTATTAGTTCTACGCTGATAAAACTATTTACGAAAATATTCATTCATTCTACTAATTAAAATGCCCCCAGTCAGTCGGTGGCAAAAATTTAAGTCGTAGATCTTTGCTTTGAAGCTTTTTCACGTTTCAAGCTCAGCTGATAGCAAGAGAGACTCATAATAGCATGATAACGGTTGCAGCTCCTCAGCTGTTGCTATTTTTACCGCGGCAGCAGTGGGAAAGTCAAGGCCACATTTGATAAGAAACCTAAGAGATAAGAAATACTATGAATTGAGAAACGTATGATTAACTTGGTTTGAAATTCAGATACGAAGCAAAAATTTAATTTAAACGACAATTTAAAATTCATATTGCCAACAGAGCAGTAGACGTACGGTGTTTATAATTATCCATTTTATATTTTGTCGTTTTGGAGTGGATTTTGGGATGTTGTAAAAGGAGGATCAGAATAAATTATGTTAATAGCATTAATAATAGACTTCCAGGGTTTTGCGTAATGTATGGATATTCGCGTTTAGATCAATATATAAGCGATATTACTTTATGAGCATTGCTATTAGGCTGCTCTGTAAACTTTGTATAAAAAATATCTCAAACCTCTTTGGTAATTAGTAGACTATTAAATATCTACTACATATGTACATTTAGAAACATAAATTTAGCAACAAAACGATCAGCGCGATGCTCTGCAACTACATGCACGCCACAGAGCGCAGCAGCGCCCCGCGGGAGCAACGGTATGTCAAATAACGCTTTTACTAGTTCCATTGTGCTGTGTGTTGGTTGGTTGTAAATACTTGATTATTCCTGTTAACAATATTTTATTCAACTGTAATTTTACTTCTTTTTCATTCGGTTACAAGCTGCGATTTTCGTGTTTATTTGCAATTTTGCTGCACTCGCTTATACACTTGGCGAACACACATGGCGAACTTTCCACGGATTTTGCATGTGCGTACGCCATACATGTGTATATGTAAGCGGACATACATTCTAGTGTGTTGTTTCAATTTTAATTATTTTAATGAAAGTTTTAATTGCGTAACGGCAACGCGTTTGTAATGAGTTTCTTGTTATTTCAACTCACACTTCTCGCTTCTCCGCGCTTTGCTGAGCGCCCAAATGTAAATGCATCGAAGGGCAGGCAAATTCGAACGCGTCTACTCACTTACAAGTACATTGCCAGCCATTGCTCTCGGCCATTAACGCTCGAATGTGTGCTGAGCTGTGTAGTTGTGTTGTTAACGGTTACAGAGTTTCAGCACTGGTTAAATTAGCGTTTTAATACCCGCGTGCTGCTGCTGGCTTAGTAGCTAGCGCCCACTTTATAACAATTTAAATGACAGCGCATAAATTAAAAGCGACTTTTACGCATTCACAGAAATTCATTCTCATTACATTCGCTTGACAATACAAACGGCCTTCTCACCAAACTGGACATCAAATCGAAATTGTATCGCAGAAGAAGTCGGTAATTAGTGCACGAACCGGTAACTTCACATTAATAAAACTCGTTGCTTACGCGCTCACAATTATTCATCATCTTCTCTGAGTTAAAGCAGTGCTCTTTGCCGCTACAAAATTTAATTAATTTTCTTTGTTGTGAGTGCATCTAAATATGTGCTCTACCACGCAGCGTAGAAGTAAAAAGTACGTCAAATGCAAGGTTTCAGGTCGCTCTCTAGGTACACACCGGAATCGTAGCTAACTTGGTGGGTTGCAATAAAACAAAGCTTTTAATTAAACTTCAAATGAATGTACGAGCTCAAAAACAAATATATTTACATATTTTTCGTGCACTAGCGTGCGGCTAAAACAAAAACAAAACCAACCTTGAGCTGCAACGCAAAACTATTCTAATCCGCTGGTGGTACATACTTTGGCGCTAGCGTTTCCGCACGCAGCAAAGGAGGAAATCCACATCGTTTAAATAATTTAACTACAAATTTAAAAGTCATTAATTCATTAATGTTAATTAATGTAAACTGGCAGCACTGTTTAAAGGCAATTGCTAATTAGCTACACGTAATGTTTCCTTTGCCAAATTGGTCTTTGGAGCGCGCATAAAGTGGCCGCCGCGGCAGGAGGTGGAAATGTAAAAGTCCAAGGTCGAAATGTTGGCTCAGCTTCAGGTTGACTAATTTGACAAAATTGGCGAGAATTAGCACGACTATGACTAAAAAATGTGTCGCAGCGTGGGTGGAGGTGTTTACTTTGTTTTTGATTTTTAATTAAATGTGAAAAATCGACACTTTCAGTAATGAAAATCAGAGTTTTGGTTTAAGGGGCACACCTAGTGTAATGGCCTAAAAAAGGTGATTTTTGGGAATTTTTATTAAAAAATATACTTTATCAATTATTTCACAATTTTAAGAATATATTTATACATGTTTCAAGAATATACAGTGAAATTTTTGAAGAAAAAAATTGAATATTTTTTAAGTTATAGTCGATCTCCAACGGCGCGAAAAAAGGTCCTTCACTGCTGCAGTGATTCCGGCCTTCTCCGTGGATGAAATCTAAAAAAATAAAATTCTCCTTAAACTAGATAATATTGTCTGTACAATGACCTACGATAAAAAAAAATCAAAAATTGACAATATGGCGGCGTTTTAAAAAAAATAGTCGAATTTTACCCAAAATTTTGGTCGTTTTTGGCCTGCCAAAATTCGATTTTTTGATCAGATCAAAAATCGATAGGTCATTGTACGGAGAACTATATATAGAACATGTAAAAAAAAATTCGATAGTGATCGGATCATTTGTTTTTGAGTAATCACTGCAGCAAATTCGGAAAATGCCGTTTCGAGAAAAACGCGTTTAAATATAAAATGATCGTTTTCACTGTTACGGAGCGGCTGCTTTTTAAATTGCTATAACTCAAAAACTATTTGAGATATCGATTTGAAATTTTAATATGTTATTTTTAAAGGTGTAATCTACCGTAATATGAAATTTCACACTAGGTGTGCCCCTTAAAGCAGATGGTCTTTAGTAGAATACGTTGAATTTTCGCTCTCTCTACCGTGATTCAGTTCATTTTAAAGCATGAAAGCTAGCTGGCAGTTTTCTTAGTGCAACAACTAATCTTGCAATACAAATAGTATCCGATTAAACTACAGTAGGCCTGATGACACTAACTACTCTTTAATGAGTAACCTGATTCGTAATAAAATCTTTCAATAGAAACGAAATACTGCAGAACTTAAACTCTGGAACATTTTATAACCAAAATCAAGTCATATCTTTGGCGACCAACAACATATCAACAGTATGGTGCAACTACCCCACCAATAAACCGCAAATTGTATCAGCGAGTAGACGTGGCAGCGACAGGAAGCGAAGTGCAACCGCAAGGAGACAAAAAAAATGCCAAGCACATAAGCATAACATACACTCAATTGCCTCTGTGTCTGTGTGTGTGTGTGCTCGAACACATCTTCGCTTTACTTGCCACATTATCGGTAGCTATTTATCTTTATACTGCTGCATGTTAGACGAGCTACAAGCGAGCATGTGTGTATGTTTGTATGTATATTTAATAAGTGCTGCACTTAGTGTAAACGCAATGGCATGGAAGATTGGCAACAGCAACACAGAGGAAGTCACTCGGATAGGCGAGCAGAAGATCAGATGCAGTGAAAAGGCAGATTGCAGCCTGCCTGTGGTGGTAGCCTTGGAAGTGTCTTATTCTATACATATGTATATGCATACATACATACATGCTGCAGCAAAGCGTCAATTTCGGTCTTTATTGTGTTATAGCGTATATCTATGCATACAAATGTGCATACAAATATAAATATTGTTGTTTACTGTTCGTAGTTCAGCGTTCACGGTCTGCTCTGAGGCAGTGTTCATGCAGTGCCAACTATCTAGTTCCAATTGCACTTTATCTGAACATTTTGTTATTTTTTATTGTGCGCTTTTTTATCATAGTCTTCGCATTGTGCCGTTGCAACTCCAATATAACGGTCACTCTTTGTGGTCAGCGTTGATGTGTTGACAGTGTTGTTTGCATTTTTTTCTTTAACTTAACTGCACTACAACAAATGTATAGAATAGCAAATGATATGAGAATAGGCAATAAAATGGTAAATATGCGATCAACAAATGATAACTCGTTTGAGATGCAGATGCTTTGAATTGATATGAAGCAGCAGCAATAGAAGATAGCTCTAGGCTGAAAATCTGTGGTCGAAAAGTAGCTTTAAAAGAATTATAAATTTTGAAGATTTCTTTAAAATGATAGAGATAGAAATCAGAAAATTTATTTTTAAATATACTTTATGACATACACTGCACAACATCAGTGTTTGCTTGTAGAACAGTTCAGATTAAGTCTTCGCGAAAAAAAGTTTGTATTTCGTAGCGTGGTCCTCTAATTTTTTATTTGGTTATATACATACATATACTTTTATTTTCTTTTATTTACACGACGATTTTAATAAAACTAAATATATTTTTGTAGTAGCTTATATCATCCTCTTTCACTTTCGCTGAACTCTGCAACACAATCCTTTAATTAGCGCACATCTTGTCATAAATCGTCTGCTAAAAATGCTAATCCAAACAATGGCAACTAAATCACAACCATAGATAACTTTTATTACCCTACGCGATATTCAAAACACAAAATTCCCACACCAATTTCGCCTGCCTTACATAACTTAAGTTCATAACTAAAACTATATGGCCAGAGCTCCATACAATTTCAGCAGCTGTATCATCATTTTCTCATGTTTAAGATGCCGCGTTATTGCTTACGCTTACAAATATACCGTTGTACTTAACAGATACGTACCTACGAACGTATGTATGTATGTGCAGATAAATCTTTGTGCCGCTAGCGAGAGTTGTAAATAAGGAAAAATGCTAGTGTAAAGAGAAGTCTTAACAGAGAGAAATATAGTAGCAAGACTACGAGAAACTTAAATCCTCATTTTAATTATATTTCCACTGTAGCCATTTAAATCACACTTACACATTTACACATCGCTAGACGCCACACGCCACACGCTGGAGCATCGCCACACACACACACTCACTCAATCAGTACAAGCGCTAAGCAATAGTTTGTTTGTCTTTGCCTTTGTGTTGGGCCATTTCAGCGCACAGCCCAGTGGCCCTCGAGCGACTTCAGCGACAAAATACACAAACTGCCAGGAGCAGACAACGCATTACGCTGCTACAAGGATCTGTCTGTGTGTGTGTAAAGCGCCTGTAAGTATGTTTGAGTTTGTCACATAAACAGACACATACTCGTACAGGGCGGATGTTTGTGAGTTCGGGCGCTTATTTTCGTCCATATTTACACTCACTTTGTTGACGGTTTTAAACACATTTAGCCCGTTCATTCGCCATGCTGGCGGTGTGTAAGCAAAAATAAGTAGCAAAATGAAAGCATAAAACCCCGTTGTGGCGACACGAATGTGCATTACCGAAAAATGTTCAGCGGCAAATAACGCTTGGCGCTTCGATAGTTGCCCGTTGCCCCCACCGCCGCCAGCCGCCAGCCGCCAGCCACTAGCCGCCATAGGTGGCTTGTAGTTGCCAAATTTGGCATTAAGACGACTGCCAAAACAAGCAAACAATAAAAAATGTGCTGAAACTAAAACCAAAAAGCAGAAAAGTGCTGCAAAAAGTCCGACAAAAGAAGAAATTACAATGTGAGCAAGAATACGCTTGCCATTGCCAGAGACATCCTGCATGTGTAGTCGAGTGCACACAATAACTCGCGCATACAGAGAGCGCTAAGTGTTTGCTCTGTGTGTGTGTGTGATTAAATGAGTATATAAATGCACACTCATTAAGCGCAGCGTGAACTAACAAACAAACAATTGACAATGAGTAGACAAATGAGCGCTCGGAAACTACAAACCCACCGGAATTAGTGATAAAAAGCGAATAAGAAAGCAGAAAAATTAAACGAGTGTCGTGGAGTGTGGAAAATGGCAGTACAAATGTCTCAGAAAACTTTTTCGTTCAACCAAGGCTGCACTCCACACAGAGTGGAACTGCTTTTATATAAATAGACACACGCACATTGGTGTGTTTTAAATACTCCGGGGCAAATGCGGAGTTGTGGTGCAATGCACTGCGGCGCTACCGCTGCCTATTTAGTCTAATGAGCGCTAAACAGTAGCTAAGGAGAACAACAACTGCAAAACGCAATGTTGTAAGGATAGTACGGAGAGCAGGAAGGCAGGCGGGTAGGACAGCATAACAATTACAAAGTTGGCACATTTCTTCCATTCGCTGCCAAAAACCGGCAACTCTTAAATATAAATATGTTTTCAATTTAATAAAAAAATGAATTGCAATATTTCTTAAAGGAATACCCAAATGTAGACACAATAGCAATTGCCTTGGTTGAATTTATATTGTTCAGGGATATTTATTTTTTGCGTAGATCACTTACCGAATCCAGATTTTAATAAAAGCGTTATCCAGACTATTGTCTCAATTGTTAAAAGGAGCTCTTATATCGTATAACCGATCAGAATATCGACATTTTATTCGTTTCTAGTCTTCACTTTCATTTTGTGCTGTTCATAGCACTTTTATAGCAGATATATTTTGTCACGTCAGAGGCTTTCGACAATACGTTTGCGTTTAAGCGTGAAATTTAAAATTGATTCTCTTTAGCCAAGAGCTAGCGTTTTCTGACGTGGGCGTATGACCAACATTGGTCTTTGCACGCACACACATCAAGAGACACATGCGTATCCAGAGGCCATGCTGTTGTAAGAAAAAACTCAAACAATAAAAGCAACTGTCAAAATATAATCAGAAGCAATATCCTGCGTGCCGTTCTCATAAGGGTGAGCGAAATGAAAAATGATAAAAATTCCAGCCAGCGGCATTTTTTGCTATTTTTAGTATATAACGGTATATGAAATGAAAATTTCGCTAACACCGCAAAAAAATGATTTCAAGGTGCAATGGCTACTGTGTGGAGCATGAGTTCGGATCCCGAAGATCTGATTTCGATCTATGAAGAATTGAAATGTTTGTAATAGTAGAGGTGTAAGAAGTTAAATAATATCATATTAGATTTCTATAGTTTACTTATTTATGCTTTAGTTTATGAAAATTTTTACAATTTTTTTAGAATTGTTTCGACGTGGCTAAATCCTTAAGCCACACAAAAAGTTCGTCCGATAACAGGGCGTTTTTGTTAGTGTCGTGTCATTTATGTTATTAAAATTTTAAATATTTGGCTGTTTATTGCTTCCAGCTTAATTTTTTTTACTCTTTTATAGTTTATATTGTAATTTTTTTTATTACGTATAAGTTTAAACTCTCGCTCACCTAAAGCGTTAAGAAAAAAGAGATATGAGATTTATGGAGAGATGAATCGGGCCTAATCTGTGTGATCTCACATTCAGAAAATGGGTATAATTAATAAACAAATTGTAAATGACTAACTAATGATGCTAATAAAACCTTCGTGAACTCACACAATTTACGAAATTATTTAATTTTTGGTTTGGTGCGCGCTTAGCTCTTCCTTACTTGCTTCCCATTGTTTTACACACGAACGCTTTTCAATTTGCTACTTCTAAACACCGCCGCTTATATGTTGTGTCACATCACCGAATCAAAAGGACATGTCTTCGACGCCTTAGACCACTTCCAAACTATGACACTGTCATCTTCTGTAGCCTTCCCTTAAACTCAGCTGTCTGCATGACTATGGAATCTTATTTTGTACCAGCTTAACCAACTTGTCTATACATATGGTTTGTATACATGTACCTATGTATGTGTCTATTGCTTCGATGCGCTGAGAATCCACGTCGGTCTTTACAGCAGCTTTTCTTTTCACGGAAGCGTGAAATTGGGTAGGTGCTAGCGCTGGCGCTGAAGACACGCCGGCGAATACACTACAATATTTATAAACGGTTTTACATTTAAACTGCCAAGCGCTGGTGTATTGCTGCGGCGGCGAGCGCAACTGCGTAGGAATTCCACTCTGATCCTTGCCGTGGCAAACAACAAACATTTCCGCCGCACATACACACACGCACACATACATATGTGAACACACATGTCGAACTCCGACGATTAAGTACACACGCATAGAAACGTACGTACTCACGCAAATATGTGGAAATGTTTTCTGCCATAGCGGCGCACACACTCTTCAAGCATTGTTTACTCGGCATTTTGCGGATGAAAGGATGTGCGTAAACGGCAAAAATATCACTAAATCACAATTTTACTCATTTCAATAATTCGCTTTGGTTTTTTCCTTATAACAACGTACACAAATAATGCACACGCAAACACACACACACATCGGCATAGGAGATTACAAGCATTCAAACGTTGTATGAAGTTTGCTTGTGTTTCCACACATCCTTTTCACTTATCAAGCCGGTTGAAATTTGAAAAGGGTTTGCTTGCTTCGCCCTCGATGACTTCAAGAAAAATGACTGCTTTCATAAGGAAAAAAATAAACGATGGTGTGGGAAGGTGCTCGTACGTAAGTGCTTCTACAAACGTGTATGTAGGTAGTTAGCTACTAAAGCATAAACAATTCTAAATATTTTATATGTGCTTACATATTCGATAATTTCAAACTACTTTATATGCGAGCTATAAATTTCACAAAACAGGGTTGTTCAATAGAAAAATATTAGAAAAGCACTATGAATGACTATCGACACTTTTCCACAGCATACTTTATTTAAAAAAGCTTATTATTAAATTACTTCGATATTTGTGACAGGCCACAATTGATGCAGTATTGAAGTGCTGGAGTAAGCTAACTAGAAATACCTCACATAACTGAGTATCAGGTAGTAGTGTACCTAATGGTTAACCCTGTAATGCTTGTCGAGTGTTTTTGTGTCGTATTGCATACTTGTAGGCGCTAAAGCAGATATAGTCATTGGGTTAACCAATAACAGTTCATGCGTTAAAAGTATGCGCGCTTATAAAATTAAAGTGTTGTTAGAGGAAATAATGCGTAAGATGATTTTTACTATGAAATATATTATACGACATGCCTTTTAGGGCATCTGAATACGAATCATGTATTGAAATCATGGTCGGAGGGGAAATACCAAATATTCCTATTTTCTTCTATATATCTTCTGGTACTCAGAAATTAGTTATCCAAACTTTAATTGTACTTTTATTACTAAGAAATCAAAAATATTCATAAATCAACCAGAAGTAATTAATTACATAATTTATTTATTTAATAAAATAAAATAAAATTTATTACCATTAAGCTGTATAATAATCAATAACATAATATCAATAAACTATTTTAGAAGCAGATTAAAGATATTCTACCTTACAGAATAAGCTCTTTTGAAATGAGCTCTTCAATGTTCTTTTCTAGTTTGCTTTGTTTTAACTTGACTACATTCCTGCAGACCATTTTTAGTATACGAATGCCTAAACATAAGTATATGTGTAGATTATTATTTAGAACACATATAAATAAATATCAACAACGCATATATATTTTGCACTTTGGCATGAAAGGATGCTTGCTCCTGCTCTATGCTTGTTTACAAACCCTTTTTATACATTTGGTGCCTACGCGATGGCAATGATTGAATGAAGAGTGTTGAATGGGGTTAATGTGTGAGTGCTTCATACGTTTGTACGATTTTTCCGCTCGAATTTCTTTTATATAAGCACACATTTTTGCTTTTATTTTGCAATTTTTTATTTACTTTACTATAATATTTCATGTTCTATTTTCCTTCCACATGACCAACTCAATCAATTTAAAATGTGGGACTTTTTAAGTGTGCTATAATAATCACGCGATGATTTCAATCGATGCAGTTGAAAAGGGAAATATTTAAAGCATTTCAATGGTTTTCTAGAAATACACTTAATTATGAAGACATGGGTTTCTCTCATAGAAACGAGTATCGATATGATGATGGGTTATGAATGTTTTCAAAATAGATGCAATCATACCTGTTCTTTATTACCATTGTCGTTATTGCAACCTGTCTGTTTATATAATTCGCAACAATAAATTAATAAAATAAATATTATCAAATACATTTTAGATCTAATAAAATATTTATTTCGTTTCACAGAATATTGATATAACTTGTGGAGAATTTGAACAGTGAAACCTCAAGTGAGATACAAATATATACAAACAACTCAATAAGTGCAATAAATCCGCCCACAAAAGCATGCTTGCCACAAAATTGCTTTTAATAGCATACATATGAAATAGCAGTACACCTACGTTTATTTGAGACAACTGAACAAAAATTAAAATATCAAAATGCCAGCGAGGCTACCAACAACAGGAACTCATAAAATACAACACACTTTTGCCACCCATAAATCTCCAAATCGGCATAAGGGTAAAAGCAGTGACATGTTAACGTTTTGTGTGAGCAAGCCATCTGCTATTTATGCAAATGAAACTTGGCTGAGATGGTGTTTAGTGCTGACGTGTCTACTGATAGTCCCAGGTGAGTCCTATTTCAAACAATTTGCAAATATTCAGACCTATTTTATTTCTATGTAACAATTATTGCTTTTAAGACTATATATTATTAAAACTCAAAAATTACTCGATCGATAAAGAAACAAAATAATGAAAAACCTATGAACAGGTATGGGCACCACCACAATCAAACGTGCATCACAAAATGAGTTTGTGTTAGTTAATGTGTGACCAAGCGAATCAGCGATCAAAAATTTTCAGTCTGCAGAGCCTTGCAGAGGTTGAGCGAGCAGGTCTATGTCGCACGATTGCACAATACGAATAGGTGCAAAATTTAATATTCTTTTATATTTAATATAACTTATACTAAATTTGGGTAATGTAATAATTAGAAAAAGTCATTTTATGCTATTTTACAATGAAATAATTCTATTCATTTCATACATAAAATATATAACTCCGTCCTCATAAACCCGCTCACTCAACTGCTGATTGCAAACTGATTTTATCGTCTATTTATCGTATTGTCCCATCGTATATGCTCGTTTTACGGTCCTCGCTTGTACGTGTTAGTGACAATCGGTGTGTGTACGGATACGATCATTTACTCTCTTTTAGCACATGCTAAGGCTTTGCCAATGCCTGCCTATGAATGATATCATAGTTTCATTTATAAATATTAATTATTAATTATTATCAATTATTCTCAACTTTCCGTCGTCCGCTTTAATTTATTGTCCGGTCAATTTGAAATATTTATAAATATGTTGGTTAAATTGTCGGACAATTATATTATAGATTGAATGTATGGGGACTTTTGTAAAAATATAAGGCTTTTGGTTCTTTTCAAAAGCTATCTGCAAGGCTCCTATCTACATATTTAGATAAAATGAATAACACAAAATTACTGAGTGAAAAAATAACAGTTTGAATTTCCTGTTTCCATGTAGAATAGGACCCAAGAGATCTGACATTTGCTGTATATGTATTTCCTTATATATTTGTATATATGAGCATAGGTATACTATACTTAACAACATGAAATGTGTTTTGTGTACATGCCGATTTTCAAATGCATATTTGTCCGCCTATGCTCTATTGAGAATGCAAACGATAATAATAATAATACCGTTGTTTTCCACAGCACATTTCCACAATTAATTTTTATTTGCTGTACAGATGCAATTTAATCGTTAAATGACTATAAAAACTAAGTGTAGCGCAAAAGTATTCAAAAACACGCTCTTCTGTATTCAGTGTTTTTGGTGTAACGGTAATGTAATGAAAATAAAACCACAGCGTGTGTCACCAGTTTCAGTTACAATAGTCACGCGACTTTTTACTGAAATAAAATCTATGAAAAACGAACATAGTCATGAAAAAAATAAAAAAAAATCGATTATGAAAAAAACGTGACTCCAAAAGGGGTGTCAAACTACACTTTGAAATTCGCGATTCTTGTTTTTATCTGTATACTCTTCGTACTTTACTTTTTTGTGTCTGACATATTAAACTTCACAATGAATGTCTCTATTTTTATACCCTGAACAGGGTATATTAAGTTTGTCAAGAAGTTTGTAACACCCAGAAGGAAGCGTCGGAGGCCCTATAAAGTATATATATAAATGATCAGTATGTTGAACTAAGTCGATTTAGCCATGTCCGTCTGTCTGTATATATACGAAGTAGTCAGTTTTTCAGATATCGTTTTGAAATTTTGCAGATATTATTTTCTCTTCAAGAAGCTGCTCATTTGTCGGAACTGCCGATATCGGACCACTATATCATATAGCTGCCATACAAACTGAACGATCGGAAACAAAGGCTTGTATGGAAAATTTCCACATTTTACTACATATCTTCACGAAATTTGGTGTGAGTTATTGTTCATAGAAATAATTTAATCTCCGAAAAAATTTTTCAGATCGGCTCACTATAGCATATAGCTGCCATACAAACCGAACGATCGGAATCAATGGCTTGTATGGGAAATTTTCGCATTTGATGTGGTATCTTTACAAAATTTGACATGGATTACATGACATGGATCTATTTTCTTTATTAAATAACCTTAATGTTTCTAGCAAACTACCCGTCTAAAAAGAATTAGTAAAATGTTTTCTTTTTTTTTACTTAATTTTTCTTACGTCTTTAGATTTGCTTAAACACATAGTTCCTAAAAGAAATGCACGTGTGAAGGGTATATTAGCTTCGGTACAGCCGAAGTTAATGTTTTTTCTTGTTTTATTTTATTTTTTCAACAAAACTTTTTGTTTAAACTGTTCTCACTTTTTTAAATACATCTTGTATTTTGTAATGGTAACCATTTGACTTAATGTTATAATTAGTGGGAAGTTTAAACCTTCTAAATTTCTTTACTATACTCTTTACTTCTTCTTTCTAATACTCTTATTTCTAATACTCTTTACTTCGTGTTTTTCATCCCGCATTTTTTATATAATATTCAAGAGAGGCTTAAATATTTTAGGTGCTATGAAATGTAGCAAAAAAGTATACTCCTCTACTTTTCAAAGTTTTAAAAGGGTATAAGGTCATTACTTTTACTTGAGCATAGCAAACCAATGAAAGTGTTGATAATCCGTATAATAAGAAGCTCTCTATTATAAAACTCACAATAAGTACTGGAAAATTGTGCAAAAATGTGGAAGATATAAAACGCATATTACAAGAAAGAATATTTAGTTGAAAAAATACAATATGATTACTCAAATATCATAAATGGAAGAAGAGATGAAAATAAAGTACTGAACAAAGAATCAAATATGAAAGTAAAGAACTGAAGCGCAGCTACCGCCAAAGCGGCAAATAAAACCGACGATTGCGCAGCAATAATAATATTGTCAAAATGCGGCACAAAAAAGAGAAACCAAAAACAAAAACAAATCATAATTTTTTGCGTGATGAAGTCGCGTTCGGTCGGATTAAATGGGATTTTCTTGCAATTATTGCAGTTTTTCTTAGTTATTACTTTTTCACAGCGATGAACTCGCCGGCATTGTTAGTAGAATATATGTGTACTTGCATTATATATTATACCAAGCGTATACAATCCGCGATGTAAGCTCATGAGTATATTTGTCGTGTCTACGCTTTCTTGATATTGTACTACGTGAGCGTAAAACCTTGGCAATAAAAGGAAAAGTAACATTATTAATACGCGATGGCAAAGCAAATACTCACGCTCTGTTGCTAGAATTGTTTAGGATGAATTCATTTTGATAGTAAATAGCAATAATACGAGTAAGTGGAAAAATATTATTTTTTGTCGCCAAATTATTGTTTTTTTCCTAAAGATTTTCATCATGAATAAATGAAAGCATTTCAAATTTATAAAAAACTATTATTCTTCAAAGAGAACACGTTTTATGACGCCGACTTATACAATTTATATATAGTAAATTCCATTTTTACTTCTCAAAAAATATATATGTTTATTCATTAATCTATAATATTGGATTTTTTTATATATGTAATTCACACTATATCTTTTAACGGTCTCAGTGCACTATTCTGCTACTAGTCTAATTAAGACAATTCAAATAAGCGTAGGCACACACGGAATCTGCATTTATATTAATTAATATATTATTTTTTCGGTTTACTCATGTAATATCATACAAATATAGATTTCTCACACAACTCCCTATAGTGTACAATGCCATGGCCAGGTGCCAATAATTTGTAATACTCACCCGCATAAAGTCTAATATTAATTGATTTTCTTAATCTTCCATCTTTATTTAACCTGAGAATCAAAGACGAAACCCAACACAAATGTCTAAACAAGCTGTCACTTTCATAAATGACAAAAGCGCCAGCACCTGCTTGATAAATGCGGCTTTGATTCATACAAACACGCACACACACACATTCAATTCACATATGCAATAAACCGACAAGCATATAAATGTACAAGGTGTGGACGCTTAAGAAAAATATATACTTACAGACATACATACATAAATATGTATATATATATATACGATACTTAGATGTGTGTTCTTATTAGAATGCGCACAATTGTTCGTACATATGCGCATACAAATCTTGCTTGGGGCTGCACATAAATTATGTTTGGACAATTAATTAAAAGTGAAAACCACTAGCAAAGCACCAACTAGCAGTGGCGGAGGGCGGGGAAATACCCGACGAGGTGTAAATAGAAGTTGTAACAAAAACGTAGCCAAATCGCTTCGAAAACACACACAGAAGCACCACTTATGATTTACATAAGTGCAATAAGTATTTGTGAATGTGTGAATTCAGCTGAAGCTGAGTGTGTGCCTGTGAACCGCCCAACAACGTTCGATCAGCATTAAAACACTCTTACGCTCTTACCTTTGTTACGTGCTTACTTGATAAATGGAGCTTTCGGTTGGCAAAGACACTCACGCACATGGCCACCCAACACGGACGCTTTGTTCTTGTGCACTACACACACACACACATACATATATACATGTAATAGAATCTCCGCACGGCCACTCTGAGGTGTTTGGAAAATTAATCCCCACCGCTAAAAGTCCTCTGCACGATTCTACTTTGCGCCATAGTTTCGCTCGATCCTCGCACGCAAAAACAATTACATTCAAGTCAACAACGCACGCAAGAACAACAATGCGGAATTAACAAAAGCTACAACGAAATTTTACGTTTGCTCGCCATTTACATATTTGCTGCTGTACACACACGCATTCATATGGGCATATGTATTATACATACATACATACGCATAAGCACACTTGAGAGTACAAATAACAATTTAATAAATTTTGCGAAATTCGTATTCTTCCACTATCACACCAAACAAAGGTGTGCAAATAACAACAAAAGCGAGCACACAAACTCCACCAGCATTTCCACCTACTTTTGCATATGTATGTGTGCCTTTACATATCGCATTCATACTTACATATATATCAGGTGTTCAAATCGCCTCCACTGAACACACAAACAACACACACACATGCAAGCGTATATACGTTAATTTTATGAAGCGTTTTTGTTGTTGTTCTTGTTGTTTTTGTTGCCTGCAAACGAAATTGAAATCTCATAATCAGCATTTCTGGGCAACCGTAAAGTCAAATGAATTGCTGCTGATTATTGCATTTTATTACAAGTACACTGTTGCTGACTTTGATTTTCAAATCACAAGCGCACTTATTAAATGTGAATGTGCTCTCATACTCATATATACATATTTACATATTGCTAGTTACATAAGTATGTACATTATATATATGAATATATGCACTTAATAATATTAGAATGCCGGTGTGTTGGAGTATCTGTGTAAATACACATTCCCTTTGCGTGCCAATAATTCGATTTTACGTTTATGCTCCGACATTGTGTTTTTGTGTTTTGTGTACGTGGCAGCTTTATTGAAATTTGATTTAAGTTTTGAGTGTGAAGTATCTATACGGGTAGTACGCGAGCTGAAGTTAACACATAAGCACATAGGGATTTACGAGTCTACGTACCTTGATGAAAATATGTATCTATAACATATAACAGATACGTATTTACGTGAAGTATGCCAGAAAATCTGTGCTTGTCAATTTCGAACTGGTTTTTTAGCAGCTAGAACGTGATCAGTTCAATTTACCATAACTTACACCCGCTGCAGTAGGGATTACTTACTGCAGAAAGTCACTTCTACATAGTACCAGTTATACTCGTAGTGATTATGATAAATGGTATTTTTTTCGACATGTTGTTTTCAAGAAGAAATCAGTCGCATATAATTGAATTTTATGGTCAAGTATTTAGCTATAAACAAAAAAACGTTAACTTCGGCTGTACCGAAGCTAATATACCCTTCACAGGTGCATTTCTTTTAGTAACTATGTGTTTAAGCAAATCTAAAGACGTAAGAAAAAATAAGTAAAAAAAAGAAAACATTTTACTAATTCTTTTTAGCCGGGTTGTTTGCTAGAAATATTAAGGTTATTTACAAATGAGAAAGTTTCCCATGCAAGCATTTGATTTCGATCTTTCAGTTTGTACGGCAGCTATATGCTATAGTTAACCGATCTGAACAATTTCTTCGGCGATTATATTATTACCTTAAGCAGTAATCCATTGATCCCGATCTTTCAGTTTGTACGGCAGCTATATGCTATAGTGAACCGATCTGAACAATTTTTTCGGAGATTAATTTATTTCTATGAGCAATAACTCACACCAAATTTCGTGAAGATATGTAGTAAAATGCGGAAGTTTTCCATACAAGCTCTTAATTCCGATCGTTCAGTTTGTATGGCAGCTATATGATATAGTGGTCCGATATCGGCAGTTCCGACAAATGAGCAGCTTCTTGAAGAGAAAATAACATCTGCAAAATATCTTAAAAACTGAATCAACGATATCTTAAAAACTGAAGGACTAGTTCGTATATATACAGACATACAGACAGACGGACATGGCTAAATCGACTCAGTTCAACATACTGATCATTTATATATATACTTTATATGACCTCCGACGCTTCCTTCTGGGTGTTGACAAACTTAATATACCCTGTTCAGGGTATAAAAAGGTCAAACATTATATTTTAAAAATGATTTCGGACAAGTGCGACAGTCTGGCTCGAATAATTTTGCACCCGAGAAGCCCAATTTTCGATCACTTTTTGCAGCAATTTGGGGCGTATGTCAACAAACGTTGTTCGAGAGTAAGTCTGTTATACTAAATTGACCGACCAAACTCGAGAAATACCTATCAAATAGACCAACTCTGACAAAAATATTGTCTCATTGAAAAATGTGTATTCAAGTAGATAAAGAATGTAGTATATTTAAAAATAATATTGATTAACTTTTGATTTAATTTTCAATTTTAACTCACTCCATTTTGCAATTCGAAATTCGCTTTTATGAAGAATGCCGCCGAGAAATTGAAAACATAATTAAATCTGTTGAATCGATTTCTTTGTATAATATGATTGCACTTCTGGGTCAAAGGCATGAATTTGAGCTTTTGGTAGATGTTATTACATTAAATGTATTGTAAATTCGAATTGATTTTATTGAATCCCGTTATTCTATGCACAATGCACGCAATCAGTTTTTTGATAATTGCTTAAATTAGTTAAAGCCCTTTAAAAGCTCCAATGCAGACAAATGTAATATATGCATCAATATATTTACGTGTACATATGTTTATTTGTATTTTATTTAAAACATATATAGTCAAATGTACGTTTATATTAATAGATAGATTTATGCAGGCATAAAATCGCCATGAATTCGATATTATTCATAAATGAATTTCATAATTATAAATAATTTATTGCCATGCGAAGCGAACCAACATACACTCGCACACACGAATTCAATCGTTTTGCCGACATTTAATTTATGATTTTTTCATTTGCTTGATTTAGTAATCATAAGCTGGCAAATTATTATTTGCCGTTGACAACTTAGTTCGCCGTCGTCGAACCATGAATATAGATGCGCTCTGCAATTGTACTGTAATTAGTATTTAATTTATTACAACAATAATTTCCAATTACTAGTTTATTTTGTTGAAATCGAAAATTGAAAACAAAAACAACTTTTGAGCAGTTTTCAATGTAATCAGATTTTACGAACATGAGGGCATTCAAAATGTTTGACAGAATAATTGCATTAATAAGGTTGTTGCCAACGGTTATGTGGCCACCGTTCTTCTTCTTCTTGACTGGCGTAGACACCGCTTACGCGGTTATAGCCGAGTCCAAAACAGCGCGACACGCATCCCTCCTTCTGGCAGTTTGGCGCCAATTGGTTATTCCAAGCGAAGCCAGGTCCCTCTCCACCTGGTCCTTCCATCGGAGTGGAGGTCTCCCTCTTCCTCTGCTTCCACCAGCGGGTACTGCATCGAATACTTTCAGAGCTGGAGCACTTTCATCCATTCGGACAATATGACCTAGCCAGCGTAGCCGCTGTTTTTTATTCGCTGGACTATGTCTATGTCGTCGAATAACACATACAGCTCATCGTTCCATCGTCTGCGGTATTCGCCGTTGCCAATTCTTAAGGGACCGTAAATCTTCCGCAAAACCTTTCTCTCGAAAATTCCTAGTGCCGTCTCATCGGATGTTGACATCGTCCACGCTTCTGCACCGTAAAGTAGGACGGGAATGATGAGAGACTTGTAGAGTTTGGTTTTTGTTCGTCGAGAGAGGACTTTACTTTTCAATTGCCTACTTAGTCCATAGTAGCACCTGTTGGCAAGAGTGATTCTGCGTTGGATTTCCAGGCTGACATTGTTATTGGTGTTAATGCTGGTTCCCAGGTAGACGAAATTATCTACAACTTCAAAGTTATGACTGTCAACAGTGACGTGGGAGCCAAGACGCGAATGCGCTGACTGTTTGTTTGACGACAGGAGATATTTCGTCTTGTCCTCGTTCACCACCAGACCCATACGCTTCGCTTCCTTATCCAGTCTGGAAAAAGCAGAACTAACGGCGCGGGTGTTGTTTCCGATGATATCGATATCATCGGCGTACGCCAGTAGCTGTACACTTTTTTTTTTTATTGTACCTTCTCGATTTAGCTCTGCAGCTCGTATTATTTTCTCCAGCATCAGGTTAAAGAAATCACACGAGAGTGAGTCACCTTGTCTGAAACCTCGTCTGGTATCGAACGGCTCGGAGAGGTCCTTCCCGATCCTGACGGAGCTTTGGTGTTGCTCAACGTCAGCTTACACAGCCGTATTAGTTTTGCGGGGATACCAAATTCAGACATCGCGGCATAAAGGCAGCTCCTTTTCGTGCTGTCGAAAGCAGCTTTAAAGTCGACAAAGAGATGGTGTGTGTCGATCCTATTTTCACGGGTCTTCTCCAAAATTTGGCGCATGGTGAATATCTGGTCTGTTGTTGATTTTCCAGGTCTAAAGCCACACTGATAAGGTCCAATCAGTTTGTTGACGGTGGGCTTTAGTCTTTCACACAATACGCTCGACAGAACCTTATACGCGATGTTGAGGAGGCTTATCCCACGGTAATTGGCGCAAATTGTGGGGTCTCCCTTTTTGTGTATTGGGCAAAGTACACTGAGATTCCAATCGTCAGGCATGCTTTCTTCCGACCATATTCTGCAAAGAAGCTGATGCAAGCACCTTATCAGCTCTTCGCCGCCGTATTTGAATAGCTCGGCCGGTAATCCGTCGGCCCCCGCCGCCTTATTGTTCTTTAGGCGGGTAATTGCTATTCGAATTTCTTCACGGTCGGGCAATGGAACATCTGCTCCATCGTCGTCGATTGGGGAATCGGGTTCGCCATCTCCTGTTGTTGTACTTTCACTGCCATTCAGCAGGCTGGAGAAGTGTTCCCTCCACAAACTCAGTATACTCTGGTCATCAATAACTAGATCACCTCTGGGGGTCCTACAGGAGTGTGCTCCGGTCTTGAAACCTTCAGTTAGTCGCCGGATCTTTTCGTAAAATTTTCGAGCATTTGTCAAGCTCTTCATACTCACGCATTTCGGCCTCTTTCTTTTTTTGTCTGCAAATGCGTCTCGCTTCCCTCTTCAGCTCTCGGTATCTTTCCCATCCCGCTCGTGTTGTGGTCGAACGAACATTGCGAGGTAGGCAGTCTGTTTTCTCTCCACTGCGAGACGACAATCCTCGTCATACCAGCTGTTTTTTTGGCTTTTCCGAAATCCAATGGTTTCGGTTGCAGCTGTACGTAAGGAGTTTGATATGCCGTCCCACAGCTCCCTTATACCGAGATGCTGATGAGTGCTCTCAGAGAGCAGGAGTGCAAGTCGAGTAGAAAATCGTTCGGCTGTCGGTTGAGATTGCAGCTTCTCGATGTCGAACCTTCCTTGTGTTTGTTGACGTGTGCGCTTTTCTACACAGAGGCGGGTGCGTATCTTAGCTGCTACAAGATAGTGGTCCGAGTCGATGTTGGGACCACGAAGCGTACGCACATCAAAAACACTGGAGACATGTCGTCCATCTATCACAACATGATCGATCTGGTTGCGAGTGATTCGATCCGGGGACAGCCAAGTAGCTTGATGGATTTTCTTATGCTGGAATCTAGTACTACAGACGACCATATTTCGGGCCCCGGCGAAGTCGATCAGCCTCAGACCGTTTGGTGATGTTTCGTCATGGAGGCTGAATTTTCCGACTGTTGTGCCAAAGACGCCTTCTTTACCCACCCTAGCGTTGAAATCGCCAAGCACGATTTTTACATCGTGGCGGGGGCAGCGCTCATAGGTACGTTCTAGGCGCTCATAGAAGGTATCTTTGATCACTTCGTCCTTCTCTTCCGTCGGGGCGTGGGCGCAAATCAGCGATATGTTGAAGAACCTCGCTTTGATGCGGATTGTGGCTAGACGTTCATCCACCGGAGTGAATGCCAGGACTCGACGACGGAGTCTCTCTCCCACCACGAATCCCACACCGAATTTGCGCTCCTTTATATGGCCGCTGTAGTAGATGTCACAAGGACCCACCTTCTTCCGTCCTTGTCCCGTCCATCGCATTTCTTGGATTGCGGTGATGTCAGCCTTTACTCTTACGAGGACATCAACCAGCTGGGCAGAGGCACCTTCCCAATTAAGGGTCCGGACATTCCAGGTGCATGCCCTTAAATCGTAGTCCTTTAAACGTTTGCAGTGGTCGTCATCAAAATTGGGGTCTCTCATCCGAGGCTGTTTTGTTCTTTTCATTGGGGGGTGTTTTTATGTGGTGGGTCCCAGGCCCTACGCACAACCGCATAGGCGGGTTTCGCCTTCTCACTTTAGCTCGCCTCCAAACGGATGTCTGTTGGCTACCCAGAGGATACTTGGTCTAAGACCGGAAGTCGTGAGCTGCTTGAGCCACATGTAAAAGAATCGTTCCTGGCCACTCCCAAGTGAATGACTATCAGAAACTTTCCTCACTTACGTGAACTTCTACATATGACTCCATCCTCCTTAGCATATTTAAATTCTGGGTTTTCACATATACTTTTGGGTATTTTTAGTTATTGAGAGTCAGAAAACGGGGGCGTTTTTCAAAAAAAGCGATTTTTCGTACAAAATGCTCACCCTCGTAGTCGCCATGATATCGCTGTATTCCTTGAACTCAATTTCCTTTTATCCCTAGCTGAGGTATGTTTTTTTGAAACATGTTAAGCTTTCAAATATTTAGGAAATACTACAATTATTGAGCAAAAATAATCCGCACAAATATACCGTAATATTTTATTTTCCTAATATTCCATAACGTCCAGGCGGATGTTATTTGTCATGTGGTCAGGACTTCGACCTTACTTGTCTGTATATATACAATATGTTTGTATATAATTTCCACTGGAAATCACAGCATAGCACATGCTTAGAGCCTCTACTATGGCGGTGTATTATTTTCATCTCAATCAGCTTGCCCCCCTTACATAATCTGACAGATTCCGAACACGAGTTAACAACAATAACGACGAAGTCCATTGACATGACTTTATTAAATGCTTATATCCTTATCAATTTCAATTGATTTGCGCTAAAAGAAATCCTATCGGCTGGGGATAATACGTAATCGCACATTCCACTCAGACGGTGGTCGAAACAACACGGATTATGTGCTTATACACCAACACACAGGCGCATGTGTGTGTGCTTTCAGAGAACGTGTTTGTAGGTGCGTGAATTGAAGTATATTAGATGACTTCGAACAACAGACTACTATTTCTTACTGCGACTGAGGCAGTGGTGAGGACATGACCGCAGTAAAGGAAGTGTAACTATTAGTCAGAAATTTGTGGAGATATGTGAAATTTGATTGAGACGTGCCGAGATTTCACTGAATTATTTAATAGACGCAGACCACTTGTAGATGCGCATATGTGAGTGAGAAATACTAGTAATGAATAAACGAAAAGAGAAAATCATACGCATGAATTGTGGCATTTCTGCAAACTCTAGACTCTTTAAACTCCTGTCCTACTAAGTCTGACTCTGATATCATGTACTAACTCACAAAGTGCTCTAAACACTCAGCTGCATCGCTATTGTGGCTCTTTAAACTCTTCTTTCGAATATTAAATATAAAAATAGTTAATCCTTTAATTAAATATAAGAATTCAGCTTTAAAAACAAAAGCCAAGAGGAAATAACAATAAATAATCACGTAGACAGTAACTCTTTTCAGCTCTTTCAATTTGAGCCTCAAGTATTGTTTTCTTTAATTTTGCTGCCGACTTCCTTCGCAACAATTATTCTTGTATCTACAAACAAAACTGTCTCGACTTGTCTTATCTATGGTTTAGACACATGTGCAAAGTCTGTTATTGACATACATACACAAAAGTTCACACAAATATGTATATGTGTATGTTTCGTGGCTAGCTGTGTCTCTAATAAAACAAAGTTCTATACTCAATCAAAATTTAAACATTCGTTGTAAGCACATACAAGGCTTGTGGATTGGTTAATCGCTTGGTTAGTCTTAAGTGTTGCTTGGTCCACAGAATGAAAAGCGCGTGTAAGGATTTCAATACATATAGAAGCATGCATATATGTATGTCTATCTTATCCACGCAGCGTTTTGCTATTAACTATATAAGATCTGTGTGTGTGTTTGTTTGTTGTCTCCTTACGGGTGCAAGGATTTGATAGACAAATAACAACAAAACTGACGTAATCAAACTGCTTTAGGTGGCAATTGCTTGTTTTCACTTGCGCTGCCTCTTGGCTATTTACTGCCCAACTGTGGGTGGACAATAATCAGACATCGGATTTGGCGCGGCATTGGGTGTATAATGTTAACAACGAAAACAGTCCCCTAAAGCCTACAAATCTGTTGTTGTGTACTTCACAGCAATTAATATCGGGTTGTCAAAGGCATCGACGAAAGTGGCGGCGAAGTTGGTCGTAACGGGCCGTAACAGGAACTGCGTGTAATCCGTCAGAAATTTGAGCCTAAATACATACATACATATGTACATCGTTAAATTAAATATCTATTACATAATATCTCATACAACATGAATAGTATATATTTATGTACAGTTAGAATCGTGTGCTGGAATAGTTGGGAAGCATTTCTGTGTATATGTATATAGCGTGGAGTCACAAAATATTGTCTTTTAAATTTTGGAGTATTAAATTTGATGTAGAAATTGGTTGGATTCACAATTTCGCTCTTCGATATACAGCGGTGGTCTTATAATTAGAAACGACTTTACAGCATATAATTTTCCTAACTTATTTTAAAAATATACATTGCCATATTAAAACTATTAATTGGAATTAGCAAAGTAACAAATCTTATTTGAGTTTTACTTAAAAAAACAACAGCATCCATTAAATTTTTAAGAAAACAAGTAAGGAAGGGCTAAGTTCGGGTGTAACCGAACATTTTATACTCTCGCAATTTATTTATTTAACTTTATTTATTTATATTATAAAATACACAATTTGACCCACATATTCGTCATATATATTGTATAAAGTCCATTGAAAGTTGGAAACCATAATATTAGGTTAGAAGCACCGATGTCTTCATGTTCGATATATGGGTCCTTGAAAACCTATGGTCCGATTTCGGTGATTTTTAGAATGGGGCTGCCACACTATAAAGGTAGTATTTGTGCAAAGTTCTGCATCGATATCTTCACTAGTGCTTACTTTATATATTGTAAAGTAAACGATTCAGATCGTCTTCAAAGTTCTGGTATATAGGAAGTAGGCGTGGTTGTGAAGCGATTTGGCCTATTTTCACAACATATATTAGGATGTCAGGAAACCATTACAAACCAAGTTTCATTGAAATCGGTCGAGTAGTTCCTGAGATATGGTTTTTGATCCATAAGTGGGCGACGCCACGCCCATTTTTCATTTTGTAAAAAAATCTGAGTGCAGCTCCTATCTGCCATTGCTTATGAGAAATTTAGTGTTTCTGACGTTTTTCCTTAGCGAGTTAACTTTTAGTAATTTTCAACCTAACTTTTGTATGGGAGGTGGGCGTGGTTATGATCCGATTTCTTTCATTTTTGGACTGTATTAGGAAGTGGCTAAAAAAAACGAGTGCAGAAAGTTTGGTTTATATAGCTCTATTGGTTTGCGAGATATGTACAAAAAACTTAGTAGGGGGCGGGGCCACGCCCACTTCCCAAAAAAAAATACATCCAAATATGCCCCTTCCTAGTGCGATCCTTCATACCAAATTTTATTTCCATAGCCTTATTTATGGCTTAGTTATGGCACTTTATGTGTTTTCGGTTTTCGCCATTTTGTGGGCGTGGCAGTGGTCCGATTTTGCTGTTTTTGTTACAGCTTGCACAGACGGACGGACGGACGGACAGACAGACATTCGGATTTGAACTCCACTCTTCACCCTGATCACTTTGGTATATATAACCCTATATCTAACTCGTTTAGTTTTGGGTGTTACAAACAACCGTTATGTGAACAAAACTATAATACTTTCTTTAGCAACATTTGTTGCGAGAGTATAATGAGCTAAACATAAATAACGCCAAATTTGGTTCGGTCATATAATTAAAAACGATTGTAAGAACTTAAGGATATCTCTAAAAAACTAAAGAAAATTTTTTAAATTTTTAATATTTTGTTGGATAACCTTTATTTTAAGCAAAATTGTTCAGTCTTCGGGGTAAATTTTGAATTAAATGTTGGCATTTTAGCATTGATATGCTGTTCCAGCATAGTTGAATCGTTTAAAACAAATCATCTTTACTTTGAGTTTTTTGTTCTTAAGACCTTGTTTAACAATTGCTTATAAGTTTTTAATAGTGTTGATATTAGGAATTTGCAGAGGCCAAGCCAAAAAAAATATATTTTGATCTGAAAACCAGCTCTCCACTAACCTTGAAGTGTGTTTTGGGTCATTGTAGTGTTGGAAAATGTAATGGACAGACATATTCTCAAGAAAATATAGTTCCATTTCTTTCTCCAGAATGTTTTATATTGATATTGATCCACAATTGGGCTAATACCACGACATGAAAAGGCTCCACAAACCATAACAGATCCGCCACTGTGCTTTACTGTTTTCACAATGTACTTTAGACTTAGGGCCATGTTTGGAGGACACCTTGCATATGATTTTTCATCGTATTGGAATAAATTTAACTCATATTCGTCACTCCAGAGAACTCTATTCCAGTATTGGGAACTTTTCTGTAGCACTTACTCTCCAAATCGCAACCCTTCCTTAATATTTTTTTTTTGCTACAAGAGTTGGCAATGCACCCACGAAGTCCCGAGTCTTGTAAGTACCTTCTTAACGCCGGAGTCGAGATTTCTACACTAATTTGATGTTCAACTTCAGCGTTTATTTCACACGAAGTCAAAAAAAGATTGTTTTTGTTCGCCCTACAAATTATCCTGTCTGCTGATAAAGCAGTTTTTCGAGGCCTAGGCTTCCTAGTAGGGGTTTCAAACTTTATTGTTTTATTTTTATACAAATTAATAACTCCAAATAACTTGTTTTAGCAAGCTAACCTTTCTGCTGTAGTGGACATTGACAATGTATCCTTTTAATAGGACCTCAGAATTAACTCTCTCATTTTTGGAGTACTTGACTTTTTTCTAAAAACTAAAACGTATTTATTTGTTGCCGGGTCACTCACTAGCTCACTTTATTACGCTACATCAATCAATAAAATGTATTTTATATCTACTATATTATCTATAATTTTTATAAAATTTTCTGGTTCCGTTCACCACAATTTTCTACTCTTAAAAGCAATTTCATTTATGAGTTTGATATTAAAATAAAAAGTTCAGTAACTATACTATAGATTGGTAATAGTACACAAATAAAAAATAAAATCTGCATTTAGTTCTGTGATAAATAAATTCATAAACCGAAAATTAGAATATTGCCACCGACTAATATGTTTGTTCGCACTCAATGCACCGTCATGATAATTATAATAAATGAAAATTTGTAGCTTCCGGAAATCAGTGATTCATCAAGAGATAGAGATAATTTGCATAGCGGCGAATGTGATGTGAAACAAATGTGCGTCTCACCAAATATCATTTCAATGTGTATACTGACCTCATTCGCAGTGTGAATTTCAAACGAATTTCATAATTCCAAACCATATGTGCACCGAAACGGAAATTGGATGCTGAACAAAATTCGCATTTGCAATCAACCGAAATGTATTATATACCTACCGATGTGCATATGAACACACACTACCTATTTTGCACGCCGTAAAATCATATCAAGATCTGCATTTTTGACATGAAAATATAAACAATACCGCCGGCGGAATGTAATATCGAAAGGTTGCGGCCAAATATTTGTCATGTGATCAAAAATAGTATGCGCTGTCGCCTTTTTTCCTTTCAGTTCATTCTAGCATGAAATTAGTTTGAAAATTAGTGCTATCAAAGAAGGCTTGGCGTGGTTTTTTTCAAAAACTCTGAAGTACAACGAATGCAGTGAATTGGTTAACGGCTGCAAATAGAAAGTTAATTAACACATTCAAATGAATTCTACCATCTAATAAAGTAGCACCTGTTGATCCATGAATCATATGTTACTTTATAAAATGCTGCAATAATTACAATTGACTGTGAAATTTTCTAAATACATTGTGTTACTGTTAATTATATCAAAGAGTGTACTTCACTTGAATTAGATATTATAAATGAGTGGATTATGTACTCAATACATATGACAGTAGTTAAATATGTGCATTTCTTCGCTAAATATTCGCTTTTTAAGCACCTCTGCTTTAAAACTCCCTACTTTCTAGCCAGTAATTAAAAGTAGAACAAATAATTTTATCTAATTAAGCGGCAGATTTTAAACACTTCATCGTTACAATGTTTTGAAAAAAATATCCCACATTCAGAGTAGCCCAACAAACGATTCCTTCTCGCAACCCAGCGCGCCTTATTGTTCTTCTTAAGAAATTATATAGTTTACAATTTAATTAAAAGTCTCAGCATTCCTTCACCACTCTTCAGTGTAAATTCAACACACACAACACAAATTGTTTTTCCAATTTATTTATTCTGCTGTCAATAAGCGGCGGCATTTTTTATTAAATCGCTTTTATTACCTCCCCATTGAGGCGAAATTAAATTAAATGAAAAAAAACACAGTTTTCACTTGATTTACTCGTCAAGAAATAAATCAATGCCGTCAATCTAATATTTGCTTCGCTCTCTCGCTTTCCACCTTACCTCCTTTCCTCCTTTGCTTCTCCAGCTGTAATGCGCAAAGTTTATTTTTAATTTAGCCAAGTAAATCAGTGAAATTTTTACACTTCCGCTACATTACCTGCAATTGCCTAGAAGGTGGAAAAGGGAGCGAAACCGAAAAGTTCTGTAATGCCTCCACAAACTCATACACACACAGACACAGAGAGAAAGGAGGTGCACACGTACACACTCGCGTGGCGAAGGCAGAGTTTATACCATTAGTCAGCAGTGCGACAGCCAGCGGCCAGTAATAACAACATTTTAGCGACATCAGTGAAATGTTGTGACACAAATTTTCAGCTGTCACTCGGGCGTCGTGCGGACGTGTTTACTTTGTTCTTGTTTTTATTTATTTTCGTTTTTGTCGGTCATAAAAAATATTGTTTTTTTCGCCTGCGCGATGCTTTCGATAATTTTCGAATTTCCATTACATTAGTAAAACAAGCAAATTTTCCCGCTTTCACTGCGGGTTGGCATTGGCTGCGAAAAAAAACTTTTTTATATACGACAACAACAAACAAATTTGTCGTAGGCGAGAAAGTGGAACTCAAATGTGTTTTCTTGTTTTCGCTTGACCCATAGAACGCACAGCGTCCCCCCCAACCGGGGTTGTATTAATAGGCACGTCCTTCACTCGCTGAACAGCGCATGCAAATGGAGGTAGTGTAAGTGTAAAATGGTAGTGGCTAGAAAACGCCACGCCAGTGCGGAAACTTTTCTAATTCCAATGCGCTTACACAAACAAATTTTATTAGAACGAAAAATATCACTTTGTTTTACTTTTGAAATTTTTGTTTGTTTTTGCAACATTTTATTTGTGTGTTTTCAATTTGCATGCTGGCCACTGGGGCGGTAAAAGGTCAGATTGGTGTGAATCAACCAATGTTTTGTGAGCTCAGTGTTGTTTTTTTCTATTTTTTTCGTGAGTTTTTACTTTTTCCAGTTTGGCTTGTTTTATTATTGTGCGCAACGGCGGTTGGTACTCCCATTATTAGCAGTAATCCCTCTTCACTTCACCCCCTCTTCGCAGCTGGTTTTGTCGTATTATTGTATTGACTTTTGTTGTTGGCTTTCAAGTTTCCTCTTCATTTACTGGCAAGCTTGTTGGGCTGACCAACGGTGCTTTGTTGATAAAAAATCAAGGATAGTAGAAAATATATATTCAAAAAATAGAAAAAAATATATAGTTGCTACAAATTGGAGATAAATTTTTATGCAAGGTACTGCACCAACATTAAGGGTGGTTCCGAAGCAAATAACCGTTTTATTGAGGATATGATAGGCACAAACATTTAACGGTAGTAAAAATAATTACTCGACTGGAACTGAAACGCCGAGACCGAACAGCGCGTTTGTGAAATTCTTTTTGCGATTCCTTCAACGCGTTCAATTAATGGCAGCCTCGGGGCCTTGCGCCCACTCCAACTACCGCATTTTACTCACAACTCACACTCGGTATTTCACGCTTATCTAATGCAAATTTTTTGCATATTTGATCAGTTCGTGGCACAGTCGCACACTCTCATTGGCTATAAATTTCGAACCAGCCGAAATATTTAAGCAGAATGCCACTTACTCGTACATCCCCCCATTGGCCCAACCACTGCTCAGCACAGCACAGATTTTTGCTATCGAATCGATTGTGAACATTTGTTGAAGCATAGCAAATTAAAATTCCACTTTGACGTTGGGAAATTCAATTACACTCATTTTTTCCCTATGCCTCCTAGCACGGGTGTCTTCCGCTGCAGCATTTTTTCTGCTTTCCAGCACAAAAATACTCACACTTCCGTTGTGTTTTCTGGTGCTGGCAATTTATGTGTCCTCGAAAGTGGCGCGAATTTGTCAATGCACTGTGAATCAGCGACGGTTCTAGTGTCGAGTGTTGTAATATACTGAGAATGAATTGAAATAGAAATGTTTGCGATGTAGATTGCGCCAGATATTGGAAGGCACGACACAATTTTTGGCAAAGCAATAAATTCCTGTTTTCAATTTAACGACATTAACACTTCGGGTGATATTCGCCAGCATTAGCGCCTCCATTTAATTTATATGCAATACAAGTAATCTAGAATTTTATACTTTTTTGTTACAAATAATTAAGTATTTATTGTGTCTTCTTTCGCTTCGTCAACAAACATCTTCCTCTTCACCACTCACAACACAGTTACTGCACTTACTTACTTAGGCAACCACTAAGTATATATACATATATGACTTGTTTGTCACCTTCATAACGGAAATTTTTCTTTTATATTTTCGAAGCACTTTACTCTAATGCAGTCCGTAAAAATAAGAACGCAATCAAAAAAGTACAAAAGCTGCTGCATAAAACTGGCGCAAGAAAAAAGTCACAAACTAAACAAAAACATATGTGGTCTAAGGAAAAATGCATACATGTCATAATACTAAATACAACATTCATCCCAGGAACACGCGTCTCCATGCGAAATATACGCTAAATTTCTCAAAGTATGACGTTGAGAAAGTGTTGTGCTCGCCTGCCAACTGGGCGTATACGTAACGTTATTGCTCTGGTGCGACGCATGAAGAGTGCACTTCGGCGTGCACTTAAGCGCCACATTTGCCACAAAATACGCACTATAAAGTAAAAGCGGGTTACAAACAAAAAAAAACGAAGCCGCAAAGTAGCGAAGAACTAAAACACAAAATAAAGTAAATAAAACCTTAGGAGGAAAGTAAAAAATACTTTTCATTTCTCCTCCATATTTTTGCGGATTTATTTTCTCTCTCTCTGTGCAATTTTTGTTGTCATTTCCATATGCATACATATTTCATACGTAATTGCGTGGCCGTCGGGGCTAAGCGTCTTGAGTGAGTGACTAGCGCTCTGCTGGTCGTGGGTTCAGATTCTAACGAATCAATGCCTAAAATTTAAATGAAATGAGAAAATTTAAAAATATTTTTAAAATGAAAGTTCTTCGAATTAAAAAAATCACTCTTGGGGTGCTTCAAATTTATGAAACCTTCTATTTGTTGGTTGAAAATAAAACCATAACTAGTTGGGGAAACTCAACCAATCTGCTAACATAATTCTAGACGGTACATACACGTACATATATATGCAAGCTGCAAGCATGACTGATATCTGGTAATATATTTTCTTGCTGTACTTTGGCACAGATACATACATATATATTTGAGCATGTTGAGCAATTGTAAGATGAGCTGCAATTGTTCGTATTGTCAATGAAAGCAGGCATTGTGAGCGCAACCTTCGCTCTTAAGTGATTTCATTTAGACAAACTCTGTTGCACTCACACTTCTATAACCGAAGATCTAAGTATCTGTGGGAAACTCATCTTATAAGTCATAACTTAAGATAATGGAATACAATAAAACTGATTTGTTAAAAAAAAACAAAAAAACAAAAAAAACAAGAGATATTTTTAGATTTATCATCAGTTTTTCTTACATTTCACTTGTATAATATTTCCAAGCATTGTGTTCCTACTAGGACTAAATTGTTCTTAAGTGTTCGTGTATGTTACACTGGCTCAAAATTTATGCATTGTGTCATGCGCTTAAAACTCACATTTATAACGCACTTAAAGCCACTTTGTTGCACGACAATAACAACTAATGCACACATGCAGCTTAAGTTGTATGGAAAACCCAACTCACCAAACAATTTATTTTTCATTTTAGTTTTTACAATTTGACTTTTCAACTCAAAGAATTTCTTTGACTTTCAACTATCGACTATTAATTCTTCACTTCTTCGCTTTTGCTCTAATGATTTTTTGTTTGTAACTACTTCTTATACTTATAGCCACAATTTTCTTAAAAAAATGTATATCTATCGGTTGTGTATACAAATGTAAACTTTGTTTGGTTATAATATGTACATTGTTGCACATAATTCTTAAAATATATTTTTTTACGTCCACGCAGTGCTCTGGTAATGAATACATCCGGCAGTTGCATTACCGAAACTTAAACAATATTTCATGCTGCACTGCAACCGCTAAAAGTTGGAGCATGTGCTGCTCAAATATCCAACAATTCTTCGGCTTTCACAGTTACTGCAACGAGCAATTTTCGTTTTTGTTTTGCAAAGCTTACAAATGCTGTTTTTCCTCACTTTTCCTTGGCCGCACATAAAATATAAGGGTTTTGCTTTTCAGAGAAATGACTCGCTTATCAAGTTCTTTAGCCGATATATTTCTTTTTGTTTTGTAAACAAACGGAGGTTTGCTTCTTCGCATAAAGTTATTTTTATCATCATAACCAAATTTCTCAATAATATTTTCAGTATAATAATTGGATGAACAAAAATTGTTTCTCAGATTTCTGTATTTAGAATTTATGATTTATCTTAGTTGACGTCTCTTTATAATTCTCTTATTTCATACATTATGCGTGGAGAAAAAGCAGTCCGTCTTTTTTTATTTAAAATATTAGTCCAGTTAATTTGCATCTCTCTTTTTGGGGGCTAAAAGCACAGATTTCTTTTTTTGATTAAAATCCCGGAATAAATATTGCAAAGTGGCCAGTACAACGGCGAAGCACTCCAAATCGCGAACACTCGTGCACAAGGATGCTTACCAATAATGATTGCTTAATAATTTCACTGAAAACTTCACAATTTATTTTAAACAAATTTCTTGAGTTTTTCCCAAGCGGCTTAGGCGGTTTAATATCGAAGCATATTTACGCTCTCTTACATTTGAACACAACTTCGCCTATACATAAGTAGTGCACGTGCAAATCTTACACGAGAGTACAATGTAAATTCGGAGATGTGGCAGCACACCCGATATTCAATTCGATTTTCTCGGAAAAGGTGAAATGTTCGTTCGTTTCACCATTCCAATTTCATGGCAATGTGGGCGATGTGTAACTTCTGCAAACGCTGTACATTGCCGGGTAGGCCAAATAGGCCACGTTAGCTTCATTTCAATGGAGGTCAGCAAGGGTGCAGATCGTCTTGCATTGTGCTCTGGTTGCAAAAGCAAGTTGAACTCAGCATTTTAACTAAAATGCCATCAAATGGACACACTGCCGTACATGTTGCAACAATAAGAAAAAGCTAAAGCAAATCTATACATGCTATGTATAAAATCTGACAGCAACTGAATGTGCGGCGTTTCTGTTCGCATGTAACTTGTGTGGCATTTTCGCAAATGAGTGCAACAAAGTTCATTACGTGTTGCAGCGATAGCTGAAAAAATTTACAATTTCGAAAATTGTTGCAACTTCACAATTGTTGTGACAAATATTGCCTGGCTCTTTTTATTTCCGCTTTTCATAGGTAAAAGGTGGTTTGAAATATGCAGAGTTCACCCAACAACAAATATGCCGAAACTTAATAATGCAACTAACCAACTGTCATTCGATATGTATGCATCTGCATTAAACTTCACTTTTATGTGTGAATCCAAAGAGCTTACTCATATAAGCTAAACAAAAATTAATCTAATAATGTCGATGTACAGTTTAATCACATTTTCACTAAAATAGTAGCAACCAACCTCGGACAAATATGAATTTGCTCACTTCAGTTACTTTGTAATATTATTGTGTATAAATAAACGCAACTGCATAATTGACTTGCAATTGAAATGGACAAACAAACCTAACCAACCAGAACCTAATGCAAGTAAAAACAGGAAAATAAATATTATTTTCGTCTGTTTGGCCGAAATATATGCCATACATAACCTAACATACACAATAATAAAATATGGCTTGAAAATCCAACCCAAAGCCAAGAAAAATATAAACACATCCGAATCGTTAAAAAATGCAAGACAAATATTTAGAAAGCGAGTGAAGCAAGAACTATTTATATTTATGGTGTTTGTGTGTGCGACAATATGTTGGAAACGGTCTATTAAAGTGGCAGAGCTTCGTATTGCACACATAAGATGTATGAGTTTACTGATTGCAACAACAACAATTGATACATTGAAAATGCAGTTGTAGTTGTAGTTGTTGCATTACTTGTATGTCGCATTTCCATTTTTTGCTCCACGCTCCGTTATTTTCGCATCGATAGCTTACATGCAACTTGACTTGTGCTGTAATTTATTTGACACATTTATAGGTTCATGCAACGAAATATTTATTTCGATATAGTTTTCTAATGGTGCTGGCATAAGAAGAGAGACAAAATCGATTACCGTTGCGAACTTAAGCATGATTTTCCAACACAAAACATAACATTTAGTAGAATTCTTGAAAGACTATTTTGATCGCTCTATTTCTAGATGATAGTTCATGCTTAAAATTTTGGAATTTTTTAGAATGTTTGCTCAAAATATTGTTTCCATAATTCCATTACCCACATGTTTTTGTTTACGTATTTATGTATTATCATCCGAGTATTAAATAATAGAAGAGAATAACGTTGGGAAATTTCATTTTACTTTTTCACATTGCGGCCTTCTTCTTTTTGCTTTTGGTTTCGTTGCATTTTCTATACTTTCTGGTAGCTTGGATAGGCAGCCAGTCAATAACGAACGACAGACACTCAGATAGCAACAAAACCTTTGCGGGAAATTGGAATGCGGAAAGTCAGAAATGTTGAAAAAAATGCTGTTGCAAAATTCAGTTATTGCCAAAATCATAGAGAATATGGCGAAAATAGATGTGCAAACAAAATAATTCCATATTTTTACATCCATATTTCATGTGTGTCATTTTTACCTTATTTACAACAAGTCCAGCGGCTCGGAGAGTGCTCGGTGCATGATATCCTGATGCACTCATAGAGTATTACATACACACAAACGCATATAGAAATGAAAATATTTCAGAAGCAAGTGAATGTTGCACAACTGCAACATCAACTCGAGTCACACGGCACACTTAGACACAGTCTAACAAATGTTTACAAACCAAAAAATATCGAACATTAGGGTGGTACTTGCATTCGTGAGCAGATAAGTTATCTATTATATATAAAAATTTATCATATATTTATAGTTTATAAATTATAAAGCAGTTGTTAGAAGATATATATCCTACAAGTATAAAATGAGCGGGTAGCTGTAATCCAATAATCTACTTATATTTTCTACTTTTCTAATCTATTGAGAAGTTTTCCTAACTCCACCATTCACGTGCAAAACTCATCGATGCCACCTTTCCGTCCAACTGATCCGTTGTTTCGCACTTCTTCTTCGAGTATTTTCATTTTTTCCATTTCTACACATGCAATTCACTCCACATTTCATTCTATTAGTAAGCACCACCGCTGCATGATTTGCATAGATAATAGCGCCAAACGCCAACTGACAGTTATATAAAACTAGCAATATTACCTCAGCCGATTCCAGGTTGCGTACTCGCTTGAAGTCGATTGTGGTGATCAGTCGAGCTGCGGTGTGCGAGTGCACGAGTATATGTACGTACATATACGAGAATGGGCGCCGTACGTGCTGCCCTAAGCCCCAAAGCACGCATTGGGTATGCCAAATGTTGAGAGAGTAAAGTATTTGTAGGAACAAAACGAATGAAATGTTTTTCGGTAAATTGTTAGACAACGTGATACCGACGGGAGAACTGGGAATTCATTTCTAATGTTATCCAAAAAGAATTTTCACTATTTCTACCCACTTGCATTGCCCCCGCACCCCTGCCTCCGCGTTGTGTGTTGGGTGTAAGGTATTTGGTGTAGGAAAACATTAGCATTTGCTCATCTTGAAATAAGTTGTTGTTGTTGTAGTTGCTGATGATGATGGTGCACAGATGATGATTGCCATTCACCAATAATGCGAACGCCATTTCCTAAAGCAACCACCTCCGCACGCCCGGGGCTGTGATGATGACGTTGCAGCATCAGCATCAGCATCAGCATCATGTGTCAGTGCATTTTTTCGGTGTTACACAGTTGCAGTGCAATCGCTCTTGAGTGGCACTTTGGATGTGGGTGGGACGCACATTATTTGGTGTATCTCCTTCCAGATCACAACAAAATAATGTAAAGCAGCACTTTAAAAACAATTGATGCTCGGGGAATTTGTGGCATCAACACAAAAAACACACAACAACAAAAATTCTATTAGAAAATACGCAACGCTGGTGCTTTCAGTGTAGGTTTGCAACAAAACCAAAGAATGTAAGAGCACAGAGCAGGCAGCTAAACCTCCACATAAGCGGTACGCACAATGTAATAAAATGCTAAAAATGTAATAAAAAGGTTTTGGAAGATTCGAAATAAAATAGATTGAGAGTGCTGTGCGAGAGCAACAAAATATGCTTACACATGCATGGCGAAACAATTTAGAATGCATTGCCATTTGGTTAATGGTGCCGTAACTTGATTGATTTAACGCGTTGAAGATAAATGTTATTGCTGTCGCACACACACACATGTACAAAGCTCTAGCTGAAACTTGCATAGAGTATGAACCCACAAACTCCTGTCACTAAACTTTTACATAGTCTTAACGCTGCTTCTTCTTTACATACGTACATATCATATACAGATGTATGTGAAATGCACTGAAGGTATGCCACAGCGTATACGTAACGCCAGCAAATTGTAATAAAAATGCAATTTGCCCACAAAAGCACGAGCAGTTTGCCAATGATAGCTTAGACACACACGAATGTGAATTTCAGCATTTCTACATGCTTCAGTTTTTGGCAACTTTCTATATTTTCTTGCTGTAACGGTTTCTAAGCCATGCTTTGGCGATACTAAAATGTGGAATTCCGATTACTTTTTGATGTTAATATCTGTTTTTATAATTTTGTTGGAAATGTAAGTGGAATTTTTGAATTTTTAGTGCCAATCTGCAATTACAATGTTAAAATAATTGCACGTATTTGGCAGAAGTGTAAATGTGCTAAACAAATGGTATATTATTGAGTTCAATGAGCAATATAATAATGATCTTTTATTTTTATCATCAAATACTCACCATTTTGAATGGTTGTTAGCAGGGTTGCACAACAATTGCTTTAACAAATACCGCACATATGTATACATATAAGACTCCACTGTAAAGAAATAAAGCGCTAGACCGAGCAATTAGCTCTTTAAAAACTTCTTACCAAACTCCGATTATATCCCGCAACACTCCAACCCACACCGCATAGGCATAAAATTAATAAAGTCTAACCACTTCATTACCCGCGGGTAAAAGGCTTGTCACACAACACAATCACCCAAAAAAATGTCCACAAAGCGTAAAAAGGACCAGCAGAGCGCCACTAAGCAAAACTCGTATTGTTAGTAGATAGCATGTAAACATATTTGTGTATATGGTGTGAGACTAGATCGTAAAAGTCGAGTATTTGCCGGGCAAAAAGTATAGTAGAATAAAATGAATAAAAATAAATGGAAAACAAGTGCGGACAAAGTAAAAATCTGTGCACTTAATTAAAATTGTGCAGCAGACCATTACCGCATGCTAGCGCATAAAAGTATGCAAGGCATTTCGCACTCGAAAACCAGCAGCCGACCAGCTAAATATGCAAATACAACAATACATACACTCTGTTTACAAACAGAGACAACAGCAATATAGCAAAGCAATCACAACAAAAACGACAATGAATAAAACAATAATACTCGTTGGGGAAACAATATGCGCAGCAAGCCCTCCAAAAATATACAGGAAATGAAGAAAAACGACCACACGTCGGATGGATAATGGCGACCACCGCACAGACGAAAATAGCCAAAGTGAGAATTTGCTGTGCGTTTGTTGACACCGACGGTGCTGGCGACCCGGTGCACGTGGGAAGATTAGTGGGGAAAATGACGGCGTTCATTGAAACTCGGTGCTAAATTAACACTTTTTCGGAAGGTATTAGGCTTAGACTGAGATGAGGTAGATTAAATATTTACTTTCGCACTTCATAATATTTGAATGATTATGTTACGGAAACATAATTTAAGTGCCCTGCACTTTGGCAACCACTATCAACAATGTGGAATATTGCAATACCGCATGCAGAGTGAATTTAATTTTTTATTTTAAAATCACAACTAAAGAAATATATATGTATATCTTTATACCCTGAACAGACAGGGTATATAAAGTTTGTCACGATGTTTGTAACACCCAGAAGGAAGCGTCGGAGACCCTATAAAGTATATATATAAATGATCAGTATGTTGAGCTGAGTCGATTTAGCCATGTCCGTCTGTCTGTCCGTCTGTATATATACGAAGTAGTCCTTCAGTTTTTAAGATATCGTTTTGAAATTTTGCAGATGTTATTTTCTCTTCAAGAAGCTGCTCATTTGTCGGAACTGCCGATATCGGACCACTATATCATATAGCTGCCATACAAACTGAACGATCGGAATCAAGGGCTTGTATGGAAAACTTCCGGATTTTACTACATATCTTCACGAAATTTGGTGTGAGTAATTGTTCATAGAAATAATTTAATCTCCGACAAAATTGTTCAGATCGGTTAACTATATAACCTTAATGTTTCTAGCAAACAACCCTGCTAAAAAGAATTAGTAATATGTTTTATTTTTTTACTTACTTTTTCTTACGTTTTTAGATTTGCTTAAACACATAGTTAATAAAAGAAATGCACCTGTGAAGGGTATATTAGCTTCGGTACAGCCGAAGTTAACGTTTTTTCTTGTTTTGATTTTTAAAATTACCGCAGCAATAAATTTGCCAGCTTCAATTGAGTCGCCTCTTGCATTGCTTTAGTATCCAATTACAGTATTAAATTAGGAAAAAAAAATAAAATAAGGACAATTTCGCACCACTCCATATATTATGTGTCCCAATAATTTCAAAATTAGACAACACCGAAACAAAAATAAATAAAACTGTCGGGACGAGCGTAAACCGAAAACCGATTATTGCGGTTGTCGATATGAGCGTATTTTGTTCGCAAAATTTTGCCAATACCACAAAGTGATATTATAGCCAATACTATATAGCCATAGAAGTATATTTATGTATGTGGAATGCAATTTTGATAGCTCATACGCACAAAGCCAAACACACACGTGTATCTGGACTTTGGATTCGACAATGTACCGCTTATTCTCGTATTTTTAGGAGGCCAGCGCAGAAATGCAATATTTAAAATACGCACAGTTTAAAATAGCAAAAATCCCCAAATAACTGTTACACATTCCACACATTAACATTCCGATTGCATTTGTATGCGTGTGCACGCGCTGGTATTTGTGGTAATATGACCGAGCGGCGCCACAATGCCAACCTCAAACGAAATCAAACAGCCAACCAATGAATTGACAAGTTGCATTTTAATACTCGCAAAATATACATGTGTATGTGTGTGTGTGTGCAATTGAAAATCAACGCACACACGCCAGATTACAAAAATGCAATCAAATCGTTAAATATATCCAAACAAATATTAGGTATGGAATTTGTGTTCTCTTTTAATAAACATTGCATTGCGTATTTCGTAATGTTGTTTACACAAAATTTTCAGCGCTTTTCCACATTTCCACATCAGTGTACGAATATCTATATGCAAATATGGCAACACGTATTAAACGAAAATTATAGTACTTGTTTCCCAAATAGCTTATTTCGGGCATTTCAATGAAAAAGTTTTAATTTCATGCAAGTTTTTCCGCATACCACACTTGTGTGTTTATGTAAGAATTTCGGATATGTATGTGTTCTATATACATATGTACGTTTTCTACACACACTTTCAAATATATTTAGTATATGTATAACAACCCATAAACATTTGTCGGCTGTCATGTTGCAAGTTGTGGTTATGTCAGCCCATGATATGCGCTGTGGAATGCAACACAGTATGTTGTGACTAGCTAAGTCTAAAATATGTTGGAAAGCTTCAAAGTGTATGATCGAAACTAAATGGAATTTAAATATTGCACAAAATTCTTTAAATATTGATTTTGAAAATTGTTGTCTATTACATTAAATTCTATTTGAAGTATTACTAAATAAGTAAATATTGCTCTCTGAGACGATAATAAAAATTCATATCAGATAAGATTATATAATAATTTCTAATTGCAACTGTTTTTATGATCTCGCAACAAAGTTGCTAAAGAGAGTATTATAGTTTTGTTCAAAACGGTAAAACAAAACGAGTTAGGTTATATATCAAAATGATTAGGGTGACATGTAAAGTTCAAATCCGGATGTCTGTCTGTCCGTCCGTCCTTGCAAGCTGTAACTTGAGTAAAAATTGAGATATGCTGACGGAACTTGATACACGTATTTCTTGGCACCATAAGAAGGTTAAGTTCGAAGATGGGCCGCGGACCACTGCCACGCCCACAAAATATAAAGAGCTTTAACTATGCCATAAATTAACCTATGAAAGTGAAATTTGGTATGAAGGATCGGAAGTAGACGCGGCCACGCCCCCTTATAATTTTTTTGTACATATCTCGTAAACATGGAAATTTTCTAGAGACAGTCCAAAAATGGAAGAAATCTGATTATAACCACGCCCACCTCCCTTATAAAGGTTATGTTGAAACCTACTGAAAATGCTTTAACTCCGCAATGAAAACCACCAGGGACCTTAAATTTCATTATAAATATGGTACAGAAGAGCTGCACTCACAATGATATACAAAATTTCAAATGGGCATGCCCACTTATGAGTCAAAAACCATATCACCGAAACTACTCGATTAATTTGAATGAAATTCGGTTTATAATATCTTCCTTGCTCCCAATGATATGTTATGAAAATAGTCCAAATCGGTTCACAACCACAACCACGCCTACTTCCCATATACCCGAACTTTCAAGTATACTTGGTACCATATATATTCTGAATATGTGAGTTAAATTGTTTAGTCTTGTCTTTAATAATTAGTTTCCTCATAAATTACTTGTTTATTAACATTTATTGGAATTTTAATATTACTAAACTACTTTGCTTTCGTTAATTATATGCTATTTACAATTGATAACAGTTTGAGTCATCTTCTGATTAATATTTCTATATAAGTAAGTACCTCTCTTCAAATCTTAAATTGTCAACGATTTATCGAAAGTAAGGCATTTTTTATATTCTTTTGTATACAATGTCCAACTTGTTCGTACCAGACTACAGTACAAAAGTCCTATTGTGAATCTGAGTACGGAATTTTTGTGTACTTTTATGCAGATTTTACAAAGTTGTGACGCTGAATTCATGTTGTGTTCATACATGATGACCTATATAAAGTACATATATAAGTACATGTGTGTATAATTTAAAACTTTACTGTATGGGTTGATGCTAATGTACATATGTATATGCTGTTAGAGCTTTCTCTCTATAAGTAGCTAGGCAAAACTTCTACTAATTTTTATGATCTACGCCAACGTATATATATTTCAAAGGTTTCTGACCTAAGAATGCGAATAAAATTCGAGTTTAAACTGGTTTTAAAAAAATATATTTGTTTTGTTTTTAAATGTTTTGCTGAGACAAAATATTTCTTCTCTTAAGAATTGCTGGGCATTTTACTTAATAATTTAAACTATCTTTTTTGCAATGAGTTGTTGTTTTACCCATTGAAAAATATTTCTTCATTAAATCCAGGTATAGTAACTGTGTCAAAAACGCCAACGGTCATCCAATACCATTTTTGAAACCTTTTAATATTACCTCATAATAAGCTATAAAATAATTGGCCGTGTCAATTTTTGGTTAATTCATCAAATTAATCACAAATGAGTTCGTTACAAACACCCACATATACATTTCAAAACCAACACTGCACATATACATACATATGTAGGCATGAGTACACATTAAAGGGGGTTAAATTTTAATGAACTTCCAACACATTTACTTCATCACACAATTTGACCGTAATCCAGACACTAAACTTAATCACAGTTAATCCAAGCGAGACACACACACACAGGCAGGCGAAATTTAGAGAGTTTATGTATATTCGCATGCTGCCCACTCTGTAAAGCCTTGAACGCAAAGCACTATCAACTGGACCACAAGATAAACACCTAAATTTGTAGTAGGGGCTTTTTGTTAAAAATTTAGGCAAGTGAGGGATTATATGTGTATGTAGTATGTGTGTGCGTAAAGAGAGAGAGAAAATACCCTGAAGGAAATCATAGTAAAAGTTCAATGATTCACAATTGACTTTGTCGCTCATATTATTGACAACTGACCTATGTTCTCTGTTATACTCGTTTAATACACTGTTGTAAATAAATGAGATTCATTGTCATTAGAACAATCGAATATGGAACTTTATAATGGAGTAGCCTGGTGATATCTGAATCAGGGATTTAGGAATAATTTATTCCAGTACTATAGTCAAGAATTTTAAATTTTCTTTACCTGGTAGTAGCTTTCGTCACTGCAATCTTTATTGAGGGAGACTCTGAAACACTATTTGGTTAAAGTTGATATTTTTATATTAATATATATAAATAATATTCCCTGAAAGCATTTTTCTGTCAGGCATGTCTTTCCGAACCTATATAATCTATACATGTATACAATTTCTTTTAATTTGAGGGTTTGATATATGAGTACTTGTGTGCTTCGCTTCAAGGCTAGATTTAAAATTCTATCGGAAGGAAGAAAAGTAAGCGGTAGAATGAGTTGCAATATAAAATGTCGATAAGAGTTTTAGAAGAATCCACACACATACACAGCACATATCGAACACTACCACACAGCTTTATATGCATAATAGGCGTAGATATCAGCTACATATGCGTGTGGGTTTCTATGCGTGGAGTCGAGTAGAAACTTAATTTAGTGTGTAACCAGATTTTGGTTAGTGCAAAATTTATTACGTATTCTGTTAATTAAAAGGAAAACCTCAGCAAGAGCAACACAAGAACGCATGGCTAAATATGTAAATATGTGTGCAGTTTGTTTAAGCAGAAACGGCCTTGGAGAACTCCGTCATTGGCGCCATAACACTCTGCGCAGCATAAACGTTCGCAAAGTGTAGCGGAGGGTATTCGTATGTGTGAAGATATGTTTAAAGAAGGCAGGAAAATTGAAGTTTCTGAAGTTGTAAACACGAATTTATTGATTTATTTTGCTTCAATATTATTAGCTTATCAGGGTAATTTTGTAGTGAAACCATTTGAAATGTCATGCGGCTGATGATACTATAATTAGTTGTCTCAATGATTCGTAAATGACTTGTTTCACTCACGGATTTGGAAAATTTTGTGTTCTCTAATGTCAAAAGTAAGGTCGCAAGGAGTTGTTTAAGCGTTAAGTAATATAAACTTTCTGAAAATTATCATTTATTTTAAATTGATAAGAGTATAAAAGGAGTTTCTGCACAGTAATTTTCTACAGCACCTTTATACAGCAAATATAGACGAGTATATTCAGTTCATATTGGCTTAGTATACACAATAAAGATGTTGATAATTTAAGTAAAGGCCTGATGAAACTTTGTCAAATAGGTTGATTTTCTTGTGCAGAGTGTTGTTGTAACAGTTAATGAACGCTCATGACAGTTGGTGTTAATAGTAAAGGGACAAATAAATATTACAGCAGCATTAAGTTGGTTCTGAGTAAAACGATGTGAGGTATTTGCTACAGCTGTGAAAGGCAAGCAATTCACCATAGTTTTGGGTAGTATTGAAGTGTTTTCCCAAGCAATGTACTTCAACATGTTTGTACTTGTGGGCCTTCAGAACACCACAAAATGAGATTGATAATAGTATTCAGATTTATTGAACTACGGTATTTATTTGATTTGGCGAAGTGAAATATTTGTAAACGTATATATACTTGTACATATATATCAGCAACTATATATGTTGCTGTCCGACTCGGAGAGTTAAAGTAGATTAATTGCTTGGCTCGCTGCTTTCCGTTGCTGATTGGTAAGCTACCAGCTTGTTGGTTGGATAGCTGATTTTCCGCTACGCTGTTGCATGAAAAATTACAGCTATTGAGTACATTTCCCGTGTTGTGTGCAGCGCGCCAATACTCGTCTGTTGCTGTTATTAGTAGATAATACCCCCGTAGCAGCTAGGAAATCCGATTGAGTATTTGTATTTTGTAGCTAAGTGCTATTGATTTTTGGATGGCAAGCAGTCACACCCTTCTAGAATTACGAAGCTAACGAATGCGATATACATACATAATATATATATATTGGTATTATTCGGCATATAGGCGTAAATAATTCGCTTTCGTTGGACAATCTTGGCGTCTTTGCAAGGGAGCTTAATTTTATTGCTATACAAGCGTGTGTTTAGCTCTGCCTCCTTCTCTCTTCCGTTGATAGGCGTTTGCCATTGCTAGGAGTCAGCACATCGATATTTAGATATTAAAAGATTAAATTATCGCTTGCTTAGACGAAATGCTTGAAATTTATTGAAGGCTTCCTTCTCAAATCCGATTAAATTGCTATGTATGAGCCTAATTTGGAATTAATTATATTTCTTGTCGTGAAATCAATCAGCAGTTACCAGAAGAGACGAAAATACGAATGGTTCTGCAAAGACAACTGCTATGGCTTAGATCAAGGCTGGAAGATGAGTGGAAATATTCGATTATGTTGCACAAATTAACAACATTGCGAAGCACTCTTGCATGAGTAGTGTAATAATGCCAAGCATTTTCTCAAAATGTCATTGGATTTGTGAAATATCTTGACGAAAAATTGATTAAGTTTGATTAGTATTTGAAGCCCTTGACACATGTTATTTGCTATTTAATGACAAGCTAAGAAATAATAATTATGATTGAATGGATGTAAACATTTCGTGTTACTTACCTAAGTTAGAATTAACAAGAGTTAGCCAAAAGCTTCAATATTATTAAATTTGTTTTATATTACAAATTTCTAACTAATTTTTCTAACTTATTTTCTTACGCACCTGCTGTAATGAATTTAAATTTTCTAAAATTATATTTATTTGCTTTTGAAATATATTTCATTCTCTACCAAAGCAGAATACTTTCTAAATTCCAATTAAGGTATGACAGCTTCTTTCTTATCTCATTATAATAATCCAGTTTTCGCCTTGGCTAATTACGCAATGTAGCGTCGATATTATCCAAATTAAAAGTCAAGCAACAAATTTATGCACAGAAAATATCGAAAATCAAATTTCTCCTACTCAGTTTCACGCGAAAATGCTCATTGTATTTTTATCAACTTATCCAAACAGCAGCGCCACCTACACAGCATCACAAATTTCATGGAATGAAAGTTTTGTCCAACGCACCAACTTGCTTGTTAGCTGTTGCTGTGATCCCCTGCTGCTATCGATGCTATTGTCAGGAATATTCGTCGTGTTAATTGGGAAAATTAATTCGATTTAATTAATTGTATCATAAAGGACCAAAAATCACTCAAATACTGTCATCGCGTTTGTTTTGAAGAGTGGTGCCCCCTTAACTTCGTGGATTGTAGCGCCGTATTCAATTTTGGTGATTGTTGCCAACAAAAAACAGTAAAAGCCGATTTAATTTACATTAATAAAGGTATTGCATAGTGTGGGATGTTTGAATGTGTTGAAATAATTAAAGTATTAATGTTTTAGCGTTTTTAGGAACTAAATAGTTTACAGATCTTCGAAATTGGTTAATTTATTCTTATATTTTTCATTCTCTTACCGTCCTTAGGATAGTTTTACCGTTAATGCTTTAAACAAAATGCATATTTTCACCTTTTAGTTTTCCATTTCATTTGCTCATTTCACTTAAGCTTCACTATCACTGTTCAATTCGCTGGTTGCACAGTCTCCGATTTTGTATCAACACCGTAACCGCTTAATTTATCATGGGTTCCCATTGTTTATAGCTATCTTCCCCAACCAAGCCCATCGTATTCGTGTATGTTGTGTAGGTATGTATGTATGTGGGTACAGTGCCAATGCTTCCTTATGTATCGCATGCCCTTCAATAGCTCGATGTCCTTTCTACCGCACATTGGCCTATTTCAGTCAATTGGCCACCATTGCCAGTCATTAATTTCCCATCCGCTTTCAGCAGATATTTAGTATATAATTTAATTGTAATATGGGCACAGCGGTACACCAAAGTATATAAGTAAACAATATCCAACTATTTATAGCGAAATGGAGGTGGCTTTATAAATATGTATGTACTCCTACATATATGACAATACACGTACATATATACCTGCATATTTGTGTTTAAATTGTTAGAAATTTTACTCTATGTATACAAAGCGGTGCTGGTGTATTGGACTGCAGTTGGCTAGTCGAATTGTTAGCGGTAAGGGAGATATTGGTGATATTGGCAATTAATTTATAGTGAGATTTGTAATCATTCTCTCTGTTTAAATATTATTTTTGTTTCAAAGAAGTAATTGAATTAGAAATGATCTTGGATAGTTTTTATGTTCACATAAACAGGGTAAAGAGGGTAAAATTATTTTGAATTGAAGTGCTTTTCCATTTATTGTCCAGCTTTAAGAAGTCCATACAGATATTTACATAAAAAGTTATAAGTTACCTCAATTTAAAGTATATTTCATCTCCGTCATCGTGAAGTTAAAGACTGATCTTCTATTTAGAATCAGCTCTAAAAGCTCTGAAAGCAATGAAAAGTTTCAGTGAAGCCAGTTACTAAAGTACAATTTAATACCACAGTGTTCAACCAGCAAAGGTATGTTTCCGACTATGATGGCGAGCCATATTGTTCGGGCTTATGGTCATTGTAATACATTTTTTTGTTTGTAATGCATCTAAAATTCCCTGTTACAATGCCACGAAACACATCAATTATTTACAACACAGTGATTACAAATGAACAAGCATACAAACTGAACAATGTGGAAATGAAGTTAAATCCTAAAATAAATAAATATATAAAATACAAAATAATTGCACGGGAAGGGGAGCAGGGAAGCACAACAATTTCCATATATTCTATAGAAGAACACTGTGAAAAACTGAAAAAGTATCAATACAAAAAATATAGCAAATGGGTATATAAACAAACTCTGTAAAATACTATAAATTGTATTGAGGTTGAGACCAAGAACAATTGCGTATATGTACGTGGTTATGAACAAAATAAATGATATATATATTTATATATATGTATGTGTGTGGGTGTTCATGTGAGGGAGCCAGTGTAAAACAAATTAAATAGTGCAAGGAAAAAACGCTTGTGCAATTTCCAATACCAGCAATGACAGTGAAAGCATTGAAAAAATGTTCAAATTGGTTGCTCATGCATTTGACACATCTCCCAGGTGACATGTGTCACATATCCACACACACAGACTCGTACAATATAAAATGTAAATGCGTAGCAAAGGCATAATAGCACACAATGTATGCTGTAAAAACATATACACACTCACACCCAGTTGTACACACGTAAAATCGAAATAATAAAATGTTATTCAAAATGTAGTTTCATGCTCTTTTAGTTACTCACAGAAGTGATTTGCATTTGGGGTCCTGCAGAGCTATCAACAAGTTTATTCTTACTATTTTCCATGCGGAGAGAAAATACTTTGCTTCAAGCAAATTTGTACAGCATTGAATTTGAATTTGCATGAAAAGGCTCTATTCAATATTTAAATAAAGAATAATTAAAAGAATATTAAATTATAAACATTGCATACCTACACCTACATATGTATGTATGTCTCAAGTCTTTAATTCAAGAACTTCAACTAAAGACTGACCATTATTGGAGAGTCTGAACTTTGTATATGCCATAGGCTACATGTATGTAAATATATATGAGTACACAGCATATGTGTTACAACAGTTTCGTACTTCAAGCACTTGCACAGCAATTGCACTTTGGATCCCACAAATACATACCACAACAACGCCACAGAAACACACTGTGTTGCCACATGCATGTTACATAATATCGAATAAATTGTACTCGACAACATTTATGCACTGTGATTTGAGTTTGTGTTGGGAGTAAGCGCACGCCAAGGGATTGGCAGCTCGTTTTTATCAAAACCCTTTTCGCTTGCATTGTGTTTGATCTCCATTTGCAGTTTTATTGCAGTTTTTTTCGATTTTGTTTTACTCTATGTGTCAATTGTCTTTGCACTGTATTCTTTATTTTTTCAGTGCAATCGGTTCGTGTTACTCATACGCGGCGTCGACTTAATTTCAAGCCAGGTAGCAAATATAATTGTTGTTCAATATTCTCACACGCGTATTTGTATATCTGAGGGGTATTCATGTCATGAGCCAACAGAATGTACGCGTGTGGAATATATTTTAAAACGTAATGGATGGTATTGTACGCTAGGCATAGTGCTTCGTCCGTCCATCGCTTGTTCGATTTTCTGCGGAATTCGCAAATTTGATTCGTGCATTGTATCCCACATATGCACGTTCCGCCGCACGTCATTTGTATCACGCTTACTTATTGCAGGAAAAAGAAAGCAAATAAATGTACTCACATATATACATACATATATACAAGAGAGTCCGTTTTGATGCAAACCCCCTCTCTGCTTCTCATGTGCTCTGATGACTGCTATTTTCGCGCTGCTCTCAGCCGTTTGTATTTGTTTATCAACTCTTTTAATTTGTCTTATTTTATTTTTTAGCATATATATGTGCATCTGCATGAAGATCACCGCCACATTCGCATGGCAAACAGTGTATCTTCGGCAATGAACATATCGAGCGCAGTTAACGAACTGCCTCTCGGTCTCCTTGTTGTGTTTGCTGTATTTTTAATAAACTTTTGTTGTTGTTGTTTGGATTTTTTATTTATATTTTGGTCAATGGTAATCCCGTTTTTATTTGGTTCCATTAGGGTGGTGAGCTAACCAATCTGAAGGCTGTCAGTGTGGCACACAGCTTACAACCAATAATTGACCATCTCCGCGGAGAGTGTGCTAACATCGCTGTTAATTAAACGCGATGGGGGCTTTTGGGGTAGCACTGGTTCAAATGACAGTGGCATACGCTTGAATACAATAATATGTACTATCAGCGGTGTAATTAAAAAAAAAAAATATTTCAACTGATTTTAAGTCTAAATTAATGAATTCAGATCGCTGAGATCACTCCTGTGGTTCTACAACACATTCTTCATTCATAAAGCAAAATCGATAATCGATATCAAATTTACTTTAAATATACACACGGTCGATGATTGAAGACCGGCAATATCAATGTGGCTACTGCAAAAAATGATAACCTCTTTCCACTGTACATACCACTTTTGGTCACTAAACAAAAATAAAAATTACCTTTAACAACTATTGCTGAATATCCCTTTGAAACCACGCTTATTACCCCTTTATATAGCTTGATAAATAAACACAAAATTGTAAAATATAATTTTACAGTCATTCTTAGTCTGAGACAAGGCAGCCTTTTCATATTATTGAATTTATGTGCGACAAATGCTCCGTGTGTGTTACAGGGAGAAAAAAAAGTATTTAGAAAAAGTGAATTAACATAAAAAGTTGTGCATGTGTCAGACACCTTTAATAACGGCAACAACTGAGTGCACACCGAAAACGCCAGCAGTGACAAGCGGCAGGCTATAACAACGTAACATCATTAACCTCACACACACCAACACACCCGCAGGCACTAAAGGAGTTGTTTGGGCTGCTTGCATACTTTCAGGCGCTCACGCCACGACACGACACGACAAGGTCATGTAAAATGCATGAAGCCACAGACGAAGGTGATGTTAAGGCGCCAAAAACAACAACAACAACAACAACTATGGCAACAGCGCCAACAAACAATCACTGGAGTCAAAGCCGAAAAAGTGGAACAACGCCTGCACGTGTACGAATGAATGCCAACAGAGAGAAGTCAACTGCTTAAATGCACATGCCAAAAGGCATTTACATAAATATGTGGGTGTATGAGCTGTATGAGGACACCGTTGTATGCCTGGCAGTGCACGGTGGAGGTTATTTCGTCTACTCATAAAGTGCCACTGTTACAGAATCGGTGATGCGCTGTCATCAAAAGTGTCAGACACACGGCAATCACCCACAGGCGCCCAAAGTGTACGAGTATGCACACGTAGCTATTTATATTTCATGCAAATATTATATGGCGACAAACGCTCAAAAGCAGGGAGAACGAGGCAACTTGGTAATAAAATGAAAAAGGCGTGAAAATTGCAAGCTTCGGTGACAGCAGCGGCAGCGGCAGCGGCAGCCAGCATTAAAAGCTAAACATTTGAAGGCTAAATAGCTGGAGTGGCGCGAATGAAGAAAGGCGGAATACGAGCGAAACGGCAATAGAAATTCAGGCGACAGAAGTGGATAAGTGGCAACCTGCTTAGGCGACTAAGTGATTCTAGGCGTCGCTTGAAACTCGAGCTAAAGAAATGAGTGGCGCAGAAGTTTAAGCAGCGGATAACAGTCTACAAAGAGACGAAGCGGATAAGATAAAGATAAAAGCAATCTTAAGCACGCCGTACTCGCTTCATGCACAAAATCAAAGTACTTTTCCTTTTAAATTTGCAGCAGTTTCAGTAAGGCATTGTGTGCTGGCTGGCGAGTTGGAAATATTAAGTAGACAGTTGAGTGGTAAATTTAAGTAAACGAAGCGGTTAAACACCTGATGGATAATTGGGGCATGAAAACACTGCACTTGAAGCAAAGTGGTGTAAATATAATAATAAATCGTAAAAAAAAAGTCTCACACACATTTATAAAACCTTCAGTTATCTTAACGAAAGAAAGTAGTTTACAAAAAAGTTGACTTTAACGGCATAAATCATTCGGAATCCCCCTTTCGCTGGCTTTTTCGCGAGCTGTCAACGCGTAGCAAATAAAAATAAATGTGCATGTTGAAAGCGTCAACAAGAAAATCTGTCGACAAGAAGTACAAAACAAAGGAGATTAAATTAGCACACAAAGAACATGCGAGTTTGTATGCTTTCTTTTACGTATGTGTATGTGTGTGTGTGCTCTGTATATAGAGGGCATTAGCATAGCCATTAATTTATTCATATCTTTTTGTCTGGAAACTTTCGCGTCTGATCGACGTTAGTCAATGGCAGATTTGTCCTTGGCCCTGCGCGTAAAGAAATTCCTTAATATCAGTTAAGTAAACTGATTGGAATGTAGCGAAACTGACGCAACAATCCATGTCGTAGGCTTGCAGTCTCCTTTTTAAGACATTTGGTATTTAAGAGCAATAATTTTTGGTTATGAAATTAGCTAACCCGGCGAACGTTTTACCATACAAAAACGAAATGATTGAGACGATTCAATTTGACAATTATTGGCATTTATTTCTTTTTTAGATTGCTTACTCTGCGATACTAGACTGAACATTTTTTTGGGCTTTTATATAACATATTGAAACCAACAGTTTTAGAAAATTATGAATTTTAAATTTTTAAACGTCAAATTTAATTTCACTAACTTTTATATCTCATTTTATTAATTTATGAAAAATGATACCAGTAGAAATTTTCTTATATAAAGCATCAGTTTATATGCTTTATGTATCAATATTCATGTCTTTTTTTAGGAAATGGAATTCTGGTTTTTAAAGAGTAAGTTTAACAACTGAGGCTTGTAGTATGTACTCTCAAAACAAAGACACAAAAAACTGACAAATGAGCAGCACCCAAATTGAATAGTAAAGCATTGTAAATTGATTAAAAGTTTACGTTCAATCAGTTGTGGTTGCTCACGTTGAGAAGAAAAGCAGATAAATATAAATACTTTAATATTTATGCGCATCACTCTCCACAATCTTCAACCATTTCTCCTGCTCTGCACGGGTTGCCCCGTTGCATTCGCCATTTTGGCGTTTCTTTGCTTTTTTTGGGCAATGAGTGATAATAGCGTAAATAAAATATAAATAAAAGTGCCGTTAAAATACTAAGCAAACGTTGATTGCTAAAGTTTTCACTAACACTTGCCGAAATGCACTTACTCACACACACACACACACAGATGCGCACATGTGGTGGTGGTGATGTGTTGCAAAAAGCCAACTACAACTTGCGCACCGCCAACCATCTCTGGGTCAACCAAACAACAAGCACAGCTGTGCAATTGCATGTGTTTTATGTACACAGACATATATTTGTATTTGTATTTGTATTTGCTGAACATGATGCACAAGCGCAATTGGCCACTAGCAAAGAGCTAACCAACTTGCTGCAAATAACAGCATACAAACAAAAGCAATTCAAGGAATACATAAAAGCCAGTGAACACACCACTGCACCATTCGCACAACAAACATTGTGAAAAGTGCAGACCAACAAAACCTGTGGCCTGACGAAGCGCTAAAAAGCAAGTAAATCTTATTACGAAGCACAAAAAAATGTGAGTTAGAAATACAACACATACATACAAGTTTAAATTTACAGAACCCGAAAAAGGTTGGTTCCAAACAAAAAAAAATATAGTTGAAGGTTAGCATTGCATAAGTTGGTCAATATATATTATAAATATATGAATGATGTTAAATTTTGCGGGAGTTGCAGCTTAAGAAAAAGGAAATATTTAATATATATTAGGTCTACAACTTTGCTTCCGCCGTTTTTTTGTAAATTTAAGTTTTTTTTTTGTATAAAAACGGTTACAAATGTCGATGAGCCTCAGCCGCACTTTTCTTGGAATAAAAAAATAAAAGCAAAATTTCCCGCAAATGTCGAGAATTCGGCTTAAAAAGTGACATTTTCAGTTGAGAATAAGTTTGGGATGCAAGCAGATCTCTACAAAATTTTGTTGGGTTAATGTTGACACAAATGTCCAAGATCGATATAAAACGATTTAATCGACCAGTGTTTGACCCTAGAGACATCTATTGGAAAACAGCAGAAGCAAAGTTGTAGACCTAATATTTGCTGGAATCGTAAGTCAAGTGTAATCTAAATTGATCGTGAGTTTTTCGTTGCGTCTGTAAGACCTTTTCCACAATTTTTCATTGAATCAAACTTGAAATTTTATTGCAGCTTCTTACTGATATTATATACAATAGTACTGAGAGTGAAATTTAAAATTTTAAATTTCAAGTTTTGTGTTAATCAAAGTTTTTATTACTATTATGTAATATCACTGAAGTACTATCATTTCACACCCACTGTCAAACAACATTTTTTTTTAGTTATGTAGAATTTGGTGACTAGTAAAATAGCATCACAGGTGTAAACTAACGGATACAAAGCTCGAATGTGAAAAAGTTTTGCTTTGTGAAAAAATTTCATTACGATTTGATTATAAAAAATAACGAAACTAACTGAGCTTTGATTTCACATTTCAAAAATATTGCACACTCCATACCAGAAAACCAATTTATTGGTATAAAATGTTCATGTAAAAGCTAGCAAATAATGATTACATACCTTTCGCTCTCCTCCTCGAACGCGTTTGCACATGCATTTTGCTGAAACATAAAACTTTATACATTTTATTCTATTTTATTCTCTTTCATGCGGGTCAGCCCACGCATACGAAGCACCGCACACACACACACGCACTTGATAATATTTTGAAAATTCAAAAACATTCACATTGGTTGTTAGTGGTTTTGTCAAATGGAAACTACAACGCTTTGTGTATGTTTAAGAATTAAATCTGAGTTTCTGTGTCGCAAATGTCTGCACATATTCGAGCGACATGGTTGCGTACAGAAGACTATACTCCAAAAAAGCTGCAGACAATATCAATAGTGTCCAGCATTTACAGTATGGTTGCTGTCTCATAGCGTCCCTTTTTTGTATTTTTGTTTTTGTATTTGCATTTGCTAAGTTGACCCTCACCTGTTGTACCGTATCAATTTATAATCGCATACAACATTCATTATTCGTTAAAAGTTTTGGTTTTTCGTGGTTTCCGTTACAATTTCAAACACAATTTTTCGTTTTCGTTTTGTTGGTTTGTCGTAATTGTAGTGTAGTAAATTGTAACTGCGGTTTGGCAGTTGTGTGCGATACTAATTCACGTGTACACATGCAAAGTTGTGAAATAAATCGTTTAAGTTGCGGAAAGGAAGTATGTATGTATGTACATATATGTTATCCAACTGTTTCAAAATGTTCTATCTATCCTTCTAACTTATAAAAATATTTATAAAAAAACAAAAAATATATTTTAAAAGTAAGATAGAGTGAGTGAAATCAAGCTCAGAACAGCGTGTTCTGTTCAGTTCTGTTCATGTTCGCAAAAGGTCAAACACTTCAAGATTTTCCATGCGAACTCAATAATTCCAGCCGAAAATTGTACGCTTTTACACCTTTCATTCCAAATCTTTTTCGGTGCAGTTTGTTTTTGTACTTACTTCTATGCGCCAAACTTTTTCCATCAGCTGATCTACCAACAAATTCTCGCATGTATGCACTCTGGCCATGATAGCTGACATTTGAAAGTCTCAAACCTCCGCATCCCGCATCTCCAGACCAAAGCCATGCATGTACAGAGTCCACCGCTGTCACGCGCATACTTCAGCAACACCGGCGGCCCAACCATGCATGCACTCTCCGCTCTCCATGCGTCTTTGCTGTGGTCTGCAGACCGCAATGGGTGGTCAAAACTTCGACATAGCAATCAACTTGTAATTTCTGATCAAAGCCAAAGTGGGATAAGAAACAGGACGTTTTCATAAATTCATACATAATTACGTGTAGCGCGTGAGAGTGTGTGTGCGTCAAACATTGTGGAGCGGCGGGAACTTTTCTATGTTCCCGCAGCAAAACGTTTGCGCATAGAAATTTTTAAGTAGAACATTTATTGCTCACTTCCAATGTAGCAGCAGCGCTCCAGTGAAGCGGTGTATGCATTACTTTCCCCCACCCCGTTGCTGAGACTGTCGTGCGAATTTAAAACAAATTTCGTTTATGGCGTTTATGCTGTTGCCACCCCTGTCACCGTTGGCAAATATCTTAAGTGAGGAAAAGTAAAACTATTCTGTACCGTTACCTTTTTAGGTCCGCTGCAGTGGCCAGCAGGTGTGGCACTTGAGGTTTTTCGCTCAGTATTAAGCAATTTCCATACAAAAAAGAATATAAAATAAAAGAGTGTATGAGAAGTCACACATACACAAATGTAGATATATATGTAGGTGTGTTTCCGAGTTGCTCGTTTTAATACTTTCGGTGGTAACATTTTTTACCCATTCACTTTGCCGACATTCACTCGTACTCACTCGTGCTTTTTATTTGGTTTTTGCAGATTTCATTGCTGGACTCAAGGATGTTTCGGTTACAATACCACAAGCGGTGAAACGCGGCAGCAATGCACTGCTCACATGCAATTACGATATGGAAAATGATACTTTATATTCCGTTAAATGGTATAAGGGACGACGAGAGTTTTATCGCTATACACCAAAGGAAAATCCGGCAATGAAAGTTTTTCCCATGGCCGCCGGAATCAACGTTGAGGTATGTATAAGTACATGAAAATATACAAAATAATAAATAACTCTGTGTATACTTATATTATAATGATGCAGGCTTGTTTGTATATATGTACAAACATATATATATGTATATTGTAGAACAGTGTCAATAGAAGTTGCAATTGTTGCTCATAAAATATGTGCTCACCTTCACATGTGTAGGTGTGATGTATGTATGTATGAGCATTTACAGAGATATCAATTTTTCTCCGATTATGCATATATATTTTTTTGTTATATACAAGTAAATAATTTTCACCTTCACATGTGTAAAAACGTTTGCACTTTTTGTTCAGATGTTCAAGAAATATTGAAATATTTAAATATTGAATTCAATCACAAAAATTCTGCATTTTTATTAATTTATAAATAGATAATAATGAAATATTGAAAGCATTTATATTTCATACTTTGCTTATTTTCAACAAAACATCAAAAACTTAAGCGTTTAACTGACACTTGAAACGTTTAAATGAATTCAATTTAATTGGAAATTGTCTCAATAGTTGCTGTTCTTTTCCAATTTTTGCTTTCTGTCAGCTTAAATTGTACAAAGCAGCAAATTAGAAAGCACGAATTGTTCAACATAAATCAATACAAATTCTCTCTAATAGCTTAGTCAGTCAGTCAACAAAACGAAAATTTAGTTTCACAAATAATTGAAAAAGCTATTCGATTGTTCATTTGTACAACAACAACAACATTTTTAAATTGTTAAAGAGCCAAAAGCAAGTGGAATTTTAATTATACTAAGGCATGGTAATATGATATCGCCTGCTCACAGTTGGTTGCATGCGTGATGATTAATTAATGGGTTCAATTATCTCATTACGAGCGCTTATTTCAATAACGGTGCAATATACATACTTTGTAACACACATACACACACACACAATTTAATTGTTGTAGATGACAGTCTAGCAGCTTAAGTTGTAAATGTGCCCTTGAATGCATTTGTATACATACCGTTGCAAATGCGTGTCATACTCATTGTGCGCTTGTTCGAAAGTAGCCACGCATGCACATCTCATTTGATTACCTATGAACGCCTCATTAAGTTTACAGTTTATTGGAATAATAGCGATTGTACTTACGCTTGCACACACACACACAAGTAAACGTTTACCATGTATTTTTACAAGAACATTACAAATACAGTGACGGAATAAAGGGTCATATTCGAACGCATCCGAAGCTGATTTATTTCAGAATTGTTACTGAATAAGAAAATTAAAATAATTTTACAAAAACTCTTCGAAAAAGTTAAGGGTAGTTTTTAAAAATAAATCTAAATATTATTATTAATTAAGTTTTATATTTTATTAAGATATTCCAATTGTTGGACATTACATTATAATATTATATGAATATGTACGGAAATATATCAAAGGGATAAACTGACATATATTCTTAATACTGGATGTCTGTCTGTTATTAGTAATTTTTTTAACAATATTTTTACCGATTATTCATTCATGCAGTGATCTGAGAATTTTTAAATTTTCTCTTCCCTTTCACGTTTTTATACCACACATGACTTGAATGCTTTTCAAATAAGAACTATTTTGTTCGGTTATAAAATTTTACTAACATTCGATAAACACAATTCTTATGAAAATAATGAAAAATAATAAAGTTATCAATGCAGTGCCATACTTGCTATACACGCTTTTGTATTTGCCTGTGAAAATTGTCTGAAACCATTCTTTATTGTGAATTTTAAGCTTTTCCAATGCCATACATTGTCATTAATTATATCATTTGTGGCAACAATTGCTTTAAATATAATATGCACATATTAATATTTCGCCCCCCATAAAGAATAATTGAGGCTTTTTTTCTCATATTCATTAATTTGTTGTATTATTTTGTTCATTTCCACAAAAATCATATTTAATGTTGCGGAAATTAAGAAGAATATTAAAAGTACACAAACAATGCGTTATTAAAATAAAAATGGAAATAATTTTAAAACATACAAATGCACTGTGAATAGTAGTGTAAGGTAAATGCAGACTTTAATAAGTTTTTATGACTGCACAACACCAATACTTACTCATATGATTTTCATATGACGCTCAGCAAACAGAATTTTATTTTATATTCTTTAACTGAAAGCTAAGCTCTGCAATATTAACTAAAGCAATATACTCTTGCTTTGTGATTCACTTTTATAATTTATTGCTTACATAAATCTCAAAGGCAGTACAAATATTACAAAAAAAAATATATGTATAACAGAGAGCCAGAAAAAGTGTATGCGTTCCTTTAATTATGAGTTAATTCATTTCAATAATTAATTTTCCATAGCTAAAACCTAATTTGTTTTTGTGCAGTAAAAAAACAAGAACGAATATACAAAAACACAAAATTGTTTCATATTCCCAAAAGGTGTTATTAACTTCCGCTATTTATTTCCTTTCAACGCACACCAAAAGCTGGTTAATTAAATTTCGCAACATTCGCACACAAAGCAACACACACAAATGTTGCAAATGTTGATATGTATATATATGTGTGTGTGCTGAAAATTTGTCTATAGAAAAAACGTCTAAAGCAGTCACCCACACACACACACACACATCGAACGAAATGTTGGAAAAGTAAATTACTGCGTTACATTTGCCATAATAAAAAATTCAAATCGCATTTAGCGAAATTTCCGCTACACGAATTTTTTCACATATTTGTTGTTTTTTGATTTTTTTTGTAGAACATTCAATTATAATTAATTTCATAAATGTTTTTTCTCCACTTTTTTACTTTCACATGCATTTATAACGGAACTGCAACAGCGTAATCTCTCCAATCAAAGTCATGTCGTGCTGTTGGCGGTGCCGCTCAACATATCCGGCAAGTTTACATGCGAGATTTCCGTGGAGGCGCCAACCTTTCAAACCGCCATGGTCTCTGGTGAACTGGAAGTTGTGGGTGAGTACAACGCACAAACACACTTAGATACATACACACACACTCACGCTTAATGCTATTTAGCGCCAATGAGTGAAACTATGCTGGCGCATAGATAAAAAAAAGAATCGCAAATCGGCTTAAATGTTTGAAATTCCGCAAAGGCGCTAATTTAACTGCTTGCTCTTTCACCCAAGTGCCGCGTGTAAGGCAAATTAATTAGAAACTTCGCGTATATTTAGCACGTTTTTTGCGCCGTTTTTTGCCTCTTCAACGGTGGCAAATTCCATGTTCAACACTTCTAATTGATGACTTTTCAATTCAATGGCTGAACTGAAAACTAGCGAACATTTTGATAAAATCAACGTTTTTTTCTCTGCGCCGAGTGCACAATTTTTTACTAAATTAAAAACGATTTTTTCTCTCTCTTTATGCTCTCCGTTTCCGTTCGACGTCGTCGTTGCCGCATCACAGAGTTACCGGAGGAGCAGGCCATTGTTACGGGCATCCAGCCACGTTATCGTATCGGCGATTTGGTTGATGGCAATTGCTCAATTAAGTACTCCAAGCCGGCTGCTAATTTGACATGGACTATTAATGGTATTGTGGTAAGTTGCGGGGCTTATTATGGGGCTCTAACAATGACCTCTTACGAGTATATTGCTTTAAATTCTTTACTGGCCGTCATGGGCTCTTAATTTTTTATGTTTCCCTTTTGGTTTGGCTTTCCTTTATTTTCTATTTTCGGTTTTTAACATTTTCGGTTACTTGCGAATTCAATTTCCAATTGCTATGCATTAGTGCAAAGTGGTTTCATTCGCTGCCAAAGAGCATGGGCAGCATGGGTTGCATGGCAAACAGCGGTGGGTTAGTGGTGATTTAAAAATTGATGGCTTTGGCGTATAGAAGTTGCCAATAAAATTCTTAACTAAATATAAAACTAAAAATTTGAGTAAAGCATTTACAGTTCGCCAATTTCCATCGATATGGATTTCCCTGCCAATTAAGGCCACTCATTAGCGCTTGTTAAGAGAAAATAAAACTAAAAAAATTTATATGAGAGTGAAGAGATAGATAAACTGTAATACAACTTTGTCTACTATTTAATCGCGAAAACACATATATATTATATATATTTCCCAATTTTAAATCTTGTGAAAGGCAAATATTATAGCTAAGACAATCGTGTGACTGGCACTCCAACAATCGTCTCATATAACGTCTAATACAATATTTTCCGAGCAATTTTCGCCAACGTACCGAACTTAAACTACAATGCCGTTAAACTCGGTGTTAGAAAAAAAAATATATATTTTTTCAAGTATGTACATTTGTATATCTACATGGAGGTTGAAAAAGCATATCATTGTTGGATATTTACAAAAAAGAAATCTCCGATGCCCTGTCTGAGGGCAACAATAACCAAATCATTGCCATTAGACACTGACCCAACAAAATATGTAAGCAACAATGTTGGGCTTCTCATTGTAAGCGATTGTTTCACACGCCACACAGTCGCTGTGCATTTTTCTAGCGTACAATTTCTAAAGGAAAAGTCGTCGGCAAAAAACACAACCTGCGCACTCCACATCCTCACTATGGCGTAGTGTAGGCGCAAAAAAGCACACGCGTGGGAAAATCCGAAAATATGACTAAGCACCGCAACGCCAAAATGAAAAATCGCACTAAATGTTTTGTTGGCATGCCGAAGGTGAAAAAAGTGCGCAAAATAAAAGCCGTGCACAATTTGGTTGGGCGAAACGGCGGCAAAAAATTGTGGGCAAAACCGCATTGGCCGCACAAGTGAATATGTATGCAAACACCTGCGTGCGGGGAGTTGGACCGGCAGGCTTCTGAGCGTGTTGAAGGGCAGGTGGCTGTGTGCTCAGGAAAACAGACGAGCAGATGCCCGCAGAACGAACAATTTCATTTATTACCAGCGTTTAAGGTTGAGCTGAGTCGCCGAGAAGGATTGGTTGGAGAGTGTGTGCGCTATCGATGGAGGTGGACAATGAATATTCATGTTTTTTGTGCGCACACTTTTGCTTTGGCTCTTAGATTACTTCATAAGTTTGTGGCATACGCGTACCTCGATTTCGTCCGATTTCGGTATATACAACGTGCAACACTAGCATCGTCCAAAAAGTGAATTGCTTGGAGTTTTTCTGCGTTATGTGCAGGTTTAGCTGACTCTTTTTCTTCTCCAACAGTGGCTATTTAAAACGCATTCCTTTCACATTTGCGTTGCTTTGAGCAGCGTCAAACAATTGAGTTGGGTTTTAAATACCAGAGTATGGAAACTTCTGTATACTTTTCTAAAGAAAAGTGAAGTTTAAGGGAGGAAGTTCTTCTAAAAGTCTAAAAATCGGTAATTTGTTTAATATAATATTATTAAAGGTTATAAAAAAATTTTATTGTTCTTAAACTTAAACACATTTCGATAGAATCTTTCTAGAGTACAAAGGTATTTTTTTCTTTCAAAATGGCGACTTATTATAATTTGTTGTCTGTTGCCTTCGAAGGGAGGTCTCAAACTGCTATATTTATCAGAGATCAATCATTGACATATTAAATTAATTTTAAGGACATATTAATGAAACGCATAAACCTATAAAATTAAAAAAGGATAAAGTTATTACCCTTTTTTTAAGATTTTTTCTTCTTCTTGACTGGCGTAGACACCGCTTATGCGGTTATAGCCAAGTCCACAACAGCGCTCCACGTATTCCTCCTTCTGGCAGTTTGGCGCCAATTGGTTATACCAAGCGAATCCAGGTCCCTCTCCACCTGGTCCTTCCATCGGAGCGGAGGTCTACCTCTTCCTCGGCTTCCACCAGTACTGCATCGAATACTTTCAGAGCTGGAGCACTTTCATCCATTCGAACAACTTGACCTAGCCAGCGTAGCCGCTGTCTTTTTATTCGCTGGACTATGTCTATGTCGTCGAATAACACATACAGCTCATCGTTCCATCGTCTGCGGAAGATTTTTTACCCCAAAAAAGTATTAAAATTTCCTTCCGATAGTAATGTAGAGAAAGGCCGCATTAAACTTCAGACAAATCATTCAATAACGGTTTTGAAAAATATAGTTTCGAGATAAACGCTTTTAAGTTTATGTACTCTGGCCCGCTCCATTATATTACCTATAACTTCGTCAAATTCGAGATTTATTTCTTCTCGTCAATACACTATATCAGTATGCTATAGTATATAGTAGGATAGTATAGTCAATATACTATATTTCCAGTTTATTAAAAAAGAAAATCGATTTTTGAAAACTTTACATGGACTTCCCCTTTTGAATATCCGACTTGATATAAAAACAATTAGAATGCGCTGCAAATTGTTGCTCCACCACGGTGAGTATGCACTAAAAATTCAACTAGTTGCCGTCTTTTATAATTAATGTGCTCATATATTTCTAGAACTCCAACGAAAAAAGCGACTTTTAGCTATAAAATTCCTTTTAGTCGGCTTCGAGCATTTTTCACACTTTGTTCTTGCTTTTACGAGTATGTGATGATAATGCCTTTCAGAGGCACAACACCTGCGAGCACTTTGCTGTCACTCACTCTTCACTTTTGCATATCAAACAACTTGCAACGGATATGAGCATTTTTTCCTCGTGCCTGAGCGGGCCTTTAGAGAGTTTTATTTCATTTATTTTATCAATATGTACAAGTATTTACATACAACTCGTATTTATATACTCGTACAAGCACACAAATACATACATACATATGTAGGCGTTGGTCCGTTATTCATTTTGATTCGCAAAACAACAAAAACAAAAAAAGAAACAACAAAAAGTGTTGCTATTTTTTTATCGCTTTCAGTTGATTGTTGACGTTGATGAAAACTTTTGACTGTTGGCAGTTGCCGTTGACACTGATTGTTGACACATCACGCACTCACCGTTCGTAATATTGTGTAATAAACGTTAGTGGCGCGCAATATATTCGTATGATAAAAAATGAATGGAAAATCAAGCAATAAAGTCACAAAACAATTGGTAATTGTCACACACACACACACACGCGGTCACGCTTTCGATAGAGCGAATACAAATACAGAAAATAGGCCATGTTTATAATGTGACTCTTTGTTTTTGAAATATTCCCAGCAACGCTTTGTTGGCACTAAAATGCGCTCAAATATTTGCCACACACATGTCATCAACAACTGTCAACTGGCAATAACAACAGCAATAATGCCACACAGTGGTGCACACACTCATATATACACACACAGGAATGTGTGGTATGAAAGTGTGTTGAAAAAATATTTACAGTTGCAGAGTTGGAAAAATTGTCACATAAAAATCATAAACAGACTTTTAGTCATCGGCATCAACATCAACATCATTATTATCTGCATTTGCAATCACATGAAATGGCGCGCGCGCTCGACAGGCGCTTTCACAAAAACATAAACAAAATCACACCGATCGCTCAATCGGCGAGTCTCTGTGGCGGCACCGAGTGACAAATTTGATTTGATGCGCCTCAGCCTCAAGGTGTGCTTCGGTGTATTCGCGGTTGTTTACCCACCGCTCTGCTACCTGCGATTGGTGTATGCTTTTGACTTTTAAGTGATGTTTTGCTTGACATTTATCTGTATGGCTTGGATGCTTTTATTGCTTGCGCCTACAAAAACAATGACGAGTCGAAAGTGTTAATTGTGTAGGGTTGTCAAAGTTGATGCAACTGGAAGGAATTCAGAGAATGTACTAATTGGAAAGCAGTGATTCGAGAGGCAAACTTTAAGGTTTTAACATACATACATTTATATAGAGTAAAGGCTTTGCGTCTTGGCGGCAAGCTTTAAAATCTGAAATCGCTTCCACTAGCGTTTTCCTCTTTTCGACATTTGCCGTGCCGCCTAGCGCCAGAGCACCATTACCACTGAGCCAGAGCTATTGCGGCCATTGAGGTGCGAAAAACTAAAATATTTAGCATTCAGAGCTGATGTCTCTGTAGCCATGTCGGTTGTAGTGTGGCGCTAACGCGACGCTGGCTCTGCCGTTGTGGTCTGCAGTCACTCTGCTCATGCTGCCGCAGCAGGTCTGCAGGCTCCAGCGCTGTAGTTTCTCTGTTTGTGCGCTTACTTGTGTGCTCTGTATGTAAATTTGAGTGTTTGCGAGCTTAAAGCAATTTTTCATGCAGCTTTTTGACGTTGTTTTGCTGTTTTGCGGCAGTTGGGTGCGTGTCGAGTGCACTTTGTGGTGGCGCAATTGCCCTACGGCGGTGCCCATTCCTGGCATTCGGTTGTTGTTGTTATTGTTGTTGCTGGTGCTGTAAACCGAAATTCTGCGGTTACCAAAATTGTCACACTTTATGGAATTTTTCAACTATTATTTATGTTTTTGTTTTGCACTGAAGTTACACTGCTGCTGCTGTCTGGCGCTAACAGAACGCTCGCTCGCAGCATAGACACTGACACCGCCAGCGTGCGAGTATGTGTGTGACTCGTCATGAGATCTATCAGCCGGTGGTGGTGGTGTTGAGTCGCTGTTTTCAACGTTTGTTTGTTTTTCTGGAGCGTGGAAGAATTTTCATTGCATTCTTCTCGGAGCCAAAACGCAATCAACCGCAACAGCACATACATTGTTGTCGCACATCCACATTCTGACAGCTCGTAAATAATTGGCGAGCAAATGGTGAATTTATTTATTTCCTCATAAGTCACTGTAGCAAACGGAATTGAATACTTATTGGCCAATATAAGCAATGGTTAAGAACTAAATAAGTGAAGCAACCGCAATTCCTTCAATGAAAAAGATATTTTTGACAACAACTAGCGACTTTAAAAATACCACAACCACAAAGCAACTAAGGGATTTTTTCGAAATATCATAGCAATACTCTTGCACAGCTCACTAGCTTAGTCATATGTACTTAGATTGTGTATATTGTGTGTGCTGGTGGTGGCATTATGGAATGCAGGGAGACAACTGTATATTGCCGTTACTACCGCATTTTGCTTGTCGGTGGTGTGGGCAGCGAAACCATGGTTATAATTCACCGGCGAGATGACATTGTGGCTTTCATCTGTCAGTGGGACGAAACAAACAACCACAGCCGAACTCTCCAAAGCACACCGGAAAGTTTAGCCTTAGCATGACGTGGCATGGCAGTGAGGTTCAACGAAAATTGGTTAGTAGAGGCGTTGTGCAGCACATTTTCTGTCGCCGCAAAAGGAAATTGCTACTTAAATTAGTGAATTGTTGGTAATTCGTGTATTTTGTAGAGCTATTAAGCACAATGAGGAAAAACACGCATGCGAAAGTTAGAATATGCTATTACTAGCTCATGATTGAATGTATATTTGCTTTTGTTGGCGTTGGCGTACAAGCTGCATACGAGTACCCTGGAATGAGATTTGGGATTGCGGTTTTTATATTGTTGACATGTGTAATGTGGCTTCTGTACTTTACCTCGAACACACACGCACAAACACAAACACAAGCACAAGTAATGAACCGTTTTCGCACTATTATATATGGGAGTTGCCTATTTGCAACATTAAAACTGTGAAAACTGTCGCAATGTTTTGCGCATAAAAAGTTCTTAATTAAAATTTAAAACTCAAACAAAGCTACTTTGCATGTTAAATTGAATTCGCAATGGAATAATTGCTGTGTTTTGCCAAACAAACAGTTGACCCAGGTAAGGAAGCCATTTGAAACATGAGTGTGTCAGTAAACATTTTTCATTCCAGGAATTACTAATTGTATATCAGCGCAGTCTATTTTTTAATAATATAAATAAACGCTTAAAAAATCAATAAAAATATTATAACTGATGGCAAATACTTTTTACACAATAATGCGAATCATTTCCACATAAAATTAAGCACAAATATTTTTTCTATAAATAGTATATTTAATAAGCCGATTAGTGCTCATCTGATATGTACACTTAACTCAGTCATTTGGGAAAGCAATAAGCATTTGTCATGGCAAACAATTGAAATTAATTGTACCAAAAGTTCTTCTCTTTTTTAATATGGGCGCACATTTATTAAACCAGCCACATTTTACAAATAATTTAAATTTTATTGATGTCTTCTTAACAACACCTGTCTGCAGTCGAGTTGTAAGTTAGAAATAAAATACAGAAATATACCACATCGGAGGCAATCTGGTAAAAATAAGTAAATACATTACTGTTCCATAAAAAAATGGTGAAAACATTAAAATATTACACTGGATTTCCACATCATAAAAGACTATACAAATATGAGTGCCTGCTTCACCTTATCAGCCAGCCGTGACGTTTACTCGCAATCAATTTGAAAGACAACACTTTTGTTTGAAATATTACTTATTGCACTTACACCTCATATTTCTTCTGTTTACCTTCTTTTTCATTTCACACAATACTGCTACGTTACATATGACAGACAGGTTGAAAGATTGTACTTGAATTGTTGCCATCATTAGTATCTCTGTTATGCTGAATAAGTTGGCTGGGAGTAAAGTAAAATGACTTTTTCCAAGAATTATTCGTAACTGTTTGCCTTTTTAAAATGAAAACTTTATTTTAATATTGAAATGAAATGAAATATATTTACAAAAATAATACCAAGTAATTCGCTTTATTACAGGTGCCACTGCATCACATCAAAACTTATCAAATTGAGCGCTATGAAGAGAACAATTTGGAGTCGGTGGTGAGCGCACTGCACTTCATGGTGACCACACAGCATTTCATTAAAGGACAAATGAGGGTAATTTGCAAGGCTTTACAATAAATATTGATTTAATATTGTTTGAAGAAATATAAACGAATTCATGCTATATGTATGTTCATATGTAAATGCTTGTGTTGTGATTTCGCCCCAACAGCTCAAGTGTACGGCAAGCATATTTGATATATTTAAAGAGGAAATCGAAAGTGTCATCGAAGAGGATCGACCACGCATTATGGCCTCCGGCCGTTCATACGATATGCATAATAATTATCCATATGAGCAGCATGCTAGCGGTGATGGCTTCGAGGATCATAATGAGTCCTTTTTAACATATTCCGGTGAGTTGCAACGCATGTTGTGTTAATATGAAATACAAGGTTTTAATATAATAACAGTACTCGTATGTTGACATCAATGGAAATATGCACCAATTAAAAGCGAGTGTTGACAATACAATAGTACGCGGGTTTTGAAACGTTGAAGCAATTTAAAATACTTAAATGGATTGTTTAACGGTATTGATTGCAACTTTGTGCTAAAGTGTATACGTGCAACACGTTAATTAGTTTGCTTAACTGTAATATTAATATGACATTTTGACCTACATTGCTGAAGCATAAAGTGTCCGGAGACATATATTTATTTTATAGTACTGCGGCAGTTAAGGAGTTCCGTTTAGAGTGAGATCTGTTCAGAAATATTTAATAAATTCACAAACGTAACACACTTCCATTAGGAGAAGTAATCTACAAATCAGCGCTTTACGAATTTCGTTTTTTTTTCTAATTTTTCTACTTCTAAAAACCCAAAGTCGCTACATTGTGTAATCCCTAATCACGGAATAAGCGTTGTGTTTGTCGAAACACACACATACATACATACCTATTTGGCGATTGTGTGCCTTGCGCAGCTGTTTATTTAATGCAAATTGCAATAAACTTCAAATTTCTCGCTTCGTTTAATAGGCAAATCGACTTGCTTGCTTTGCTTACCTACCACCCGTTCGAACACATATTTAATCGAAAGCAAATCAACTTGAACTGCAAACAACTTTTCAGCAATATTTAATGTTTATATTCGTTACTGTATGTATGTATGTATGTGTGTGTGTGTCAATTTGCCACTGCTCTACCTACCCAAAAACGTTTAACACCATATTTTACGTTGCAGCATTTCCTGTCGCTTGCTCTTTACACAGAGTATGACATACAGACACACATACAAGTATATCAGACTGCCTTCGTTCGGGTTAACTAACATACATACATACATACATACGTGAACATGAACACGAAAAGCAAACAAAATTTCTCAAACCTTAGCTCGCATTCGCAAACCGCCGCTACACACATATATGTGGTACGTATATTAATATAGTAGGGAATGACGTTATCCGCCCAAAACTATGCAATACATTGAATGGCAACGTTGTTGCTCAATATTTGTGAAAATATGATAAGGTAGCAGCATATGGTGCGCCTGCGAGGGCGGCGGCGTAGTGGCGGATGAAAGAGCACACATGCCCCTTAGGTGTAAATAAAAAGAAATTTCACTAAAGTGTTGCCACTTACTTGAGGCAACATTGACATACACGAATTCATGCAAACACGCCTAAAAGGAAATGCGAAAAGAAAAAACTCGAAAGAAAACACGATATACATTGCAAGCGCTGGAGTTTACATATATGCATTCACTTGTGTGTGTGCGTTGTATGTGTATGTGTGTGCATAGTTAAACTTAAATTGAGTTAAGGCGCTGTCATTGCTGGCAAACGGTAGTTTGTTTTTACAAGTGCCGTAGTATTGGCTGCTGCTGCTGCTGCTCTATCAACTGCCTTAGCTTCAGCTGCTTATGATCAACATAATACGCTGTTAAGGCGCATTAAAATATGCATAGCTATTTATAGCGCACACACACACACACACACAGACACTAGCATATGTGCCATGCCAGTGAGTAAGCCAATCAGTCGCAAACAACGCTAACGACTCGATGTGCAGTCAATTCTGCCACAAAGCAAGCAGGCGCACAATGTTAACGGAGCTCCATGCTGCTGCGATGATGCGACACACTTACATGGAAAAACCGAAGACAGGCGGCAACTCGTTCGTCGCCAGCGCGGTACTTACACTTCATAATGCATGCAAATGCAATGTTAACATATACCGTAGTGTCAACAAAGTGCAAATTCATTCGCCACTCCCAACTCCTGACTTTCTTTACACGCGCACATCACATCTTCGCAGGCTGCCATGAACTCCATTGGCATTGACTATTTTCGCTTTTGATGAAATTCAGCTAATACAGCGTCTTCGCATTCATGCATGCGCGCTATTTGATCTTACAAATTTCGCGAAAAATGTTCCTCAATAGTAAAAAAAATACGATATGTGAAATAGAACCCTTGAGGCACATTTTATATGTTTTTATGTCATCGGTCTTTTATTTATAATGAATATGTTTTTTATTTTATAATGAAGTTCCTCTATTTATCGCCTTTGGACCATCGTATGCATTTTTAATATGCATTATCCCAACTATTGGAATTCCTCGATCCATATAGGAAGATAGTTAGTGACTTATTGAAATTATTTAAAATTTTTTAAGGCTTCTACATCAGCTCCGTTCTCTGTAAATATTATTTGCGAACTGTGTATTTCATTTTGACTTGGAAAGTGGTGCGGAGGGACTATGTTCGATTGGTGTTCGCAGGCTTAGCGAGTTACCAAGCGGTAGTCACTCACTCAAACCGCTCGCTTTGACTTCGCTAGCATTTCACATTTCGAAAAGAACATTCCAACTCATTTTTAATAAAAAAAAAAACTGCAGAACTTTCCATTTGATAAGAAAACATACAATAAATTACATTCGAGATTCCAATTGATTGACACTAATGCTCCATTTTTCTAGCTTCGCAAAAACTCTTTTACTCAATTTCTCATTGTTGAATTCTGTCTGTGTCTCCCTTTCTAGCCGCCGACATCACGTCTTCGGCAACAACCGTACACGGCACGGCAGCGCGCATCTGTGTGGGAGCACTAAAAATGCATTGGCAGCGTCTTTGTACCGGTCTGATGGCAGCCGCGGCAGCAATTCGGGCATCCAGCAGTCAGTGGAGCGAACCAGCGACAGTGGCGCTGGAGCAGCGATATGTCAAAAGGATAAGTGAAGCAAGCGATGATGATGCTGATGAGAAGGAAAGTGCACCGGCGGCGCAGGCAGTGAAGAACTTCGCGCGGTTCGGAATTCCCACCAACAGCAGCGAGTGTATTGCTTATGTTTTTATTGCTATTTGCACGAGCGTCTTTCTATGCGCACTGACACGCCATTTTATAAGCTGTCAAAGGAACCAAAGGAAATCCACAGCAGTGGGTGAACGCGAACGAGCAGTGACGGCACCGGCACCGGGAACCAACGCCTCAACTGCAGCAGTCTTTACTGCCACGTTGTTGCCATCAAAGGTAATAACAACAGCAGCAGTAACAACACCACTGCGCGTTGTAAATGATGGGGCAGCTTCAATCTTGGCAGTCAAACGGACATTGAAAGGACGAAAATCCTTTCATAATTGCGTTGGAAAAAATTTGAAATCATTGAGTGTACGATTGCAGGGATTCCGCCGGGCGCTGGGCATGGTGTTTATGCAGTGGGCGAAAATAGCGGCGAATCCATTACAAAAATTGGCAAATCAACTACAGCAACAACAACAACAAGAACAGCAACAGCAGCAGCATCAACATCAGCGAAAAAGCCCGTCAATATTGCGCAACCAAGCGCGCACACAGCGCCACGCAACTCAACAGCTGTCGGTGACAGTTGCCGGTAGGAGCCCATCAACTCCATTGCCAACAACTGTAGCTGCATTGACATTTGACACTCCGGGTGTTAGCGCTGCCATGCATGATGCAATTGCCGGCTGCAACACCCCCCACACAACTTACAAGCGCTGCAGTAGGGGCGACGGTGGCGACGGCAGCAATCAAGCAATTGGCAATTTCACTAAGGACACGTCAAAGGATCAAACATTATTGATGATGATTGCACAACGTTTCGATTGTCAACATGTTGACGATTTTGTTACACTTTTACACAGCACTCGCAGTAAGAGGCAACAACAACAACAGCCTCTAGTGGTTGATTCAATAAAAAGCGGCAAGGTGTTGTCGAGCGCCAAGGCGTTGCTGGCTAATTGGCAAGAAAACTGCGCAGCACCACGTCCTTGCTGGGACCACTGCTGATGCCGGCCGTCTGAAGCCAATTGAGCGCCAGCGCATAGCTTAAACAGAAATAATAATTACATACCATAAATATCTTAATACCAATATACATACATATATACAATACCATATGAATAAATAATACTCCCGGAAGCGCCACGTTATCTCTGAAGAAAAGCAAAGCAACAAAAGCCAAATCAAAAACAAAAAAAATAATAATAATAAAAGCAAAAAAATATGATAAATTAGTGTAGAGATGTTTAGTGATAAGAAAATGTTGATGTTGCTTTTTAAATTTCAAAAGCAGTAAAAGTAAAAGTAAAAGTAAATCTGTGTAAATATGGTAACTAGGTGCGCGAAAGAAATTTGAACCAAGTTGTGAAAATGTGAAAATATTATATTGAATTAGAGTAATGCCAAACAATTAGATCTTCAATAAGTAATAAGTTAAAAAAATGGATGAAATGTATACCAAAAAGAGAGTAGTTATCAGCAGAGATAGCAGAGATAATAGGAAAAGCATAAACTTATGTTAACTGCAAACATATGAGTGAAGAAGCCAGCCAACGCAATAGCACAGTTGTTTGTTTTCTAAAATATAGCGGTTGAATTTGCACTTTTTGAGCTAACAAAAGTGTCTTTAAAGTATTTCATACGTTATCCAATTGCTAGAGATTATTTTCGTTGAAGCGCCCTTTAACGCTTTCAAATATATTGAGAAGTGGCTGTGCTATCGCGTTGTTGGCTTTTAGAAACCGTATTAAAAAAAAAAAACTGTTGTAAATGTTGTATTCAATACATTAAAATGCTAGGCTAAGTATGTCCAAAGACAACAAAAACAAACAAATTACTTAATTTCACTTACCTTTTATTTAAGTTGGATGTGATTTTTTTAATGAAATATAATTTCCAAAACAGCTTATGTGCATTTATATTATTGTCATTTGTATTTGTTTTCGATTGCTTGTAATTTGTAAGAATTTTAATTGCAAATTAATTTTTAATATATGCAAATTTTAAACAAATTCGGCTAAGGTGTTCTTATTTATTTATTTTGGTTATTTTTAATTTAACATAAAAATATCAGCAGCAACATACACGTTACAGTCTGTTAGCGCACAGCCGAAATGCATGTGAAATGTTCTGCAACATTCGCTGTAAACACGCGGCCGCAAATGCTTCCAGCAAATTAGTAAAATTTGGGAAATGCACCAGGCGACCATAAATCGCAGCAGGTCGCCTCCCAGTTGCACTTTTGTTTTCCGGCCCCTAAAAGCATGCTACAAAATTTGACATCCGGCAAATTCGGGTGCAGCGGAAGCTGAAAAATCAAATATTTAGCTAAGACACGCACCTGTTAGCGCAGTTGAAAACTCACCGGTTGTGGTTTTGGCTAAGGAAGACAGTACAGGCTGCACCATATGAAATGAAATAGAAATAAATTATTTCTTTTGTGAAATATACTATTTTTGCTTTTAATGTAAAGTACCTAATTTTTTTAGTAAAAATAATCAAAATGAAACTATAATAAAACAGTATTTAATAAGGAATGTTTAGAGCACGTAATTAAATGGTTTTTAGAGTATATATTCAAATGTGCTCAAGCATTAATCTTTTTGTTTGCATTTCGCTAATACAAAATTGTACATAAACAAATTATTTATAAATGTATAGATTAATTGACGAATAGCTGCGAACCGGCAAGAGGCTGACGTTGTAAATATGAAAAGTAAAATCACTGAAGTTGTGAACATTATAATGTAAACCAAAATGCTCAAAGAGTTGTAGGTGCCACTGCTGTTGTAGGTGCGATGCTCATCAGCAAATGGTGGTTGTCGCTAGATTGATAAATTTGATTTAGCTTAGCCATAAAAACACTAATATAAATGTATATGTGTAACTAATAGTAGGCGGTAGATGAATAATTCAAGGAACTTCATACCTTTGCAACTGTGAAAGAAATTCAAAGTGATTTTATTTGTAGTATATTTGTTTGGTAACTCTTTTCATTTGACCCACTTCTTAATTGGATTTAAAATTAACCGTAATTCTCGACACTTTCTTTGAAATTACAAGATCCAACGGTAGATAGTTCCTTCAATTGGAGTACATAAATTAATATATACACAAACACATAAGCATATATGTAAATTATAATAAAAAGAAAAAACACAAATGCTGCATAAATAAGCAAATAAACTGAAAGACAGTAAATAAATCAAAATCTTACAAGTAAGCGTCATTAAAGCGCCTCTTTGAAGACCACAATGGTGTTTCATGGTGTGTAAAGTAAATGGTTTGCTATGAGTGGTACACACGCACACCATTCTTTGCTTCATTTAAAATGAAGGCTCTCGTGTTATACGTTTATGTTTTTCTAAATTTAATTAATAAATTAATTGTTGCTTTGGAAAGTATTAAATTTTTTATAAATATGTTGTAAGCTTTTTAAAACAAGTTTAGCAAGAACAGCTTATCGGTTTTAAATCTCTTATTTAATGAGATATTTGGTATTTGTATGCAAGAATGAGTGTTGCCATTGTAGCAATTGTTCAAATAAATTTGGTTGAACTTATGACAATATGAATTTATAATTTTTTTTAATTTCTTACTTGTTAATTTGTAATTAGTTTATATTATGTAAATACATATATAAGTTGGTAATTTCTTTTAACGAGCGTAAGCCAAGACTTATGAACGCCACTGTGTGTGTTACCATAAACAGCAAACAGAGAAATATGTATAAATTATATGAAAATATTAAGAAATAGTTATAGTGGCGTAATAAAAAAAAAGTATATGAACAATAAAACTATATAACAAAAATAAAAATGAAAAATATTACTGAATAATGTCAAAACTAAAAAAAAAGAATTAAATATTTAAAAATGGTAAGCCATTCAGAGAGAGGCCAGTACATGCATATACCTATCAATAAGTGCATAAATTATTCATATCCCGAAAAGGTGCATGGCTGCTCATGTGCAAGTGAAGCAGACTCGACAATGTAAATTGTAATGTATTGGCTACTTTATACCCTAGATATTATGTCTGTATGTAGCATATAAAGCCATTACTAATCTGTAAGACATATAAAAATATAATAAATAAATATATAAGTTTACTACAAAAATAGCAAAAAGCATTATAATAAAAATGTAACGAACAAAGTCTTGTGTTTGTTTAGTATTAAATTAAATAAAATTTAAGTAATAAAATAAATAAATATGTGAATAAAAATGAGACATTTTGCTGTTGTTCGGTTATTTCTGCGGTGCTTCAGCTGCATTTTATACTATATAGAGTAATCAAAGACACGTGCGTTCTAATGCGGCTGTATTATTCATTTATTTAGTTACGGAAAAAGCTATGCTTTTCATATTTACTTTCATTACAATTTATTTTTGAAATATCTTTGAGAAAAAGTATTTTTTTCGTATTTTTGGTTTATCATTTTGGAATTTTCTTTTTTTTTAATTTGCATAAATTCTCAATAAGTTTTCCTATTTCCATGCAAACATTTCACACCAAATTTCACTTACACTAATTTCAATTCATTTTGTAACATCATATTATTTTCGATTTTCGCTTTTTTTCTTTTTTTGTTTTTGTTGTTTTCGTTTTCTTTTTCGATTGTATAAATTTCGATTTGTAGCTACATACTAAGACAACACACAAGTTCGGCATGCAAAATAATTTCATAACAATAAATTATATAATATAAATACAATTTTTTTTTTTAGTTTCATTTCCTTTTTGAGTTTTTTAAACGATGATAATATTTGATATTTGTGTTTCACTAACTACGCAATAAATATTCAATTAGTTAATAAATAGAAAAGTAATAAATATAAAATTGTTGTTGTAAAACAAGACCTCTTTTAACACGTCACAACAGCGCTGCTGCATACATTCCAGCAAAATGGACGTTGGCGAGTGATTGGGCAACTTGATTCGTAGCTTTCAATGTGATCTGCCTACAAATACGAGTATAAGTCAAGAAGAATCCTTTCAGTTGCACGTTCTTCATTTGAAAGGACGCTTAAATGTCCTGCAGTTAAGTTTTTGATTGAACAGTCTCTGAATCAATTACACTCGTGCGCCATTTTACATGTTTTCGGTGTATTCATATGCCTAACACGTTCCGTTATTATCTCTCTCTCTATGTCTCTCTCTTTCTATAATGTCGTTGGTTGGACGTTTAAATGTTAAAAAGTCGTGGTTGATATCGGCAATGCAGTTTCGAGTTAGTGGTGTTTAAAGTAAAGAAGCTTACAAAATATTACAGATTAGCATGCAGACTTATTCTAAGAAGTATTGTAATAAATAGTTTAATTCTAAGTATGAAATGGAAAGGCTTAGGTACTCATCAAGCTCTTCCATTTCCAATATTCTATGCAGTTTATACGTATTTCACGTTTTGGTTTTTCAATGGTTTTGGTTTCCAAATGAGCTTCGCTCTTACCATTGATTTGAGGGACGTCGTTCGGCACCTGGTGCGGCTGAGCCGGAAAAGCGAGGAGACGAATTGTTTGATTGTGAAGTCGAAATAACGGGCATGGCTGCATTGGTGGCATCGTTGGCTTGCAAAGTGTTAATGGCCAGGAGCAGTTTTCGGCGCGCACCAAAAGCAGTTATGCCCAATTCCAGTAGATTCTCCTCATTCAAAGTAGTAAACATTTCAAGATCAATTTCATTGGTAATGAATGTCTCTGTAAAAGTAAAATATTGAAGAAAATAAAGTTTGAAAGTTTAAATAGAATTCAACGTTTTCCTTTCCAAAACTCATAGACTTACTTATGTAGTGCTCCAAGCCAAGGCTTGTCAGTAGTGTATGTATGTCCTTGTGCTGGGCCAATTTGAGTCGGCGATTTGTCGGTGTAGCATCCATCAAGCCCACAGTAACGCCTAACGCATATGGCGAAATCGGTGCACCATTTGCACCGGCGCCACCGTTGAAGTTCATACCGTGTACGTTGCGTGGCCATAAATTGTCGTCGACACTCTCTAAAACGCCCGGCGAAGTGCGGCTCAGTGCCATGCCAGCCCAATTCGGAGTTGGCGTACGCAATTCGCCACTTACCGGCGGACGCTCCATAGCCTTGAAGCCCATGGCGCGCTTCATATCGAAATCGAAAATGCGATTTTGCTATAAACGAAATGGCTAACGAATGAAAAACGCACACAATAAATGTACATAAATGTATATACCTTCAGATCGTAATGCAAATTGCGGTAACTCTCGGCACTTCCCGGCATAAGCGGTCCGCCAAGCGGGCCAGAAGCTCCAAGCCCAAGAAGAACCCCATCACTTGAGCGTCGACCGACACGTCCACAGCCAGCTTCGCTGCTATAGGTCGAGTCGGGCGAGTACTGGCCGCGCGAGTTCATCTCACCGTTTGGCGCTACCAACCGATTACCGGCTCCACCACCTCCGCCATTAGTTCCTCCGCCATAAGGTGGGTAAACTTGCTCCAACGAATTCGTGCTGCTGCTGAAGCTCTGGTAGCCGCTGGTGTTGTGACAGCTATTGCGCGGCGATATTTGCTGTTGTTGATGCATAGCGATCTGCTGAGCGCGCTGCGGCGGAGCATTCGGCGAAGTTACTTGCAAGTAATTATTGTTGTGGTTCGGTTGCTGGCGACTGAAGCTGTTGTTATGCATGGTCACGTACTTCTGAGTGGGTGGACAGACGTTGGTTGGCGTGCAAACACCGAAACCCGGTGGATATGATTTGCTGTTGTTGTTATTGCTATCGCTTCTGTTATTGTTGATCAATAAATTATTGTTGTTATTCATTTGGCCATTGTGGCCATTGATGCCATACGGTGACATCTGCAGTTGGGCCGTCAGGGGGCCAGGTGTCTTTGGGCTATCGGGATAACCAGCCAGCAGTGAGGTCAGCATTGTGCGATAGTTAATATTCAACTCCTTATCTCTCGGCGCGAAGTAGCTCTCTGGAATAGTCGCTTGTAAAAGTGGCGTGCTGAGGTGCAAAATCTCCTGACGCGCTTCGTAAATTTTGTCTATCACAAAAGCAAAGTTATATACGTTAGAAACACTCTGAAAACCGGTCTAATAAAAAAGGTTTTGCTTACCAATAAACTTCTCGACACCCTTCACAACAATGGCCAAAGTGCTTTGTCTTTGCTTTTGACGCAGTGAAATGTAGACGCCATATTTGGTGCTGAGGCCTATTATTTCAGAGGCATTGTTTTGATTGTCCGGAAAATCGAAAATCAAAGCTATCGGCAGGTTACCCTTCATAGCACGGATTTAATAGGTTAGTTGAGATTACATGGTACTGAGAAGAGATTTTTTTCATACATACAAGCAATTGTTGACGTGCTTTATAGACACCGTCGATAGTTCCAGTAATGGTCACTTGAGATTTCTTCAGAGGTTTAACATTCAAGTCCGAGAGATCAGGAAAAATTATCTAAAAATAAACAATCTTAAGGCGAATCCCACAAACGGTACAATGTCAATGCTCACCTTAGTTTTCGTACGCTCCATTATTCCCAGCAAATTTGAGTTATTTTTGCCTTTAACGATTTCATGGTGCTGTGGCGATATCTCCAACTGCATCTGAACCATAATTTGGCTCTGAATAAATATAATGAACAATTTTCAAAAACAAAGGACAAACAAAAAATAGATTTATGATCCCAACTCACAGCTATGTTTTCACATGAGAAATTAATCAACAACTGTGTTGCATCCTGAACTTTGGTGGCCTCCTTCTCAGAACCCTTGACAAGCACTAGCGAAGAATGGAGTTTTGGACGAGACGAAAAGATAACCTGAAGCATAAAGTTGTAGCGTATTTATAAGAAGGATTTGCCTACCATTTATTGACCACTCACTTGCACATTATACTTGGTTTCGACCATCTTTACATAAGGTGTTTCATGATCGGGCTGTGGACGACCTGGAGCTAAGATGGGTAGTTCGAATGAGATTAGCAAAGGCGTTGAGAGACGAACCAAAGCGCGTGCACGCTCAACACCCTCAAGAGATCCGCATAAGGAGACCTGATTGGATTTCTCCGTCGGATTTGAACGATTCGAATCAGGAAAATGTATATGCGTTGCCGTATCTTCCATAATACGTTTTATATTATTGCCACCACGTCCAATAATATATGAGTGATCCGTGTAGGAGACATCCATTTTCATAATTACGCGAGTGCCCTAAAAAATGTTGAGTAATGTTAATACGATTGCTGAAAAATAATTTAATTTAAATGCATATAATGGCAGAAATTATACTCTTGAGTCCAAATTGGCAAGAACACGCTCTTTGGCCTTTTGCACCTCCTCGGCACGTCCAAGAATTCGAACATGAGGATCTACGAAGATATTTTTCAAATGAGATTGTCGTTTTCTTCCAACATTTACAATCTGATTTTTACCTTTTTTACTCTTAGCACCAATTTTAAGACGACAAGGCCAACTAATGTAAGTCTCAGTAGACTTCATAACCTAAAATGTGTTAGAAACTACGAATCAGAGAGAAATCACACAAATTTATTAAGCGTCTCAGCTTACACTCTCGAAGAAATATTCAGCACCATTCATGCCTTCAACCATACTCTCCTCTATAAAGGAAAACCAAAATGAGGTTAGGTTCGTTAGCCTTTAAGCTTGTCGTTCTCCTCTGTCTTTACTCACCCTTCAGCATTTGCTCCAACTTTTGACGATCGACTTTGAAGCGCTCCGTGTGCAAGTCATCTGGATTGGCTACACCCAATTTCAATGCAATTGCCCTGATGTCACTCCAATCACTATCAGCCGATGAAATCTCACTTTGTGTTTCACTCGGTGCTCCACTAGATGGTGCGCCCATCGATTGTGGTGCGCTTGAAGTTGCAGGGGCTACGGTAGTCAGTCCGCCCGGCGCATTTGGATAAAGCAGCTTATTGATTTGCGCACAAGATAACATCATGACGTTGTTGTTTTTAACGAATACGTTGTTATTGTTATTGGAAATAGGGCTAATTTACGGAATCAGTATGTAGCTTTGTGGTATTTAGAAATTCTCATGAATTGTCCGAAAAGATCAGTTATCAGTCAGGCAATTAGTGAGTTTGTAAGAAGTAAAGATGTTTACTGGAATATTAGTTTCATGATCAGTGAAGAGGAATAAACAATAATATGCAAAAAACAAACAAATCTAGGTATTTTAAGAATCTAATGGGTGCTGAAACCGTTCACCTCACATGCCTGCCATGATCGCCAAAAACTTAGACAAGATAAACAATGAGTTAAATGCAAAAATGAAATGAAAAATGAAATGAAAATGGGTTCTTTAGACGAACTTAGAAATGAACACCAAAAATTTATTCTGAATTTTATATCATCAAGAAAAAAACGCGAATCCGATGAGAAACATATGTTTAATTGAAAATTTATTTTTATTTGAAATTCAACATTGGCAATAACAACACTGAACTTTTTTTATTTTTCTCATGTCCATTCCACCTAAATTCCCTGTCGAGTTGTATGCACTCTGAATTTCAGCCAAACATATAACATTTAATCCCAACGAATCTTAAAAATTCAATCCGATTTGGCATTTTCAGATGCAAATTCAGCAAAAACTGATAGTCCTCTATGAAATACATACCATATTTTATGATTTTAGGTGTCAACAACACTTTGTCCTACAATTTCCATATTCTGTGAAATTATTTAACTGCACCTTCAAAATGGTGGACTTAATGCAAAGCCATGTGTTGTTCCTTTATAAATTCAATATCTTATATGTAGTTTAAGGCACGAAAGTCTAACTGTTTGTTTTTCGTTAAATTTCACAGATTTTGTCAATTTTAGCGCCTAAATAAGGGTTGTCAATTAGAAAGTAGCTACAGAAAAATTATTTAGCAAAGAAAGATTTTAATTGTCCTATGTTTAAATGTCTACTAAGTCTGACAGCAAATCGGATGCTCAGCCATAATCTGATTGGAAATTTCACACTTATATATGTATATACATATGTGTATATATATGATTGATTTCCAGTTGATGACCGCTAATTCTTGCAATACTTTCGCGCCTTAACAATTGGCAATACCATACATGCAATAAGCTATTGGAATTTGGAAATTTTTATATTTTTGGCAAATTTCATTTAACTTACGTCTTTAGATTTGTTAAAAAATTCTTCGGTTTTGTTCACTTTACAGCAAATAAATGCTGTAAATCCAGAAAATGTACTTGCGGCAAATACGGCAGCAGCCCGTCGTCTATGACCGTCGGCAGCCAAAAGTCCAAAGAGAATTTAGAAGCGAATATCAGCGAAATTTCTTTCACACGCATTTAGGCAAAGTCGTTGACAAAATTTCTTTGAATTTCTTTGAAATTTTGTTGTTCAATGATTTTTCAGCAAAAAAACTCGGTTGCGAAAATTGTTACGTGAAAGTCTATAATTTTCTATATTTCATATGAGAAATAAACAAGTTATTTAGACACTGTCAGTAAAAAAATGTTGGAAAAATTATTGTTAATACATTCCCAGACAAGCTTGAGGAACATACAAAAGCAACTGAGGGACGGATGGTCAACCAAAATAATTTTAAGTTCGAATGGATGAGCGCTTGGCGAGCTGTAATAGCAACAATAGCAATCTGTAGGAAAAGTAACTCAAAGGACCCGAATCATAATTACGTGATGAGAAACATTCCCATATTGTTGTTGCCCTGGGAAGGAGAAGTGCTGCGGTCATTGAACTGTGCGGCGATCGAGTGGTGAAAATTGCTGTCAAATCAAATCAATTAAAATCTAAACAAGTGTGGTAATTTTTTGTTTTTCTTATTAATGCAAGCGTCACTATCAACATTAGTAGTAATGTTGCTGAAACAAATGTTGCGAAGCAATGTTACAATTTCAATTTGGTGCGGAGACTTAACAGAGGCGAGTGTGGCATTGCAGAGTGGTTAACAGTGGAGGAGTGCTCTCAATATATACTCAATGAAATTGGCAAACACTTATTGATGACTTACTTATTTTATTAAATTCGACGATATTGAAAAAAATATATTTTTTCACATTTTTACACACATTTTCACTTCACTTTTCAGCATTTCTTTATGCACTCACCTCAATGAAACATTTTTTTTGCTCAAGAAAGTTGTATTTTTATAAACGACGCAAATCGCGGGCACTCATTAATTAATTCACGAATTAACAAACATTTATGGAATATATTTACTTTTTACTTAATCACAATTGTAAAATGTTGCACAGAAAAAAAATGATCAGCACGTGGAAATGTCTTAAACATACAATTTATTTCGTTTTACTTGCAATTTACGTTAAATTAAATCGCAATTAATTTTTGTCAATTAGTCAGTAAAAAATTGAGAATCGTCAACAGAGGGAAGCCAGTGATTTTATTCAATGAAAAAGTCACTTCTTCCAAAAAATGTGGTTGAAAAATTACATAACGCGTACCGTGGTCGGGAATTGTTGAAAACACAGAAAACAGGGGCTTGAAACAGTCGTAGTCGCAAAAATTTAACACAATTTATAGTAATTAACAATTTCGTAAAACAATTTCTTTAACATTTTGAATAAGTAAAATAATAGACTTTTAGCACGAAGGACAGAGTTATTAAAGCTTTTGATATGTGAATGTGTTCTCTTCGATATTTCTTTCTATTTCGGATAGCTGTAGTTTGAGTTTTGGCGCGTAATTTAGCGTACGTCGTGTAGAGTGGAGCGTGGGTGCGGAGTGACTGAGCTACCTGTTTGGCTCTTCAAGGGCATTCTTTCAATACTTTCAGCAAAAACAAATACTCCACTACTGGACCATGTGATTTAATTGATGAGTTGCTAAAACGTTTGGCATTCATGAATGCAATAACAATCGCTACTACTCGTTGTTTTGTCCATACATGAAACGGTACTCACGCGTAGTATAAAATGATACAGTGTTTAGAAATCACTACAAAATTCCTGTGCGCAAAAACAAAATACAACTTTGGAAAAAAAACATGAATAGATGCACTTTGGTATGAAGGCTCACGAATGCATTTCTATTCAATAACTGCCCCCATGCAAACGTTTATTAAGCTTTATCGTCATGTCGAAGAGTTTAATAAATATTCGATCTTCTAAATAATAAAAATAGTAAACTTTAAATTATTAATAAGAAAATAAAATTAACAATGATATATGTTCTATAAGCGCAATCAGAAGGCTTTTCATTTAAACAGCTAATTCTTGGGATTTGTTTTACAGAAATTTAGCATTGTAGCCATATAGTCGGTTTTATACATATTTTTGAGGAGCTAATCTCGGTTGAACTCGTTTAAACTAAAAACTATGTTTAAACTTTTATATTTCAAGAATCAAGCGAACTATTTTGCGGAGTCTAATCTGTAAAGAATGCTCGCCTGGAGTGCTTAAGAATCACAGAAAACATTTTGTAGTCCAAAACAAGCTCAATCTGACAAAGATGATAATACTCTAATATTAAGAAAGTTGTGCTTAATCGGGTCAATATTAAATAGCAACATATACTCCTAACATATCCTATAAATTGACCCAACGCACGATTTGGTTTAAGTTTTGGTCGTGAAGTTCCTATTGGTCAAATTTCTACCAAAATCGTTGCATTTTTCGACAGATTGTACTCCAAACTCAAATCTCCGTAAGATTTCATTCATTTAATATCATACAGGTCTGTAAAAAGAGGATTTGATTGAAAGGCGATAGTGAACGGAGAATATAAGCACTGGTAAATTGTAAAGCAAGTCAGGTGGAACAATAGTAAGCACATATTTTGTCTTTACATAGTAATCTTCCTGGATTGAAATAAAAAAAAAAATTTTTGAAAATTATGTTACCGAGAAAGCTGTGAATTGGGTCACAAACTTCTACACCAAAAGCAGCAAATATGCTCACTAGAGTTGTGGGCTTTTATTGCCTATGTTGTGTTATGTTACGTTATGCTCGAAACTTTCTTCATTAAGCAACATTGAATGGGCAAAAAGTTTCATGTCATGCATTTTGTTAAACTTTAATGGAAATTTAATTATGTTAACTGCTTATTTTTCATGCTGCTGTGGACAGAAAAAGCTTTACTTGTCGCAATAGACTGGATATGCTCATTAAATAACTACTCGCCACTTGTGAATCTACAAACTGTGTAATTATACATACATATATACATACATATATGCAACAGAAACTAAAGCATACACACATACAAAATAAGCTGATGGAGATATGAATATTTTCGCAATACGAATAGCCTGGCAATGTGCAACATGCTTAACCTCATTTACTGCGCTTGCAATGGTTTGTATGTATGGCTGTGCGTGTGCTTTTTATAAAACGCATAAATTGAAAGCATAATTTACTACTGATGGCACTCTTTTTTTGTAACTGCATAAAACAAATTTTTGCCAAACTTTTAAAAATCATTTGAAGTCGTACACAATCCAAATAAATAATATATAATATGTGCCATCTGCATAAATAATACTGCAAGCAAAGCAGACAATACAAGTTCCATAAATAAATATCTACTCATACACACTTGGCATTAGAATGGCAAAATGTGATTTACAATTTCAGCCTGCGGTCCTTTGAACAAGCGACGCCAGCCAACAGCGCACGGGGCCATATAAAAGACGGGGCAAGTCGCAGTCGTCCAGTCTGACTGGGAGCCAAGTTTATTAACTGGAATGTGGGCATAACCTCGTTACTCGGTCCGAAGTCGCAAATGAGCTGGATCCTCTTGGCACTAATTACTGCGGCTGAGAAGAAATTATAAGATTAGCGCATATGAAATTCCATACATACAAATAAATGTGACTTCATACACTTATATACAACAACAAAAGCATAATGAAATCTTCACCTTTTTAAAGTAAAAGAACACAGAGCCAACAACCATTAGTAAGGCATATTGAGTCTGCAGAAGCTCTTTGTAAGTTGTGCTGTGTTTGGACTCAAGCGCAAATGCAATACTGAAATACCAAACTCTAAGGGCTGAGAATTCGAAAAATTCATTTTATTACGTCTCATTTGATGCCAGTGGTGACCATTACTACTTAACATGAATGTATGTTAGTCGTCCACTGACCTTCCCTAGTTGATGAGGTGCACCGACAGGCAACAATAGACACAATATATATGGTTGTTAATATGGGCATACTTATTATATTATTGACTGCGTTAAAATACTTTATGTAATTCAATTTGTAAAGATATGTTGAATCCTTCATGTTTGAAAATAAAGAAAAATTTATTGACGAGTTTCTAGAGAATTATCAACAACCGAAGGGCCGAAAGATAGAGGTATCCAAAAGCCACACATATATTCGCGTATAAAAAGGAAGAGCGCCTGCGTCATCTGCTGGCATTATTTGGAAATGCGAATTATAGCAAAAACAGTTACCGGATATCGAAGGAAGTAGGGAAGTAATATGAGCTTTGGGTGCTAAGATATGTGGCCTTATATGTGCCCACTTGTATAATATTACAAAGCCAGTCTCTTAAACAAGAGATAATTCGTATAAAAGTAAGTCATAAATCATTAATTTCAAAATATGATCTAGTATTTATATTATTCTACTTATATAATATTTTGAAAAGTAAAGTACATTAGTAAAAGTCACCATTTGAGTCCATAACGTCAACGTGATGCTGTTCACAAGTCTAGGGATAAAGAAAAATTAATTAATAAGATAGATCTCAAATGATATTAAACAAATAAGTAATAAGAATAAATGGCTCCAAAACAACCATAAAAGCAACTTTATATCTTCTAATGAAGTGGTGAGCTAATATTTATTAAAACCAGGGTTTAATACCCAACTAAATGTCAGAGCGCAAAATGACAAGTGGTGAGTTAAAATTTTCAGATAAAATTCCTGCTACCTGTTGCATTTACTGCCTAAGCAAACTCACTCTCAATGTACTCCAGGAAAAACTAACTCAAGTGCATTCTTTCGCTCTGTTTACAATTTCAAAAAGTTGACTCATTACTTGCTCATAGAGCAACTCGGCAGGAGAAACCATAAATGAGTGTAAACGTTAGTTTGGGCTCTCGTTTGCCTTCGTTTATTTGCTATCAGTGAAATTCAACACATTTTCGTCTGCAGTCGTCATAGAGTACTTAACAAACTCTCCCCATTGGGTGAGTTGTATTTACAATGACTTGCTTACGTTTGAGTAGCTTAAAGTCAGGACTACCAGCTGCAGTACGCTTTTTGCGCCTTTTATCAAAGCACATATGCTGTCACGCAGAGATTTAATTATTTTCGAGAAAATCACGTGAGTTGGTGTAGCGCGTGTTTGCTTACTTATAATATTTATTAAATACCACATACTCGTTTATTTTCGAATATTTACCAAATTTCGAAAAGTGACATTACAATATGTGGCTTTGGATATTAAATATTATGTGAATGTTTACGCATTATGTCAAATTCGAGAACAATTTGGTTCAAGGAAATGCTTTGACACCCACAACTAAAAGCAAAATAGTATGTATGCCACAAAATTTGTTTTAATCCTTTTTAAAAGCTGATAAATTCGTAATAGTACAGTTATTTTTCAAAAATGATATAAAATACAAAGAGTTGGAAATTAAGATAATTTACGAACTTATTTTATGATACGGTTGTGACAAATTTCAATTTCAACACATGAGAACATTCGACCAAGTTAAAAGTTATAGACCGATTTCATGGACTTTCAATATTAGATCACACTACATTACTATTAACATGATCATTCAAATTCTATTCATATACACTCTATTCTAAACGACGGAGATCTTCACTATCACCCTGCCTCGTATAGATCTCTCGTCTCGTCTCGTGCCTGACTAGATTAATTTCTAATGAACTACGCCCTCATATGACATATAGCACACACAAACAAGACAATAATTGAACGTTCATTAGCAATATGCTATCATTACTATGCCGACCATTATCAACTGCAAAACAAAAACAAAATTTAAGAATGCCTTCAAAAGCATTCTTGAAGCGTCACAGCATGAATGCTCCATACTAATACACTCGTAGTTTATTTGACATAAGAGCCCTCCCACATATGAGCTTCAAAGTTTAATTCACCGAATGCTTAAAACACATCGCCTCAATTTCACATACGAGTATAGTGTTGTAAACTTTCTACTTAATAAATGTGGATCCTGATATCAGACACAATATTATATCTTCTGTGTGTGTGTGTGTGGGCTCATACAATCACAGCTATGGATTACTTTAATCCGATTTGGGTAGCTTTAAATGTTATGTATTTTCAGTGTGTGATTGCTCCAAAAGAGACCAGCAGGAAAACTGAACTATTCGAAGGACATTAATAAATATTGTTTAATGAATGGAAAAATCAAGCTTTTATCAATTTTAATTTGTTAAATATAAATATTTACAGTACAGTGGAGGTTGTAGTTCGATCAAAGAGTATATACATAGCATACATTGACAATGGCCAATTTCCTGTAAGGATTTAGCAATGTTCTACATTTCATACATATGCAAATGTTTTTGTAAGCATTATCTTAAGCTCATATTAAACTCGTAATATGTACATACGTAAATTTGATTATATGCGCATTTGATATTACAAAATTGTGTTTCAAAAAGAGATTGCAATACGTTTTTAACAAAGCGAAGTTGTAATAAATTATTTTGTTGGAAATTTAAAGCAAATTATATGGCCATTTTTTTTAAACATTTCATTAAATGCTTATATGGAGTGAATCTATACAATTTACATCGAACAAATCGATAGATATTTATATGAAAGGCTAGAAAAAAGCATTCGTTCATAAATGTTTTAATAAATAAGGTAATATATTGCACAGAATTTTTTTTTAATTTTAATGTTTGTGTAGCAAATGTTACTAACCTTTACTACTAAAAACTTCGATTAAACTAATTTGTATACCAACTTTAGCCATTTAATGTTGTTTTCTTCACTACATAACATTTTTGAAAGAAATATTCAAATACTGTTCTTTCACAAAATTATTAATTTCTTTGCAAGTTTTTTGGTATCACCGCAAATTTTTCGATGTTGTAGCTGCTATCCTTTGGAAAATTGAAAAGCAAAAGTATTGCCGCCGGACAATTGTTGGTTGTTAACTTTTTGACCTCAAATTGATTTTCAGAATTCACTCTAATTTTTATACTCTTTTTTAGTATAACCCCACATTGCTTATATAGTTGCCAATTTTCGGGCTGTTCGTGCTTCCGCTACTTTCGTATGCCACTCACAAGTCAGACACTTCCACTTTCAATCATTTGAAATTTTGCAATGTATGCAAAGTTCGCAGAGTTCAATGATGGCTCTTGAAATGAATATATCTCTAAGGCTTACTTTGCGCATAGAATATCGACCTTAAATAGTCTATTTACAGCTGAAAACATTACCACTATAGAACGAAAGTGATAAACCTTAAACTGAATAGGTTAAATGAATAAAATTAATATCTTTCTTTATAGAAAACTCATTGAGATATCATTACTACTACTCAATAATATTTTTTTTTATTACCGGAAGGCACCTTACTTTACCTAACGCACTTTGTCATTTATTTATTTTTTTTTAATTTATCTTATTAATCATATTTGTCACAACTCATGTACAGTTTTTTTTCCCAAATCCCTTCTCTTTAAAAGGTCTATTAGTACAACACGGTGTTATACAAATTTTCCATTAATAAAAAGTTTACCAGAACCTTTTTTCAACTGACTTACAATGAGGGGTTCGGTTTATTTTCCTTATTATTGAATAACATTCAACCTCCTCTTTGGTGTTGTTGACTTTTTTATTTGCTTTTGTTTTTCGGGCTCAACATTGTAACCTGTTTCGTTTACTTTTGACACAATTTAATGTGTCAAAGTTTGCACTTGCTTGAACGAGCACACGGCATTTGGTGAAATGAAATATATTAGCTTCAAAAAATATGGAGTAACAGGAAAGATTGTCATAAGGATTGTATCAAGAATTTTTTGTTTTGAATTGTTTTCATTTATCTTTCCTTCAGTTTTTTAATACTGTTAAGAAAAACGAACCGCCTTATGGCAATCTGTTTTCACTTCGGTTGTAATAAACACTGCTTGTGTCTTTTTACTTGTCCTTGACATATATAGTATATAGGTATGTATATGCCATCTGGTGAAATGTTTGCGATTTTGGTTTCCGGTGTTCTTTACAGTTTTCCGCTTACCCATATCTTTCCTTGTACTTATCTAGTTGGTCGCGTGTTTTTCTTGAAATGTCTCGCAAAATTGTGACCACATGAGACCTACACTGCGACTACCTACAAAATTTCACACAAAATACCTATTTTATTTCCCTGTTGTCATCGTGTTTATTGTTGTGAATTTTACTACAACTTCACTTAATTTTTCTTTGCCATCTTACTTTTATCTGAATTTAATGTTGTGTTTGCAACAAATTTTGTTTTATTTCAAGAGTTCTACAAAGCTACTTATGTGTTCTTCTTATTGGGCAACTCAACAACCTTACTCACTTACTCTATTGCCGGCTTCATGCGCTTCATGTGTAAGAACAAATGAGACTTTTTACAACTCAAATATTATTTGTCCATACACTTGTAGTTTGCCCAGCCGGTTGAGCGTTACGTCTGTGCGGCAGGTGGATGAGTGTGGATTTCAAAACTATGTGTGTGAGTTGCCAAACCAAACCGCAAACCAAATAAAATAAAATACTTCAGAGTGCAAAAACTACTTTGGAAACTTTTATCGAAGTGGAAAATAATGCATTCTTAAGCAGAGTTGTTACCTGCAAGAAAGATGAAAGTAGCGAATGTGGCCAGTTGGGGCGCCGCAAGTGGAGAAAGTGCATGTACTGAATGCGAATGATTGAAGTTCTCAAGGTTTTCCACGCCGTCTGAGTTTGCAATATATATTTATGTGGATATTTAAGAAATTTTTGAGTGTGATACTTGCGCAGAAACGAAACTTGTTGTAAATATTATGTATTGCAATATGAATTAATAAAGTCACAAATATTTCTAAAATGTATTTTATTGAATAACAGAATTTACATCAATAAAAGTTCACTCTGAAATTACATTTTTGGTTGAAGTTTACACTGAAGTTTATGAATTCTCATTTCTCGTTCAAATATACAATATAACTATGAGTTGTTGTACATAGAATTCTTGATTCTTGCTATACCAGTGTAACCTAAATTAGGCGATTTTCGTGAATTTTTTTAAAGAAAGTACCCGATCGATTGTTTCGAAGTTTTTTGCGCATAATAAGGTATGTTTTCAGCTACAGTTGAACATTTTTTTTTACAAAAATATTGAAAACTAACAGAGTTATATGCTATCTTCGAAGGTGCCAAAAAAAAGTTCGCTAACTGCTGACATGATTCCGTCCGAAGGAGTTGCTGAAACAAAAAAATTCAAAAAGGATATTAAAGTCAAATATATTTCCTATACAATGACTTATGATTTTTAAAAAATATCAAAAAATGACAAAATGGCGTAGTTCTGAAAAAATTGGGTTTTTTGGGTGAAAAAATTATGTTTTTTTAAATGCCAAATTGACAATTTTCAACCAATCAAAAATATCGTAGGTCATTGCATAGTAAATATATTAAAGAATACTCAGTTTAAATTTGAAGTCGATCGGTCAATGTATCTCTTTGTCTTATGATGTCAGCAATTTTGAGAAATGTCGTTTCGAGAAAAACGCGTTTTAAGTTTCGACTATAGCTGCTTATACCTGCGAGCGGTCGCTCTTTAGAACGCTACTATTCAAAAACTATACGATTTTACCGCTTTCACAGGATATTTTTGAAAGTATAAACTATCGAATAAGCAAAAAATAAAAAAAATAGATTTTTTGAAATTGTCACATTAGCCCCTTAATAGATATTTTCAACCGTTCATAGTTACGAGTATTAATATTCCAATTCTTTTAAGATAACGAGAATTTCACATTTTCCAAAATTATATTTACGATATATTCATATAAATATGCTATTATGCTCGTCCTTATATCTGAGACAGACATATAGTACATATTGTAGTATGGTTCAGAAACCATATGTGTATCACCGGTTTTCCGAATTTTATTTGAAAGCAAATGGTGTTCGGTATTACAATAGAGTTCTAGAAACCATTGAAATTTTGTTTTGTTGTGGAATGTACTACAATGGATTGCATTGAACACACCGAAAGCTTTAAGCTCTTCTGCCACAATCATATGCTTTCTGACATTTTGACATACAGAAAATAAATTAAATTCAAAATTAATTGAAATCAAAAAACAAAATTTGAAAAAAAGTTGTGAAAAATATGTAATATGTCATAATATGTAATAATTTTATTGGACAATAATATTTTAAGATTGCTTGGAATTGTAACTAAGTCAGGATCAATTTTCCTGCCTGTTATTCATAATTATATTTTGCTTGAATTTATTTGTATCAGCTGATAGATATAAACATAGTACAATACTATATGTGTGTCACTATGCTGGTATGTATATGGTTTCTTGAGCTTTTATTGTAGTACACATCGTAGTACAGAAACCATATGTCTGTCTTAGGCATGACTGTCAAACCGAGTAAGCCTGAATTAAAGTCTATATAGCTTCCATAAGACATTTTAAGTTAGACTTCCCTACATCTAAATTAATTCCATAAATTATTAAAAAAGGTTCTTAAATCCGAAAATGTCTGTAGAAAAAATGATTAATTCATGCACAAAATGGTAGAATCTTTAACACAATTCCCGCCGTTTGCCTACGGTTTTATGTCTGTTTTGGTGTTGCGTAATTTGTAATTATTACTACACACATTTTGCTAGCACGCGCACTCATTATTATGCCATAAATAGCGTAATCAGACAAAAGCATTAGTAAATCGGTCGGACGGAGCTGCCAACTGCAATGCATATCCAAGCTGCATTCGACTGCAGTGAAATGCCTTCTACGAGTATGCTTCACAGCGCACACGTACCCTTGAAGGCATGTTGTTAGCATGTAAATATATATGCAATGTATATGCATGTGTTGCAAGCGTTGCAGCGGCGTGAATGCCATCATAAAAAGTACGCAATTCTTATTAAACCAACAAAGCACGAACACGAAGGTGGCAATAATAAAATGGCAACACTATAAATTCAAATAAGCGTAGAAATTTACAAGGCTTCCTGTAACAGTCGTGTCGAAATGTTATGTGCAGTTGCACGCAACCTTGGAATGTAAGGAACGCTAGTTGTTGCTGGCACGCACACATACAACGACACACAACGACACATTTCAAGAATATAAACACAGATTTAATGGAATGGCGAATGAGGCAAGGGAGCGCTTTGCCAACGATTTTATTATGTTGAATAACGGTTGTGTGCCGAGCTGCATACGAGTGCATCATTCATGAAAATTCATAATTGCACTAAATTCTTACAACTGGAGCAATGAATGCATTAAGATCACAATGTTTTAAGCACTTTACAGCTACCTCTCTGTTGTGAAGGACAGTTCGATTTGTTCAGAATTCTATTAAACACACTTGTTTCGAAATTAAGATTAGAAATCTATCAATATTTTTTGACTACAAACCCTACTGTGCTCCTTTGCTTTGCTCGGGCTTTTCAGTGGCCCGTCACTCAAGAAACTTTACGAAATATTTTGTTACTCCTTTGATTTCAATTTGAAGCTTTGTTTGTGCAACAGCCGTCTAACCGTGAACACGTACATAAAGCTTACGAGAGAGCGGCGTGCGAGTAGTACCTGTGGTGGTGCGGCTTTTACTGCAACAATGTTTCCATATAAGTGCATAGATGCGCTTAGATGCGTAGATTGCTTGGCGAAGGACAATGTACACACACACCGCTGAAGGCAGGCTATTGAATGCGGTTTTGCTGGTGTGCGAGTGTATTTGTTTGCTCCATTTGCTTAGCGCCGCATCTGCATCTGACTTCAAAGGAACATTTGAAATTACCGAAGAAGCAGAAGCAGCAGCAGTGTAAGAGCTGTAAGTGGTAAGCCCACTCATACCATACATACAATGTATATTCATATTGACGAAGACTGTGGAATAGAGTGGATTTGGTGGCAACGCTGTGACTGTGGTTCTAGTAAGGGCCAAGGCGAATGGCATGCAACTTGCACACCTTCGTGTTTCTACTTATACCTATGTGTGCGTTTAAGTTATATTTTAACCGGAGCAAAGTGAAAGTCTAAATACTTTCCACATAGACATATACATAGACATAGAAGAACACTTTAAAGCGACTAAAGACTGAGTTGGCCAACTATTTAAATGGAATGTGTTAACTCAGCTCCGCATGGAGAAATATAACCAAATTTTTAACATTTTTAAATTTAAATTTATTCCGCAGTTAATATTCTATGAAAACAAAAGCAGCAGGTTTCAGAATCGATATCATGAGAACTTGACCCACTTTCACATTGCAACAAAACAAAAATAATTGCAATGAGTTGTCAAACGATGGAAAAAGCTGCCCTTGAAAGTATATGTAATAAACTCAGTTAAATTTCTTCACCATTTTCCACAACCCGTTTAAGTACAAGGGAAAACAAATAAAACCGAGAACGCGAGAGCCTTGCCTTGTGCGATTTTATGCAAAAATGCCACTGACAATTGCAATAAAATTGCAAGCAATAAACTGCTGAAATAATGTGAAGCAAATGCGAGTGAACAGCGAGTAAAAAACATATGAATTATAATGAAGTAACGTACAGCAACAACACAACATTCGCTTCGCTGCTCAGCTACGAGTATATGAGAACAATGAGCAAAGGCCCGACTGACTGCCGCAGCAATAAAAACTGAAGCATACTTACAGGCGCAGTGGCCAGCAGTGCGTTCAAATATGGTGTAAATGTAAGAAAAATAAGTTCAGGAAGTAAAGCAAATAAAGCACTGCCTAGAAAAACGTTTCCAAAGGATTACTGTAATAAAATTTTAATTATTGTGTTTGTTTTTATTTTCAGTTTCTTCATACTTTAACAAATTGCGCTTGCCCGCGTACTTTACACCAATTCTGCGCTTGCATTTACTTGTTGCCTTCTTATTTTCTGTACGATAACCATGCTCCAGCAATTTGCTATAGCAACAATGTGTGTGTTTTTATACTCGCCTGCAGCGCACGGGGGAGAGGGGGAAGCAATGGCCACCAGCTATGCATAACGAGCCAGCTTTCAATTCCACTTTGTTGGTGCCGGGGACTTTGTTGTTGTTACTCTTTTACTTTGTTGCGTTTAGTGGTCAAGGCTGCGGCGGAGTCAATGGTTCAGAAGTCGTTCTCGCTTAAGTACTCGTAATGATTTGATTTCCAGGCGAAAGCGTCTTTAAATACATTTCGCCTATTCTTTAGATAATTTCAAAACGAATAAATAACATAAAAGTGACTTTAACTGCTAATTATATTTCTGACTAACAAAAATGTTTTCCTATAGATTTTAAATAGGTCTCTTCACTGCGTTGATAAATAACTAAGACACCAAAAATGACTGATTTGTGGGTTGAACTTTTAAATTTCTGAATATATTCAATTTCAAGAGTTTCACTAAATGGCTGGCAACAACTTTATTCAAATAATAGTTTTATGTAGGATAATATGTAGCCATACTTGTCCTTTTTCACCAGCCTATTTCTCCACTACTTCAATAATACGAACTTCATTGCATAAATGTAAGCGTGAAATGGCGCAAAACTTTTATTTACATCTTGCCACTTGAACATTAAACAATATTAACGAAAAGAACAATTTGTCATTAAAACCCAGAACAGAGCCTTCAGACGGCAAAAAAGCGCAACAAAGTAAATGTAGACATAAGAAAGCAAACGAAGTAGTAAAAAAGTAGGGAAACAAAAATATTTATTTAGTAGAGCTGAGCCTACACACTTATAACACAGTCAACAACAACTACAAATAGGAAAACAACATTAACAGCAACAACAATATTAGCTGTGACAAGTATGAATAGTACACAAAGCCCACTGAGTGATTTAGCGAAGTGGCTGGCTGGCTGGTAGGCTTGCCTCCAAAACCGAATGTTTTACGCCTTTCTTTCAACGCTAATATCACATGTGTGTACTGTGTAGCCTACTATTACTTAGTATGCACAGACATATATATCTTCATCTTTAATAATTTTATAATGATGTTTATGATACGCTCCTCTCCCAGTTAGCTCATACATATTCACATACAAGGTTATTTTAACTGAAAACATAATTTAGTAGACTGGATGTAGGTACATAAAAGTTGAAATTTGTGTGCCAGCAAGGAGACGCAGAGCGAAATTATCGGCCTATGAAGAAGAGCAATCCAATAGGCGAATGAGTTACATTAACTACCCGCACAAGTAATTAACATTAAATGTGTGTGCTCTTTAGCGAGCAAACACAACAACAAACATATGTCTACATTTATATACAAACAAGCATACCTTAGATTTGTGCTTACACAAATATGCGCCTTGAACTATTTATAAGCAACCTAACCTAGTTGCTAAGTAGCCTGCTATTTAATAAGTCAGCCGGCAAGCTGTGGAGATAATGCTTGAGCGCCCATCCGGCGACTGTTATTCTGTCGTCCGCAACACATGCGCAACACAAAGGCATGCCACCAGAAGTTGTTATGCACATTTCCTATCTGTCATATGCTTTTGTCTGTGCTACATCTGTTTGTAATGCGGTGCTAATGATGTATATACATACATATAATATATGAGAAACATATGGCTTTTGATATTCGTTAGACTATTTCTTCATTTCACTAGACAGAAATGTAATCAACTCTAATATAAAGAATTTACGGAAAGTTCTCTAATATTGTTTATGCCAATTAGTGAGGTTATTATTAAATTATGCGATCTTCAGACTTAGAAAACCCAAAAAAAACAATACACAATTTTTTTGTTTTCTTTTTTTAATATTTTATGTCTTTTGCTTTTATTATGTGTTTCATAATAAATACAGTGGAATTTTCTAACTCGAATCACCATAATCCACAAAAAAACTTCGATTTAGAGAGACTTCAAGTTATAGAATTTTCATTAAAACATACAATTTTTCAAAGAGCAGGAAAATATAGATTTATGATAATGATTTACGCAATTCATAAGTGTAATATTATATTTTTCTGATTCGATAGTACAATTTTAAATTTTGTATTATGCCAAGGTCGAAAAGTTCGATTTATGGAAGTAAATTTTACATTTTCCTTTCAATGCCACTTCAAGAGTTTGAGTTATGGAGAAGTTCGAGTTATACAAGTTTGTCATAGTGAAGGCACTAACGGCATAGCCACCTTTTAGTTGCAGTAAATAATATATAATAATGCCAGAATAAATGTTTAAATCGCAAAAAGTCAATGCTTTAATTGGTAAATCAATTTCGTTAAGAATTTAACAAATATTGATTTCATCAAAGCAAAATGAATTTTAACCGCGTTTAATATGTTGCAACCGGCTTGAGCATATATACATTTTCATAGATTTCTTCAAACGAAGCAGATTAATAAAATGAAATTACAGCATTTTATAGTTTATTTTCCCATTTCTCACACTTTCATATTTACGTAACAAGTTGTGATTTCTGCCAGTTAACAAGCGGCTGATTTGAGATCAAGGCACTTGAATGCGCTGATTGTGGGAGTTAACGTGTTTAGAGACAGAGTGCTCTGTCTGTATATTAAAAAAGCAAACAGCATACACCCGTAAGTGCTCACTTACTCTACCGAATTCGCTGTACAGGGCTGTACTGCGCGCGCGGGTGGGGGACAGAAGTTGGCAACTAACAAATCATTTGGAAAATCAAATAAATCGGAAAAACGGCAAATTGGAAAAATGCGATGTTTTTATTTAATTTTCACACGCTAGCAGCTAGCAGCGCGCTCAATAGAAATCCACTTTTTATCATTGCCATTTTTCCTATTTTTCAATATTTCAATATTTTTTGAATTTGAATGAATTTTGAATTTGAATGACTGATGCAATAATTTTATATACACCGTCTAACAGATTGACACACACCGTCTGTCTATCTGTCTCGGTGTCTCGGTGTCAGACTGATTGGTTGTTGTTGTGATCCTGTTGTCTGTCTGTCGCACAGCAATTGACTAGTTATTTTACGCGAATAGACAAGTCGACGTTGACAACATGCCGGCGGTATGCTCGCGCTGTGCTATGCTGCCTTTGAGCGCGTGGCACGGTGTGTGCGGCGTGCGCCGGGGCGTATGAGTGATAAATGTAAATGTTTACGCAAAGTCAATAAATTGATGTTAACGCTGCCTGCCTGCCTGCTTGCCTGAAAGCTCTGTTGACTAACGGTAATAACAGAGAAAAACAAATAAATAGCGGCAGAACAACAACAACAACACTCCGCACTGAATGCGACGCTCAATGCGCTCTAATGCAGCGTAGAAGTAGCAACTAAGCACCGTTACGTTGGAAATACGCGCGCAATTCACTGCAAATGCAATTGAAATTGTGAAGTGAATCAAAGCCATGGCATAAGTATTAGCAAAGCGATAAAGGCGATACACTAACATATACATTTGTATATAACGGTATCTGTGTTTATATGTATATTTGAACGGTCGTTTATTTACCGCTGGTTGATTTAAAATTGATTTGCGTGTAAATAAAAAGTGTAAATTTGTATTTAATATTTTATTTGCTCACACTCTGGCGTTGCCAACATTGCCGTGTCACGGGTGATTTTTTGTTTGACGACCGTGTTTAGTGTTAAATGTGCAATTTACTAATTTGTCAAAGTACAATATTGACACGTGTATGCGCTCGTGTTCTATTTTCCACAGCAAATTTAATTGGTTTTGCAATTAATTTATTTGTCCACTACAAAACAGTGTAACACTGACCAAACAAGTCGTCGATCAACCTTTCGAAATATTAAAAAAGAAATACTTTGCAATTAAGTAATTTTTTTAGTATTTTGAGTGTTGCATTCATTATTTCTATATAGATAGAATAACTAAAATTTTTTTTTAGAAAATTCATTCCTCTCTTATAAGGGAAAGGTATTCATAAACGCAATATGTAGGCAAACTTAGTGAGGCATTTGATATTGAATAATTTTTTGCTTGCGAAAACATAAATGATCCAATGCAAGAAATAAACCGTTGGTCGAATGGGCTTTAACTCTAATTATACTATAATATTATGAATTTTTACAGAAATAACGGCTCCCTAGCTCTCTTTGTGCAATTACTTACGAACTGTTGTATTTATATTCACTAGCAGGAATAATAATATATCATCACTTCGCTCTGGTCGCAGGCGGTGGCACTTACTCTATGACATATACGCAATCGTGTAGCTGGGAAACACATCTGTTTCCGCACGTTCACGCATAAGTGAGATTAGTACGCACTCTAAATTTTAAATGGCTACATGTACACTTCCTCAACTTCCTCTGCGGTATTTATGTGTACTCAATGGCATTAACAAAAGCTACTTGCTGCAGAAATTGAACGTTGATATTAAGAAATTGCCAGAAAAAGCAGAATATATATCCTATTTTGTCAAAAGTGCTTGATGTATGCATACACCCATTTAGGCATTTACCCGATGTGTTGAGCTACACCTTTGCCGTTCACCGTTCACCGTGAGTGTGTGTCATTTTCATTCACTTTGTATTTGCGAAAGAATTGCCGACAATCAAGGAAAATGTCAACACGATTGACATTTATCAGCGAACGACGAACTGACGCATTGCGTTTTGTTATTGCACAGCCCCAGTGAAGTGAAGGGTTTGACTCCTGCGGTGGGTGTGAGCGCAAACGGATTGAAGCGAGGTGGAGCTGTTGTACGCCTAACTGTCGCTTATGTCACATTCGATTTGCGTGCAGGTAGGCGTCTGAGTGAAGGGTGTATTTTTTGGTGATGATGTCGCCCTTTTTATTTATTGATTCTTTTATGCATGGCGCTGATTATAAATCGAAGTGGTTTGCTGAAAATGATTGCATATTTGTAGCTCGCATGTCGGTGTATGTGTTCCACCTATACAGTAGCTGGTGCAAAACATCATGTATTTGAGTGATGAATGATGAATATATTTGTTTATATGTACATGCCTTAAGTGCGCCGTTGATGTGCATACTTAATATACTCGTACATGTGGCAAAAGTGTGCGTGAGAAGAAAAGTAAGGTAGACTTAGATGCGAGCATGGTACATTTCGGATGTCTTTATAAAGACGACTGATAAATTATTTAGAGCACATCACTTTTAGGCGCATTGAAGTCAAAGTATAGCGGCACTAAAGCAATCACAACAAGTAAGGAGTAAAAGCACACACAGTACCACATTAGCAACGCTTCAATTTAGCTTGTATGAACATGGAAGAAAAATGTTTGAATATTTTGGTAAAGATGCATATAGACATACAAATAAATACATGTGCTGTTAGTAATATTCACGTATTTCGCATCTAAAGGTATAATATGGCATACCATACAGAGAAGTACTTGCAGAATACCAAACAAATTTTGTCATTTTGCTTTTTATGTACATACATATGTACATAATATTAAATCTTTTTGAATAACACTGTAACTCAGCATGTATGATCTAATTGGGTAGAGACTGGTGAAAAAACTTCGCTAAATATATTAAATACAATTTAAATAAATAAATATGCCATGAATATAAAAATATAATTTTTAGATATTATAAAAAATTAAACACAAAAACATATTTTTTTCATCAAAATAGATTGAAAGTCAAACGTGATGATATTTAAATCTAATACACTTTATATTAATTTTTAATTGAAATAATGCAATTATTATGGATAAAGTAATAATATAATCGCTCGTGTGAGCCAGTTATTGTAATAACAATAAAATAAGCTAATTATAACAAAAAAAGTATAGCTATTTACGACCATATTCCATTATGGGTGGGTGGAAATGAAAATAACATTGCATGGGCGTATGTAAACAGTATGTGTTTAATGTATGAAAATATTTATAGCGGTACTTGTAATTTGTCTGATTACCACAAAAACAATAACAAATTAATTAACGACCAATTAAACATTAAAATAACTACACAAAAGCATTACTGATGTACGCTTTAATTAGAAAAGATGTTGATTTTTATAGTGATATGATTATTATGGATTCCCATTCGCATTTCACCTACAATGATACAATGATATGAAAATAACATATATTTGCAACAACTCAATATTAAGGGTATCAAGGAAGTCGAAATGTGATTGTACTTGCAGTACTTAGCAAACGATGCACTTATTTTATGTCAATGAACTCAGTGAAAAGAGAGAATATCGTCACTAGACAGACACCTTTACTATCTATTACCTTTTCAGAAACGTGCTACTTAGTAATATAACGGATTTATTCGAATTTACTACACCTCAAACAGAATCAAATTGCTATCTATCCAACCAAATTGTCGTGCTTTAATTTCCACTCCAAGCGCTTAAGATCCGAAATGCCACCAACGTGTGTAAATTTCGCATAATTCAGCATTTTTATCGGCATTATGTTGCACCAAATCAAAAAAATTTAAATTACCAACACTTCATTGCCACAGCGATTATTTTAATATTTTATGCGTGATCATGAAGTCAAAGCTGGCAGCATATTAAATGCTCATTACTTAGATAGTGTGTGAGCACGCACCCCTTTCATGGTCACCACCCTCGTGGCGATAAGGGTGGCAGCACTGCACACGAACGCGCATTTTGATATGCGAAGCACGTGCTACCGCCACTAATCAAAAGCTCATTAGGCGTGCCGCTATAAATATTAACACAAAAAAGCAAAGCAAAACACTGCAAATAGGCGAAATATGTTTGAAAAATATATAAAGTGAAAAATAATAAGAATTAGCATGGTGAGAAACAAAACAACAGCCTGCAAGTTAAACCAAAAACACTTGTTGATCAGCAACAAGAATTGAATTGAGGTCACTTCTTTAAAAACATCACAACAACAACAAAAAAAAGAAACCGACAACAATATTCAAACCAAATATTAACCTCAACTTAAGCTGTTTAAGCTGCTCAAAAGTAACACTTTGTTATATTGTTATATGTTGAATTAAATTCTCACCATTTGCCCACTTCGTTATTAAATAAACTTTTATTTTTGTGACATTCAAAACTTTATAATAACTCTATTAACCTTCGAAAAATAAAATGAAAGCAAAATCAGTTATGTTGCAAGCAAAAAAAAACATGAATAGTGAAAGCTAAGCCCTTTTTTCCCTTTTGGACCAAAATCTCAGTTCAAATGTCACTCACTTCAGCTGTTTCTAATAAAAGATTGCGAAAAAAGTGTGTGAAAGAGTAATAAAGGTGAAACTTCACGGAACGAAGGTAACAAAAAACAATGATTTCAATTGTTGTAATACGTAACTTTACAACTTTGAATAGCTTTTCATTAATTTTTTAATTCATGAGTAATAGCTGTTTTTTATGGGTATAGGTTGGAAGCAATAGCTCAGGACTATCACAGTATGTATGTGATTGGCCTTGGAACCGTTTAGCCGGTTATAGCCGAATCGATTGTAGCGCGCTACTCCTCTCTTTTCCTCGCAGTTCAGCGCCAGTTGGAGATCCCAAGTGTAACCAGGTCGCTCTCCACCTGGTCCCTCCTCCCTGGAGTGGAGGCCTTCCCCTTCCTCGGTTACCTCCGGCGGGTTCTGCATCGAACACTTTCAGAGCTGGAGTGTTTTCGTCCATTCGGACAACACGACCTAGCCAGCGTATCCGCTGTCTTTTTATTCGCGGAACTATGTCTATGTCGTCGTATAACTCGTACAGCTCATCGTTCCATCGTCTGCGATATTCGCCGTTGCCAATGTTAAGAGGACCATAAATCTTGCGCAGAACCTTTCTCTCGAAAACTCCTAGTGTCGTCTCATCTGATGTTGACATCGTCCAAGCTTCTGCACCATAAAGCAGGACGGGAATGATAAGCGACTTGTAGAGTTTGATTTTGGTTCGTCGAGAGAGGACTTGACTTTTCAATTCAAATCTCAGTCCTTAGTAGCACCTGTTGGCAAGAGTGATTCTGCGTTGGATTTCAAGGCTGACATTATTATCGGTGTTGATGCTGGTTCCCAGGTATACGAAATTATCTACGACTTCGAAGTTATGACTGTCAACAGTGACGTGGGAGCCAAGACACGAATGCGCCGATTGTTTGCTTGATGACAGGAGATATTTCGTCTTGTCCTTATTCACCTCCAGACCCATTCGCTTAGCTTCCTTATCCATGCGGGAAAAAGCAGAACAAACTGCGAGAGGACTATCATTACTAACATTTTAAATAGTTTTCAGGATTTCAAAATGAAATATTATATATATTTTTATTCCAATCTTAAATCTTGCAATTAAAAGAGAAAAAATTAATTAATTAAATATTAGACAATACAAAAACGTCAAATAATTTGTATATAATATTTTTTCCTTGAAGTATTAAAGTCGGAAAGTGGTACGCTTATGTCAACTTCATACATACATTAGCAAATTCGCAAATTCCGAGCTCAACACAGCAGGACACGAGCGCAACATGTATACGCAAATGTAGAGCTTGGGTTAGTTGGTTGCATGGTCTTTTCAGAGTCTCAAACTGTGATACTCAGCTCGCAATCCAGCAGCGCAAGCGCACTATTTTGCTCTAGTTACTTTAGTTGGGTGCTTATTGTTGTTGCACTCATAGCTTTTACTTTTCATTGGCTTATTTGCTGCACTCACGTCGCGCACGTTATTCATATTTATTGCACCTTGTTGGCAACACAGACAGCCAAGTGAAGGCTATAAACAAAGAAAAAAATGGCATGCTAACGCCCATACAATATTGGTTGCAGAGAATAAGAATATAAGTGCAGAGAGCAGTGGGTACATGTAAGCAACCCCTGAATTGGGCAAGTGAGCTTGTTAAAGTAGTCACAGCTGGAATAGCTGAGACAAAGTCGATGGAATTCGAAATATCAATTTGTCTTTTATAAGGCAATTTAAAGCCTGCGAATTTCAAAGCGAGGAACATTCCGATTAATTGCTTAATTCAGAGTGTAGAGTGGAGAAAGTCAATAATACAAAGGAAATGAAAACTGGCCGAAATAACAGAAATATCAAAAGCACAGATGCTATATTCTTTAGTTAATGAAAATAGAGTGATCAAATAATGAATAATTATATTTATATGAATAAAAAGTTTGCATTCATATTTCTGGAAGACAAAGAGCTTCCTTATAACCATATCCAAAAACCGAATGTACATAAAAGCACAATTTCCTTCTGCATATGCATTTTAAGTAGTATTTACATAGCAACTTCACTATTTTCACTCACAATTCAATCAAGTTGACACTTCGTTTGTGGCATGCGTATAGTGATTCTCTGCTCTCATTTTTGATTGCCATTTATATGATTTATTTTGATATATTTTTACTGTTTTTGTAGTGCCACTTTGATTCTTTGATTATTTTGAATGCTTCGACTAAAGGAAGAAGTCGTAAGGAGGTTAATTTCAATACATTTTTTTTCAAATTTGAAAATTAAATAAGAAATAAAAAAAATTAAAAATATGATCCAAAATATAGTTTTTTTGTAATATAAAATATCTCGGTAAATTGCTTTCCCACATGAAACCTCGCCAGCTTGTGGACCCTTTTTGGGGGAAATGTTTGTTATTTTTATTCTTTTACATATTTAATTTTCACTTTACTGTGCAACTATAAACACTGTACTCGCATATGTGCTGGCAGCAATATTTTCCATCTGTGATATCGTAAATGTCTACTTCAGCGCATCAGTGGCACTTTGCGGCATGTAATGTCTACCGCAAATATATGCACATTCACACACTCCTATATACATATATACATACATATATGGTGCGTATTGTACAGGTGCCTCACAGGAAACTGCGGTAGCTCGAAACTATGAAAATTTACATGACACCAAAGGCACCATGCGCAGCAGCAGAAATATTACATTTAAAGTCGGGCAATGGAGTTTCTCACTAGAAATTGTATTCTAAGAATTTTGGCTATTTTGGGTTACCCAAAACGGATACGAAATAGGTAAAATTCTTTTGCCGCTGAACCAGTGTCATGTCTTACTCAGCGGAATTTCCTTGCAGGGCTCCTACGTAAGTGTTGTTGCAGTGTCGAGCCTTTCTCTGAGGATGTGCATTGCACGGCGACGCGCCGACATGTCGCGGCTTTTAATACATTTTTGTGTCATTTTCCGCAACGAAAAACAAACAAATGTAAAATGCCGCACAAACAAACACGAAAGATGTGTTATCCAACAAAAAGTCAACTTTACACACAGAGACGAAGGCAGCGCGCGACACACTCACACTCACTCGTATAAGCACCCGCGTGCTGCCACACAGACACACACATGAACAATTGAGTACACAACACGAGGTTGTTTGTTTCATTTCCGCGCGTGTCACATTTCATTTGCACCAACAACAAAAAGGCTGACTAAATAAAGCAAACAGCGCGACCAACTACATATAATTTATATATGTATCATACATATCTACATATGTACAGCAGAAGATGCGCTTATGTGGCAGTGTGGAGTTCATTTACTGCTATCTACCGCTGCCTTTGGACAAATTAACATTATTCGTCGGTGCATCACACTCACAGCGTGCCTTTGCTTGTACGCCTATATGTATGCAACAGTGCTCTCAGCTTAAAGTAATACTCTTAAACCATTTAGCAGTTTGAGGGATTCTCCATTCTCAACACACTTGCTTGTTTATTTTGTTTAATGGATTTGTGCAAATATTAGTCCAAGAATGAAAATCGTTCCATAGTAACACAATTGCATTAAAGGGATTATACAAGATAAATCTGAGATTGTAAACAAATACAAATCATGTTCATTGTAAGGTCCGGAAATATATTAGCTTAACGGACAGGTTAGTAACTTAGAGGCATAAATTATAGATAGTAAAAATTTTAATGGCAAAAACATTTCGGACGACCTATTAGATTCTATGGCTACCATTATCGACACTAATAGCACTTCTGACGTCACCAGAAGCGCGGCAATCCCAGGATATAGCAATATGGAACATACACAATTTGGCGGCCGCTGGCGCATGGAGTGAGTGCACTAGGTGCTGGTATTCTGGTAAATTCTTCTATAATTTAACTGATCATTGAGAACAGAAAGCTTCTTACTCAGACTACTAAAATTTTCAAATAATCAAAAAACTCAAATTTCTACTACTTTTTACTATAATACAAAATTTTCATACATGCTTTTGTAAGCAGTATTCATCGAACCAAACAAATGTAAACTAAAGTAAATAGGCTTACAGTAGTTTCAGTGGAAGAAAATATTTTTATTTAGTGCCAGCCACTCTCTTTGCTTTTCACTACCTAAAACAGTATTTTTGCTTAAGGAATCCTTCGAAACTTTCGCTTAAACAAAATTCGATAGTGCAAAATTAAGAAAATATTAACTTTCCGATAGCAAAACACAGCTGTTTCAACATTTAGGTATTTTGTGCTTTACCACAGCAACAACGTCTAACTTTATCGCACAGCTTTCCTAGCCTTTTTATGCCACAATTTACTTATCGTTTATAGTGATTATGCACAAAACGATGACCAAGATGGGAGAAAAGTTAAAATCACAACAGCCAAACTATAAGTAAATACACTTTAATTCACTTAACAGCTGTAAGCGAATGTCCTTGCTGCCTGACTACTGGACAGACAAGCTGTTTCAATCAGCTTGGGAAAGTGAAAGGCAGTGAATGAATGGAAAAAAGTAGACCCATATACAGACCATGATATGGTGTACATGTATATAACGGCATTCAGAGTTAAATGTGGTGCACATTTTAGTTTGCGGCTCGTAACTATGTGAGTGATTGCCGGCACATTTGACTCGCAGACAGCGAATGGCTGCTGAGTATCTTTTAACTGTGTGCGCCAGCACATTTTCCATCTATTTTCTCGCTTCTTCGGCAATTTCGTCAACCTTATTTCACAAACTACACTTTATTGCGCTGATTTTCGGTTTCTACTCGTAGATTCTGATGTCTCTTGCCTTTTGGGCACATTTCTCATTTGCACAGATTTGAATAATGTGTCCTCACTCCGTTGAGATTTACACACGAAAAAAAGTGAAAATTCTATATGCAGAGGGAAGTTTAAATATTATACATATTTATAGTAGTTGATGTGCATGTTGTTGTAGCGGGTCATTATTATCGCCATCCACTCTAAGTTGCCGCCAAAAGTTGAATTAAATGATTTTCCCCAACATTGAGCAGCGCTGACAGCGACTGACAGCGTCCAAAGCCGGCAGCTTATTCAACAGGCCATGACCGTATTTACTTACCTCAGCGCCGTGGCAGCTGCGTTGCTCCTCGCCGTGTGTGCGAATGTCTGTGTGTGTGTGTGGTGGTGCGATCTGTCGGATAGCTTTGATAATCTAACATCGCTGCGCTGCGCTTTAGTGAATAAATGCAAATGAAGCAATGGTTGGTTGGCGTAAATGAAGGCATGACAGTTGTCGCTTTTAAATAGACCATCCGTCGATGTCTGAGCGCAGTCTCGTGCATACTTCCAGCATTCCGCTACAAGCTCGAGGGAATGTACTGTGCTTGCTATACGAGTACAACTAAATATGTACATCATTAGTCAGCATTGGCATGCCCGTCGTCACTTGACTTGGCAGCCAGCGATGAGCACAAACGCTTTCACATACATACATACATATAGTGTGTAAGTATTTACAAATGTTCAGGCACACAGGCGAGCACATCGAAATTGTTTCCTCTCATTTGGTTTCCTTTCAGTTCGCCATTGCGAACTTTCACTCGGGTTGCCCACTTGTGTGCTTTGCTGACTTGCTGCCATGCAGATTAAATCGTTTTAGTTCAGTTAACACATTCCGACGCGCGGTGTTGTTGGGTAATTCTCGTAACCTTTATTCGCTTATAAATTTTGCTGCTTTGACTTTTTCATTTTAGTAACCTCTATCCCCATTTAAATAATTGACGTGAGTTTCATCATCAACTGTTAGTTCGTGGTGGCAAAATGCACACAATCAAATGAAGAGATGAGCAACAACAATTTCAGAATTTTCCGATGAGATCTATTATTCTTTGATTGTCGATTTGGATAAAGAGATCTATCACTTAAGAAGCTATTCGAAGCTTTTCTGTTGAGATAGCTTTCCAATAGATCAAGTTGCTTCCCTATTTTGGGGAATTATTTAAAACGGTAGCTTCAGCGGAAACTTAAACAGCAAAACGGTAAATGAGCTTTTTAAAAGTCTGAAGTATTTTGAGTATCAGTCATCTGATTCACAAAAGTCGTGATGAGATAAATTTCATTATTATGTTTTCAAGTCAGAAATAAATAAAAAAAAATAAGGGAGGGCTAAGTTCGGATGGAACCGAAAATTTTATACTCTCGCAATTTATTGAAGAAATTTTATTAAGATAACACACAAATTTACCCATAAATTCGGCATAAAGAATAACGAAAATCGTCATATATCGTATATGAGGGCTGATGTAATTCCTGAACCGATTCTTGGGTACCGAGCAAGGTACACTATATCCAAGACTATACGCTTACTTAATTTTGCTAATATATCTCACATATTAACCAATACATACTTGTATGCAGAATAAAGCCCACCGTATTTTTGAAAAACCTATTATTAGGTATATGGGAGTTAGGAGATGTTATGAACCGATTTTAATAATTTTTGGAAAAGAGACACACAAGAAGAAAACAACTTCCTCTGAATTACATTAACTTATCTGAGAAATTTACCCAAATTTTCGGTTGAAATTTACCCTTAGGCGCTGAGTTCAACATGTTCGATATTTGGGAAAGTTATAATCCGTTTTCGACAATTTTTTCACAAATGAAGCCAGAGATAATATACACTATTTGTAAAGTTTTATTCTGCTATCCTCATTGGTTCCTTATGTATACATTATAAAGTGAAGGAATAAGATGGAATTCAAAACTTAGTTATAAGGAAAGTAGTCGTGGTTGTGAACTAATTTCGCCAATTTTTTGTCCGTGTTATCAGGGTGTCAAGAAGATATTATATACCGAATTTCATAGAAATCTGTCGGGTCGTTCCTGAGAAGTTCTCATGCTCCCAAGGAACATGTGTTCTAAGTTTCATTAAGATATCTCAATTTTTACTCAAGTTATCGCTTGCACGGACAGACGGACGGACAGACATCCGAATTTCAACTCCACTCGTCATCCTGATCATTTATATATATATAACCCCATATGTAACTCCTTTATTTCTTGGTGACACAAACAACCGTTATGTGAACAAAACTATAATACTCTCTTAGCAACTTTTGTTGCGAGAGTATAAAAATAATAACTCCTTGAGCATTGTTTCATTAATGACGTACTAAATTTTCAGAAATGATCCAATTTTTGGGTCCTCAATTTTGAAGAAAATTGTATAAACCCCTTCAGAACATTTTGATATTGCTTTTAAACAACACGTAAGTTCAAAGAGTAGCCGTAGCGGAAAGCTCACCTATTCTCACTCTTAAATGTATACTAAGTAAGTAAGTATAATATAGTTTATTGTATGTTTATTGCGGACCCGCAGTGCAATCTGGAATGGTTTCGCCTCTTTAACCTTTCTTAACTGATGCCCACTTAAATAATCCTGTTTTTTGTTGCTCTCCTTACAGTTACCATCACACTCAGCCTTCGCTCACACTCCACGGGCATCCTTTTGTGCCTTTTGAGCTGTTTTCCCGTCGTAACCGATATTGTTTGCCTTGGTAAACAGCAAATGTGCTTCAATCCCGGTTTTGTTTACCTTTTCCGGCAGACATAAATATTTATCAGCGTCGATCTTGGTTGGCAATTGTACACACTCTGCTCAATGCTGCTCAAGAATGTGCGATTGACTGGTTAACGGTATAGCTACGGTACATGCATATATAAAAAAGGATTGGAATGCACTGAAAGAAATTCGTAACGAAATCTGAAATTGCTTTATATTTGTTTTTTTTTTCGTTTGTTTTTAAGCGGCCTATAAAACCACGAGGTCACATCCTTATCAGTCTTCTTTATATATTTCAATATACTTAAAAACATTATTTTATTAAAATTATCATGGCATATTTTTCTAATACTACATACTGAGAGTATGGATTAATTTTATCGCGGCTCGATATTGCATTTTAAATTCACATATACTCCTCCATTTGAATTTTTTTGATCTGCGAAACTTGCTTTTTATTTTCCATGTCCGCCTTTGGCTTTTTAACATTTCGTTAAATAAGTTAAGCTTCTAACCGAAAGCCACAAAAATGGCCACCAACAACCGGCATATATATGTATGTATGTATATCGCATATAAATTTTGCATCATTTGACTTTCAATTTATGTGCTCAAAACTAAACACACAAACAGCCTCCACACATTTATAATATACACTGATACACATACATGAATACAGTTATACAAATATACGGGTAAACCGAGGGCTTTACATATGATATCCACTCACTTGAAAATGTCTTGATTTAAGTTGTTTTATTTATACGAACGATTTAGCAAAGTCAATACACACACTGTCATATGACTATATACATATATAATTGCGTAGTCAAAGTAAATATCTGAACACACAAACAAATAACCACAGCCACTTGTACAGCTAACGGCCGAACAACTAACAACGCTTGCGGATGCCTCGCAAAGCACAAAATACACATAAATATTTGTATATACGGAGGCATTGAGTCTGACATACACACCAACTGGCATAAGCACTAGTATCGCTTAGGCGTGTGGTTGTTTTGGAAATTCCAAACTGGTTTTTGCGGTCTTCACTTCGCCCACATAATCCCAAGTCCCAATCCATGGTTCTCTGCTAAATTCCGCTTTTACCTCTTTCAATTTAAAATAAGCATTTCATCATAAATGCAATGAGGCGCACGATGCCGTACAACCGCACACAGGCAGCCAGCCGCCGCCCAGCCTGGTTACGTATACGCCATGTAGGCACTAGGCACACTAAAACCGCATCACTTGGCTGCCAATGGCTCTGCACCAACCGATACACTCATAGGCATATCTAAACACAAGTGTGATTGTGTGTGTGTGTGTATGTGTGTGCATTGGCGTGTGGTCGTTTCATTGGTTTTGCCATTTGATATGGGTTCATTGAGTAAATATTATGTAGGGATTTTATTATTTTGCCCCGATCACTTGAAATTTATGCTGAAGCATTTTAAACTCTTCATCTACCGCTGAAGCCTCTGTGTGCATGTGTGTGAGTGTGTGTCTGCACATATTGGTTTGGAGATGTCGACCATAGATAAGATGAATGCAATGCCTGTTTATATGCTATTTATATTTTCACATGTTTCTGTTGTTGTTTCGATTGTCCTCCGCAACATTATTGCCCGATTTTTGTGCTGGTTTTGTTGTGGTAGACAGCGAGGCACAGTTTGAAACAGAAGAGCTTTATTTATTATGCTCGCTTAAGCATTTTAAGCAGCCCATTAATCGGTTGTAATAATTTTTCGAGCAATATTCGCACTCCTGCTCCTGCTTTCGGCTGCTTGTAAGGTCGAACACGTCAGCCTTTGAAAGATTTGAGTAGGGTTACCACTTTTGAAGGTCAGGCGGCCGGCCTCAACACAGATTATTATGGATTAAATGAGTATTTATTTTCTGTTTGCACATTTGCGGCGATTACCAACGAATGACATAATACCAAAAGGCAGACCATTTTTCCGACTATTAGATCAAAGAGGTTAATAAGGGCTTGGTATAAAGTAAAATTGTGGCAAATTCTTGCGTAAAATTTGGTAATTTTTATTACAATCCTCTTGCGGCTTGTGTTTGTTGACAGCTTAAGATGATTAGTAATATGTAATTTCTTAAAATATGGAAAGGATGTGTATGCAAGTATTTGCAAAGGATTACAGTTATTACCATCTTTAGCAAGAAAATTATTAAGCTGTAAAGATAAACGATAGAATCATTGCAGCTAAACACACTGATTTATCGATATTTACAGTGTCAAAAAATAAAAAAGAATTCCCGCTTCTCTAAGCGCTTAAGAGTAAAAGCTTTGGCGTTTAAGTTATAAAGTTGAAAATTTTACCGTCAAAGCTTGTTAAAACTGATAGCCGCCAGAGAAAGGTACCCTCCGGCCACCTAGATACGAAAGTGCCGCAAAAGTGCAAAAATGCAGTCGTTGATTGCACTTCGCTTATCAACCAGGTTACAGCGCTAGTAAAACTACAAAAATACGCACACTTTTAGGTGTCTACTTACAAGCGCATATGAGTCTGTGCTAAAACCGATGGCACACCTATTCGAGTAAGTGTAAGTGCCAGTGCACATTATGTCAGCGTGTGTACCACTTGGTTGTGGTGTTTGTTGCCTGTAACACTAGTTGGCCATATGTGGCTTAGATGCACTCACAAATTGGTTGAAAGACATAAGTATCGCCTTTCGCTTCAAATTTTAACCCCATTTTGTTCACTGCTTCTTAAAGAGCTAGTAAAAAATAGAGTTTACGATAAAAGTGACAGCGAAAGTAGAATATATATAGTTATTTTCCGGACACTTCCATTCTATATAATATTACTAAATTCAAATTTTTAAGTTATACATTTTTTATTGAATTTCTCGTCATATTTGTGAAGGACTTTATATTTTTATACTCTCGCGACAATGTTGCTAAGAGAGTATTATACTTTTATTCACATAACGGTTGTTTGGAACACCCAAAACTAAACGAGTTAGATATAGGTATATACCAAAGTGATCAGGGCGACGAGGCGAGTCAAAATCCAAATGTCTGTCTGACCGTCCGCCTGTGCAAGCTGTACCTGAGTAAAAATTAAGATATCTTGGCACACTTATTTCTTGGCACCATAGGAAGGTCGCTTTCGAAAATGGGCAAAACGCCCACAAAATAGCGGAAACCGAAAACACATAAAGTCCCATAACTAAGCAATAAATAAAGCTATGGAAATAAAATTTGGTACAAACCAAACTTTCAGCAGTCGGTTTTTTTTAGCTACTTCTTAATACACTTCAAAAATAAAAGAAATCGGATAATAACCACGCCCACCTCCCATACAAAGGTTAGGTTGAAAATTACTAAAAGTGCGTTAACTCACTAACGAAACACGTCAGAAACACTAAATTTTACAGAAGAAATAGCAGAAAGAAGCTGCACTCAGATTTTTTACAAAATGGAAAATGGGCGTGGCATCGCCCACTTATGGGTCAAAAACCATATCTCAGGAACTACTCGACAGATTTCAATGAAATTCGGTATATAATATTTCACTGATGACGCGGGTGGAAAATGGATGAAATCGGTTCACAACTACGACAACTTCCCATGTAACTCAATTTTGAACTCCATCTTATTCTTTCACTTTATAAAATATATATTAGGAACCAATAAAGATAGCGAAATAAAAGTTTATACAAATACTGTATATAATCCGTTGCATCACTTGTGAAAAAATTGTCGAAATCGGACTTTAACTTTTCAATGCCCCGGGTATCGAATATGAAGAACTCAGTGCTTTATGGTAATTTTTCACCGAAAATATCGGTAAATCTCTCAGATATCTCAATTGAATTCAGAGGAAATCTTTTTTTCTAGCTCTCATATATATGTATGTTGGTGATGAAAATGAGTCTAATCGGTTCAGGAATTACCTTAGCCTTTATATCATATATGATGATTTTCGTTTTTCTATTGGACTTTATACCGAATATATGGGTCAAATTGTGTGTTATCTTAATAAAATCACATCAATAAATTGCGAGAGAGAGAAAGAACTTAGCCTTTCCTTACTTGTTTAAATTTTTTTTATAAATTTTCTACGTTAAATAAAAAAAAGGGCGCACAAATTTTATCATTTACATAATAATATTTGTTACTAAGTACCTACTGATTCCAATTTGAATTACTGTTTAATGAATACACTGAATTTCAAGTACAAAGCTATTCAAAGCGCGTTATCGCTTAACTAAATTCATTACAATATTTAAGCTCATTTGAATGCCACAAAATTTATTAGGAAATTAGATACATAAACAGCCTCATTGGAGTATTGAAAATGAAAAGTGGCAGAATGAGTGTCACAACAGATTAAACGTAAATTTATGAATTCGGCAATATGCTGTTCAGAACCGAAGCACTTCAAGACCTTATAAATTTTAACTAAAGAAAGTACTTTAAATGATAATTTATCAAAAGAGGATCAATAAAATCAATAAAAGAAATATTTGGAATTCTCTATGCTCAATCCGGAATTGCTAATTTCAATTAAGACTTACTTGAGCAACTTTTATTGCATTCGTACATATTTCTGCAGCAGTCTATGCAACTCATACTTTTGGCTACACTACGCTCCTGCGATTTGCTAATTCTCAATTTGTTTTTCGTTGCTTGGTAATATTAAAATTATCCTTTAACTCCATTTTATTGCCGAATGTGCCGTCGCAACTCACCCGCGCAGTTGCTGGTACGCCTGTGTGTATGCCTCTACTTGCTAGTCTGTCTCTGTTTATGATAACCTATTGGCAATTTCATTTACATAATACTCCCACAAAGCATATAATATTTGCAAATTTTGCCTCATTGAATTGATTTCCTAAGTAACGATTTGATTTCCATGTCTTCGCGCCGAATCCCCTGCAGTTGAGTGTGTTTGTTCGTCGTCTATTTAATGTATCCAAGCAAAACTCTCATCTTGAGTTCAAACAAACACATGCATACGTCAGTATGTAGCCGCTTAAAGTGACTCCGTCGCATGGCATGTTTTCAAGGGTGATTTTTCTTTTTTTTTCATTTCTTAGAGCTGCAAACAAGTATGTCGGTTTGGATCTTCGTCATAAGTGCAGGAGTCGTTGTGTCAACGGGAATGTCAATTTGGTATTTCCCCAGCGCCAGCGTAGGCAACGAAAATGTGGGAAGTCGCCACCACCACCGTTAACGTGAACTTTCAGCCATATACAGTCCAGAAAAACATTACGTAAATATGTATGTAGCCCGTATATATGTATTATATATGAGTCTGTGTATTCAGGAATATATTTTAAGATTATTATGAAAGCACAACTGTGAGTATATATCTTTAAGAAAGTACACATATATGAAAGATAGCTTTAATTTCTGCTTTCCGCTGTTTATTCGTATGAAGCACTTATAGGTCTGATATCAGCCCACTTCCGCATCGACTGCGTATTTGCTTATTGATCGCTCACGAAGAGCGAAACATTTAGTTTCTGACATAAACGTATAATGATAGACAAATTTAGTTGCCTATGATTTATGTTAAGAACAGTTTATTTTACTCCTAGGTATCATAAGAATAGAATCAAAGGAGAAAAAGTCGGAAGATTGCCTTGCGAATATCCAAAAGCACTTGAAGACTGTTTTAGTGATTCTTATTTTTAAAAATAAATTTAAAATATATTTTTAACTTTTGAGTAATATTCAAATATTTATTTGCATAGGAAACAAATCCAATATTAGATTAATTCCCCTTTGATATTAGCTGACAAAACGTTTAAATATAATCATTTCTGGCAAAAAATAGTTGGCGGTTTAGCATTACTTATTTATGTGCTGAAATATTGAATAACTGGAATATCGAAAATGCTTTCAAGCCTGCTTAAAATAAACACAGACCCCAGATACTATACATAAATACTCGTATATATGTATGGTGGTATGTGCTTATGCATGATGGCGCTGACATTTTCTCGCTGCTGAACTTGTGCAAGTAATTTTATTGATTTTCGGTACATTTGATTTCCTTCAATTGCATTGCACACGACGACTTCTCCGACCACATGGCGACAGCATGTCAAATTGGTTCCAATGAATTTCTAGATTAATGTCAAACATTGCTGCACAGATTTCCGCTAATACTACAAAACTATTTTCGTTTCAAGGCATTAAATAACTGCTTGTTTGTTTATATGTGTGTGTGCGTATGTATGTGTGTTTATTTGGTGCTAGCACTTGTTAAAGTGCTGTATGTGCGCATATGAGGGTAGCTTTGACTTTGGCTTGTATGATTGTGTGTTAACCCTCCCCCGCAGCCTTAAATGACTTTTCAAGCGCATAAATCAAGTGCATTTGCGCCTTTGGCCATCGTGCTGGCTTGTGCTTATTGTTGTTGTTGTTGTTTAATCGTAAGCATAAAATCAAATAAAATTTCACGCATTTCCAAAACAATCTCTCGCTCAAAGGCTAGTGTGCTCCTGCGATTACCCTCGCATAGCATAAGTACATTAAAGCAATACACGCTTAACAAATGTATGTGTGTATGTGTGTTTGTATGTAGGAATGTTTGTGTGTCTGCATTGATTTTTCCTTTCAACAAAGTAGATTGCCTACACCCTTCTTTTCGTTTTGTTTACCGCGCCAACAACAAATATTTTTATCTTATTGTAATGACAAAAACAACAATAAATACATGTTGGGCCGCATCGAGACATAAAAGAGCGCAACGCATTGCGCGCAAAGTTTTCCGCCTTTTTGGCGCCATGAAAAGTTTTTTCGTTGTTGAAACGAGAAAAAAAATCTCTTTTGGAACATTGGCAAAAAAATGTCGCGCTCGCGCTCGGCCTAAGTGATAAATTTAGCCAGCTTTGCAGCGCGTCTCGTCGTCAGTTATGCTGATTCTTTTATCGCTGACTAATGTGACATTAAATGGATTTCGCAACACTTCTTCACAGTTTTTGGGTTCGCAATTTGTTAGTGCAATTAAATAAAATGTTTAAAATATTTCAAATTTTAACGGAAAACGGAATTTAAACGAAATTCGAAATATAAAAATATATTTTTTTATGATTTATTGTAAAGGAATCATATTTAGCAGTAGAATTGTAAAATTGAACAAGAACACGAATTTAGCATTTACAAAAGTTAAAAACAATAAAAATCAGTATATATCTATAAATGAAGAAATATTTGCATGGATATTAACAATGCATATTTAGTAAAATGTAGAATTTTTCTCTTCAATGTAACATATCCATATTTATGAACAAATCCCAAAGTTTTTTAAAAAATATTTACTGAAAATGATTTACACTCACACATGAATGCATTCAAAATTCTCTGCAATTCTAAAATCGCCATTCTCATAATGAAGCAACTCACTTACAGTGAAACAGTGCAGCCTTACAACCGTATAGCTGTACTTTATTTAGGCATTGTGGTTTGATTTATCTGGCTCAGCCTACGGACGGCGATTGATGTTGAGCGTAGCTGCCTCCCCTACCCCCATTTTGCCACTTGACTGCATTTAGCATTTCCCTTAAATTCTTTTTGTTCAATTTCTAAATGTTTCTCATCATTTATGCTTTGCTTTCTACTCTCTTCACTACTTTTTCGTTTACTTTCATTTTCCATGGTATTATATTCACTTGAAATTTATTATCCTGCATTTACAATGCAATGCAAAATGCAACAAACAACAACACACAGTAGCTGCCAGTGATTTGAATCACAATCGCCCGTACTGTGATTGCTAATACATATATTGTAAATACATATATTTGCAGGCAGTATTTTATTGGATTTAGTTGAGTTGCATTGCGTTGTAACCACCCCCTACACCATCACCGCTCACTTTCACTCAGCGCACAATCACTGCACAATATTGACTGGCTGTCATTTCTACTGTGCTACGGTGCCTCCTCCGCAGGGTGGGTTGTTTTGTTTCAAATTGTTGTTGTTGTTGTTTTTGTGTGTTGTTGTGTGTTGTCTGCTGGTGATTTTATTAAGTTGTATTGCCTCAATTCAATATTCTGCAGAAATCCAATGACTTTGATCTAATTTCGTTGAACTGAAATGCTTTTAACATTTCGCAAAACTAAATTGTGGCTTAAAGTTGAAGTTGTTATGCTCTCACTTGTCACTGTATTAGTGGGATTATTTACTTATAAATAATGGCATATTTGCAGCTAAGAGAATTGTCAAACTACGCAGTTAAATGCCAGATCATTGACGATTGGTCGGAAATTCTTCAATTAAAATGCCACAAAATAGTTTTTCAAACGAAAATGATGTATCATTTTTTGGATTGGATATGGAAAATAGTTACGGAAATAATTATAGTCTTTTGAGGAGTGTGGTCAAATAAAATTAGCCTAATCTCAACTCTATTTCCATATCGATTCAAGGTCCCGAATACTGTTTACATTTAGAAAGTGGTAAACAAAAAAGTCCTTCGAAACCTTAAAGTAATTGTATAAACATTGGAATCAATACACAAGCTTGCATACAAAAGTGTATCTCAACTCTTCGAGTCAATGCAATGTCTGGCACAACACTGTGCTCTGCAAGCAAAACATTAAGTATTTTTCGCATGTACGACACTATGTCTGCCTTAATTACACCGATGCTAGAAAATGCTGCGAAACTTTTAATTAGTTAATTTAGAAGAAATCGACACATCGGTCACCACATGGGGGAGCTCCCTAATACATACATACATACATATGTCGCATGCGTCTGAAAACTAATATGTACATCCGTGTGTGTCTCTCTGGTTGAGTATTTCCCATGCAGGGCTCACCCGCTGAGAAGTTGTGCCAACACACTGTCCTATCATTAATTTACCTTGGTTAGGCATGTTTGGCGGTGCAGTTGACGGTGGTTGAGTTTCAGTTTGTCAAATAGTTTTATTAAATTTCCAAAGTGCAAAATACTGTCATGGGTGCAAACGCCGCCGACAAGTTCAATGTATAACGACTTAATTGGATAGGTGTACGGAGGGTTGAAATAATATACAGATTGGTAATCGCTTCTGCATGGCTATGAATATATTGTTAATGACCTCGAAGTGTTGAGAGGAAATAAATTACAAATAAACATAGACATAGACATAAAGAATATATAATAAAAGTTATTGCAAATGAAGATTGTGGCACAAAATCAATAAAATCGATAGCAAACCCCTGATTAAGAATGCCTTAAGGGGTTATATACAGTTAGGATTTTCAAAAAATCGATTTTTGCGTATTCTTAATATATATATGTATATCAGAGTATACACACACAAAATTTCAAGTCGATCCCACGAATAATTTCTAAGACACATAAGTGAAGGCGCGCCGACTACATGTAAAGTGCTTTCAAAACTTTAAACTCGTTTTTCTCGAAACGGTGTTTTCAAAGTTGGTGAGCAAGATTTCTCAAAAACGGCTGAACCGATCGGTCTGAAATTTTTATACAAGCTTCTTAACTATATTTTTTAGTAATTAATCAAAGGATTTCCCCACCCGATGAAAATTTCTTATTTTTATAAACAATTAAAGGCCCGAATTTTGGTCGAAAATCGAAGTAGCCGCCATTTTGTCAACAATTTTTTTTGCTAATTCCTTCGATCAATCACTAGATTATTTATTATACTAATGAAATTTATTTGGTTTTTGCATTTTAGATGATCCAGTCCAGAGATATCGTGCTCACCGCAAGAGGCCTTTTTTTGCGTACCTCTGGAAAATTGGCAATATCAACGTTCCCGATAATTATTTTTGGTAATAAAAAATATGTGAATATAGTTTAAGGTTGTCATAATATACCTGCCAAGTTTCAAATTCCTCATTTAATGATACTCACAACCTTAAATTTGGTTCGTGAAATGTTTTATTTTAACTGATGCAGATTTCGGGGTTAGAAAGTTAATTATTGAAAAAATAGGCGAGAGTAGAGTTCCTTCGAACGAGACAAAACATACAATCCGATATACTGAATAGAAAGACGCAACAGTCATCCAAGTTATGACTTCCATAATTTAAGGTGAACAGAACCAACTTGTTATCGACTATCTTAAATAGAATACGTTGAAAACGTAGCGTTACTGGGAAACAATGAATAAATCGGGCTTCTGTATCCATCTTAACCTGAAAACTGGTCCGAAGTTACTTTTGCTGTTCTCAGGCATCGAAAGAACATTCGCTGTATCTTCCACTTTTCTTTCATCCTAGAAGGATATGTATGCATTGGCTTACAAAATATGTTCCTAAACATATTTTAGTATAGGTTCATCTTAATCGTGCACCTTCTTAGTCGCCTTACTGAGAGTTTAGAAAATGCACAGGATCAGAGCTGCACTTACATTTGTATTACATGTGTCCCACATTCTCACTGCACAGCACAATCTGTGCATTTACAATAATAAAAACAGCACAAACGGTGTGGAAATAGTAGAAATGCACTTGCCGTGTTAAATCTCTGGCATTCTATTCATTCTTCGCTTTGGCTTATTACTCTCTTTTTATTTCATTTCTACATATTTTCCCATTTCGCCTGCAACAACGTCTGCGGCTTCTGCTCCATTGACCAGCACTATAGTCCCGTACAATTGATGCCGGCGCCGTTCAACCTGTGTTCCAATGCTGTGAGCATCGAGTAAATGAGATTGCCAATCGATTGCACAGTTGGAATAAAATACTCAACGAATGCACAAATAATAATAAAACGCTCACGAAACACAAAAGGATTACAAGCCCGGTACAATGGCATAAAATTATATGAATGCGCACGGAATTCTTCGGTGTTCTTGTTTTGCAAATGCGCAGACATGCGGAGTAGCTTTTATGTGGGGGAATTCTCAAATGAAATGTAATGAAATCATTATGCTGTGCTGTGTGTGAATCAAAGGTAAGGAGCGGAGCAGCGCTTTATGGTATTGCTGCTGTTGTTGCTGCTGCTGCTGACTGATTGGCTAAATGATTGTGTAAAGTGAATGCTGGCATTCGGAAGCCTTTTATGAAATGCTATTTACTATATTTAATTTGGTAAATTTCGTTTGATAATGAACTGCTAAAGCAGTTTAGACTCTCTGTCATGCAATTTCATTTATTTCAATGTACTGGCTTTAGTACAAAGTAACATTTTGCTGAAATTTCTAAATGATTTGCATGCGAATATTGTGCTGAAGAAGCAAAGCGAAGCGAAGCCAAGCTGGTGTGGAATTATTTAATTTCCGTTTGCCACACACTAAACCTTTAATGCACTTTTGTATTTTATTAAATTTTTCATTTAACCATATTATTGCTCGTAACTTTTTTCTCCTCCTCTGTTTTTGCATAAAATGAATTTGAAATACTCGTTTAATAAATAGAAAGTTAAATCTTAATATTTTAAACTATTTTGCCTCTAATCTTGCTGTCTTAAAATAAAGCCGTCTATTTTATTAATTTAATAGCAAGTGCAGATTTAGAATAAGTGTGAAAAAATATTTCTTAAGACTATTCTCCTTGCATAATGGATGAATGAAAATAATTGAGAATAATGTATGAAAATGTTTTTCACTATATTGTATTACTTAAAAGAAAATAAAGTCCTCTAAAATTATACAATATCATGTTAGTAAGGGGCCATGTGGTTTCAAAAAGAAGCAAATCTCAGTTAATGCTATGGTGAAGAATTTTGCTTTATTATAAAGATGTGGGTTTGTCAATATATTTTAAAAATGGTTTTGGGTAATTTTCGACACGAACTGCTCGAATAAATTACAGCTGATCGAACCAATTTTCGACTACTTTTAGCTGTCAAAAACACCAACTCAGAAAAAAGTATCGCCTCTTTGAAAACCACAAGTCTAAAAACAACACCTGTTATTTATTTTCAGAAGTTAATGACGTTTCGAATAAATCATATCGCATGATTTTAATACAATCTTTCATAAGATATCTTATTTGCTGAAATAAGCAACATTGGTGTTCATTAGCGAGCAACAATAAAATAATCGCTTAAAATTCAAACTGATAAGAAATAACGGAAAGGTTTCAGGGTTTCAGCTTTAAAAAATCAAATCTAACAAGTAAGGAAAGGCTAAGTTCGGGTGCAACCGAACATTTTATACTCTCGCAATTTATTGATATATTTTTATTAAGATAACACACAATTTGACCTAATTTGAAAATCCTATAATTAGGTATATGAGAGCTAGGGGAAGTTATGACCCGATTTTAACCATTTCTGGCACAGAGACACATTATTAGACGAAAAATATTTCCTCTGAATTAAATTAAAATATCTGAAAGATTTACCGAAATTTTCGGTGAAAAATTACCATGGGACATTGAATTCTTCATATTCGACATTCGAGGCCTTCAAAAGTTATAGTCCGATTTCGACAAATTCCGATTTTCAAAATGACGCCACAGATCATATACAGTATTTCTGTAAAGTTTTATTTCGCTATCTTCATTGGTTCCTTAGGTATATATTATAAAGTGAAGGAATAAGATGGAGTTCAAAATTGAGTTACATGGGAAGTTGTCCTGATTGTGAACCGATTTTATCCATTTTCCACACGTATCATCCGGATGTCAAGGAAATATTATATACCGAATTTTATTCGAATCGGTCGAGTAGTTCCTCAGATATAGTTTTTGACCCATAAGTGGGCGATGTCACGCCCATTTTCAATTTTGTAAAAAAAATCTGAGTACAGTTTCCTTCTGCGATTTCTTCTTTCTTGATATAATCTACTTTTAGTAATTTTCAACCTAACCTTTGTATGGGAGGTGGTTATTATCCGATTCAACTATTTTCATGGTGTGAGATGGGGTACGTAAGAGAACCGACTGCAGAAAGTTTGGTTTATATAGCTTCATTGATTTGCGAGAAATATACAAATAACCGATTCGGGGGCGGGGCCACGCTCACTTCCCCAAAAAAATTGCATCCAAAAATGCCCTTTCCTAGTGTGATTCTTTATTTCAAATTTTACTTTTATAACTTTATTTATGGCTTAGTTATGACACTTTATGTGTTTTGTGGGCGTGGCAGTATCCGATTTTACCCATTTTCGAAAGCAACCCTCTTACGGTCCCAAGGAACATGTGTTCCAAGTTTCATTAGGATATCTCAATTTTTACTCAAGTTATCCGTTGCACGGACTGACGGACGGACGGACAGACAAACATTCGGATTTGAACTCCACTCTTCACCCTGATCACTTTGGTATATATAACCCTATATCTAACTCGTTTAGTTTTATGACTTACAAACAACCGTTCTGTGAACAAAACTATAATACTCTCGTAGCAACTTTGTTGCGAGAGTATAAAAATAACGTCCACCATTAAAAATATAGTTTAAAGAACTTTCATAGAATGTTGGTTAAATTACTAACAAAATCACGTAAATGGAGTCGAGCACTCGTTTGGCACTTGCTTTCAAAGTCTGAAGTTGAAATTTTGGTTTAGAAATCACGTTACTCTATGTCTGCCTCAGCAAACTCAATAAGTTAATTCTCATCCTTCGTTTATTAAAAAATAATATATCAATGCAACGTACAACAAAGTAATAATATTATTCTAGTTTTACTACAGTTCAAATGAAACCTTTAAATGTGTGAATATGTAAACTCTCACATCGGGGACTCTTTTTCATTATTATTCCAGTCGTATACTTACAAATCAACTTCTTAAGAAAACCTTTCACTTACATATCGTATTTGTTTGTATGCAAATTTTCACTTATCTTCTATTGACCAAGCGCATCTCGGGTTATTTATACACGCAACATATTTGCACTTGCCTTGCGCTTACGTGCCAATAAATAATTCAAATTTCGCATGGCACCAAAACCTGTGAAACAGTGAGGTGAGAAATTAATAAATTCGTTCACGCATAGCATATCCAGCATATTCTATTCTCCACCAAACAAAAAAAGAGAAAAGTCAACAATGCCTTTGTGCGAGCTGCTTTGCATTTTCGTACACTCCACCAACCAATTTAAATTCAAAGTTAATCAAAAAACACAATGCTGTCGAAAAAGACCAAACTAATAAAAACTACACCCTGTTGGGCTCTTCGGGCATATGAAAGCTAATGTGAACGCGCCAGCAAACAAAACCACAAATACTTATTTAGCTCTAAGGATGCGTGAGTATGTGTGTGTGTGTGTTCGCTTCATTGTGCTTGATTTTAATATTCATTGGTTGGCCAACAAATATTGGGAACTTCATCTGCCACTCACCTTCTACCTTCTAGCGGCTGCGTTGTGTGTGTGTGTGTGTGCGTGTTTGGCATGCAAATATTTATATTATGTTTAAGTAAATTTTCACTTTTTGCAGCTTAGCAGTGGCAGGCACATCTGTTCGGCTGAAAAGGTTCTTTGCTGCGCCTCCAGCCTCCTCCTCTGCTCTAAGCGAGCTTGTTTATTGAGTTTCTTTACGTTGTTAAATCATTTCTTCTCGACTTTTTCATGACACGTGTGTGTGTGCATGTGTATTTACTTGGGTCCGCCATTGACGCGCCTTTGTTGAGCGCCATTGAAGCACGATGGCTTACGCTTTTCAATGCCTGAGAATTTGCAGTTGCCGCCGACGGAGCAGTGGGCAGAGCAGAGAAGGGAGCACGCCAACTGGAGTGTGTATAATTCTACAATAAGGATTTTGGCTGTCGCTTTGTCCTTACAAAATGGTCTCAACCACAAACAAAGCACCAAAGTCCTATTAACAAAAGAATTGCCAACATTTATTGTGCATGTCGGCGGTGCATTTGTGTTTGCCTGAGTTTGGATGTGTTTGGTTGTAGCGCGTGATAGCTTGCGGTTCATTGCTAATAATGCCGATGACAATGAATGTCGCTGTCGCTGTCGCTGCGTGTGCTGCACACCGGTCAATGGTTTAGTGGGTTGACTTAGGCGGCGTTCGTTCGCTTCATTGGCTGCTAATAAATGATGAGTGGCGAGAATGCTGAAAATTACAATGCCTTAGTCCTTAAACGCTCTCTTTACAAATATTTTCATAGCTTGTTTATCCAAAAAAGTACTTTATCATACTGCGATCATAACAATTGTCAGCTTTTTGAAACTCCATATCATTAAAAGGCATTAACATATCAAAATATTTGAGAGACTACAACTATGGCAAAAAACACTAGCTTCCTAGGTATGGTATATTATGACTAATAGATCCAGTGATATCAGTTAATGATATATAATTAGCAAAATACATATTTTTATGTTTTCAATGAATGAACTAAGATTAAAATTTTCCAGAAAAATTGTTTTCTCTGTGACAACCATATTTTAAAGTAATCTTGTCTCAATGAATCTTGAAACATTGGTAGTAAAAACGGATTTTGATTAAAATAATTCATATTTATTGAAAATATTGCGAAATTCTCGGCCAATATATTACTTAAACAAGCTTAAACCTTAAGGGGCACATCTAGTGTGAAATTTCAAAAAAAAAAAAAACAATTTTTTTTGGTTCATATTTCGGTAGATTAAAAATAACATATTAAAATTTCAAATCGATATCTCAAATAGTTATTGAGTTATAGCAATTTAAAGAGCAGCCGCTCGGTAACAGTGAATACGATCATTTTATCTTTAAACACGTTTTTCTCGAAACATCATTTTCCGAATTTGCTGGAGTGATTACTCAAAAACAAATGATCCGATCACAATCGAGTTTTTTTTACATGTTCTTTATATAGTTCTCCGTACAATTAACTATCGATTTTTGATCTGATCAAAAAATCGAATTTTGGCAGGCCAAAAACGACCAAAATTTTGGGTAAAATTCGACTATTTTTTTTTAAAGCCGCCATATTGTAAATTTTTGATTTTTTTTATCGTAGGGCATTGTACAGACAATATTATCTAGTTTAAGGAGAATTTTTTTTTTAGATTTCATCCACGGAGAAGGCCGGAATCACTGCAGCAGTGAAGGACCTTATTTTTTCGCGCCGTTGGAAATCGACTATAACTTAAAAAATATTTAATTTTTTTTTTCAAAAATGAAACATGTATAAATATATTCTTAAAATTTTGAAATAATTGATAATGTAGTTTTTTTTAATAAAAATTCCCTAAAATCACCTTTTTTAGGCCATTACACTAGGTGTGCCCCTTGAAAAAGTAGTTGCTGTGAAAAGTAGTTGCTTCGGTTGCATTTTGCAAGCATAAAGTAAACTTCAATACTTAATAGACTTGTAGTGACCAGTGTCCTTTAATTTACTCTCCCTTTTTAATGCTGCTTCTTTTGCAGCTAAACACGCACATTTCGTGCAATCTTCAAATGAAGCAGCTTACTTTGTTGTTCCGCTTTAATAACTTTAGCTCGAAAATCTTAGCACGTCTTCGTCCTAAGCCGAAAAGTTTCACCTGCGTCGCCAATAAACACGAATGTTTTGCGGTGTTGGCCATATCAATGTGACACCGCTTGGGTTAACACTTTTTGCCTTTTTGCCGGCGCACGCATGTGTCCATTGAAATGTAATGATGGAAAAATTAGCAACAAGGGAATTCCGTAAAAGTCCAAAGAACATCCCTTCGTTGTGTCTATAATCTCTAACACTGTATTTATTTAGCTAACGCACAGACACAGACACACTAATAACGGTATTGTATTGGAAGTCAACTTGAGAATGCGTAATATTGTGTAAGGATTACTCGCAAAGTCAAAGTCTTCCATAAGCCAAGTTTATTAATGCCGCTTTATGCTAGATAATTCGAGCAATACTCTAATACCACAGCTGGGTAAATAGTCTCATAGATTCGAAAATGCGACAGTACATACATATATGTATAAGAGCCCTCACTTCAAGTGCGACTTAGACACTCACTCACTCAGCTTATTCCTGAGTTTTCTATGCTTGCCAGTGAGAAGCTGAAGCTACTTTTTAAAAAATTCCACTACAAGATAGTGCTTTCTATAATTGAAATTAAAAATTTTAATTGGTCACACCTTCTGTTAAACTCACCGAGAAACAAGTACTGCTGCCTCTAACCTGACCCATTGATTGCCTTGTACATATATTCTGAAATATTTATGTCATATAAGTACATATATTGACCACGCTTCTCTATTAATAGGATGGCCAACCACAGGTGAGCTTTGTTTTACCTTTTGGTAGAAGGCCACAGCTGGCGAATAAATAGGCAATTTCATTATTGAATTCAGTGCACGCAAAATTTATGAAACAAATTGAAATCTGTGCAAGGATATTTATAAATAAATGATGACAATAAAAATGGCATTTTATTAGATTATTTTTTTCATGTAGAACTAATCATATATATCAGCAGTAGATGGCAGGCTCAAAAGAAATGAATACAAAACCATCATGGTGAAGTCCTTACGGAAGATACGTACATATGTCTCGAAATTTCGAACAAAGAAAAGTTATTAAAATTTCGAAGTAGGCTTAATCAGTGTTAAATAAACAGTTCTTCTTGCTAGCGATTGCCTCAGCCTTTCAGCTTTCTGAGGCGATGCTGTCATACAATGTATGGCAAATATGAATGGGCCATGATGAAATGGTAAAAAATCGACGGAAGTGTATTTAAGGGCGGTGAGGGCATTTAAGCCAAGGCGTAATATCCGGACTTTATTTTACGTCTGTGTGTGTGTGTGTAGCGTAGGTAACATATACTCCCAGCAGGTATTTGAGTCGGTAACAATGTACGCAAGTGAAAGTAAGCAAAATGTACCGACACGCTAGTATATATATTCACCACACATACATACATACACACACAAATGGCAGTTTTATACCTTAGCAAATAGCTAAAGTGTTTGTATGACGGTGTTTGTGTTCATAACGGTGTTGGTGGAGGCGCAATATAATAAAAATTCGCATCAAGCGCCAAACTACCCTTATATACCGATATACCTATATATATATCCGAGAGTATATATGTGTTTATGGATGAATTTATGCACATTTATAGATGCCTGCACATTTACATACACATACACACTCAAATGTAAATATGTGGATATGCGTCCGCATGCATTCATGCCGGTAGAATGGTAAGCTTTTTATGCGCTTGTCGTACACGCGCTGTTGATGGAGTAAAAATTGCGTTGATTTAAGCGCTTACAATGCCTCTGACATACCTACACTGTATACCCATCATAGCTGCACGGCAGGGAATGGGTATTTTATGGAAAAGGCACGTTGTGATGAGGCTAACAATGTCAAGCACAAATATGTCGGTATGTAAGCATACAGCATGTACAATAACAGCGTGTTTGCACCACAACAGCTTAAAGAATACATATTTCATTTTGTATTGTAGCTCCATGCATGCCTACAAACATGTGTCGGATGGTATGTACGCGCTCCAGCATTCATATATAGTTGACACTTGCCCGCCATTGTTTGTTTATGGCATAACCTCAAACCCCTTTCACGCCTACATGCGAGTATAAATATGCGCCAACATTACGGTCCGCATTTGCATGAGCTTTCGCTTCGGTGTTCATTCATTTCCTGGAGCGCGTTTTAATAAGTTTTTCTGGTGTGATGCTCATTGACACTTGTGTATTTGTGTTGCCAATGTCGCGGCGTGTTTTGTGGCAGTCAATCCAAAATAAACAAAGCCACCAGCCACATAACATATTAAGCGATTTAAAGAATGGCTTGATTTATTCAGCACTTTCTGAAATTTCTCTGTGTTTATACTAGAGTTTAGACTTAAGCGTGCGTTAGAGTCATGATTGCAGTTTTAGATGCTTAAAGGTACCTACTCATATCAGCTTGACGAAATTATATATGCTTTATAAAATATATATATTATATATAAATGATATGCAAGGATACATGTGTGGTATCTTCGTTGGTAAACACCTTTCTTGTCTGTCTCTGGTTCGTCTGCTCTCTTTGGGCGTGTTGCTGTTGTCTGTCCGACATTTATGTGACAACAATTTCATATGTTGCTCTTGCCGTTTTGCTTTGCTGCAATTTAAAGCAAAATGTTGACGATGATTTATTATGGTTCATACATTGTACCTATTATTCATGTGCCAAGCGGTTGTATTTTTCGAGAAATTACACATTTTATGTAGAGCAGTCTATTAAAAAAGGCTCTCAAAAATATGAGCACTCTTTCAACTATTTTCAAATGAAACAGAATTTATTTAAAACTATTATCTATATATATAAAAGAAAGTCGTGTTAGTTACACCACTTATAACTCAAGAACGGCAGAACAGATTTGGCTGAAAATTGGTAGGGAGGTAGCTTAGAGCCAGGAGACGGACATAGGATACATTTTATACATTTTTCGTGACAATAGTGTGAATAAACTGTGGTATAAAAAACGCAACTGACATTCCATATAAAACACAAATTTATTTTTCAAAACATCTTAGTAGGCTTTCTTTTCATAAAAATGAAAACAAAAAAAATGATAGCCAAACGAAAAAAATTCAGTCAAAACATTTTCATTTCATATGATAAAATTGAAAAAAAAAAACAACATTCAACTGACAAAAAAAAATAATGTTGCCTATGGTTGAACATTTGAAGATTTGAAATTTTGAATTTAACCCTTTATCTAACCGTGTGATAGTTATGTTACAAATCGTTTTATTGAGTCGAATTTTTCTTACTGTTATTCTCTTCGCTCTTCGGGCAACGTAACATTTATTAACATGAGATAGGATATAACATAAACGGGAACGGGAATGTAATCTCCAGAAATTAGATTTAATAGTTCAAATGACCCCTGCTGAATACCCAACAAAAAGAAGTTTATGATACACTAATTTATAAAGGAAATGGTAGTTGATATATCCTGCATATACCAGGGACAGTTCTGAAAAGACATTCCTCATGCCAATAGTTTTAGCCATTGTTTGCGCGTGAATAGCAGCCACATTGTTCGAAAGATGACGTACGGCTCATTCAAGACTATAATTATAGTTAAATCTTAAAACTATTGAAGAATCAACATGTAATATTGCAAAACAGTCCGTAATGGCCCAAGTTTGAAAGACATCAAAAGTTCTCATATAGGACGAATGCATAATAATGCATAAAACTGCATTAGAAGCACTTAACCGAACAGTAAAAGATCTACACAATGACAACAGACATGAGAGTTGTGTTACTAAAATATATGTCTGTTGAAGATAACTCTGAGCAATTGCTGAATTTCGGAACGGATTTCTAAGAATAAAGACATAGATGACTTAAACTACAAAATTCAGAATGGGATCATTGGTCCACTTCATTCATTCAAATCTATTGACTACGTAATAAATGAAGATGAAGCCACCAACTATTCAATTGAATTTTTAAACTCCTTGGATGTGTAGCTTGCCGCCGTACAATTTACGACTAAAGATTGGCTCCGTAGTGATCATATTGGGAAACATAAACTGTGCACCAAAACACATTTGATGGTAAAAAGGAAGAAGTTCTCATTTCGAGGATCTCGATAATCCCTACCGATATGACGTTTGAGTTTAAACGACTTCAATTTCCAATTCGTCTTGCATTCGCTATAAATATTAACAAATGACAGGTCAATCCTTGAAAGTCGATTATAAAACGAAAAATGCAGTCTATCACAAGGTGCTTGACTGGAGAGTGCAAACCAATGCTGAAAAATTAATAACAAACTAAGAATAATTGAAATACTTTATTTCTTATGTTATTCTAATACAAAAATGAACTCAATAAAATTTCCTCATTTATTGTCTCTAAGGCGGAAGAAACTTCTCCGCTGGGTCAGCTAGTATTATATACAAATTGGGAATTCCAAGTACAAATTCTGTTACAAAAACTTAAATTTGGAAAAAGAAGCGTAATCAACGTCCTTGAAACATAAGTTTCCACCAAGTTTTTGCACCACTTTCGCTGCGCCAAAATTAACCAAAGATAAATAAAAAGCACGCAATGCAGAGCGGCGAACGCAGAAGCGCCGGTTGTGGTCAACGATTTAACATTTCGCTTTCTGCTTTTCCGCAACATTCATGAATTAAAGTGTTTTATGACTACTCTTTGTTCAATTCATTACCAAACTTATTCGCAATTCAAGCGCGAAACGCACGAACATATACGAAAAAGTCGAATTTCTTAAATATTTAAGGAGTTATTTTTTCTGAGATACCTCAGTACAGAAAGCAAAATGCTCTAAGTGAATTAATTTCAAGATCCTATGGGGGATGGGATCATATGTAGATGTTCACCCAAGTGAGGAAAGTTTCTGATTGCCATTCATTTGGACATGGCTGGGAACGATTCTTTTGCATATGACTCAAGCAGCTCACGATTTTCGGTTTTAGACCAAGTATCCTCTGGGTAGCCAACAGACATCCGTTTGAAGGCGAGCTAAAGTGAGAAGGCGAAGCCCGCTTCTGCGGTTGTGCGTAGGGTTTGGGACCCACCACATAAAAAAACCTCCCCAATGAAAGACCAAACAGAGCCTCGGAAGAGAATCCCCACTTTTGATGACGACTCCTGCAAACGTTTTAAGGATCCTCTCTCGACGAACCAACATCAAACTCTATAAGTCGCTTATTATTCCCATCCTGATGTACGGCGCTGAAGTTTCAACGATGGCAACATTTGATGAGAAGACTCTTGGGGTTTTCGATAGAAAGGTTCTGCGCAAGATTTAGGGTACTCTTAACATTGGCAACGGCGAATACCGCAGACGATGGAACGATGAGCTGTACCATTTATAAGACGACATTGACATAGTTTAGCGAATAAAAAGACAGCGGCTAGGGCCTTTTGCACGAATGGATGAAAACATTCCAGCTCTGAAAGTATTCGATGCAGTACCCGCTGGAGGAAGCCGCGGAAGAGGACGACCTCCACTCCGATGGAAAGACCAAGTGGAAAGTGACCTTTCGTCACTTGGTGTTTCCAGTTGGCGTCAAAAAGCAAAAAAGGTGGAATGAGTGGCGAACTCTGGTGGATTCGGCTATAATCGCTGAAAGCGGTTCCTATATATATACCTAGGGTAGATCAATGTATAAGATAATACAGTTACCTCTCGGCAACCAAGTCGAGACTCGGGAAGTGTTTCTGACTTCGAAAAAAAATTTAATAAACAATACAAAAAAGTATTATTTAACATCTTTAAATTATTCTCCGGTTTCCATAACAATGTATAGAAGTCAGTAAACATTTATTTAAAAATCCACGCCTCTTTCGTTTTGAAGATATATTTTATTTTAGGAGATATTCTCATTTGATGGCAGCAGTAATGGCCGCTATAACATTTATTTTTTGGCCAACAAAATGGAGGCGTTGTGCGGCGAACCACTGTCTGCGAAATTTGTTTTTATGGGACGTCTAACACATCTTCCAAAACGACCAAACTAAGAACGAAAACAATTTAATAACAAACTGCAGAGCTTTAATGTAAAATGAAACGAAAAAGAAGAGCAATGAAAGCGAAGCCAAAACGACGTCATGAAAAAGACAAATAAATTAATAAGGAAGGAAGGAGGAAGAAGAGGCAGTAAAGACACAGATATTCAACGTTAAAACGCGCATTGTGCCCACAATTGTTTATATTCAAGGCTTTCACTTCAATATTTTAATTTTACTTATGCATTGTCTGATTTAAGAACACATTTTTTCCGGCTACATTTCTTTCATTTAATAATTTAATTAAAAGCAAACAGAAGAACGCGGAAGTGGAGCGAAGCGAGATAATTAAGTTGCGAAGCGAAGCTGTCTAGAAAGCGAATGATGCTTCAATTCGGGCACGCAGACTCTAATTGCTGGCGACGAAGGTCAGACCTGAGTGCTGTTTATTTTGGCATTAAACACCACCTGTGGCTTTGTTATGTTTTCGTGTTTCTTGTTTCTTGTTATCGCCGTGATTGAAATGCATGCTTTAAGGAACAACGCAAATCTTTGTAATTGAAAAATGCTGAAAAGTGGGAGAATAGCACACATTTCATACACAACATAAGTGGGAGTCATTACTTTGAAATGTAGTAAACAATGTCCTAATATAATTCTCATTAAACTATGAGTGTATGGCAACTGCGTGATTTCACTACAACGATAGATCTGACAAATGCCTGCGGCGGTATTTATTACATATAAAAGGAAAACATGGTAAATTGTGTCGTTATTTTGCGAGGGAATGGCATTTATTACTTACTGGAAGATAGGAAATTGTATTGAAAATTTAAAATTTGCTAGAAGAAACCATTTCTTCTCATACATATACATGGAGAAAAAACCTAGCCTTGGTCCAAGAAAAAATAAGTACTATATTAAAGGATACTTTACGAGGCACCGTGTTTTGGAAGGTACCTGTATAATTTTGACTTATGGGCGGGGAAAGGGTTTTCACTTTCGAAAAATCGATTTTTTGTTTTATCTTATTGTTTAACATTTCAAGGTTATGTCCTCAAAATTTTAATCCGATCTAAGCAATATTATTGAAGTTATTGTTTAATTAATCTCGGGGTCTTTAACGCTCTAACTCGCTCTACGGGCGGTTGGGATTGCGTTTAAACTTTAAACGCGTTTTTCTCAAAACTACTTTTCGAAGTCCGTGTTCACTGCCATTTGAAAACTACTCGACCGATTCATTTCAAACTTTGTACACATTTTCTTCATCTAAAATACTTCCCCCCCACGTTTAATAAATTTTTATTTATCATTAAGGGTGTTTCCCACCCTGAAAATGGCGGAAATTTTAGTCGAAAATAACGGTTCACACTTTAGATGGCCGCCAAAACTTTTTAAATAAAAAAAAAAATAATCAGAGAACGTTGGGTGGAAGATTTGTTTGAAATTTAACTAAATTTTTATGGTTCTTCATTTTCAGATAATTTCCGGCCGAGTTAGAGTGAACACCGCAAATTCTTTTTTTTTCAAGACGTCCTAGGGGAAGCTCGGTCACGGGCTAATGGTTTAATATTTTGGCATGAAAAATTTACAGAACATAGTCAAAACTATGCTCAATAATGTACAGAAGGTTTGAATAAAATTACTTAATCCATATTTGAGATAAAAAATCACAAAAAAAGTGTTTTTTTTTACGCTGAAACCCTTACCCCTCCCTTATAGCGTATCCGTCAAGGCTTAACGACGTTATCAAAGTAAAACTCGAGTTAAACTAGAAATGCTTTAAATTGTATCTATAGCCTGAGGAGCTCGATCTAGATTTATTTCTTAGGAATACTAAAACATCCATAGAGAATAATTTTTATGAAAATGGCCGCGATCTCATTTCAATGACAGACACTAGTGTATATGACAAAATAAAGAATATCAACAAGTAGTAAACTTGCTTAGGTTTTTACAATCATCATCACATCTCACATCACACATCTACTAACATTTATTTGTATTTTTGTTTTTATTTTGTTTAACAAAAATACTTAAGAGCGTGTAAAGTTTTGTGAGAAGTTTGACATTCGCTCAATCGCACACAGTCACACGCAAGGCGACACATACTTGCACACACGCACTCAACCTAACGGTGCGAAAACTTACAGCTACACATGAGTGGGAACTCGAATTTGTCATTTCTCGTTTCTTTTACAGGCTTACAGCGTTGTCGCCTAGTAGGTGGCAACGCTGCAACACTCTCAAGTCACCAGTGTTAGGTGGTTAAATTGAAGTGTGCGAATGCAAATTTGTATATGGAAACACGCATCTAAACTGCTGCCAACTATGTAAGCTCAACACTTTCGCTTTCTCGTGTCGTGGCGAAAAGTTTCTCTGCGAAATTATGACACACTTGCAACACCTTCCATGTGGCGCAAAGTTTATGCCAGTCGACAAGCTGCGCGTTAGTTATAATTAATTTGAAACTACTTTTAATTGTTTAAATAATGAAAAGGTAATTTACTGCGTGATGACACGGCCACTGACACATGCAACTGCTGCTGCAGCCACAGCGGCGAGCGGGTCAGCGGGTGCACACCTTTAGGCGGCAATGAAGAGCTCATAAATTGAAATTTAATCTGCGCGAGTGTATAAATTCGTGTACGCAGCATTTCACAAGGATTACGCGGTGAAAAAGTAGCAACAGCGCCAGTGAGCCAGCATGTAAATATGATTAATGTGGAAATTTTAAAATTTTGTATCCAATATCTCATTGCATAAATATTGCCAGCAAAATTGAATATGTAAAATTAATGGTTATATCTACCTCTGTGTGTTTGTGTGTGTGTGTGTTGATGCCAATTTTACAGCTGGCTCTGTTTATTTATTTCCATATAAATACATATGTAAATCATATTTTTTACACGTCTGCCATTGTTTACACAAAAGCATGTCGCTGTCGTCACAATAAACCGCAATTACTGTCGGTATGTAAGCCGCCGCCATAATCGCATTTGAGCCGAGGCATTGCGGTCGCATTGCATCAGTCGAAATGCCACGGCACTCCGTCAACTCCAGCCACACACTGCGCGCCCACATCACGCCCACACACCACACCACCACCACCACCACCTGCAGGCCGCCAACTCAGCTGATCGACAGCAACATTATGCTATTTTCAATTATGCCGGCGCGTGTGTTAATATGTTTGCAGTAAAAATTAATAGCAGCGAAAAGCTATGAGCGCACAAATTTCATTTATTTCACGCTCTTTCGTGTTTTTTTTGTTTTCATTTCCAAGGCAATGACAGTTTCATGTACTTCGACCCAATCATCGGTAACACAAGCTCATTACCACAAACGTACGTAGTTGTTTATGTGTCGGTTTACAAAAACACAGATAATTTAATATAATTAAATTCGCTCGAAAATATACTACTTAACCAACAGTACGCTGATGCGGGGGCTGGAGTTGGAAGTGTGCGCTCCCACTTTCATAATTACACTTTTCCCACAATGTTAATTAAATTTTTAAAGTTCGGTTTCATGAACTTCGACAGCGCCGAAAGACACAATTTGCATGCAACAGTGAGTAGATGCTGCGCATTTTTTATGTAATCATTATTTATGATATCGAAAATGCATTCCAATTAACAATTAAAAAACGTGACCTACAGCACTGACTAACCGTGGTGCATACGAATTTACATAAAATAGTATATGAAAGCGTTCGTATTGGCTGTCGACTTTGCAGTTGCGGCATACAGTAGTTGTCCCATATTCAGTTATAGATAACTTCTGGCAAATAGAACAAACACTTTGCATAACTTATAGAGATAGAACTAGAGAGCGGATCTCGAAATACCTTTACGTGATCGATGTCGACATCCGATGAGACGGCACTAGGAGTTTTCGAAAGAAAGGTTTTGCGGAAGATTTATGGTCCCTTAAACAACTTATGGTCCCTTGGCAATGGCGAATACCGCAGAAGATGGAATGATGAGCTATATGTGTTATTCGACGACATAGACAGAGTCCAGCGAATAAAAAGACAGCGGCTATGCTGTCTAGGTCATGTTGTTCGAATGGACGAAAGTGCCCCAGCTCTGAAAGTTTTGGATGCAGTACCTGCTCGTGGAAGCCGTGGTAGAGGGAGACCTCCACTCCGATGGAAGGAGAAGGACCTGTATTCAATTCGCGCCAAACTGCCAAAAGGAAAGAAGCGAGACGCGCTTTTATGGACTCGGCTATAACCGCGTAAGCGTTGTCTACGCCAGTCAAGAAGAAGAATAAGAAATATAATTTGTCACTGAAAGATATATAAATCTTTACCAAATATCCTGACAGAAATTATACATTTAAAGTCCATCCTAAAACTGAAGTTCTAAAAGGTTTTAATTCACTATTTACAGAAGAATCCATTAGTGACTTAATTAAACGAGTTAAAAATTTATTCAACGAAACGCTCAAATCATTACTAATTTGCTGCTTTTTATGCAGTTTTTTGCATTTTTTGTTCAATATGTAAGAAGATCGAAGTAAAGAAGTCAAAATCGCATGCAAATAATTCATGGAAAACTCACCAATAAAATGCAGAATTATGAAATCACTTGACTTGCTCAGTTGCACAGCTTTCCAGCGTTCGCGTTCTCAGCGGGAAAATAAGCGACGCGGAGACAAACACAACAAAATGCACAAAATGGGGAATGCAAATAGCAAAATGCACAGTAAAATTTTTAAAATGCAAATATGAAATCGCTCTGTGGGCGAATGACACAAAAATGACAGGCGACAGGCGACAGGCGACAGCAGAAAGCAGCAGTGTTGCTTGCTTGCAGTGTCAGTTGAGTTAAAAGTGTCAGAGCAACAGTTTGTTTTCCTTACACGCCGCGCGTACACACTCACACTCACACTCACACAGACACAAATACAAATACAAACACTTGCATGCTGCATTCACAGTGGTGTTATTAAAGTCACTGTTGCTGTTGGCAATTGGGAATTTCGCAGCTTTGCGCGCCGAAAGTGTTCATGGCGCTCTTGGGTGTGTGTATGTGCGGGCTTCACTAGTGGCATGCAAATGCTTTTTGACATTGCAACTGAATCACATGTTTCAGATTGTTGTTGCGCCGTTGTTATTGTTATTCCTGACTATCAATTGCTGTCGCTAAGGCGTTACTACTTTTCTTTTCTGTTTGTCTATTGCATTTTGCATTCGCGAATTTGCATTTTTGACAATTTTGCTATTTTTCTACAATTCTACACAGTTCAATGACTCGCATTGATGGCGATAGTGCTAAGAATAAGAAAAAAATATTAGAAATAAAATTGCTATAAATTTATTTTAACTAGTTTTTAAACCTCGATTTTAAATATTTTCTGTATATTATATAGATAAACAATTAAACATAAACACTTTCAGAAGAACAATTACAACTTTTTATGTAAAGAGCGTTCACCTTATAATTATTTATTCAGTTTATCCCTCTTCAACAATTTCTTTAGCTTTAGTTGCGCTCAGCACAATGTGTGAATGCATTTTCCAGACAAAACCATAATTAGCCAGTACAATTTAAGTGCTTAAACCGCCATTAGCAAGTACTTAACCTACAAATACTCATTCCTATGAAAGGATATACAAACAACTACAAAGAGTTTGCACTTAAGCACATGTAATAGCCGTCTTTTATAAATCCTTGAGTCTTATAATAGAAACAATGTGTATAAATGCATATGCATTGTTCAATGTGTTTGACTTGAAATGCGGAATCTATTCAAAATTATTCAATTTTATGAATACATGTGTATTGGAGTAAACCCTTTATAGTTATTACTATTATTATGCAAGCTTAAAAGCTTCACCTTCCAACGCAAATGAGACAATGCAGTTTTTATGAGTATGGCTCATGACGGAGGGAAGGGTTGGAGACAACACCCTAACCTTTAACTATTTTGCAAAAACAAAAACATTCACTGCTGTTGCAATGCAATGATATTTCATGAGGTATGTAAGCGTGATATACACGTTAAAGGACTCAAATATCGTATATCATATCGTAACATACCGGATTTTTGTAATATGAAATTTTCATTTTACATATCACTAAACGTTTTTCTCTTATAAATGATGCAATAATGTGTTTTTAGAGAAATCCATGAAAGCAAATGAAACTCCTGGCTTACGGGAATCACTTACAAGACGATTTTCAGTTTCAAATTAAGATTTCCCATCCTCAGCTGGGAACTATTTCCAGAAAGTTGAGATTCAAGCAATAAATATAGCCTATGTTACTCGGGGTGAATGTAGCTTTCCAGTGGTGAAAGAATTTTAGAAATCGGCAGAATAGTTTTTGAGTTTATTCATTACAAACATACATACAAATCTTTTATCTTTACAATACAGTGAAACTTCTCTAACTCGAATCACCATAATCCACAAAAAAACTTCGAGTTAGAGAGACTTCGAGTTATAGAATTTTCATTAAAACAAATTGTTTTATTTATTGATTTCGCAAACATTTTTATGGACATACGATAAAAGAGGTTTTCTGTAATTTTGTTTGTTGCATTTTTCTATTGTTTGGCTCTTGACGTCTGTATCCCATGTCTTTGTTAAATGATTTATGCAATCCATAATTGTAATATTATATTTTTTGTTCGCCTCCGTACGATATAGAGAGTCTATTTTTAAATTCGGCCTCGATAGTAAAATTTTAAATTTTGTATTATGCCCTTTCGAAAAGTTCGATTTATAGAAGAAAATTTGTATGAAACTTGTCTTCTATTGCCACTACAAGAGTTCGAGTTATGGAGAACTTCGTGTTATAGAAATTTGAGTTAAGGAAGGAAATTTATATGAAAAAGTTTGAGTTATGGAGATCTTCGAGTTATGGAAGTTCCACTGTAGTAGTATAGATGAAGGAAACGCTTAATGTTTTTGTTAATTGCAAAAATTTTGTCCAACCCTCATGGACGCTTACCCATATCCGACGCTTGTACCTCCACCCTAACTGCGAGAGCAACGTAAAAATTAACGTTTTGTTTGTGCTCGTGGCCAGAAGTAGTTTGGCAAAGCACTTACGCTAGTTACAGCAATTCAAACGCACCAACATGTTTGTTTGCATATTCACATCCATACATACAGACATACATGCATTGCGTCAAACTTCAACTGCACGCGAAAGCCTCCTTTCTCCCCAATCTTTCATTGCACATTACGGATATGGTTGTGGGCTAGTGCGGCCAGCCAGCAAGCCAAGCGCTCATTGTCGCTTTTGTGCAAACATTTCTATGCCCCACCAACGCTCCGCTTTGGTACTTTGAGCGTGACGTACTTGAAATATAAAACAGTGAAGCAGTTGCACAAATACTCGTACGTGCAACAGTGAGACACAAACACCGCAGCGCACAGCACCGCTCCGTAGCATCTGTGTTTGCTAGAAGTGTGTGCCATGATGCATCTCCGCCTAGTCCATTCACTCACACACACATGTTCTTAATACAGATACTTGCAAATATACTAACATACATGTGAGGAGAATAAATGAAAGCACACACACTTAAAGTTATGCACTTTTCCCTCTAGCACTTCAATGCATTCAGCATTAGCAAAGCAAACACTCCAGCGTATGATCTTACACACACCCACACACACGCTTACACTCACATATAGTGTGCTAAACGCACGCCTTTTCGCACACAAACACTTCAACTAACAATTTTCTACAAGCAAAACTTCATTTAAAAGCCAGTTGTGGAGTGCCATCGAGACTTTTTTGCTGCCAACTGCAATAATCATTATGATACTTACTAATTATCATTTCAATAAATGCTAAGAGCAAAGTTAAACTATCCTTCACCCACATAATGTGAATGTGAATGAGGAGTATGGTTTTTTAATGATGCCAAGTGTGCTTAGAATCTTCCTAACCACTGAAGCATTACCATACATATATAGTATACATATAGTTATTGTATTAATGATGTATAGCGTATTATAGACTAAACATTCTCAGTTGAATGGTCTTCGATGAAATTATCATTCATGTAACGCGAAATCAAGGCCAACTCCATTAGGTCCATTAGACCTTAAAGAGTAATAACGCTATACGGCAAAATATACTTCTTTCCTGGATATTGGAATAAAAATTTTCCGGGAGGTGGAGTCATAAGTAAAAAAGTGTACACTCCGTTTTTCGAAGTTACTCTTAAAAATCGAAATATTCTCCTTCAAATTTCAAAATTTAGCTGAATACGCCATTATTTATCATATGACAGATGATATAAGCGGTTTAACTTAGATCTTCGAAAAGAACGATAAACAATGATTTTTCGATAATAATAATGTAATAAAGAACTATTCTGCAAAGATCACTGATTTCAAATGGGTTCAACTACCCACTACAAGCAAAAAATGGAAAACCTTGTCGGAGACATGCAAAATCTGAAGCATCCCTTAGTTTCAAATATAAATAAATGTCATGGAAAGCAATCCAACAACTGAACAACGACAATGTGTTAATTTTTTCAGAGTAGTTCGGTGTTCCGCAAAATGCCACAGAAGCAAAATGTTTTCGCTAACGAAATTGCAAACTAAATCAAGCCATAAGCAAATTTGAGAGCACAAGTGCACCAACACTCACGTCAACCGTCATTCGGACAGACAGCGATGTCAGTCTAACTTTTGCTGCCATCATCCAGCTCAGCACAGAAATAGCCTTACTTAACTGCAATCACCGCTTGACTTGCTGTCCATCACATCGATGTGGCCAACTCCCGTCGCTGTTTGCACCAAATAAAGCCACACATCAACACGGATGTACAGATAGATAAGGTTCGCGGATTTGTGGGAGAACTATGCAAACAAGCGCACACCTACCGAGACACATATGCGCAGGACGACGGTGTTTGAACAACTTTTGAACACACACTGGCACTTTTGCCCGCATAAAGTTAACTGCTGCGGACGAATGTAGCAACAGCCAATGCCAGAGCCGGGTCCGGTCATGTCCTGGCGGATTTCCGCTCATTCATTGCGCGGCTCACCTTTGTTAGCTTGGCGAGCTCAGTTGTCTGCGCAGCGTATGTTGCAGCCTTAACACACGCGTTGCGCAGCACACGGCCCTACAGTGCCACAGCAGCTAGACAAATAGAGCAAACTATTTTTGCGCCTGGTTGGATTTATTTGCTGAGACCGCAGAAACGATAACAATAAAAATAACAACTATCAATGATTAGAGGAAAAATAAAAACCGCATTCAAGTCAGATTGCCAAGCAAGGTAATGGCAGACGCCACTGCCACCGACGCAGCTGACAGCGCTGGCGAATATGACAATCAAATCTGCGGTGACGTTTGCATAACAAAATCCCCTCGATGTAATGACTCGTGCACCGATGATTGCATGAGCCATGCAGACGGACAAAAGCTTTGGTCACCAGGACACTGCGAATGCAATAAATGTGCGTTTAATAAAAATTGTAATGGAATGGTCACGAGCTCGCGGCAATCATTGTTGGTCGTTGTGCGGCGGTCCCTCTTGTTTATACGCCAATAAAATTGAGTGTATGCAAAACATAATGAGAAAAGTACGGTTACTATTTGTACTCACATTTAGACTCGGTACCTTGACATAAATCTATTGACACATCATATGCAGAACGGACGGAAATATGGAGACCTCATTTCTTTAATGGTGCTCTCATTTATTCTAACGGCTTCTGGGGTATAAAAATCAAGTCTTCCACAGTTTCAGTGTTTTCGAAAAGTCTGCAGATAGACAGCTTAGAGCTGTTTTAATAGATTTTGCACTAGCAAAACTTGCGAGTTCAAGTCGGGCGTTCAATGAGTCCGCAGTAGTCAAGAAGTAATTTCATCCCGATATGCTCAGCCATATGCCTACTTCACGTGGTCGATTATTGTATTAAAAACCAAAATGGTGTGTTGCTGTTCTCCACTAAGTTTGTTGACTCATTTCATTCTCCGTATATTGACTACACATTCCTAATGAAAGTCCAGCGAGATAAAGATCTAATCTCACATACTTTCAGTCCGGCAACTTATATGTATGTAGCATTCACCGTTAATACGTGCTATGCATAGCCGTAAGACATAATTAGCTTGGCGGTTGAAGAAAGAACCCAAACCTAGGAGGAAATAGTAAACTGCCGTCCACGCAGAGATGTCTAAGAATCTTCTCAACGTCTACACACTTTCCGAAGCTGTGTGTTCCAAATTGTTTTTGCCCACTTGACGGCTCAGCGTACGCCGCATAGCTATTAACCAGTGCTGCTGGCTGATCCTTTGTATCTGCTAATCGGGAATTAAGTTAGTAACTGTTTTTTCTGGCGCTGATTGTTTGTGAATTATCTGCGAAACGTTTTACGACTCGTCGTCTCCAGCCAACACATCCACCACCCACTCACCGGCGCACACCAACAGCCGACACTGTGTGACTTTTGTCCGCAAGTTTATACCTGCCAATGCGCCAAGAAATATGCTACTATGCTTCGCTGGGCAGCGTTGCGCTCGGCTGCAGATTTAGTCTTTGCATTCCATGTTTGTCGTCACCACTAACCGTGAGCGTTGTTATCTCAGCTGCCAAATTTGCGGCGGACATTACTTGTTAGCCCAAATAATAGACATGCAGTGCTGCAGCTTCCATGCATACCCATCTACTTACGAGTATGTACACAGCCATGCACATACCCAGGGTACATAACTGGCGGTGTGTAAATTGGCGCGAGGTGGAAAGCATTTAGCGGAACACTTTGTGGAAGCAACAATTTGTAAGGCAAACAACTTTTTCAGCAGTTTAGCGAATTTACGCTCTCTTCATTGTCCATTGCCAGTTGCCAGTCGCCCGGTTTCCCGGTTTGTCGTCGTAGGCGTGCGCACGTACGCTTGTTGGCTCGTTAGGCGGCGCTTGTCGCTTGTCGCCGGCGAAAGTGTACGTTGTTTTAACAGCACAAGAGCAACAAACAGCAAGAAGCAGAAGCAGCGAAACTTTGGTCGCCGCCTCCACCGCGTAGTTCCTGAAGTTTTAAACCGATTTCGCAAATATAATAAAAGCACAATGTGAGTGGTGGGTGGGCAAGTGCCTTACGGACACATCCTTAAACATGCAAACACACTTCTCTCCAAGTGGAAGCGTAACAAAGTTTGAATTTAATTTTTGAAGCCACTGAAAATCTTTATTAAATTTCATGTTTGGTTGGAATAACTCCTAGGACAAATATTATTAGGGTTTATGTGGCAAGCTGTGCTAAGAAAGCAAAGCGGCTGTCTTAGACTTAAAGGTTTTAAATCAATTTGTTCTTATTTAGTATTCTGTAAGACTATGAATCTTGCATTCCCTCTGGGTTTAGAATTTACAATTTTTTCAAATTTAAATAAATAAATATCAAAATAGTATTTAACAATTAAATTAATCTTCTAAATATTCATACTTAATTAGTATTAAATATAATGAATTTAGTTTCTCTTCTTTTCTTTCAGTTATTTCTTCGGAAATATGGCAGTGAATACTGGATAGAGACCCAAAGTTCAGGACTGGATCCTTTTTATTATAAGAAGCATATTGTAAAATCAATTCCTTGCTCTAATTAAGCAAATAATACATGTACAAAGAAAGATTTAAATATAATATATATTTATATGTTAAATAAAATGTCAACTCGTGGCCATTAGATTTGGTAATTGATAAACTTTTGTGGGACAACTTGCGAAGAGTTGTGTTGAAGCCAAGAGATACCAAGCCGGAAACATGAACAAGCGTTAGCTTTCCGCTGACAAATTTATTTCCAACTCTCATATTCAACGCACTAATGCAAATATATATGTATATCTATCAGCTCAGTCAGCTCTCTGCATTCTGAAACGCTTTGTAAGCTTCAGCAGCTGTTCATCCGGAGTTCTGGCCACTTCACTGCCGCAGTTGCAACTGGTCGTTGCAAAGACTACTTCATAAAGTTTTATTGCTTATTCTGGCCGACAAGCGACATTTTTGTCAGTCGTTTTCGCACTTTTACTTTTACTCTTACTTTTGCTTGTGATCTTTCCTCATTTTCGGGCTTAAGCCTTCTTTTGCTTTCAACTTTTCGTTGTTGCTTTTCTTTTTTTTTTTGCTTCTTCTTTTGGTATCATCTTTGCGCATTGTTGGCAAAACTACTTTCAAAATTTGTGCTTTCTGCCGCCGCAGCGAAAATGGATTTGAGTGCAGTTAATGGAAATGCTGAATGCAAATGGCAGTTGAAAAATCGTTGGCCAAGTTTTCGGTTTTTCTTTTTTTTTTGTACAATAAATTTGTGGGGGATTCCCGAAAGTGCTGCATGAACGTGTCTTTGTTTTAAGCCTCAACCACTCTGTCATTCAGAAAACTATGAAGACAAAGCAAATTTCAATTTATGTTTAGGCAATTGCGGAAAAGGGGCTGTGCGGCAAAGGTTGAGACTGCAAGTGAGCGAAGGCAATATGCAACAACAACATGCGACAATCGCAAATGCAAGAAGAGCGCGTTAATTGAATTTAAGAAAACTACAGTCTGCAGCTAGAACTAGACTTTACTAGATGATATATTACATATATTTTGAAAAGTGTAATAAAATAGTTTAATGCAAAAATATCCAATCCTTCTTTAAGTCTTTATTTCGAATAACGGAATATACTCAGCACATAAATAAGTAAATTAGCAATGTTGAAAAATTCGAATCGCTTTATGATAGTTTTAAATTTATTAAATATATCTTTGGTAGTAACATACTACTTTCTGTTGAACGATGATGAAAAAACGGTACGGATTTAGAAGGCGATACAGGTCACATAAGTAGATTAGGTTAGGTTATCCTGGTAGGCTAAAAAGCCACACATAAGTAACGAACGCGACAAGCTAAGGGAACTAATTACGAATCAAGACTCCAAAGATGTCCAAAAAAGATGGGTTATTCTTACAAACTATTTTCGGATATACCGTATTCTCAGCGGAATCGCGTAAGCTGTACGGCTGATGAGCTTACAAAGTTAGATACGTCTTTGTCTCTAACAGATGGGATCACGTAGGAGCGCCATTATCCTGTCAGTCACTAGCACTTGCGCAGTCGCCAGTCCCTTGCGTAAAGTGAATCTCAAGTGGTATACGGAGCTCTGCGCCCTTATAAGAGTTCACCTCTCTTTAGCCTTAGCGGTTCTGACTGGCCAGTGTCCCATCAGGATCTACTATATTAGGTCAAAAATCTTAGAAGATGCAAGCTATAGAAGTTGCCTGGAGGAGGACGAAGGGGAATCATCCAAAAACATAATTCTGGAATGTCGCGCCTTTGGGAGATCAAGACACATATTTCTCGGATCTCACTTTATTTGCTGATTTGTAGTAGGTCAGAGCGATTTGTCGAATATTAATACCAAAACAAGGGACTGTCTCTTAGGGTAAGTATGTTTCCCTCTAGGGAACACCCATACAACATTAATGTTAAATGCATCTTATAGGATCAATATAAATACACATTCCAAGTCCCGCCTAAGAAAAAATGATCGAATTTTACGTATATTAATAGATCAGTAGTAGCTCTAAAAAGTATTATCAAGCCAAAATCAGTGACACGCCCACTTGTCTCTGAGATGCAGCTTCAAAATGCATGCCTGTGAGTAAAATCTAATATCGCAATGTATTTTGGATATTCAAAATGCGTACTCGCATGCACCAGCGCACATTGCTCCGCACAACAACAGCCATGAATATGAGCATTTTCGCATATTTGGAGGCGTATAGTGCATGATTGTACATGAGTTGGTTGGATTTTTTAATATTTTGTATTTGCTTGTTTGAGAGTGGCAACGCTACATACCACTGTGCAGAGCACATTCGAAAAACTTTTATTGTTGTTTCCACAAAAGTGGATTTCAATGTTGTTTTTGCTGTGTTTACTTTGTGCGTTCTGTTAAATATTTCATTTTATTAGTTTTGCTGATGTTTTATTAGGCATTCGCTAGTATTGCCGCACTTTGCAGAGAAAAAACTACTTTTGTTGTTGTTGTATGCTGCGATGTTGCTATGTTTTGTTGCCCTATGTTGTGGTTGTTTTTGTCTTACTTTTTTCGCCATTTTACAACGCTTCGCGCCGAGTCACAGTTGCGGTATTATTGGTATTTTGGTTGTGTTGCGCGGTTGTTGACGCTTGAATTTTGCCACGAATTGCATTCAAATTCGCATTCTATTTTGCGGCACGTTTGCTTTTTGACCTCTTATTTTTTGCCCAACAAGTTTAGCAACGACCTTGCGTGCAAATGTTCGAGTCATGAATATGTATGCGCTTGCAGTATTCGCACTCATACTCTATGTATGTATATACATATGTATAGATGTATGTATGTATTATGTTAAAAAAAGGCAAAAAGGGTTCTTGCAATTCTAAATGCATCGACGCACCCACAGCGGGTAGTGGGTGTGTTTCCGCATCCGTTTAGCAACTCACACTGCTAATGAGTTTTTTAATTCTCCACCTTTTATTTTTCTATTTTATCCCTTTTTCATTTTTGCATTTTGTTTTATTTTTTACTATTTTTTTTTAGTTCTCACATTGCTGGCAGCTATGCACTGCAGTTCAATTGCATTTATTATGGCATGAATTCAACTCGTTGCAGGCAATTTGCTTTTTAGAATTCGTTTGTATTTACGCCGACAAAAAAACTACCGCGAAAGGAATTGCAAATAATTTTTTATGCGAAATTTTGATTGTTGCGGAAGTGGAAATTTGTTATTCTAACAAATGGCTGCTCAAAGCTTTCACGCTTTTTTGTTTTCATCCTTTGTTGCACGCACACAAGCCCGCTCACTGTGTGCAGTCGGTTCAACATACGTGCGCACATCGGAATGTATGTACGTGTATATAGCATATGTAGTATGGAGCTACATATGCACAGAACGAAATTTGCATTGGCAATGCGAATGAAAAGACTATAAATTCATTTTTAAGCGGATGTGTCGCATAGAGCGGAAGCGTATATTCTATAAAGTTCCAGTGAAGCGGAGGCCGACATCGAGTATACATATAGTAAGTTTGGGGATTTTCTGGTAACGGAAATGAATGCATTAACAATATCTATTAAAAAGATTACACGATTTTTTAAGTTCTTTATTTACATTCGTAAATGGAATTACAGCAGAGCCGTGGGCGTGCTGCGTCGGAGCTCTTTTTATTGCCTTTGCAAAATACTTTGATCGTTCGAAATAAAGGAATTAAGTATTGTACGATGAGTACAAAGGATAATTTATTTTAAAAAATATATACTTTAATACAATAAAGTACAGTGAATGCTATATTTTTGGCAAATAATAAATCAATACTCATAAATTGCATATTTGGCAAGCTTAATACTTTCCATATCGATCTCAACAAATCTATATAGATGTGTAAATTGCTATGAACTTAGTTAAGAAACTTAAAGAAACAAGCTAAGCTATATTGTATGTATTTGCCGTTTTGAAAAAAAAGGTCAATAGTTATCGTCCACACCTTTGCATATATCTATATACATATTCATAAGAACTTTGCCGAAATAACTTGCCATATCTTAATGCACTCACATGCTCAACTATTTATATGTCTGTATGCCAACCACGGCGCCGTTATGTTTACTGTTTTGGCAACACCATGCATAGCCATCAAATAAAGTCGTAAAATTAATGTACTCTTTGTACAACAACTTCCCGAAATCGAGCAAATGGCAGCAGATAAGAAAAGAAAAGTAGGTAATGTGTACATATTTAAGCCAGAGCAACAACAACTGACCACAGATTAAAGCAGAAACGGAAGTATAGTGGTCACTTTAACATTGCCAATTGGACGTTTGTAAGAGAATATGGCTGAGCAGAGATAGAAAAAAATTGCGAACATGCAGGTGTATTCGCCGATTAGATGCTTAACACTGAAATCGGCAAGCAAACGAGCGACTACGATTACATGCCATTGGCGTTGGCAATAAAAATAATTCGCCGGACATTTGCGAAGGAAATTAGTACACGAGGTTAATGAGCCCATTTGATAGTTCTATTTCAGCCAATAGCACACGAATTGGCACAGTATATTATATACCGTTAGATATTTGCACATTAATCACAACTTGGCTACTCGCTACATGAAGGTAGGCGCACACATGTGAGACAAGAAACCACAAATTCTAACCTGCCATGAAGCTTTAAAGCTATAAAGCGTGCTTAAAGCATTAATGCTGAGATTCAGAGGAACATTCAATTGGATAACACTCATGAATATATTGCATGCAATCAATATACTAGATAATAGATATGTCTGTAATTATTCATTCCTGAAATTACCGATTTTCCATTTTTACTGCGCACGACGGTCAACACTCCATAAAATAGTAAACAAATAACTGCTTAAATATGCAAGAGCACATATGCTGTATATTTCTAGCCACAGTAATTGACCTAAATATTTATCTTCAATATACAATTCATTATCGGTAAAGTATCTGGTATTTGTGTAAATACAAGAGCACTCAATCGCCTCATATTGCTTAATTGCTAAGCGAGAAAACTATGACAATTTCCACTTCAACGTACTCGGGCTATTATGAACGCACCAGCAAAAACAGGAATACATACTATCCCGTACGTGGACTTGAAGCCACTTAACATAACTCGAAAAAATGCAATAAGTTCAAATATTTACTCGAATGTAGCAGTACACAATAACATATGAGTAAAATAGAAACAAAAATTCCAGCAGCAGTACACACCCTGTTTGTAAGCGATACAATTGGAGGCTACCAGGGAGGTAGGATATACATATTTGATTTCTGATTTGGAAATAGTCCCAATGTGAATAATTTGGCTATTATGTATTGATTTTAAGGTTAAAGGGTCTCAAATATATACAGTTCACCTTTTAAAATTTGCTGAATCACATGGAAGCATTTGTAGAGCTCATTTAGAGCACAAATTTTTTTTTTCAAATCACAACTCTTCTTACGACCTTAAATAAAAACAAGTAAGGAAAGGCTAAGTTCGGGTGCAACCGAACATTTAATACTCTCGCAATTTATTGAAGAAATTTTAATAAGATAACACCCAAATTTACCTATAAATTCGGCACAAAGTTTAATAGAATAACGAAAATCGTCCTATATAGTGTATGAGGGCTGAGGTAATTCCTGAACCGATTTCATTCATTTTCACCAGCTAGGTACACTATATCCAAAACTATACATGCACTTAATTTGGCAAAAATATAGTATCTCACATATTAACCAATACATATATGTAGATTAAAGCCCACCGTATTTTTGAAAAACCTATAATTAGGTACATGGGAGCTAGGAGATGTTGTTATCCGATTTTAATAATTTTTGGAACAGAGACACACTGTTAGAAGAGGGTCTTGAAAAGTTATAGTCCGTTTTCGACAATTTTTTTTCAAGTGAAGCCAGAGATGATATGTACTATTTGTGTAATGTTTAATTCCGCTATCTTCATTGGTTCCTTATGTATACATTATAAAGTGAAGGAATCAGATGGAATTCAAAATTGAGTTATATGGGAAGTTGTCGTGGTTATGAACCGATTTCATCCATTTTTTACATGTGTCATCAGGGTGTCAAGAAAGTATTATATACCGAATTTCATTGAAATTGGTCGAGTAGTTCCTGAGATATGGTTTTTGACCCTTAAGTGGGAGATGCCACGCCCATTTTTCATTTTGTAAAAAAAATCTGAGTGCAGCTTTTTTCTGCTATTTCTTATGTAAATTTTAGTGTTTCTGACGTTTCTCGTTAGTGAGTTAACCCACTTTTAGTCACTTTCAACCTAACCTTTGTATGGGAGGTGGGCGTGGTTATTATCCGATTTCTTTCATTTTTGGACTGTATAAGGAAACGGCTGAAAGACACAACTGCAGAAAGTTTGGTTTATATAGATTTATTGGTTTGCGAGTTACATACAAAAAACCTATTACCTTTTCCAAAAAAATTACATCAAAAGGTGCCCCTCCCTAATACGATCCTATGTTCCAAATTTTATTTTCATAACTTTATTTATGGCTTAGTTATGACACTTTATAGGTTTTTGGTTTTCACCATGTGGGCGTGGCAATGGTCCTATCTTGCCCATTTTCGAAAGCAACCTCCTCAGGGTGCCATGGAATACGTGTTCCAAGTTTCGTTAAGATATCTCAATTTTTACTCAAGTTATCCGTTGCACGGACAGACGGACGGACGGACGGACAGACAGACATTCGGATTTTGACTCGTCTGATCATTTTGATATATATAACCCTATATCTAACTCATTTAGTTTTATGACTTACAAACAACCGTTAAGTGAACAAAACTATAATACTCTCTTTAGCAACTTTTGTTGCGAGAGTATAAAAAAAATAAAAAATAAAAAGTCCTGGCACCATTTAATTTGCTTTCATGTTTTTCGGTTTTGTCTGACAGCGAAGAAAAACAAAACACATTGAGGGATCGAATATTCGAACATTTTCCGATTCCCCTAACGATATTTACAAACGTTTTCAAATAATTGCTTTTCAACAAAGATCATATATTTAACTGAGGGCCATACATACATATCGCAAGTTGCAATGATGAATTGGGAACGTTTTTTTGGTGCCTCCGACTGGAATGTGGATTTTATACGGGCCCTATTTGCAGAATTCCTAGGTACTTTCTTCTTCGTCTTAATCGGCATCTTGTGCACCTTGTTCAAGCCGAGCGATACGGAGTGGCCTTATGCCTCGCCTGTGCAAGTGGCATTCGCTTTGGGTTGTACCGCATTTTCAGTGTCGCACTCGCTTGGGCCTATTAGCGGTGCACACATTAGCCCAACTGTGAGTCTTGGTATGTTCTTAGTGTGCGGCATGAGTTTGCTCTGTTTTATTGGATATGTAATTGCTCAAACGCTCGGTGGATTGGCGGCAACTGCAGTTATTTTATCGGTGATTGATAAGGAGATGTATCAGGACAATCGTCCTTTAAGGGCAGCGATGAGTAGCTCGCTGTTGGAACTCTGCGTCGTCGAATGTTTAGCAGCATTCATTTGGATAATCGTGGCAATCGTAGTTATGGAACGGCGAAATGAAGATGCATTTGGCAATGGCTCATTTTCTATTGGTTTCACTGTATTGTGCTCCTACTTAATCGCTCTTCTACTAACCGGTGGCGGCGTCAATCCTGTGCGGTCCTTGAGTGCATCCATTATTGTCAATGAGTGGGATTATCACTACTGTTACTGGATAGGTTCGATTACCGGCGCATGCCTAGCCGCCTTGATATATTACTGCTGTTCGGGAGTTCTCCGCAACAGACGTGTTTATCGAATAACTGGCTTCCCTACATAAAAGTGTTGGCGAAACGCTTTTTACCGCTCAGCGTTAACGTCGATGCGCCATCCCTAAATAAAAGCGGCAGCTTTACGTCAAATATCTAAATATTTACATGAATTGTTGTTGTGGAATTTTATATTCGTTTTTCGCACTCAACTTTACTTCTCAACGCGCTGTCAAAATATAAATTTTCAACCGCTCAGCGTCGCAGTCGCGTTATTTCGGTATGCGCCATACAAATTTTTATTTAGGGAAGGCAACAACCTTATCCAATTCTGTCAAAACTGTGTGATTGAAAAATAAACCATATTTTGCGAACTTCAACTCAGCTTAATGTTATTTCTCCTCATATTTTTTCTTTGATATGTTACCTTAAATATATTGCAATTGGTACAAACCACCAAAAACATAAAACAAAAACAAAATGATGTCGACTATAAACTCGCTTTATTAAATGAGAACAAATTAATTCCAGTATATATTACAAAACGCAAAATTAACGACCTGTTTTTTTTGCATCCGATGGAGTTTTATGTAGCCAATCGAAAAGGCTCGATGTGCGCGGTTCATGTCTATATGGCATATATAAGGCCTCATAAGTCAGGGCTCCAATAATGCCACCCAAAGTTGATCCAATGGCCGGTGTGAAATCGGCAGCAAATATATTCGGCCCAGAAGCGAAGTGCATTAGCGGATTCAAGGCCACCTCCGATATGGTGGTGCCACTCAAAAGACATGCCGTGTATGCAAAACCGATGGCCATAGACACGGAGCTCCGCTGACTGCGGTGTAGTGCGTCCGACATCGTTCGAAACAGCATGATGAACATAGTGGTCAGTATGAGTTCAAGTAATATTTTTTGCCAATCTTCCAAAGCACTACGCTCCTGACCCGCATTGGAATTGGCGAACGCATATATATTGTGCGTACAAACCGCCGAAATAGCACCCAAGAACTGCATGATTACATAGAAAAATAGACGCAATGTACTCATCTCTCCGACAACGAAAAATGCGATCGAAACCGCAGGGTTGATGTGGCAGCCACTTATGCGCCCAAATAACTTAGTCAAGGCTGCAACCGTCAGGCCGAGAGCGAATGAAATTTTCGTCACAGCCCATTGTGTATCCTCCACCATACTGACCGTCTTCCGCACCAACATTAGCACAAATGTGCCGAAGAATTCACAAAGCAGTTGACGCCGGAATAAATAGCTTCTCAATTCGTTGGAACCCAGCGCTGGAAACATGTTTTCGTAGTTTTAATATAGCTGGATATTTATTTCTTTTCTTTTGAAAATATTTACAAAATTTTGGCATTTATTAAGAAAGTTTGAAATGACAAGTACGCTTTGACTCACAAAGTGTATGTGAATACCGAAGAGCCCTTATTTGAATAAAAGCTATAGATTTGTACAGACGATAACTTGTCTTTCTAAGGAAAAGTTATTCCTCGGCTATTTGCTCTTCGGATTCAATACTAAACTCGTCAAGCTTAAAAATTAAATCATAAGTTAAAGCTGCCAATAAACCACCCGCAAATGGTGCTACCCAATATATCCAATGATCCTCCCAATCCATGTACACCAAGGCTGGTCCAAAAGTACGAGCTGGATTCATACTGCCTCCAGTCAGCCGATAAGCAGCTAAGTAAGCCGCTATTATTGTTGCACCAACGGCGAGTGGTGCGGTATCTCTTAAGCCAATCGATTTGTGACTCTCTGCACTGCGCGCCAGAAAAACCCAAATGAACGTCAACAGCATTTCGATAACAATCGTGCCCACCACCGACACATCGGGATGCTTTGGCACACCCAAGTGCTTATTTTTCAACTTTGCCGGTAGTAGAACCAGCGCCACGCAGACTCCAATAGCAGAAGCAGAGCATTGTACAACCATGAATAAGAAGCTCATAATTAAGCTCAGTTCACCGACAACGAGGTAAGCCAGAGTCACAGCAGGATTGAAATGACAAACGCTACGTCGGCCGAGGGCCTGGGCCACTGCGGCAAACACTAAACCCAGTCCGAATGATATTTGTTCCATTGAAGCGCCACTTGAAGTAGTTTGTGCTGCTCTCTCCAGTTCTTCGGTATCCACGTATTGTTGCGCCATTGTCAGAATGCTAGTAAAGACGATGGCAAGAGTGCCAAAGAATTCAGTTGCCAATAGTATCACACTCCTCCGATTAAAGTCGTTTGTACCAATAAACTCACTCCAACCCATTTCTTCCAAGATTTCGTTGTTTTGATAAAAAATGCAGTAGTGACAAAATATTAGTCTTCAGTATATTATTTTGTTTATATCAAAATTGAATTTGTTTTCATGGGAGCATCGAGCACTAAAGCTTTTCAAAAGCTAACTAGAGTTTGTAATTGTTTCCCAAAATCATCTCGTTTGCGGTATTATTGGAAATCATGTTTTTTATACACGTAACTCTGTTTCAATATATATTTATTAACAACACATTTGGAAATAAAAAACGCTACGAAATAGAGAGAGACAAAAGAGAAAAAAATATATCAGCGAATTTTAGTGAACTTAACCACTTTCTCTCTAGAAAAGCTATTAAGATCTAAGAATAAAAAAGTCATCTTCTTGATTTTCTCCAGATATTTATCATCAACACTCTAAAAAGTCTTTACTGAGCAGCAATCCAAATTAAAGCCATATTTTGGTTATGATTTAAGTAACAATTATGTATCTGACACCAAAAAATTTACATACATATGTATTGTAAATATTTCATTAATCTACATTTATTGCATTTCATACGAATAATCAATAGTTCAAGCTCTTTTATATTCCTTATGCTTTCGGAATGCTCTTTCTCCTTGCACTACTTCTTCTAGAGCGTCTTCTTCTGAGCGCTTCACGATCCTGTATACAAAAGTGATAACAAACTGAAGCGATGATACCACCCGAAATCGGTCCCACCCAATAGATCCAGTGATCCTCGAAGTTGCCATTTACAAGTGCGGGTCCAAAAGAACGCGCTGGATTCATGCTTGATGTTGAACACAAGTAGCCTACAAGATGACCTGCAGTAACCGACAGACCCACAACCAATGGCCCCGATAAATGCAAGTCATCGCGTGTAGGATCTGCCATTGATTTGTACACCAGAACCATGAGAAATGTAATGACAATTTCAATAACCAAAGCTTCCCAAACTCCCACATAAAGTGGACGTGTTACACCGTGCCTTATGGCAAGCGAAGGTCCCATGGAAATTTTGTCCACCAAAAATGCCGCCAAACACGCACCGGCACACTGCACTAATATGTAGCACAAACATCTCAGCAACTTCATTTGACCGACGACCAGCCGACCTATGCTAACAGCGGGATTCAGGTGAGCACCACTAGCCCGATTCACCACATGCGATATACTTGACAATGCCAGTCCAAATGCGAAGGCAACCGGTACCACAGAGGTCATCAGGTTCTGCGATAATGAGATCGTGCTAATGACGCCAATGAACACGTAGAGGAATGTGCCGAGAAATTCGGCAATTAACATACGCCAAACCTCAATACTGAATTCGTTGATACCAATATATTCTTCGAAGTTATTCATATTCCAATATTTATTGTTTTTATTTGTGCAACTTCTTCAGTTTAACGTATATTTTCCTGAACCAGTTTGACAATGTTTTCATATATTTAATGGCATGAGAATAATTTATTCGTAGTGGAACAACAGAAAATTGACAAAGTGTTTTATGTTTCGACTCAGCCAGCTCTCAAACAAGCTCACTCAACGACGACCACCTGTTGGAAATTAGCTTCCATTCTTTCACTCTTCATTACAACAATAATTATAGAAAAAGCCGGTACAGAATCTCAATAACTCAATAACTGTACTCACTCAAATATTATTGTAAACAGAGTTGAATGCATTGCGCTCGGACACTCAACCAGCAATAACAACTAGTTGAGTACGGTTTACTCTCTTGCTCAAATAATTTCCACTCACTCAATCACCCAGCATTTGTAAATCGCAGCAACCCACTTTATATATCACCAGATGAGATGCAGCACTATTAACTCCTTTGAACAGTTCAGCTCAGTGATTTAACACAAGAAGCATTTAGCTCAAATGCACACGCTCGCAGCCGAGGGTTGGTGGCCAAAACTGCTTCGGGTGACATCGTTTCAGCATACTCACCACAGCCAAATGCTGAAGTGAGATATCCACAAATCGTTCAAAGCATCCTCGGCATGTTGACATCCTGTCGTGCGACCAATGCTTGCACTCGTCTTTTCTTGCCGATTGCGTGCTTTTGGTTGGAGGATTCAGTTGTATTTTTGCTCTCTATGTAAGCGAACGTGTATGCCGTGCGTGGACGTGTGTTAAAACGGCTTTGGTTTTTGCTGGTCGATGACTGTTTGCGGTTAATTAACAGTATTTGTAGTAATCGCACGAAAATTTTTGCGTTCCGATCGGAATTCTTTATTTTTTGAAAATTATACACAATGTCTTCGTGTGCAATTTGAAGTAATTATTTTAAAATACTTACATGGTTATGTACTTAGTTAATGATTAAGGAGCATACATTTGAGGAATCCACTTGCGGCTTTGTAACGCTCGTGTGTTGCACAATTCGCTCGCTCGCTGGCAGTGTTGTAGCGTGCGTGACTTGCAGCTTAAATCCATTTGTGCATTGCCCCCGTGTTCTGTACGAAATTCAAAAGCTAACTTGTCAAGGAACGAAAAACTCTACGAGCAGTGAAACCGAAAAGCTAAAACAATGTGCAGAAATTCAAGAAGTTGAGAAACTAACAAATAAAAAAAAATAAAATAAATAAATAAAAATATAACGAAGAAGTGTGAGTCGAAAACGAAAAATGCCAACAAAAACTCATACATCATGAAAATATTGCGCTAACAATCACACGCGAACCACTGACTGACTGCCGATTGCATTCGTGCGCTGCGGTTGATTGCTGCCACCGCTGTTGCTCAATTTATCGCTGGTGTAATTGATGCATGGCTGTTTCGGATGTTGTTGCAGTGTCTCGAAGTTTTTAATTTGCGTGTTAAGAGGCAAACGCGCAGTGCAGTGTTGCATTTTAAAGCCCACGTGAGATTAAATCTCAGACTTTAAACCGTTACAATTTGGTGGAACGGAAGTTAGGCCTCTGAATAACAACAACAATATAAATCAGTATTGAGCTGTCGTTAAGTGAAATTCCCCCACTACAACAAAAACAAAACCATTTATGTTTCATAGCAACAGTAGTCGAACAACAACAACATCGATGATACAGCATCCGGTCATTACCCCATTGGACAAATACGAGGCGCAGCGAAAGCAACAGTAGCACTGCGTAGTACGGCGTGCAACAGTGCATGTGCAGCTGAAGTTGTATGCGCGTCCCAGCACTTTTCGGCTGTCACTTGGCGGTAGTGTTTCTGACCGCTGCACTGGCTGCGACTGCTGTCACTCGTGGCGGTGGTGGTGGTGGCTGCGCGCAGCTCGCATTGCGGATGTGATTGTGTCAATTTGCATTTGAGCAAATTACTTGACTTCAAGTGCCGCAGCTGCATCTGCATGTGCACTTACGTGTGCTTGTGTGGCTGTATGTGTGTGTTATTGTGCACGTGCATTCGATATTCAGTGCGTGTTTGAGCATTAATTAAAATATATTCAATTAAAAGAGAATACACAATTTTTAATTAAAAGCAGACATTGAGCAATCCACCGACATATGTGAGAAATCGATGCTGAAGCACTTACAGTATTTGGTACTTGCGGAACGGTGGAGAATATGTAGTTTTATACCTTTCAAGACAGTATTTGTAATTTTTATATTAATCTTTTTCAGTGTTGTGAAACTATGCGAATTTTAAGTGATCTTAAATAGTGAAATGGCTAAGAAATAGTTTAAATATTGAAATGTTATACTTTCATGGAAAAACAGGAATTTAAATATTACTCTTTTGCATTTATGCCTGGACATATCAACAAAAAAGCAATCTAATTTTGGAATAACCACAAACGGTAAACGGTTAACGGTAAACGGTGAGTATCTCCCACTTTGAGTGCTTTTTATCACGTGATGTGTGACGTAATTATTTTATCAGATTAATTAAAATATTACTATGAGTTATGAGACTCTGCAGGAGTATTTATAATTCTTTCGAGAAATAACGAATCCACTTTTAGATGTAAAATAAATTTAAGAAATTAAAAACAAGTTTTAGTTAGAGTCTTTAATATACTTTCTTACTTTTATTTATGATATAGAAGTTAAATTTTGTTATGTCTTTTCTATTGACCTATTGATTCTATTGATACTATTAAGTTTGTCACGATGTTTGTAACACCCAGAAGGAAGCGTGGGAGACCCTATAAAGTATATATAAATGATCAGTATGTTGAGCTGAGTCGATTTAGCCATGTCCGTCTGTCTGTCCGTCCGTCTGTATATATACGAACTAGTCCTTCAGTTTTTAAGATATCGTTTTGAAATTTTGCAGATGTTATTTTCTCTTCAAGAAGCTCCTCATTTATCGGACCACTATATCATATAGCTGCCATACAAACTGAACGATCGGAATCAAGGGCTTGTATGGAAAACTTCCGCATTTTACTACATATCTTCACGAAATTTGGTGTGAGTTATTGTTCATAGAAATAATTTAATCTCCGAAAAATTGTTCAGATCGGTTCACTATAGCATATAGCTGCCATACAAACCGAACGATCGGAATCAATGGCTTGTATGGAAAATTTTCGCATTTGACGTGCTATCTTCAAGAAATTTGACATGGATTACTGCTTAAGGTAATAATATAATCTCCGAAGAAATTGTTCAGATCTGTTAACTATATAACCTTAATGTTTCTAGCAAACAACCCGGCTAAAAAGAATTAGTAAAATGTTTTCTTTTTTTTTACTTACTTTTTCTTACGTCTTTAGATTTGCTTAAACACATAGTTACTAAACGAAATGCACCTGTGAAGGGTATATTAGCTTCGGTACAGTCGAAGTTAACGATTTTTATTTTATTTAAAGATAACTATGTATACGTACTTCAAAGCATAAAATTGTCTCTGGTAACCCGTTATCCAGGTTATATCATTTGCCTTCATATATTACGATTATCTAAACCACTTGCTTGTTTGATTTCCCCACTTTCGTAGATTTTCCGAAAACAATATATCTATTTGTTAACGTTTCCACCTTTCAAAGCGTCATTAAAAACTGGTCTAACAATTTTAGCACATTTTAAATTCTAAAAAGGATGAACATTTTTTTCGATTTTTTTAAATATACTTCATATTCGATAGTTTGTATCTTTAAAGGTTAACGAAACAAATTATTATTTTTTTTTATTAAATAATATTTTAAGTGACTCCATCTGCATTTTTTCTTAACTTTGAGCCTTTAATTCCAAAATTTCCACAGTTGTTCACTTCGCACCCAACTAAAATAACGCAACATTATTAGCAACTTAAATAGTTCAATTCCGTTTGTTTATCTTCCATTTGCATGGCATTTATGCAGCGGAATAATGAAGAAATCGTCTGCGTTTCAAACAAAAATATACTTCTAAAAGTTGCCTTGGTTACAGAGCTGCGAGTTTTAATGGACTCCTTGGTTGCACTAAGCAGACTTTTTCTGCGAATTAAGTGGAAAATGGACAGCATATTTTTAAGTTGGTCAAAATGCAGAGAAACACAAGTGCAAAATGCTGTACGCTGTTATTTCTGGCGCAGTCACTCTGCTGCCGATTAAACTCTTAGTGGCACAACTTTAGCGAAGCGCCTTAAATAGACAACCAAACATACACATGACACACACACACACACACGTATATATATGAAGGCAAATACGCAGCAAACGATTTATAAACACATTCAGAGTTCACGGCAAACTCGCTATTGCTGGAGCAAAGTAGCCAGCTACCAGCACTTAGGCTCTTCGGCTCCCTTTTCACCGGTCACAATGTGCGGCATTTATCCGTGTAACTACTTCAATTATCCTTACGACTTACGTTCTTTCTCGTGTAGTTATTCATCGTGTTGCTACAAGTGTTGTTGTTGCACCTGCTGCACCGGCGCCAAAGTTGCCCCAACTCGCAGCACAGGAAATATGAGTTGAGCACCGTTACATGCCGTCCTCCAGTTGCACTGCAATCCAACTCCTCGAAAACTTTAATCCTTCAATAATATTATTTTTTGCACAAAGCTTCTCGGCGCAACTAACTACGAGCTTAGAATTCGTAGAGTCGAATCGCGGCAGGGAGCGGAGGAAAGTGAGAGCAAAGCACATAAGTATTGCGGGATTGGACGGAAGATAACGTGGGCAAAAGTGCACTTGCCGGCTACCCCAGGGCACTGTCAGGCACTTCATTTACTTTTCTCATTTAAACTGTGTTATCGTTTTCGCTTTTTATCTACTTTATTGCACTGCTCACTTCATTCTTTACCTGTGCAACTCAATTTTAATTCCAAAGCTAAATTTATAATTACGAAATGAGATTTAGAAAAAAATATACTCGTATATATATATTTGATATTTTATGGAGTAAGTCATTCACAAGTTAGTGATTGCAAATATCCAAGAGATGGACATCAAATATAATATGTAGGAGAACTGATTTAGTAGGCGTATTCATTTTATGAGTTTTTCTAGCCGAGTGCTAAAAATTCTGTTGAAATCGGAAAATATTCTCGGTACCATTTAGATTTTACTGTTATTTCAAAATTCGTCTAATAAGTTGATAGATTTTTTTTTATGAAGTCACATTTTGCCTCGGCTTGGAAGTGAACATTGCTTCCCAAAACAGAAATTGAAATTACTTTTTCTGAGGGTGATGTTCTTCTCAAGATTATTTTCAAGACCTTTGGAATCAATTTAACCATTTCGATGAATATAGCTATTTCAGAGATATAAAACTATTATTTAAAACAAAATATTTGCACTTAGTGATTTCGGTCCATTTTTGGACTTATCTCTGCTATACAGACCGTTTAGCTTCCATCGTACACCAAAAAAAAAGTCTAAGCACTAAGAGGATTAATATAGGTGTTGAAAAATCAAAAAGTCACGAATCAATCTCACGTCGCTCTCATTACCCATTGATGATATCGAACGGTATATTATCTTAACCCTTTACATATCTAAATTTCTGACTACAGTGTATCAAGTTAAGTAAACCATGCATATGTTTAACGTTAATGGAGTCACGATTCACTCTAATATACCCAACAATTGACAATCTGATTGCAATATAACGCGATAAATTGAAATGCTGATTTAAAAAAAAATAAATTGGCAACATTTTGAGATATGTGGTACAATATTGGAGAACTAACTTTTTGATTAAAATCATTTCGAATCGAATAAACGATGACACGATGGTTATAAAAAATAAAAATAATAAATAAATTTCTTGCAATTCATTGTATTTTATTGCTTGCAATGATTGGCAATATAAGTGATTTGAAAGCAATTGTTTTTCTTGCCTATTAATTGAGTAATGAAGGATTTTAGCCAACAGTGTCAACTCTCATCTCATCTTGGTGACACTACATGAACTTATCTGGGCACGTACACTTCATTCCTCTCAACCATTGCAAGTGATCCTGAACTAGTGATGAGCGATATTGCGATTTTTTGAATCACTGTGATTGTATATTTCTATAGCGATCACAACCCAAAGCTGTGAACTGCTATTGCTATTGAATTACTATAGCTATTGTCTTCGCACTGAATTGCTGTGATTGAACTCCAAGTATTAAACTGCTACGGTGATCATAATTCACAGAATTCACTGCTATAAAAAGGGATCGCAGTTGATGATATTTTTCAAAAACCGTGAAAAAACATCGGTAGTGAAATATCACTCATCACTATTCTGAACAATGAGATAATGAAATATGAAATAAATATATGCGAGATCGATAAATAAGGTAGATGATAGAGTTTATAAGGACTACGACGAATACACTAGAGCTCGCGATTTGCAATTAAAACTGCTTAGTTATAATTATTGCGTATTTATAAAGTGTTCTCCTCATCAAAAGCTCATATGAACTGCCATCCATCCGTTAAACACCTGCTCAAAATCTAAATATTTTCGCTTTTGTTACGAAATTTCACGGTTTTGCATACCGAAAAAAATATTTCAGATTTTTCGTGTTTATTTTGCAAGGATTACTGTGAACTGAAACAACAACAAAAACAACTGCGAATGCCAAAAACTGGAACTATGCGCTCAACGCATACACTTTTATGATAATCACCTAACAAGCGCTGCTGTCAACATTTGCAATTGTTCGAGAAGTGCTGAGCGCCAACAAACATTCTGCTGAAACTATGTGCTGCGAGGCAAACACAGCAACACACACACACACACACACACATGCAAATAACTGCGAATGTAAACTGCAGTATAACGGACCAACTCCATGCAATATTAATTCCATTAGTATATTACATGGCCGAAATCACCACAATCCATGCCATCAATGCCATCGATGCAATCAAAATCATAATCAACCACTAATCTAACTATTACCGTTGGTTTTGGTATTGTTAACATTTAGTATTTACACTTCATTGTTATTGTTAGCCGTTTCGCTTTCATTACACTTTTCATGTTCATTTACTGGCGATTGCAGTTGGAAAAGCGTTCGGAAAAATTCAAAGTCAATGCAATTAAACGAAAATTGCACACAATTGCTCGCACAGTTTAAATGTTGACTCAATTTAAAAACCTTCGAATGTGAATGTACATTTTTGGTAGCCTTACGCGTCATACACGGCGTATACGTAACATAGTAATTAGTGAATATTCTTCATTAATTGTATAACATATTTGCATTTTTCGCATAATTTACAAGCAAATTGCCATTCTTTTGAAATTCCTTATTAATCTACCACACTTCTGTAATTGAGATCTTAATTGTGTATAAATAAAATATTTTCATTTAAGTTAGAGCAGCAGCAGTTAAAGTGAATTGTTCCTTCGTCGTGCCCCATTTTGCATAAATTTCCAATTGCATTCTTCCATTTGCACGCTGTTTTTATTTACAATTGTTCTGCCACCAATAATTCTCTTCACCCATTTGCCCGCCAGTGAAATGTAGGCAAACTAAAATGAAACTTTTAATTGCTTTTGCTACCATTCTCTACATTTACCGCTAAATCCAAGTCAACGCATTTTGTTGCATGTCATTTTTTCTCGAGGACAGTTACAATTACACAAACACACACACACACTCATACATTCCGAAATGTGCATTGTCGCACATCCCCACACATTTATATATGTATGTATGTGCTGGCATTGTTTATTTGTTAAAGTTGTATGCACATTAATCTAGTTGGAATTGTTGCCCGCATGGTAGACACCATATAGCCAATTAAGAAATAAATCTTGTTTATGGTTGCTCGCTTTGCGTTATTAGTTCGTTGTATGTAATGTAAACAGTGGCGAATAACTAATTTTAACAACTTTTGGAATTTAATGTTTTTAAATTGTATTTGAATCTCTCAAACGGTTCGTAAAACCCATAGTAATTATTTTATTTTCCTTCCGCAGCGATCTCTTTTTTATTTAAATTGCAATCACTTCTTGCGCTTTCCTCTAGTTATTAAGCCATATATCCCAGCACAATTTGCATTTCTCCCTGACTTTGCGCCGCTGTCGCTGAGTCCCAACCTGCCTTGAGTGCGAGTAAGCTGTAAATATTTATTAACGGATTATGTCAAGCATGTATGCATTTACAATAAAAACCTGCCATACTCGTATGCATTCACTTTACTCATATTTGTTGTCTCTGCTGGTTGCTCCTTGTTGTCTGGCGTGTAACTAGTGAGGGCGTGAAAATTGCGAACGGATCTAGGGATTAGCATTGCGGTTGTAGTGTGTGGCCATCAAAAGTTTATATGCAAATATTTCCTCAGATTAGCAAATTGCGCCATAAAGCCGGATAAGTGGCGAAGAATATGAAAAGAATGAATTGCTAGCGATGTGTGTGTGTATTCTTATTTTAAAGCGGATGGGTATAAAATGTATGTACATTTATTAATTTCAGTGCGACTTCTAACAAATAAGTGAGGACTATTCTTAACAAACTTTATTGAGATATTCCTCCCAGTAATTCTTATGTACGATCTGTAATCAACCTGAGCTATAAAAACGTGGATTTCGACCAGTATTGAAACTATATTTACAAATCATAATTTCTTTAAATATAAAATAAATACTTTCTTCTAAATATTAATCAATATTTTCTCACATTTCTTACAGAATTATTCAAACCAACAACAGCAACAACTGAAAAACTCATCAAACAGTGCGCATAAATTCGAAAATCTCCAAAACTATGCCATTTAAATCAATAAGACCAGCGGCGTTATAGCAATCCACAAAAGCTGCCAAAGTATTTGAAGCGTAAAGACTTAAAATTTTAGATAATCATAACGTAATTTAGAAAATGCAGCTCACTTCTTTACTGAATTGGTCAATATGCTGCACTTTTCTGTGTCTGCTGACAGTGGGTAAGTAAAGACAAACAACAAGTAGAAAATAATGAAAAGAAAAAATAAAATTTGGAAGAACCAAATAATTTGTGTTTCCAAATTAACAAACAAAAAATATATAATATACGAGGCCCATATAGGCCCTTAAACATTTGCTGTTAAAATTTTTCGTACACATATTCTCAAAGTGTTTCGTTTTAACAACCAATTTTTTTACACATGTTATTCGACAATTTATTTATTTTTTTCGTTTGCTAACTGAGCATTATGTGTACACTAATTCACTGCTCACTCAAAACATTAAGCTTGTTGGAAATACATACAGCAGAGCTGCTCACACATGTTACTTTAATTGGCCCTTGGGCCTATTTTAAATGAACTCGCACAAAAGAACAAAAGAGTGTAGCACCAACAACGCACAAAAAACATGCCGTTGGCACTTAAGAGAAATATAAACAACCGTATTTTACATACATACATATGTATGTATTTGTGTTCTAAAACATATCTTAAGCCAACTAAAACAGAGGCATGTATGTATATTCAGTTAATTATACACCTGAGAAGACAGCATTCATTGAAATATATTTTTATTATTTCCTTTTTTTTTGTAGAAAAATATTTTTAAATGAACCTTCGATTTCATTTCTTTATTTGAATAATATGTCTTTATAAATTTATATTTGCTTAACTTTAGATCACAAATCACAAATATTGTATTACAAAGTAGTGAATAAATCATTGAAATTACATTCTGTACACACAAATTAAACCATACTCTAAGTTACACTTCGAATCCCTGAGCTATTACAATGATATTGCTGAAACAATAAAGCTATCTATAAGTACGAGTACTTGTACAGCAACAACATACGCGTAGCTACCCTGCAAAGAAGTATCCAACTAGTTCACTAAAACTCGTTTCGCAACTAGAACTTTCTGATTAAAATGGGACTAGTCAGAAAATGAAAAAGCATGAGACCTGGACCGATTTTTGGATATTTGCAAAGTTATTTTCTGAAATATGGCAGTGAATCCAAATTCAATTTCATAGAATGAACTGTTTGATTTGAACTAGTTTGAGACTGCTATATTTCTGTTCAATGTCTGTCCTGCTTGCAAAAATAATAGCCACTTACTTGGAAAGAACACAGTTACAAGTTTTAAATTGGTTCATAACTAGTTGATATGATTGCAAGGTCCATTAACCTGCATAACCCTTGCAAATGCACATATGAATGGATATGCATATGTATGAACGCATGCATGCAATTATTACGAGTACGTCAAACAATCGTGGGCTTTTAACTAATCAACACTTAGTTATAATTTAATCACTTCTAATGAGTCCATGGAGGTGTGAATAATTTGGCAAAGCAAAAAATCATAAATTAAAATTACAAACTTATGCAAAAACAAGTAAGGAAGGGCTAAGTTCGGGTGTAACCGAACATTTTATACTCTCGCAATTTATTTATTTAACTTTATTTATATTATGAGTATATAATTAATATTCGTCATATATGTATATTGTATAAAGTCCATTGAAAGTTGGAAACCATAATATTAGGTTAGAAGCACCGGGGTCCTCGTGTTCGATATATAGGCCTTAAAAACCTATGGTCCGATTTCGGCGATTTTTAGAATGGGGCTGCCACACTATAAACGTAGTATTTGTGCAAAGTTCTGCACCGATATCTTCACTAGTGCTTACTTTATATATTGTAAAGTAACCGATTCAGATCGTCTTCAAAGTTCTGGTATATGGGAAGTAGGCGTGGTTGTGAAGCGATTTGGCCTATTTTCACAACATATCATTGGTATGTAAGGAAACTATTACAAACCAAGTTTCATTGAAATCGGTCGAGTAGTTCCTTAGATATGGTTTTTGACCCATAAGTGGGCGACGCCACGCCCATTTTCCATTTTGTAAAAAAATCTGAGTGCAGCTTTCATCTGCCATTTCTTATGTGAAATTTAGTGTTTCTGACGTTTTTCGTTAATGAGTTAACCCACTTTTAGTAATTTTCAACCTAACTTTTGTATGGGAGGTAGGCGTGGTTATGATCCGATTTTTTTCATTTTTGAACTGTATTAGGAAGTGGCTAAAAAAAACGACTGCAGAAAGTTTGGTTTATATAGCTCTATTGGTTTGCAAGATATGTACAAAAAACTTAGTTGGGGGCGGGGCCACGCCCACTTCCCCAAAAAAATTACATCCGAATATGCCCCTTCATAGTGCGATCCTTCATACCAAATTTTATTTCCATAGCTATAAATAAAGCTTAGTTATGGCACTTTATGTGTTTTCGGTTTTCGCCATTTTGTGGGCGTGGCAGTGGTCCGATTTTGCTCATTTTCGAAAGCAACCTTCCTATGGTGCCAAGAAATAAGTGTTCCAAGTTTCATTAAGATATCTTAATTTTTACTCAAGTTACAGCTTGCACAGACGGACGGACGGACGGACGGACGGACGGACGGACGGACAGACAGACATTCGGATTTGAACTCCACTCTTCACCCTGATCACTTTGGTATATATAACCCTATATCTAACTCGTTTAGTTTTGGGTGTTACAAACAACCGTTATGTGAACAAAACTATAATACTCTCTTTAGCAACATTTGTTGCGAGAGTATAAAAATCGTTGATTAATATTTTTTTTTAATTTTCACTATGCAAATTTACATATGATTATAACGGTAAATGCTCCATTCTAAGCTAATTTGAGTTTTTGTTGAGCTCTAATATTGTATAGAGCTCAATAAAAACATGATTATTCAATAATTTGGGAAAGCATTGCATTATCTATTTTTATACTAGCAAAATACGCATAATCTCATTAAGAACGGAAACCAAAAATCAGACAGAAAAATTGAAAGTTGTGTCATATCAACGGTACGGTATCAGGGTAGATGCAACGTTGATAGCATTGCTTATCCGTGGTACGGCGCATAATTGGTTGACAAGATCAATATTTACTATTAATAAGTCTAAGTAATTTCCTGTCAAGGTCAATTTATTACCTTCTCTACCAAAAACTATTAACAATTTGATCAATGCAATAAGCCAACAAATTAAATTTTCTTTATGTTCTGTTCGGGCACCGAACCAAATTTGCCTTTGATTGATAATCAGCAATGAGTGTAATTGAAACAAAAATTTCTGCTGAAATTTCAACAATTTACAATACGTACGTGTATGTACGTGGTAGCCTAGGGGCATTGCCATCAGAAGCACTAATTGGTAGGCGCACTTGAACTCTGAATTTGGGGCTGATAAATGAACTCGGTTCAACAATAAATTTGTGTTTTTGTTATTGATTCCGTTACGATTCCACCCATTACTCACATTTCAATTATATATGTATGTACATACGAGCGAGTATGTAGCAGTGTGTGCATCCTTTGTTATGCTAATTGAACCACAGTGGAGGGCGAGGGCGTTGCAAGCCAATGATTATTGTAATTCCTCCATGGCATTGGAACAGCTTGATTTAATGATTAGATGATTGATTTGCTTTTTCATGTTTCGTGCTTGTGTTGTGTAGTTGTGGCATATATATACAAAGGTATGCGTGGAAATATATGCAATTGTATTGCTAATTCAAAAATAGTACTTGACTTATACAAGCATTACTCGTACGCAAAGTTTAATTAAATATGGAGGATAGGATATATGAGATAGGATAGATGGAATATAGTACATGATAGCATGAATCAATGAACACAAAACGTACAGAAATTCCGAAAAACTAACGGTTTAGTTTCGAGAACGAAAGACAAGTCACTTGACATCAAATATACCGATGATTTTCAGTTTGTAAGTATTTTTCCCCGCAAAACTAATACGGCTGTGTAAGCTGACGTTGAGCAACACCAAAAGCTCCGTCAGGATCGGGAAGAACCTCTCCGAGCCGTTCGATACCAAACGAGGTTTCAGACAAGGTGACTCGCTATCGTGTGACTTCTTTAACCTGATACTGGAAAAAAAAATAGTTCGAGCCGAAGAGCTGAACAGAGAAGGTAAAATTTTTTATAACAGTGTACAACTACTGGCGTACGCCGATGATATCGATATCATTGGTAACAACACCCGCGCCGTTAGTTCTGCTTTTTCCCGCCTGGATAGGGGAGCGAAGCGAATGGGTCTGGTGGTGAACGAGGACAAGACGAAATATCTCAAACAAACAGTCAGCGTATTCGCGTCTTGGCTCCCACGTCACTGTTGACAGTCATAACTTCGAAGTCGTAGATAATTTCGTATAACTAGGCACCAGCATCAACACCGATAATAATGTCAGCCTTGAAATCCAACGCAGAATCACTCTTGCCAACAGGTGCTACTATGGACTGAGATTTGAATTGAAAAGTAAAATCCTCTCTCGACGAACAAAAACTAAACTCTACAAGTCCCTCCTCATTCCCGTGCTACTTTATGGTGCAGAAGCATGGACGGTGTCAACATCCGATGAGACGGCACTAGGAGTTTTCGAGAGAAAGGTTTTGCGAAAGATTTATGGTCCCTTAAACATTGGCAACGGCGAATACCGCAGACGATGGAATGATGAGCTGTATGTGTTATTCGACGACATAGACATAGTTCAGCGAATAAAAAGACAGCGGCTACGCTGGCTAGGTCATGTTGTTCGAATGGACGAAAGTGCCCCAGCTCTGAAAGTTTTCGATGCAGTACCCGCTGGTGGAAGCCGAGGAAGAGGGAGGCCTCCACTCCGATGGAAGGACCAGGTGGAGAAGGACCTGTCTTCACTTGGTATTACCAATTGGCGCCAAACTGCCAAAAGGAGAGATGAGTGGCGCGCTGTTGTGGACTCGGCTATAACCGCGTAAGCGGTTCTACGCCAGTCAAAAAGAAGAAGAAGTATTTTTAAAGGCTCTACTTGACCTTACTACTGAAGAAAAATAAATTTCTTGACAGTCAAGTCAGACGAAGGGGTGGTTTCTAACCAAGACATTAACCGAAGTGACTCGTAAATAATCATTGAGATGTTCAATTATAATTTTGTCTACTTTTGAAACTGTATGTAGTACTAAAAAATGTCCATATATTTTTAAACATTCATCGTATTATAAATATCATAGTTTGACAGGATCCCAGCAAATAACCAGTAAAGGAAACATTTATAGTTATGTGTAATAAGAATAAAGTGAGTTCAAATCAACAAACAAAAGAGTTATGAGAGAGGAAGAGATCATATGAAAATAAAACGAAAATAGTTCAGGCGAATGTATGACATTATTTTGAGTGTGTGTTGCAAGCAGCACTAAATAATAAAAGTCAAACGCAGTCCATTCACAAGAATACCACATCTATTTACTACCATTTCCTAGTTCGCCAAGTGCTACTAAAATCCCAGAATGCCTCATTTATCCATATACAGTTTCCATTTTATGACTCATTGCCGTTTTTCTAACGAAATACCAGAGAGTTGCTCAGATTTGTTTAACATTTTTCGTTTCTGTTATTTTGATATTAAATTGGGAAATTGTTTCAACATCTTTGCTGCTGGTACCGGCACAGGCACACTGTCATCCCCTGGGGCTACTGACTTTAGCTGGCCACTTTGCCAAAGTGAGTGAAGTGCGAGTGCGGATTAGAATAAACAAGTGATGAAATGAGTGGATGAATGAATAAATAAATGATGAATCCTTCACTTATACATTCAGCCAAATTTCGGGGGATCCTTAGGGAGCGGGTGGGAAAATGCCACAAGCAAACCACAAACAGGCAACAACAAACACTGCAAACAATTCAATTATGCTCTTTCAACGTAGCTTTGACTCAAACACCACTGTCATGCCCTGTTTTCAACGTCCGCTTGGATTTTTCATCACTCGGTGTGCTTATCACATTTCTACAGCGCTGCTCAGCCATTACCCCAGAGCAGTGAACAAGAACAATTTTAATTCTAAACTGTCCGTAGAAAATACTTCGTTTTGTATTTTACTCAAAGGTATTTTGCTAAGTGAAAGTTTATTATACTCCCACCAACATATTGCACAGGGTATAATAGTTTTGTTCACATAACGGTTGTTTTTAAAACCTGAAAAAAATAAAAATAAGCTGAGTATATATATATTTTAGTCGAGACCAATGACCTTTGACAGAGGTTTATTTACATTTTATGGGGTTACATGGGTTCAAGTTTGGTTATATTTTGAAGTATCACGTGTAGTCTGGTTTGTCTAGATATTATGCGTTCACCTGCTATCAGGCTTGTTATGATTTTGATGGGTTGCTTGATGTTATTTGTTTTTATTGTGAAGGGTCACGTGAGGTCTGCTTTATATGTTGAGGGTTCCGTGAGATCAAATTTATTTACTAATCTAGTTTTTTCTTTATACTAGATACTCATTTATCGAACATATCTTAGTAAAATTGAGCAGGAACATTTGAAAATTTTTTTACCTAATTTTGATACAGGCAGTCTAGGCCCTTTAATAGCCCAATGTAACCCAACAATTTTATTTGCAGCAGGTGAAAGATTTTATTTTCATTGACTGAAACGAGTTGTGATGATTGAGATAAGCTTTGAAACATTTGGAGTTCTATTCACTTACTTTAAAGTTTTTTAGACAGCTGAGTATTTTGAGGCTTTTGAGCTTTCCAAATTGTGAGAGTATAAAATATTCGGTTACAACCGAATTTAGCACTTCCTTACCTGTTTTTATTTCGTTCTCTTTGCATATGTTATTTTTGGAAAGCAAAAAGAAAAGTCATGCGAATGTTGAGTAGAGAGCACCGGATATTTCTGAGTTTTTAAACAAAATTGAAATAGACACAACGGTTGCTTTGAGCTTGATCATCGGTTTCACTCTTGGGTATTGAAGCTGAATAACTATTTGTATTGCATTCCAGCTCTGTTTAAGCCATCACGTGGTTACAAGCTTTGCCAAAGAGGAGCAGATTATCAAAATTGCATTGCTTCCTGTTCTTCTTTTATTTTAAAGTAGTGTAAGCAATTTAGTTAGTAACAGTATTTGCCGGCTTAATGCACTCACAGCTCACAGACGGGTCTGCCGGACTCATCAATGCAAGTTGATTATATTTCAGCAAACTATTATAGAAAAGCTAATATGTAGCGGAACCGCATGGTACACCGCTGCGTATACGTAACCGCCATCAAACCAAATATCGTTTAATTCGCCGTATTTTTTTGTTAAGGAAGCATAGTTTTTGATTAACTCTTTACATCCTATTTCCAACTAGACCGCTGAGGCAATTTTCACACAGCCGCACAAAGGTGGTGAGCTGGATGCCTAAAATACATAGTTACAAAAAATATTAGTGCACGCGTCATTGGCAATGTTCGGTTTCGGCGATTCGCCATTCAGGCTGATGATATGACCGCACTGGCATATCCTAACAAACAACCGCAAATTTCCGCCACGAACGTGCTCTGTTGTTCGCTAGTAACAATTCGCATTTTTGTTGTTTTGTTTACGTGTGTATTTGTAGTTGTGGGCGCATCCCACTGCAAACACAAAAACAAAAGCTAGAAAGTCATGTTCGCCTGTAATTTTGTCACAGAGTTTTCGTAACCAAATTTTTAGGTATCCAGTTTCAATAAACTTCAAAAGAACTACACAACCACTTCACAGTATTCATATGTGCTGTAGTCAATCTATATATATGCGCCTGCAATAAGTTCACTTCCTGTCGTTTTGCTCTTTCATTGACGTTTTAAATACTATTCGAGGCGATTTAAACAATCAGAATTTAAAGTTCCAAATCTGTCTATGGATAACTCATATTATTTATAAACAAGAAGTAGCCCATAATTGGAATCGTATGACCGTTATATTTGAAATATAGGTTAAGTTGAAAGTATGCTACAAAATAATCAACTAATTTCGTATTAAAATTTGTAATATTGAAAAAATTGAGAAAACAGCAATAACATCAAGGCTTATATTATATGCTGGAAATGTCGAAACTATTTCCAAATGGTTTAAATTTAAACGAAATGCTTTAAATAATTTAATTTAAAAATATCAAAAATTCAGGAATTCAAAAAACCTTATGCGAAACTCGTTATTTGTGGAATGAAAATACTTGTATTGCATACTTTTCGGCGAAATGCTCAAAAAATATTTGTATAAGTAAGAATGCGTTAAAAGTATTTGTATTGCCGATTTAACATGTAAAACATATAAAGAGTATTTGTGTGCATATTACCAAGCTCCTCGTCGCTGTAGCGTTGTAATAAAATATGCAACCAAGCGGCAAGCGCCGGCAACACGATGCAATAATCCATCATGTCGACTTGCGAGCGCTCAGACATTCCACGGCTACCTTATTTTTGCCTTTAGCTTATTTTTACTTTTATTTTTGTTTTCACTCAACTACACACACCTACATGCTTGATGAATTTCTGCACGCTTAGCATGTGGGCTGCAACTAAGGATGCGCGTGCGGCGCTGCAGCGACGACCACAAATCGCGACACAAAGCCAAACCACTCGAGCAGGCGACGGATACAATTACACCCACACCCACACATGCACACACACACGATTACCGTATGCACGAATTTTATGCATGTAATGCAATAATAAAAATTGTGTGCATGATTATGGCTGCATTGTGTGGGCATAGCTTTGTTTGTGAACATGAGTGCAGTGATGGAAATTATTGAATTTCAACTAGAAAACGCACAGCCAAGGGAACGAAAGGGTGCAGGTATTTACATATATGAATATGTGTGGGCTTGTGTGTATCACAAAGAAGGCGATGCCGATGACGTAGCGTATTCAAAAGACATCGGCTGATAAAATGGCGAAAAAGGACGATAATACCGGCGATGACAGCATACAGATTATGATGATAGCACAATGATGACAAGAGCGTCTCGTACATTGTCAGCATGCAAATAAATACGAGTTGCTGCAAGGGCTCGAGTCGAGATGTATGAGTATGCACTCATATGCATAACGAACAATTACTGAAAGAAATTTTAGGTGTAACCGAAACGAGGCGCAGAATCGACACTTGGATTAGAAGTTAATCGATTACCAAAATAAGGTAAGGTATTTTTAGCACAGGCGCTTAGAAATATATAGAGTGATCTGTATCGATTGAATGCACTCTGTGCTTATTCGAAGCAACTGTAACCTGTATATAAATGTCTATAAATACAAACCACTAATAACAATTCACTTGCTGTGTGAGATTAACAAATTAAGCGAAGAAAAGAAGACGAGAATAACACTTATGTTTTCATAAGCGAACGCAGGGCATAAAGAACCCAAACGCAAATCTAATTCATCAACGTTTTGTAGCAACACACACCCTAGAATAGCATAAGCTTATTGCGAAGCAAATGTGTAAACGTATTTGCAGGATTACTCTCATATCAAAGCTCTGCTTACTTACAAACTATGAAATATGTGCATACAAGGCAAGAAATTGTATTTCATTAAACCTAGGATAGACACCAGCAACAACAACACCATCACCACAAAAGACATTGCGATGCATCGCATCTTCAACTTGCTGCATGCAACATGCCACGCGCTTGAAGGAACCCATAAGAACTCGACTGCATCAAGAGTAGCGCTCAAATCAACTCGCCTGTCAACACACACGCCTCAGCCACGGAGAGCGGTAGAGGTAGCTTACAAATTTGAACGTTTCTCACAGGTATAATGCAATTTAATGCTTATGGTAACGTTATCTGCAATCCCCTAACAACTTCCTCTATCTCAAACGCTGCACATGTACGAGCACACCTTCGCCTTCGCCTCCGTCATATGCTCTGCTCAGCTGCCAATAAACCACTTTAAGCGCTTCGATGCAAATGCCGCAGAACTTTTTCCATATGCACCAGGCGAAAAGCTTCGCTATCAAGCAGACACACACACACACATCCATACATATATATGTAAGAGAGTGTATGTGTGAGCGCTTGAGTGGATTTTGTTATTCTATATGTGGTATGCAAATGTGCGAGTGTGTGTGTGTGTGTGGAGGTTGGAAAGAGGATTTTCATATTAATTTGCCAGCTGCTGTTGCTGCTGCTGCTCAACGCCGTCATTCGGTTGCAAAATTGCAAAATTTTTGTTCAATACAACAAAGACAACAACAACGACGAAAAATGTCAGAAAAAGTAAAGCATCAAGCCGCTGCATCACTAAAAGGTGCAAAAGCAGCTACTGCCGTTGGCATTTCAGCCCGACGCCGCCGCTGCCGCCGCAGTAGCGCTTTCGAGCAGAGTTGTGCTGAGTAATTTCTTTCGCCAGCAGGCAAACTGCGTTTAAAGCGAGAAAAAATGTGCACGCTCCGCGCTCCGTTGCTGCCCACGCTTGGGTACGCATTATATTACGCATTTTTTAAGTTCAATCAAAATTTTTTCTTTCCCAAAAAATCGACAAGTTTTTGTTGTTTACATTACATCACAAGAAATATCTGCTAAAAGAGGTGAGGCATCGAAGAGTCTTCACTAACTAAAAGCGGTAGAAGGCTTCAGCAAGAGCTACGCTTTTGAAATATCAGGAAATTCATGTCAATTCTGCGTGGTTTTATAATTATAATAATTAAGCAGAAGGTATTTAATTAAAAAATTTAAATATTTAGGGGTCAAGCTTTGCTAAATTTTATATTTTTATACCCTGAACAGACAGGGTATATTAAGTTTGTCACAATGTTTGTAACAGAAGGAAGCGACGGAGACCCTATAAAGTATACATAAATGATCAGTATGTTGAACTGAGTTGATTTAGCCAAGTCCGTCTGTCTGTCTGTCTGTACGAACTAGTCCTTCAGTTTTTAAGATATCGTTTTGAAATTTTGCAGATGTTATTTTCTCTTCAAGAAGCTGCTCATTTGTTGGAACTGTCGATATCGGATCACAATATCATATACCTGCCATACAAACTGCACGATAGGAATCAAGGGCTTGTAAGGAAAACTTCCGCATTTTACTACATATCTTCACGAAATTTGGTGTGAGTTATTTTTCATAGAAATAATTTAATCTCCGAAAATATTGTTCAGATCGGTTCACTATAGCATATAGCTGCCATACAAACCGAACGATCGGAATCAATGGCTTGTATGGAAAATTTTCGCATTTGACGTGGTATCTTCACGAAATTTGACATGGATTACTGCTTAAGGTAATAATATAATCTCCGAAGAAATTGTTCAGATCGGTTAACTATATAACTTTAAAGTTTCTAGCAAACAACCCGCTAAAAAGAATCAGTAAAATGTTTTCTTTTTTTTTACTTACTTTTTCTTACGTCTTTAGATTTGCTTAAACACATAGTTACTAAAAAAAAATGCATCTGTGAAGGGTATATTAGCTTCGGTTCAGCCGAAGTTAACGTTTTTTCTTGTTTTATTTTTTATAATATACATATGTGGTTGTTTTTGCTCTCATGTGGTTTCTCACTTCCTAAATAGGAGTAATTTAATTTATTTGCTGACAAAAAAGTAAATATCTGCAAGCCAAAAATAAACTTGGCAGCAGCATAAATCAAGTAATAAGTAACAGCAGATAATGGCCATAACAAGCACCGGCGAAAATACAAAAATTATATTCACACATGTCTGTTGTACGTATGTGTATATTTGAGTGTGTTTGTGAACACAAATAAATAAATTACGCCACAGAAGTTAGAAAAAAATCCACGATAAAAGAAACACGGTTCAGCAAAAACATGTGTCACTTGCAATTAATTAAAATGTTGACATTTTGTAAGACTCTCTGCAGTAATTATGTGCAGGGCTGCGCATAGACAGATGAGCACAAGCGGAATAGCGGAGCCAGCTGGAAAAAGAGCGCGCTCGGTATCATGTATGTGGCGATATTCGTGTAAAGCCAATAGGTTCCACACCAGTTCAACCGTAAAACAAAAACAAAAACAACAGAAAAAAATCACACACATATGCCTTAATAAGCTCAGTGAAGCAAACAGCTGTCCTTCACTTGGTGCGGCGAGTGATTAGAGCGGAAATGTTGCCATTTACCACATGCTTTCAGCCACACAAACATGCATGGATGTATGTGCGGCAACAAAAGCACTCCGAGCACAAAAGGAAATGAAAGCAAAAACATTTCCACTAAACAACCGACATGACACATTTCAGTGGACACTGCATTAATCCCGTAATTAATTAGCAAATTCACCTAACAAGATACAATGGGACAAAAGCACGAGCACTGCGCACACTACCACAAACACACACACTCACAGCATAAATATACTCGTATGTGTACGATAGATGGCATCTGGTGCTGGAATTGTTAGTGTAAACAAGAGCAAGTGAATTCTCACTTTCGAACAGTTATCACACACCATTTGCCGAGCCAAAAGTATACACATACTCAAGCGCAAAGACGATTTCAAACACATTTCGGAGCAAAATCAGAACATCAGTTGTCTCGTTGACCACTTGCGACCAATTACATTCAATTAGACGTAATATGCGATGCGGTTGAGTGGAAAACAATACGATTAATCTTTTAGTTATAAAGAGATAATCAAATCTTATTCCAATCTACATATTATAACATACAAATGTTTTTTCAACATTTCCAACGTTTTGGCACGAGAAATTTCGTTTGAAATACAAAATTTCACATAAACCCTTTGTCAATATTTTTATCTATTTTAAATGCGAATTTCCGGGTACTTATTTCACAGAATCTACATAAGATCCCCTAAAGATTGGTACCATGACTGGACGAAACTTTCAAAAATTATACGTTTTTTGAAAAAAAAATATTCATTCATTAGTCTACATTAATCTTTTCGCCTTCAAAATGGTTCACTAGATTTTTGGGACAGCCTTTAATTACTTTTGTTTACATTTTTGTGAAGGCCCTGATCACGTGGTTTTTTTTTACCTTTTTTGGGAGTCAATGACCCCATTGTGTTCACGTGATGTCAAATGAAGATCACGTGATATTTTTGTTTACATATTTTAGGCAGGTCAATCACCCCACCCTGATCATGTGATGTCAAGTCAAGGTCACCTGATGTTTTTGCTTACAGGTCAATGACCCTCCTTGATCACGTGATGTCAAATGGAGATCACGTGATATTTTTATTTACCTTTGGGAGGATCACGTGACGTGTGGTCAATGACCCCATCTGATCACGTGATGTCAAGTCAAGGTCACGTGATATTTTTGTTTACAGGTCAATTACCCTCCTTGATCACGTGGTGTCTAATGGAGATCACGTGATATTTTTGTTTACATTTTTGAGGATCACGTGATGTTAAGTCAAGGTCACGTATTTTTGTTTACATATTAAGGGGGTCAATGACCCCACTCTGATCACGTGATGTCAACTCAAGGACACGTGATATTTTTGTTTACATATTAAGGGGGGTCAATGACCCTCCTTGATCACGTGATGTCAAATAGAGATCACGTGATATTTTTGTTTATCTTTGTGAGGATCACGTGACGTGTGGTCAATGACCCCACCCTGATCACGTGATGTCAAGTGAAGGGCATGTGATATTTTTGTTTACAGGTCAATGACCCTACTTGATCACGTGGTGTCTAATGGAGATCACGTGATATTTTTGTTTACATTTTTGAGGATCACGTGATGTTAAGTCAAGGTCACGTATTTTTGTTTACATATTAAGGGGGTCAATGACCCCACTATGATCACGTAATGTCAAATCAAGGTCACGTGATATTTTTGTTTACATATTAAGGGGGGTCAATGACCCTCCTTGATCACGTGATGTCAAATGGAGATCAGGTGATATTTTTGTTTACCTTTGTGAGGATCACGTGACGTGTGGTCAATGACCCCACCCTGATCACGTGATGTCAAGTGAAGGGCATGTGATATTTTTGTTTACAGGTCAATGACCCTACTTGATCACGTGATGTCAAATCAAGGTCACGTGATATTTATGTTTGTATTTATATTTTTAACATATTTATAAAATAACGCTTTATAAAAATAGAAATATGACTTTTTGTTTTATAACTCAAATAAAAATCATCTAAAACAAATTTTTAGGATGGTTGCGGAGAAACCCACTCTAAAGTTTTAAATCAAACGGCCACTAAATACCTCTCAATTAAACAGTCCCGTATTTCAAGCAGCCAATAATACAATGAAACTAAATTAAGTTGCTCTTGGTGGAAGAAGAAGAAATCCTCTCACAATTTTCCTTTTCCAATTCCAATTGTTGTACTATAATCCGAGCGCTCTAAAAATACTTCTCTTAAGTTTCCCACACAATTAGCTAATTAGTTATCGAAACAATGCCAATGCCTTTAAAGTCCATAAAGCAAATGAAATACTTCCAAAGTTCGCAGCGACCTACAAAGCAACATTAATGAATTCATTTCCTGGGAAGCAAGTCTCTTTATTTGCTTGCGGTTATATGATTGCCCACATACAAAGCTCATCACTATGAATTATTGAGATTGGCCTTAACCTAACGGCCTTGCAGTCAAAAGGCGTACGAGGTGTATTTAGAAAACTTTGCTGTTTGATGTCTTAAAATAGACTGGTAATCATGACCTTACTTAACTAGCGAAATTAGAAAATTGATGTCAGCCGGGCGTCGCTTCAACGGTGGCTCAACTGATTTATGCAAACCTTCTATTTAGCTCATTAACGAAAACGAAAACGCAAACAGCCAAAGTGGTTTGTCATCTCCGCTAACATTTTTGGCATTTGCAGAAACTTCGGGCATGTCAATCATTAGAAGCGAAAGTTTTCAAATATACTACGCCTGCCAACAAGCAGGCGCACGGACGCACACACAAACCGTTTCCGTAAATTACAAATAAAGCGAAAACAATTTCAACAACTTTGTGGCGTTGAGCCGCGCTCCAGAAGCTGCAACATACCTGTGGAATTGTGCGGGGGGAGGGGGGTGCTGTGGGTTGCTGAAAGATGCGTAATTTTCTTCTCAACTTGTTTCAAATTTGCTGATTATTCACACCGCCCAACAATCTCTTATATATTGTAGCATGTGTATAAAAATGTGCTCGGGTTGGAGAGGGGATAAGCCGAAAATCGTTAAAGCGGTCAGGTGCAAGGCTGATTAAACGGAGAAAACATGAAATAAACGCCAACAACAGCCACCTTTTAAATCTAGTTGTGCTAAACTTAATCAAAAGTATGCACATCGCTTGGCCTTTTTTGTTTTTGTTTTGTGATGGCAGGACCCTTTTCGCTCATATTTCCACCGTGCGCTGCCTTTTTATGCCTCAAATTGTATGCGTCTGCTATCAGATAACTTCTGAACTTTGATTACGGCGAAACGAGTGCGTATAATGGCCAATAACAGCAAAAGATTTCGGGAAAACTAAAAAACCACAACAACAACAATAACAATAACATTTGCAAAAGTATCCAATTTCATTTTATATGCGTGCCTCGAGTACAAGCAGCCCCACACGTTTAGATGGCGGCTGAAAACGCTGAGATAGTGAACGATCATTGCTACTTTCCAAGTCACACAATACACCAGAGGTTGATTTAATAAAAATTTTTGGCTATTAAATGTTTGTTTTAAGTTTTTTGCATTTCTTTAATAGAATACTGGGTGCGTTCAAAAATTAGCGGGAATTTTTAAATTTTAAATTCCGCGTGAAATGAAATCAGACTAACGGAGCGCAAATGTATGATGCTTTCAGCAACACAAACTCTGCACGGGCATATCAGATCTCTCTGCTCCGCCAAAAAAAAGTCGAATTGCGCACCTGCGGGCAGTGCGCCACTTGGAAAGTGAGCAACGATTTATAAAAATTTAATACCACTCAAAAGTGACAGCGGCACGCTGCAGCATGTCATGGACACGCAGCTTAATTTAATTCGCCGTTTTCTGCACAACGCCTCACTTACTGGCGCTGTCTGCGCCTCGCATAGAGCCATTAAAGTGTTAACACCTTTTCAATACCGCAAACACGTACAACACAACATTGAGGGCGGGCAATTGCCGCCACAAGAAAAACATGCTACAAAAACAACAAAAATAGATAGATAAAAAAGAAAGAAAGAAAACAGGAAGCAAGCGCAAGGCAGAAGCAAAATGTCAAGTGCGCGATGACATGAAATCAAAGTAAAATAAGGTGGCGATAAGCCAGAAGACAAAAAGCGAAAGAGTGTAAGAAAAACGCGGCAATTTAAAAATGTTGCACACAAGAAGTCGCAAGAGCATGTTGTGAAATGCTGACTACAAGTTTCACACTCCACGCTGGCTGCTGGCTGCTCGCCCGCTTTCCCATCTTACCGCCGTCCTGCCTGCCTGCTTTTCTGCCTGCTTGAATTGTCGTGTCATTTTTCAACTTAACATAAGACTTTGAAAAATGCCATGAATTGCGCTCTGTGCTCTGTGTGCTGTGTTCGCCGCCATTGTATTCCACTCTTGTTGGCAAGCGACTGCCTTACTTTTATAATACAAATTTTATGAGCTTAACTACTGGCATTTTCCCGCTTTATCTGCACCTTTATGTCTTTGTTTTTGCGGCGAACGCTGCTAAAGTTTTATTTTCATTTATAACACACACACACAGTTATTATCTTGCACTTTTGCTGTCGTTAAAGCCGCCGCTAACGAGTTGCTCAGGCGTAGTATCGCGGACCTTTAAGTAGGAATGGAATTACGTCCAATTACTTACTTATATACGCCGTACGGTAGTCCGTTAAAACGTCTATATCCACCGAGTGTATATGTGCATATGTGGGCGTGAGCCATTGGTATAAGTATGTGTTTAAATTGCGGCAAATAGCCGTTATGCAACCCACAAAATCATGCTTTCGAAGAATTCGCATTCAATAAATTTAAAATTAATTATGAAATTTTTCCCAACCCCACACATGCATGCACGCCGTTATAAATAACACGGCGATTCTCTGATAAAGCAGCAGGTAATAACCAAATGTGAAACCGGTGAGCCGAATGAATGCATTCGTACGCACAGTAATTATTTCTGGTGGGGAAAATAGTAAAAGTGAAATTTACTCGCACAAATAAATAATTCACTTCACCGCAATTGGCGGTGGTTGTGTGATGATTCTCTTGGCACTGAGTAACTGCTAACGCCACCGCTGGTTACCTGCGTTTACCATACAAATATTTTAAAGCTATGTGGGTAGCTCTAAATTAGAACTATACTTATATACTCGTATAACATATAGTGAATATATCCTATTAGGATGAAGCACCATCCTAATTGCAAAATTGCAATCAAATAAAGCTGAGTCCACTCTTCAGATGTTCAGACCGAACGAGACTTATCCGAAACATTACAGCGCCCTCTATATACTATAACACACAACCAATAAAATAGAGAGCGCATATTGTCTACACTCATCAAAACGAGTGTGAGATCCTCTCTAGGATGAAAACACCACTTGCTCATGTGGCTTGATACTACTATAAATTCACAATTTGTATCACAAATATGCATGTATTCGTGTCTTTAAAATTCCAACGAAATATGCGTGAATCCTTTTGACCGAACAGAACCAGTTGAGCAGAAATGTAATCAATTTTAATAATGATTTTACGGCATCGACAGCATGCTTCAAGGCAATTCAATAAAATTAGCAATTAATTGAAAATGCATAAATATCTTCTAGGTGATATATGTGGCGTTCATTGAAATTTCATTTCGCTATTTTAAATACATATGGATATATACATACATATGTGAACATATACTCGCCTAAGTGAGACTCTTACAGCTGCAGAACGTTATTGAAATTACGATTAATACATTATAGCTTGATATTTATAATATTTTAAATACACAGTTTTCTTAAACAAATAAATACTATGGATACATTTTCTGGGAAAGAAATCAACACTTTATTCAAAATAAAATAACTGAAAGTATCTAAGGACCGGTGCTGAAGGCGCTGATTAATTTTGGTTTACAACCGCAAACTCAACTGAGCAAAAAATATATGTTCCCGGCTACACCAAGACTACGAATTATTGAGCCACTTACGAAATTCCGCTTAAATAATATTACAAGCTTTAAGCATGTCTCTGCTCAACACAGTTCTTTTCCGGCCATTCATGCTCAACTGCCGTGCCGCACAGTTAAACTTTAAGTAAGAACAAAGAAAACATTTCTGAAATTCTAGAATAGCATAAATGTTCGAAACAGCAGCGCACCACATCGCATGCCACATGCCATCAAAGCAAGAAGGGCCTGCCGCAATAAGGCGAAAATCAGACAAACAAATCGAAAAGCAGAGAAAGCAGGCAAAGCAACGGCGCTCGGTGTCTATCCCAGCAGTCTAAAGGACGAGAGAAACGAGAATAAACGGCCTTACTGCTACACCAGCAGCGGCAGCTCAGCCACTCGCAGAAGACACAAGCATAAGAAGCGAGTGCAGAGCATTGCCGAAACATGTAGAAAAAAAACTATATAGTAAAATATGCGCATATATACACGGCTGTAAAAGTGTGCACAGCAGACATCCGTAACTTAATTTTCGTGATGGCAGGAATTCACCAAGGCAGGCAGCAAACCTCCATAAAGTAGGTCGCATTTTCTTCGTCATGTTTCATAGCCAACGCCGTCTTGTATGTGGCGGCGCACAGCTCGCCATAAACGCTTTCGCTCAATCATAACAATAAAGCGTGTAATTTTTAAGCGGTTTCCCCTGCTGCCTCTCGAAGGGATTTTAAAGAATATGAACACAGCAAGACTGTGCGGCAGCCACTTTCACTCGGCATAATTTGATTTACGGCAACTCGCATATCCTGTGAAAAATACTAGAATGTTGAATATTTGCGCTTCTCTTGCTTAAATGACCAGAATCAAGCGATTGGCTTGATACTTCCGTTCGTTAGCTTTGCGGTTTGCGGTTTATTAGTTGAGTGGTTGGCATGTTGATGTGTTGTGGGCGGGACCGTAATATTACTTCTAATAACGCATACGAGTCTCTTGCTGCCGAACAGAGCCAATTCATTAAGATTAATATGATTTCTAGGAATTTAAACGAATTTCATAAATAAGCGAATTGATTAAATGCGAAATAGGAAGATTTGCAGTCGATTGGGTTTTGTAGATACTTGATTCTCTTTTCAATATCCAAAGGGTTGTCTTTGCGATGCTATAACAATAAAACTGAGGTATATTTTTGGGACTCCAAATAACTGACCTCTCAAAACCAAATATGAAGACCAATCTTTATCAAACTCACAATCATTAGCGGTTCGTGATCTAGTGCCCACTGGCAGACAGACAGATTACTATAAGAAAACATGATTGTTCAGTCTTACATCAAACTGCCAACCATTACCGGCCTTACCATGGGATCCAGTACCCACCCATCTTTAATGTTCCGTAACTGTGTTCTGAGCGGGAAAGGTCTGACTCACTAGAGATTATTTGTGGTTCGAACCGATTTCCAGATTTTTTTGAGAATTCTCAATGGAAAATCCATAAAAAAATTTTATGTTAAAAGGTTGCCACCTGAATTTCAAATTTTTAGTCAATCCTACTTCAAATTTGTTTCAAACCGAAGAGGTTTAAGAAGGCCTGCAATTTCATATATTTTATTAGTTGTTTTCTTGAAAACATTGAAATATTTCCATATGAATCAGCAGTTTGTATACCACATATCAACAACCAGTATCCAATTATGTAATTCCTTGAATATGATTGCCGACATAATGTATTAAAAAATATTTTTAAAGTCTTAAATGTGTGTATATATACATATGTGAAGCATTGTTGATACTTATCCGTCGCCTTATTGAATTCAATGGCACACCCAAGGACATTTCACTATTCGCGCATAGTTCAACAACGCAAACAATTTTCTTTCTTTTTAATCAGTTCCTTTTCAGCGCTTTTCTTTTGTCCAATTTCTTGCTTTACTTCCTTCTTAGTTTAGTAAATGCTTTTAAGTTAATTAATCAGATGTCAAAATGAATGATAAGAAAATACAAAAATAAAATACTGAAAATTAATAAGTCAACAAAAGCATATGGGGAACGAGTGGCTAATGACAAAATGGGAAAACAGTCATATTGAATGAAAGTGTTAAACAATGCGGAATGTGTGAAGAGTTGAAATGAAGTGCCAAATGCAGGTGATAACATAAAAAATGTGTTTCTGTGCTATTTATGAGGTTTTTCTCTTCGAAATACGAAAGTAATTTCATAATTTTCTGAAAATCGAGCCACTTTCAATGGGAACTAAAGCTAGAACTCGAGTCCCAGTATTCACATTTCATACTCTTTATGTCCTTTTATCCATATTCACCTAACGAACTTTCTATTTACGAGTATGTTTTCAGCTCAAAAAAGTCACACGCAATTCGCAACTCTTGTGAAAACATTTGTCGCTCTTATGTTTGCATTGGTCCTGCCGCACACATGCGGCAACACTCGTACCTGCAAATGTGCATTTATTTGTGTGCGTCGATGCGTGCCAGCGACATTCATAGCGTCAAAGCTTTGACATTTCAGCGCGAGCGAACGCACAAGTGTGCGCGCGAATGAACAGTTGTTTTTTCCGTTTTTTTTGCAAGTTTTTGAAAAGATGAAATACTGAGCGCAAATTGAAAGAGCTAGAAATTGAAAAATTGCGAAATTGCAAAACTAAAAATGAAACTGGAAAACGGGAAAACCATGAAATGAATATAGAAATTTAAAGAATAACAAAACACATTTCAATAGAGTGAAAGCGCACAAATTGTGAGAATAAAAAACTAATCAAATAAGTGTACATATTCACTTTTGAAGTAAATTGTTGGACAAAGTTATGAGATAAAAGTACAGAGTGATTGTTCTGAAATGAAATTAGTTATTGGGAAAGTTGGCAACAATCACACAATTGGCACATATAATTCTATTAGATGATTGGTATGTGATTTGATTTTAACCGTCTACTTAGGGAACAATAGAGCGTAGGTCGCAGTGCACACCTGAACTTACTATCTTTCTAATATTCAACTTAGTTGAGAAGCATATGGGGGGGAGGGGGGTTAAACCAACTGGCTGAAATCTATTCGAAGGTTTTCAATTCTCTGGTGAGGAGCGTTAGTCATTCGCAAAGACGATTTTGATAGCATTAGAGACCCGGAAATGAGCCTAGAAGCCACTTAAGTCCCTCTTTAACTTCTACACCACATCGATAATGAGACATATGGTCGGCTTGCAAAATCAACAATATAAAATATTAGGTTAGCCTTTTTGTCTTTTGAATTTCGCGGCTATGTATAAAGCGCTACAGAACTCGTATATGACAATACTATACATCTTTGAAAGGTCTTGACATAACCTACAAAACGACGGTATGCATGATTAGTTCGGATATTGTGTTCAACAGATATAGACGTTTAAACACGGAGTGTTTCACTTCGAACTGCGGAGGAATGGTTTCGACGATTCTGAACGGGTGAAAACAACACCATGGATAAGCCAGCAGAAGACCTGTGACGACGAATACCGATCGAATCGTGGAAAACATCGAGTTAGACTGGCACGTGGCATCTCGTGGCATCGCCCATGAGATGGGAGTTAGTCACCAAACCATTTTAAACCATCTGCAGAAGGCTGGATACACAAAAACGCTTGTTGTTTGGGTGCCGCATGATTTGATCCAATTTTGGAAGCGGATGGTGACTGGCGACGAAAAATGGATCACATACGCCAATATCAAGCGAAAACAGTCGTGATCGAAGGCCGGTGAATCGTCTCAAACAGTGGCCAAGTCGGGATTGACGGTCAGGAAGGTTTTGCTGTGTGTTTGGAAGGGAATCATCCACTATAGTTGCTCCCGTATGGCGAGATGCTTAATTCTACCATCTACTGCAAACAACTGGATCGCTTGAAGCAGGCGATCGACCAGAAGCGTCTAGAATTGGCCAACAGGAAGGGTGTAGTGTTCACCAGGACAACGCCAGACCACACACTTTATTGATGACTCTTCAGAAGGTACGGGAGCTCGGATGCGAGGTTTTATCGCATTCACCATATAGCCCGGACATAACACCAAATGATTACCACCTGTTCCTGTCGATGGCGAAAGCCTTGCAGGTGTAAAGTTGAACTCAAAAGAAGGCTTGTGAAAAATGGCAATCCGAGCTCTTTGCAAATAAGGAGGTGGGCTTCTACGAGTGGGGTATTATGAAGTTGCTCTAGATGGAAACAGATATCGAACGGAACGGCGCATATTTGAACTAAATCCGATCACTGTAATACTTTTTATAAAGAGCAAAAAAAAAGTAAGGGAGATATTTGCCAACCTAATATCTTAAAGTAATCATTACTTAATAAAATAATGACTGCTTCGGATTAATTATGCCATATATAGAGTTGTGAGTGTCACAAATAAGGAAAATAAAGCAACAATACATCGTGTTAATTACACTTTACTACATTAATGTAATTACTTATGTAACCAATATATCAGATGAGCATCATTTAACATTAAACCAGAATAGGCAATCATTTCAAATTGCTTGCATTTCTCGGATTAATTTGCTCACTTTAAAATGAAGGAATAAGCATTACAGAAGTTGTTATGAAAATATCTGTGCCTTAGAAAGAAACGAATTTTGGATTTTCGGAAATCTTATCGATTTCCAGCAACTGTAAATGTAAGAATATTATTATTGTAGCACTAACCATCTTTTTAGCTGTCTTTCCATACTAATTAAGATTAAAATAATATTCCGAATTAATTTTATATTCCACATCTGCTTTGTTTAATGCATTTAATTTGAAGAGAAAGCAGTCAAAGTTAGTTAGATTTGCTAGCAATAACAGGTATTCAAAAGAGTTTTAAAGTAAATGCAACTGACTCAGACTGACTCACACGAATTTCAGATAAGCGAAATGGTGTATTGAACAACAGCTATATGCATGTAAACAAATACAGCTATTGCATACAAATGTATTGTCCATCCATCAAATATGCTCAATTTATCTTAGCCGGCAAATCTGTGTATTTAATTGCATGTCACTAGTTGTTGTACAACCACAACACCACAGAGCTTATATCCACATGTAAATGCTAGCAGAGCACTGTGATTATAAACGACTTAATAATCAATATAAGTATCAGACAGACAGACATACGTACATATAGAGCGTATGCACATGTGTAATCTGAATAATGCAGTTTGTAGAGTAATTTCTCGTGACAAGCAGTTCCGGTTACAATAATGGCAATCGCTGCAACACTTGAAGTTGTGGCAAGTTCAATAATGTTCTAAGCAATATCTGCTAATGAATAAGAAATTGCCACTGATTTTCATCATGTAAAGTCGGGAGAGTGAGTGATATACATACATACTCAACTATGTATTAAGTAGTTAGGGGTAGTCAGAGACACGAAAAAATGAGAATTTTCAGTAATATGGCATTGTTATACAATGTTTTGACTTAAAGTCAAATAATAGTTTCCAAAGTTATAGCTGTCTGTGTTGACCCAGTTTCAAAAAAAGGTCCTTGCGGTGAAAATTATAAGTACTTGGTGATTCATCTAAAATTATTCGGATAAAAAAAAATAGTTTTATAAATAGATAATTCTGGGCCTAAACCAAACTTTTTTTTTAATTAACAAAATGGCGTCCTCAGGAAATTTTTTCCTAGATTTTCGGGAAAAAATCAAAATAGTTTTTTTATGGTCTTAAAAAATCGAAATTTTTTTTTTTTTTAAATTTTTGGTTCAGGTCTGAGTTTATTATGCAGATTATAGAAATTTCATTAAAATCTACCGAGCAGTTTTCGAGTTACAGTTGTCACTAGTTCAAAAAAACATAGTTTTGAGAAAAACGCATTTAAAGTTTCACACTAGCGTGTTGGAGTGCCCGAGCCTTCGTTATTATTTGTCGAATAACTCTAAAAGCTAAGTTTTCAGAGTATATTTTTATTTAATTACACTTAACGAATATTCAAAAAAAATTGATTTTTTGCAAATCCTGACTATCCCTACACCTTAAGTGAGAGATTTAAGTTTTTTTATATTTTAATTTAAATTGTATAAATTTTGTAAAAAAAACATTAATTGAAATTATCGATTGCCAAATCGCTTCAACAATTATAATTAATACGCTTTAAATACTCAAGTAATTACTTGTCTAACTAACCAATTACTCGTATATGTTGTAATTAAATTCGTTAATCATCAGATATAATATAACAAATTGCGTTTATCTTTTGTGAAATTTTTCAAATTGATTGCGAAATAATCAGCACATCAACAAGTCAATTTGCATTTATGTAATTGTATGTATGTAAGTATTTATTTTTATTTAATCCAATTATGGAATTTAATCTGTATATATGTAAGTGTTGAGCGAGGAATGCATTTGATATGTTTCCAACGGTTTTCCATTTCTATTAACATTTGCACCAATCAACTCGTCAAATTATTTGCACTTACTCGTATGTTGAATTGTGTCTTTTCTGTGCATATTTAATTACAAATGAGTGCGTGTGTGTGAGTGTGTGTGTGTGACAGGTGAAATTAATAATGGAAATTTATTGTCGCACCTAAGTGCGCTCACACACGTGCAACATTTTACAAATAATTTGCATTACTGGAATATGACGCCATTTACTTGCAAATGTGAAATTCTAATTCCATGCTAAATTATAATAAATAAGATATATCATCGGGTGAGATTATGCACACACTTGTTGGCCGAAAAGCAACATATGTATCTTCAAACGCACCAATATTGGTGTGGTGGCTGTCAGCTAATTTAAGTAGAATTAATTGATGCAATATATGGTAATTGATGCACAATGAATGTCTGGTATCAAATAGCTTTCAAAATGCTGATGAAATTTTAATGTGCATATTTTACAAGTAAAATGTCAAATAAAATCAAAAGAATGCTGCAATTGACTAGCTAATTTCTAGAAATATGATAAATTTTACAAACTTAAAAGAAAATTGTCATGCAAATTTTCTAAGTATTTGGCTAAAAAGTAAAAGCAATTTGTCTAAAAATCAGTAAAATGTATGCCGAAGACCTAATTAAATTGTCATAGCTGTATTATACGAAAAATAAATTACTTTGAAACAACATATATCGACATGTGTCTGAAAAATAACTAAATGTCTATATAATTGTTAGTATGTATGTGTATTTGTAGTGGAAAAATGCGAATTTGCATAACTTACAAATGCATTTGTCAGCAGATTAAGCAATATTTTAAAATATCAGTTAGCCTAAACACGGATATATTTTATTTATATATATACACAGCATAGCTACACATAATACACACACACAGATGTCGACACAAGCACAAATGTGCCCAGACCAATGTCAATTGCGCTGTGGTTTCATGCGAGAAGTGAAAAGCGTTCAAACTGTCATTGCAAACGAATTTGCCATAATTGAATTTATTTTATTTATTTAAATAAAACGAAACACCTGCCGTTGCAAATAGAACGGTGAATGCGTTGAAGCGTGCATAAATGCATATATACAAACGCACACACTCATGTATATACACACACACTCACACTAGTGCAACAGTTATTAGAGTGAAATTCCTATTTATGCATAAATTACTAATGCAAATAATTAATATAAATATTTCATTATTATTTGCGCTTATCACTGATAATAAATAATTTGCGGTAGAATAGATAATTCATCGTTATTTCTAAATGAATATTGACAGTGTCAGTAAAAGGTTAGCAGACAAAAAAAATAATAATAGAACAAAAGAGCCGCGCGCATTACCCAGCATGCAATTTTAAACTAATATTTATAAAAATAATACCGTTATTGTAATAAGAACAAGAAAAAACGTTAACTTCGGCTGTACCGAAGGTAATATACCCTTCATAGGTGCATTTCTTTTAGTAACTATGTGTTTAAGTAAATCTAAAGACGTTAAGAAAAAGTAAGTAAACAAAAGAAAACATTTTACTAATTCTTTTTAGCCAGGTTGTTTGCTAGAAACATTAAGGTTATATAGTTAACCGATCTGAACAATTCCTTCGGAGAATATATTATTACCTTAAGCAGTAATCCATGTCGTGAAGATACCACGTCAAATGCGAAAATTTTCCAGACAAATCATTGATTCAATTCAACAATTTTTTCGGAGATCAAATTATTTCTATGAGCAATAACTCACACCAAATTTCGTGAAGATATGTAGTAAAATGCGGAAGTTTTCCATACAAGCCCTTGATTCCGATCGTTCAGTTTGTATGGCAGCTAGATGATATAGTGGTCCGATATCGGCAGTTCCGACAAATCAGCAGCTTCTTGAATAGAAAATAAAATCTGCAAAACTTCAAAACGATATCTTAAAAACTGAGGGACTAGTTCGTATATATACATACAGACAGACGGACGGACGGACAGACAGACGGACATGGCTAAATCGACTCATTTCAACATACTGATCATTTATATATATATTTTATAGGGCCTCCTACGCTTCCTTCTGGGTTTTACAAACTTCGTGACAAACTTAATATACCCTGTTCAGGGTATAAAAATACTTTGAACTTCGTAATCACTACATGATTTGGTAATTTATGCCGTTGCTAGTGATAAGTAATTTACTTGTCTATTAAACAAATTTTATAAATTATTTTTTGTGTTGCTGCCTATATTTTTCCAATTTAGTCATTTTAGTTATCAAAAAATTCATAAATATTTTAATTGCATATTTGTTTTTTTGTATTGGAAACTCTTATTTGTTCATTAACGGAGTATTTCAGCAATTAGTCTAGTTGAGTTGGGCTTGGTAATACTGTGCATATTTTATAAAAATATTTATTATCGTTTAGTGTTCAACTACATATGTGCAAACAGTAAATTTTTTAAATTTTTTAGCAAATCTACGACCCACACTTTCGAAAAATTTCAAAATAAATACTGAGTTAGAACTACATTTATTTATATTTCTACCAATTGTTGTTGTTGTTGTTTACAAATGTCGTCTATATACACATATGTACATATATATGCTTGTAACGGCGCTTTGTGTTCTGCACAATGTCTATTTAAAATTTGTATTGTTCGAGAACTGTGAATTTTTACATTTATTACTTGCTGTGCACACACACACATACGAGCAAATAAACATAACGGCATATAAAAACCATATTTTCTAGATATTTTTGAAATTTACAGTTGCTAAATAATGGCTGGCTAAGCAAAAATTTATGATGCTTGTACGCACACAAGCACAAAGCAAAACAAAACAAAATAGAAATGTGAAAAACAATTCATTTTTGTAATTTTTGATTGCCATTACTTCTTTGCTTTATTTATTATGCAACTTTTAGGGCAGCAAATAGTGAAATAATGCTCGCAAACAATTGCATGGAAAATGCAATATTTAGAAATTAATTAAAATAAAAATCTATTAACTTTTTTCCTTCGAATGGACAAAGTGTTTTTCTTTTGCCTGTTTTATGTAGTCAAAAATTTAAGTATTCAAATATTGAATTTCAACATTTTCTTAATAAATACACAGATTGCAAATAGTATTTAATTAGACTCAAACATCTTTAAAGTACTTCAATATTCTTCTATTTCGACAAATATTGCTACAATACTGTTATAAGCGCATGTGAAGATTTGTGAACCCATCTCATATTGCTCTTACAGCTCAGAGAGTATAAACAAAAGGCCGTAAACGTTGTAGTTTAAGGGTAAGAGGTGTATTGGACTTCAACTCGTACCAGTTTACGGCCAACAATAATACAGTTGCCAATCTTCGTGCAAATACTGCTATAAAAATCAATTTTTCGTTTGTATTCGATTTGAAAACTTGCAAGTCCCTGTATCTTTCGGAAATCAAATCACTAACAAATCACTAAAATTATTCGATTAACCTGAAAACCGATTATTCGAATATCCGGTTTGTAACCGTTCGTACGAATATTAACCGGTTAGTAAAGGGAGATCCCACAATATGTGCCAATTACCGTTGGATAAGCCTCTTAAATATCGCATATAAGGTTCTATCGGGCGTACTGTGTGAAAGACTAAAGCCCACCGTCAGCAAACTGATCAAACTGTTTATCAATGTGGCTTTAGACCTGGAAAATCAACAACAGACCAGATATTCACTCTGCGCCAAATCCTGGAGAAGACCCGTGAAAAGAGGATCGACACACACCACCTTTTTGTCGATTTTAAAGCTGCTTTCGGCATCACGAAAAGGAGCTGCCTTTACGCCGCGATATCTGAATTTGGTATCCCCGCAAAACTAATAGGGCTGTGTAAGTTGACGTTGAGCAACACCTCCGTCATGATTGGGAAGGACCTCTCCTCTACTTTGGACTGAGTAGGCAATTGAAAAGTAAAGTCCTCTCGCGATGAACCAAAATCAAACTTTACAAGTCGCATATCATTCCCGTCCTGCTTTATGGTGCAGAAGCTTGGACGATGTCAACATCAGATGAGACGACACTAGGAGTTTTCGAAAGGAAAATTTTGCGCAAGATTTATGGTCCTCAGAACATTGGCAACGACGACATTGACATAGTTCAGCGAATAAAAAGACAGCGGCTACGCTGGCTAGGTCATGTTGTCCGAATGGACGAAAACACTCCAGCTCTGAAAGTGTTTGATGCAGTACCCGCCGGAGGAAGCCGAGGAAGAGGAAGGCATCCACTCCGTTGGAGGGACCAGGTGGAGAGTGACCTGGTTACACTTGGGATCTCCAACTGGCGCCGAACTGCAAAGGAAAGAGAGAAGTGGCGCGCTATCATCGATTCGGCTATAACCGGCTAAACGGTTCAACGCCAATCACATACATACTATTCGATTAGCCGCAATGTTACGACTATTGAAATCCAAACAACTTTTGATTTTTTAAAGTCTCCGCATTCCAGCCACTTTATCAGAATCAGAGAGGACGTTCTTCATTACTGGAAACATTGTGACACCACGTAGAAGCTGCTTGCAACCAACAAATGTTAACCTATTAACTTTATTATATCAAAATAGACGTTTTATGAAAAATACTGATTTAATACGTTAGCCTAGTTGACATGGTTAAAAACCATTTTATCATTACTTAATGGTTCCCGTGAAATCATTTTAATTTTTTGTATTTTAAAGCAAGTTTTTTGTTAGTTTTAATGTTTAACTTTTTTCCATTAAAATAAGAAAATTAATGAACTTGCACTATTCGAATAGTCGACAACGAACGGTTAACCAACTAGTCGAAAAATAGCGGTTAATCGAATAATCGATGACTGACGTCTATCTGAATACTGCAAACCGAATATTATTGTTCTAATAATATCCAATTCGAATACCAAGCGCTCTAGTACACACCTTACTATCTTCTAATATATAAAATTCTCGTGTCACAGTTTTCGTTCCCATACTCCTCCGAAACGGCTTGACCGATTTTGATGAAATTTTTTGTGCTTATCCGGTATCTATGAGAATCGGCCAACATCTAAAAATAAAAACAAAATATCAAGGGGGCGTGGCACCTCCCATACAAATTGAATTTTTCAAGTCGAATATCTTCAAAAGTGCTTAAGGTAGGAACATGAATATTGGTACAGAGCTACAGGATAACAACACCACTCTCATCTATAAAACCGGGGGCGTGGTACCTCCCATACAAACTAAATTTTTTAAGCAGAATATCTGTGAAAGGGTTCAAGGTAGGGACCTGAAAATTGGTATAGACCTATATGGTATCAAAAGCCTTCTTACACATAAAAGAAGGGGTAATCGGAAAAGGGGGCGTGGCACCTCCCATACAAACTGAATTTTTTAAGCAGAATATCTGTGAAAGGGTTCAAGGTAGGGACCTGAAAATTGGTATAGACCTATATGGTCAAAAGCCTTCTTACACATAAAAGAAGGGGTAATCGGAAAAGGGGGCGTGGCACCTTCCATACAAACTGAATTTTTCAAGGTGAATATCTTCAAAAGTGTTTAAAATTGGAACATGAAAATTGGTATAGAGCTATAGGAAATAACACCATTCTCACACATAAAACTTGGCGTTATCGAAAAAGGGGGCGTGGAGCCACCCATACAATCTTTAATTATTTTGGTTGTTAATCCACCATATATTTATCTCATTTTCCACCTAGCACGACATTTTGGTTGTTTCTTGCTATTTTTGTTTATTTATCGGTGACAGTAGCGGTTATATCGTAATTTTGGTTGTGTTACGTGCTATTTTTCTTTTACAAAGATGACTTGGCAGAAGATATTTTGCATCGCCTGCGAATAGCGACGAGAAATGTCGACTTACAAATGAACGCTGACATCTACAATGAGGCATTAGTCCTTATTGAAGATTTATGTTTACTTATGAGTGGAAAACTATTGATTGAAGTTCATATGCCGGCACCAAGTCGTCAAACAAGGGATTTAGTGAGTCGCGAATTGGAACGCGAGCGTGCTTACGATATAACTCACTTGCAACAACAAGTACAAACAAATGTTCCACTGTTGAATGAACAGCAAAGCAGTGCGTACAATCAGCTAATAAATGCTGTAGATAGTGGAAACGGTGGCATATTTTTCCTCGATGCGCCCGGCGGGACTGGCAAAACGTTCCTATTGTCTTTAATACTAGCAGCAATACGTGGTCAAGGTGGTATTGCATTAGCTCTTGCATCTACCGGGATTGCTGCAACACTGTTAGAAGGTGGAAGAACGGCACATTCAGCATTAAAGCTTCCATTAAACTTGCAAATACACGAAAGTCCTGTTTGCAATGTTTCAAAGCAATGGCACAAGTTTTAAAAAATGTAAGTTAATCATATGGGATGAATGCACAATGGCCCACAAACGATCATTAGAAGCACGATGACAATAAACAAGTCACAAGGGCAGTCGCTGGAAGTATGCGGCATAAATTTAGAAATGTCTTGCTTTTCACATGGCCAGCTCTATGTGGCGTGTTCCTGTGTTGGAAAACCTTCCTCACTGTTTATTTACGCCACGGAACAGAAAACCAAAAATATCGTGTACCGTGCAGCCCTAAACTAAATATGTACTAAAATTATATATTTTCGAGACTCGATTAAAACTAATAAAATTGAATGAGAATATTACAAACTTAATTTGATTAAATGGCCAACAAATCCTGGACGTGATGTGTCAGCATTATTGAAAAGAGTAGCATTTTTCAAGCAATTAAATTCAAAAAGCATTAATGTACCCTCGAAAAAAATGTTTATCAGGCAGGTTCTGGCAATTCACTTCCGAGTAAAATTTAGAAAAATCGTTCATATTCTATTAAAACCAATACCGGTGTAATTTTTGAAATGAAAAAAAAATCTATTTTGGGCAGAACGAAGTTTGCCGGGTCAGCTAGTATAGAATAAAAATCATATTTTTCACATAGTAAAAAATTGAAGCGGAGAGCAGCAGCGAAAACCAAAAAAAAGTTAAAATATATTTTAAATGCAATTTCGGCTCAAACAACGTGTATCTAGCAACGTGTGAGGTTGCCGCTACGTTCCGATTCAGAAATGGATTAATATAGATATAAATTATTATTGATGAAACTTTGCTTCGCTTCCTTAAGCTGTCAGTTTCAATTACGAACTAAACGATACCCACGAAAAGCTTTCAAATTCGATAAAGTTTCCACGGTGATTTCAGTCAAATCAGTCCGCAGAGAATTATAATTCCCTCGCACGATACTTTATAGCCATCCCCTAGTTTCAGCGTTATGCAAGTATATGGGCATTTTAAAAAATAATTTCATGCGCTTCCATTACTAAAAAGAGTCTTTATGGAATTAAGATATTCGAGAAAAAATCACCCCTCGGAAATAAGACGGCAGCGGCACAAGTCACAATCGCTTGCAGCAACACAGGAGAGCAACGCAAAATGCGGCCGATGTTTGTGACAGTTAAAAGCCAAAGTAATTGCTACAAAGCACGTTATAATAACAACACGCACACATAAAAAACATAAAAATTACGAAGCTCACAACAAAAAAAACAAAACGAAAAGAGAAATTGAAACAAAAAACGCGACTAAACCAAACTACACAAAAACAGCTCAAACTAAGTGCTACAGTAAACATGTTGATAGACAGCACATGTGGCGTGGACGCAGGGGTGTGTGAAGAGTGGAGGGGGGATGGAAAAAAAATTGCAGCGCGCCATGTTGCAACATAAAAAGTTTTAATTGTTGAGTGGACAGCGGGCAACAGCCAACTTTTTCCGCCAAAGTCCCGTTTAGTTGGAAAAAGTGAGCTGCCAAAAATTCATGGGGCGTGGCTGATGCGTGCCCTCCGCCCACAAAGTGTTTGGCAGCCAAACGCCAAAACAAAGCAAACAACTTTATTTTGATGGGTTAGTCAAATGGCTGTTTAGGGCGGCGGCAGGGGCGGCGCCTCCGCTGTGTTTTGTGTTGCGCGGCGAAACTTTAAAAAGCAATTGACAGCGAAAATAATGGCCGGCAGTGAGCTTGTTAGCCAGCGTGCTGCTTCTCCGAAAGCGCAGCAATTTTTTCCCAATGCTCCCTTTATTGAGCTTTTCACTTTTTATTACCGCCCGCCTGTACGCACAGCGCTCGTACAAGTTTATCGCAAAACATACTGAGTTTTCAAAACTTCGCTTTAATTTCAGATATTTGCGTGCTAATTTGTATTTTATTTAAATGTTTGCATTTTACTTGGAAGCTTCAGTTCTTCATTTAACGGATTTTGCGTGAGTTTTCCCAAAAGCTTTCACATTGCGCAACTGTGGTGCTTTATAAATTTATAGAACTCACAGTAAAACTCTTCTTGAAACTAAAAAAAATTAACAATTACGATAAAGCTCCAACGAAGTGCTTAAAAGGCTCTTGATTGTTAATGATCAGACATAATTATGCTTGTAAAGCAATTATTTTTTACTGAACTAAAATCAAATATACATACATATGTAAGTTGAAAAAACCATTTTTGAAATAAAAGCTCCAAGGAGCGCAATGAATGCTAATACTCTATAACAAACCATAGGCAACTTTTGTGAAATCAACGCTGAAAGCTTTTGTAACCCGAAACGAGAAGATTACTCGCTGCTAAATTTCTAATAATATCGAACGTGTGCAAATATTCGGATAATTCTCGGATTCATCCCAATCGTTTTGGCTCCTGCAATTTCGGGTTCAAAATAGTTAAAGCAAAATTCATGAGATTGACAAATTTGCATTTATTTGCGGTTTCATTGAATTAGATATTTGGCATTCCTGGCAAATTCCCAGTTTGCGTTGTCAAACGAATCAGATTGTAATATAAACGTAATTTGTGGCAGCACGTGAGGACACTTACTACCGTGCAACAAGCAAATAACGTTAGGGCTGCAGCAGCAAGCGATAGAGAAGGGCAGAAGAGAGGCGGCGGCAATTGGAAAAGGTGAAAATAAGAAGTGAAATTGTAATTTTTATAAAAAACAATAAGCAGTAAAAGTGTTGAAAGTCGGGATGCAAAGGATAATGAAATGTGACCATAACAGCCAACGTGCCGCGACTCGGCAAAACGGTAAAGCAGTAGTACTCACAGGTATTCAAAGTGTTACACTCTCATGCTGTATGATCTAGTTTCGACAAGCTGTCAAGGCGCAGGGCTTGTAACTGTTGCTGGCGCTGGCGCTGGCATAGTTGCTGGTCACGTCGGACGCATATTTGGCTCGGTTGTAGTAGTTGGCGTGCAACACCGCCATGACCTTCATACAGCGGATTCACTCAAGTTCCGTCGAGAGACAGACAGTGTGTTAGTGTGTGTGTCCGTGTGTTTGCTTTACATGCTTGCGTGCGTCACGTGGGCAGGGCAATTACGTTGCTGCAGGGTGTACAATATAATATGTTGGGGGCATTCCTATTGTGCTCACCCTGAATGTTGCGCGCATCATTTGCATAAATTGTCATTTGGTGTGAATTTGCAAAAATTTCATTTTCAATTCAACGCGAAGGAAACAGTTACACAAATAAAAATAATATGTTGTATTTACACAAAGTAAACTGAATTTGTTGTGGCAAGGTGTAGTTGTGAGAGGGTTTACCTTTCAATGTGCTTCACAACATAAATTTCAATAAAAATAACCGCATATAATTCGTTTCACTTTGCACTGTGACTGTGAAAGAGATATTGTATTTATATATATTTGTTAAACTGATCTCATATTCCTGCTTTTGGTTTAGATTTAACACATTCATGTAAATTTATCTCGCTTCATAATACATTTACACTCCATCATAATCCCTTTTACCCACACAAATATGCTAATATCAAGTGTTTATTACTCTTTTGATCGATGTACGCCGATGCAATTTTGTTTTATTCGCCACCCTCGTTTGCATAAATATATTTTCCACTCAAAAATGCTGTAAATTATACACAAAATATTAAAATTATTATTTTTACAGCAAAGCGGACTGGAGTAAAACTTAAAAAAAAATTTAAAATAATTTTTGGAACTCCCAACAGCTTAATAATTTTTGAAAAATATTTTTTTATCTCTTATTTCTGTAAAGAGTTTGAAATTAGACTTATAAGAATCTAAAGAATTTGTAATATCGGCAAATACCGACATCTAAACTTGAACAGCTTGCGCTTCAAGCTTCTCTCGACCGCAGCCAAAACTCCATTTTCATCATCACTTTAACTTCCAAACGCTGAGAAATTTATTCACTTCTAGTTATTGCTTTTGTGCGGACCTCGTTAAGTTTAGCCAGACACACAAGGGTTAAACGCAACAACATGTTTCGGTTTCTGTTTTCTGGTTTCTATTAAAGCTCCCGCCATCAATTCAGCTGAAATCTTTATTGCAATTGACAGCTGTTGATGGATACTTGCCACAACTGCTTTTGAAGCTGTTTATTGTCGCTTATGGCTAAACATCATTTACATGCATTATACCCAGTCCCAGCGGAAGGATTCAATTCTGTCGAAGGAGGAGAAGGAAGAGGAAGGAGAGGAGCAGCAGCAGGTCGCTTTATGATGTTTAAACTTATGTGCATACATTAAAATAAGCAATGAAAAATGAAATAAGCAGCTGCTGAACCCTTTTTTTCATGACCTTAACGGGTGTTTTTCTTTACAGTTTGCTGTAAATTCTAAATAAAGCGCACTCACATAAACATTCATTTGGGAATATATCAAATTGTTAAGTGCTCATAAACGCTGCTCATACAACCCACATGAAAGCCAACAATCAAAATATTACTCACACTTGCTTAAGTGCGGACTACAGCACTCACACACACACACACACACATGCACATTAATATGAGTACTTATATGTTTGTGTTGGTGGGTGAGTGTGTGGAGAATATGAAAAGTGAATCTGGGCAGTGCGCCTTTGTACGCCTGTCAGCCTGCGAAAAGGTTCAGTCGACCTGTTGGCCACAGTTGACCCATTGGCGCTTCATCAAGCGCACCAACACACAAGCACACATATACAGATGTCCGGCGTCCAGGCGACCAACGCTGTTCATCCATTTTGCTAAATTTCTATGCTCAAAGTGGCCTGCATATGACGGTTGGCAGTATCCTTGTGCTTTGTATGCCTGTGTGCTTGTGCTTGTTTGCCCAGGGTTCGAATGTCAAAAGCGACATTTATGCTTGTCCGGCATGCATGTTGTGGTTTAAAGGATTTATCGTCGGCCCGCCAAGGGCGCTATTATGTACATATGTAAATTTGTGCTTGTGTGCATGTATGCTGATGTGTTTATGTCATGTGTGCGTTAGTGTTTTGCTATCTAATAGCCTTTAAGCCCGAGTGCTGAATCAAAAGCACATCAAAACATTTAAAGCTCAACCTCGATCAACAGTGCCTTTTTTCCGCTTTCACCACCAAATGCATGCAAATTTGTATTTGTAAGCGTGTGACAGACGCTCTTTCACCTTTAGAATTTTATTATTCGCTTTTGTGTTCACATTTAAAATCCCTTTATTTTGCTGATTCGAACGTGCGCTGAAATCTCATATTTTCATTATTGGATAGAGAGTTTAATTTTTTGCTGCTTTAGTGTTGGTTTTTGTATCTTATCGAGATTTTTCCACAAATTACATTAAACTCTAATTTATGCATGACACAAATGACAGGTATCACCAACCAATTTTTATTCAATTTGTTTTTTACTTCATTAAAAACAATTTATTATTTTTATTTTTTTATGGGTTTTAAATTTTAAAGTTTTTTGTATCCAATTTAAATTGACTATTATTCCTTCTTGGACTTGGCTCCCACGTCACTGTTGAGAGTCATAACTTCGAAGTTGTAGATAATTTCGTATACCTGATAACCAGTATCAACAACACCAACAATGTCAGCCTCGAAACTCTTGCCAACAGGTGCTACTATGGACTAAGTAGGCAATTGAACAGTAAAGTCCTCTCTCGACGAACAAGAACCAAACTCTATAAGTCGCTCATTATTCCCGTCCTGATGTATGGCGCTGAAGCGTGGACGATGACAACATCCGATGAGACGACTCTTGGGGTTTTCGAGAGAAAGGTTTTGCGCAAGATTTATGGTCCTCAGAACATTAGCAATGGCGAATACCGCTGACGATGGAACGATGAGCTGTAGGAGTTATACGACGACATTGACATAGTTCAGCGAATAAAAAGACAGCGGCTACGCTGGCTAGGTCATGTTGTCCGAATGGACGAACACACTCCAGCTCTGAAAGTATTCGATGCAGAACCCGCCGGAGGTAGCCGAGGAAGGGGAAGGCCTCCACTCCAGAGAGGAGGGACCAGGTGGAGAGCGACCTTGTTACACTTGGGATCTCCAACTGGCGCCGAACTGCGAGGGAAAGAGAGGAGTAGAGTGCTATAATCGATTCGGCTATAACCGGCTAAACGGTTCAACGCCAATCACATACATACATTATTTATGTCACTACCTTCTATATCTATATAAATTTGCTGAAAATGTTAACTATTCCTTGCAATAAGATCTATAAACAAGTCCACCTCTAAGCAACATCACCTATCCATCTTTACTGACCGTCATTTTCGAACAATATTCGCCTAAGAGAGCACCAAAACTTTGAGACTTGACATCAGGCAGGTGTTTTTATTAGCACATTTACTTGCTAAACAAGCTGAGAAGAAGGAAACGTCTTGGGCATAAATTCGCGACAGCCGAGTAAAATTCAGGAAATACGGAGAGAACTACAACAACCAACAATCAAGAAAACTGAGTGCTGTAATAAAAATTGTTATATAAAGTGAATTTCGCATGCATTTGATTAAAAGACATTTTCGCGGATAGACATTTGTTTCACACAACCGCCAGGGTGGGAGTGTCGCATACACTAGGAAATGGCACATTTTTTTATAGATGAAGACATAGACAATGAAAAATTCGGCATATTTAGTGGTGGCGCCCACGCGGTGGTGGCGTAACGCTCAGCTTAAAAGAAGAAGAAAAACGTTCGCGATGCATATGAATTTAATATAACTGTTCATTTTGCGTTACATGGAATAAAGTAAATAAAGTAATAACAAGTAAGGAAAGGCTAAGTTCGGGTGCAACCGAACATTTTATACTCTCGCAATTTATTGCTATATATTTATTAAGAAAACACACAATTTGACCCATATATTCGGCATAAATATATTTCGCATATTAACCGATTTATAAGCTATTAAGCTCATCGTATTTTTGAAAATAATTAGGTATTCTCATATATTCATATATAAGGGAAGCTATGACCCGATTTTAACCTTTTCTGGTACAGAGACACACTATTAGAAGACAAATATTTCCTCTGAATTAAATTAAGATACCTGAGATATATATCGAAATTTTCGGTGAAAAGTTACCATGGGGCACTGAGTTCTTCATATTCGATATCCGGGGCATTGAAAAGTTATAGTCTGATTTCGACAATTTTTTTCACAAGTGATGCCACATATCATATACAGTATTTGTGTAAAGTTTTATTTCGCTATCTTCATTGGTGCCTTATATATATAATATAAAGTGAAGGAAGGAAAGATGAAATTCAAAATTGAGTTATATGGGAAGTAGGCGTAGTTGTGAACCGATTTCGCCCATATTCCACCAGTGTCATCAGGGTGTCAAGAAAATATTATATACCGAATTTCATTGAAATCTGTCGAGTAGTTCTTGAGATATGGTTTTTGACCCATAAGTGGGCGACGCCACGCCCATTTTCCATTTTGTAAAAAATCTCAGTGCAGCTTCCTTCTGCCATTTCTTATGTAAAATTTGGTGTTTCTGACGTTTCTCGTTAGTGAGTTAACGCACTTTTAGTCATTTTCAACCTAACCTTTGTATGGGAGGTGGGCGTGGTTATTATCCGATTTCTTTCATTTTTGGACTGTATAAGGAAACGGCTAAAAGAAACGACTGCAGAAAGTTTGGTTTATATAGCTTTATTGGTTTGCAAGATATATACAAAAAACCTATTTGGGGGCGGGGTCACGCCCACTTTTCCAAAAAAATTACATTCAAATGTGCCCCTCCCTAATGCGATCCTATGTTCCAAATTTTATTTTCATAACTTTATTTATGGCTTAGTTATAGCTCTTTATGTGTTTTTGGTTATCGCCATTTTGTGGGCGTGGCAGTGGTCCGATTCCGCCCATCTTCGAACTTAACCTTCTTATGGTGCCAAGGAACACGTGTTCCAAGTTTCATTAAGATATCTCAATTTTTACTCAAGTTACAGCTTGCACGGACGGACAGACGGACAGACGGACGGACGGACAGACAGACATCCGGATTTGAACTTTACTCGTCACCCTGATCACTTTGGTATATATAACCCTATATCTAACTCGTTTAGTTTTAGGACTTACAAACAACCGTTATGTGGACAAAACTATAATACTCTCTTTAGCAACTTATGTTGCGAGAGTATAAAAACAATTGTCAGGAAAGTGGAAAGTGCGGAAGCATTTCGAAATCAAGAAAATGAAAATAAATGCAATCAAAGGAATGTACTCGTATGTGTGCTGGGAAACATGATCATAAATGGCATCGCTACGTGTAGACACTGAAGGTAAGCGAGCCAAATGCACGCTCAGCGAGGTTTCCGCATTTTCCAACTGCCACAGCCACCCGCCGTGATTTAAATGGAAGAAACATTTCAACGTCAAACATGGCAAGCCAAGGCTCTTACTGCTTTCGCATTTGCGTATTGAAATGAAGAATACTTGCTGTGAATTGCTACCGCTTTGAATAACGGTAGTTCTGTGTGAGCGCAACGGGTATTCATTATTTTTGCTCATCACTAAATGGAGTAATAAAACTGTATTTAAGTATGCCGGTTGAAATGTTACCGAGAAATTTTTGGTAGCATACCTTTTGTGGCTGTGGCTGTGTAACGAGAAATATTAATTATTATTGCAAATATATTAATTTCTGCGGAATAGCAGAGCACTGGCCTCTTTCCCAAAACAGCGCTCATTCAACAATATACATTTATGGGAAATATTGATTACAGAGAAATTTTCATTACAATTCAGTAATTAAATTTTTGTCAACAGCATACAGATTACTCACATAAGCGAGAAAATAATTATTTGCTTTTGGCGAGATGCGTTGAAATCCAGATGCCTGTTTGGTCTAGTCACCATACCCCATTATAATAAAGTTTCACCGATTTTGAAAATGATTCCGCTCGTCTTATCTTATAAATATGAAACTACATGCTTTCTCATAAGTTGAATTGTCATCGGTTTGTTCGAGATGAGTCAGCTAGTACTGTTAACGCCTTGTAGCGATGATGCCATGATGTCATCGAATCGGTTTACTTTATTAACTTCCTTTGTTGATTTGCCACAGCTGTCAGAATCTTTAGCATCAACCCTGCAACTTCAATTGATTCTTTGAGAATCGCCCTCGTCTTTTCAACACCCCCTTGTGTTGTGTTTGTGACTAATGCAAAACATATTTATGGTATTTATGTCATTGATTTATGGTTTTGTTATGCCCCGAGGCGAGTTGTGCAAGCACTTCACAAGTTATAGTATCACAAAAGAAAATAATACGCAAAGACAAATACATCATCTTCAAATAAAATTACTCACAAAGGGCAGAAGCATCAGTCACATACAAGCGATGAGGGTGGCTCACTGTACAAACGGACAATCAAGAGCTGACCAAGCGTTCTTTATTAAAACCAATGTATTTAAAAGTTTCTTAGAGATCTGAAAGGGGATTTTTTTGCACGAACATTTGATTTTAATATTTTCGCATTTCACTGGGCTGAGAAGATTGCAAAAATTGCTCTTTGCTTTCGCTTGCAATTTATTTCCATATTTTTATGATACGCTTCATTGCACAAATTTCACCCGCCGGAAAGTAAAAACATGCAGAGTGTGAGAGAGCGAACAAAGTTTGAAAGTAAACATCAAATATATCAGCGCATTAAAATTTAACTTTAAATAGCTTCTAAAGTAATCGCTGTAAATTGAGGTTTCGTAAATTTACTAAATTTACAACACATCAAAACGGCCTCTACAATTAGGGAACCCTCAATGTTGTTTCCAAATTAATGTCAAAACTACCGCTAACTAAGTCATAAAACCCTCACAGTAAGTCCGGCCAGACTAATTGGGATGAGTGTGTAAGTTCCCGATTGACAATCGTATATAACAACTTTATCCCTTGTTCCGGTCTTGCCCTCGAACTGTTTGTCAAACAACACGACGGCCCGTCCATCTCCTAACAAATAACTGACACATGACCGCAATAAAATTAGCACAAAACTACGAACATTCAGTAACGACACATAAAAGCCCACTGCCAAATATTGACCAATGCACTTTGAATTCAATGAAATACAGTTCCAATACTTAGAGCATGAAATGTCTGACGTGTAATGTACTGGAAGAAACGCACAAAGGCCACTTTTTCGCCGCCTCCTGCCTACTACTCATATGAGACAGTGATTTGGTGGTGGTGAGTTAACATTCCCATATTTACGCAATCTATATGTGTAGTAGTAGTGTGTCTGCTTCCACCCTCGCAGTTGTTTCATGTGGGATAGACAAAGAATGCCTGAGTGTGTCATCTTATTGATCTCATTGAACCGGAGTGGCAGTGAAAACAATGTGCGAGGGTGGCTGTGTTTTTACTAAAGCAATCCGAGTAGAAAAAAGTGACTCTTGATTTGTCAATTTACTGATTTATGGTTTCCATGCTACATCATCAGTTAATTTACAGCATGAGCTCGCCGTGGGTGAAACCGTCTCACATGCTTCCCCCATGGAAAATGATGACTTACATCAAACAGTGCATTACTGGTCTTAAGCTAATACAAAACGGAGGGGAAGTAGTTCCGAATTTTTATAGAAATTTCATAAAATGGATGGTAGGATCCATTAATGTTTCTAAATTTATATCTTAAAATGTGCTGTTATTTTTATCCTCTTATTCACCTTAATTGTTAACTCAATGAACACTGAAATGTTGAGAAAACTAGAATGTAGCTAGTGAGTTTAGAGTTAGGTATGAAACTTCTCCCATATTTCTCCTTTGTCAATATGTAGTATACTGATACTAGGTTTAATCACTTAATCCGTCTTGATTATTGAATTATACTTTCTTAAGTTATTTTACAATGAAACCTGCGAGAAATAGTGGATTTACACGCATTTTATGTTTTCACATATATTTTATTATGTTATATTGAATATTTAAAGAAATGATTATTAGCAAGTAAGGAAAGGCTAAGTTCGGGTGCGACCGAACATTTTATACTTACGCAATTTATTGATGTGATTTTATTAAGATAACGTACAATTTGACCCATATATTCGGCATAAAGTCCAATAGAATAACGAAAATCATCATATATGGTATATGAGAGCTAATACATTCCTAAACCGATTTCACTCATTTTCCCCATCAAGCTAGACTATATCCAAGACTATATGCTCACTTAATTTTGCTAAAATATCTCACATATTAACCGATATATGCGGAATAAAGACCGCACATAATTAGGTATATGAGAGCTAGGGGAAGAGAAAAATAATTTCTTCTGAATTAAATTAAAATATCTGAAAGATTTGCCGTCATTTTCGGTGAAAAATTAACCTTAGGCACTGAGTTCTTCATATAGATATCCAGGGCCTTGAAAAGTTATAGTCCGATTTCGAAAATTTTTCGGTACGTGAAGCCATAGATGACAATATTTAAAGTTTTATTCCACTATCTTCATCGGTTCCTTACGTATATCTTATAAAGTGAAGGAATCAGATGGAATTCAAAATTGAGTTATATGGGAAGTTGGCGTGGTTGTGAACCGATTTTGCCCATTTTTCATCCGTGTTGTCAGGGTGTCAAGAAAATATTATATACCGAATTTCATTGAAATCTGTCGAGTAGTTCCTGAGGTATGGTTTTTGACCTATAAGTGGGCGATGCCACGCCCATTTTCCATTTTGTAAAAAAATCTGAGTGCAGCTTCCATCTGTCATTTTTTATGTAAAATTTAGTGTTTCTGAAGTTTTTCGTTAGTGAGTTAACTTACTTCTAGTAATTTTCAACCTAACCTTTATATGGGAGGTGGGCGTGGTTATCATCCGATTTCTTTAATTTTTGGACTGTATAAGTAATTGGCTAACAGATATGACTGCAGAGAGTTTGGCTTTTACCGTTTTTTTTTGGTTTGCAAGATATATACAATTCGAATCCCCTCGTCATCCTGATCATTTATATATATATAACCATATCTATCTCTTTTATTTCTGGGTGATACAAACAACCGTTATGTGAACAAAACTATAATACTCTGTGCAACATGTTGCGAGAATATAAAAATTATACCGCTTCATTTCGATAAGAATTATATACTCAACACTTTCTGACCCACACCTTGACCTCTTCAATAAGTACTGTAAAACTATAACATTTACTACTAAAGCTACTAGGACAGTAAATAAATATATTTCCTTAAATAACTCATAAAAATTTTGCCTGTTTCTTGGTATTTCCTTACAAGAAATACCCGTTATTCCATATATACTATGCTATATTTATGCTACATTATACTACAAAAGGAGCAACATCAAAGCACTGCCGAGGAAATGAAATCGTACAAGAGTATACGTGTAATGTTGCAACATCTTTCACAGTACAAACCAATTTCTTTAATACCGTAATTGTTGCATCCAAAGTGGAAGCATTTCTGCTAGCACATTCTCCTGTATTTTCTTTGATTTGAATTTTATTTGCTCAACAGAGAGACTAGTGCTGTGTCCTTGTGCGTATTTTGTGCTTGCAACAAAGTGTGGCACTACAAAAGTTTAGTTCAAGTGGGCACTTGAGTCAGCATCTAAGTGAGCCATTTCGGGCCATAAGTTCAAATAACTACATTCCAAAGTGTGCTCGTAGAAGAAACAAAAGGCAAGCAAGCAAAAGGTATAGGTGGCTGCTGTAGAAACAAAGCCGGAGCAGTGAGTTTAAGCTTTCACATAAATACAATATTTTAAGAGCTTGCTCACACACACACTTATATAACACATACACAAGCATAGTATGCTAAGGTGGCTCAGTTATAACTAAAGTCTAGCTGCTTATATCGATTTTCAACAATCATTTTGCTCACCTGCTCGGAAATGCTTACACAAATGATGCATGCAACCAGCTTTCGCTAGTTGAATTGCTGCGAATCTGAAGATGCATAGATTTATATGTGTTTTATTACATTGTATCTCGTTGGCGCAAAAATCGATTCGATGGGGGTTTTATCGCTCATTTTGCATACCAACACAAGAACTTACAAACGGGAGCTCTTCTATACAATCAGGAGCAATAAGCAGTAGAAAGCATATCTCTCATAACGTTACATCGTGAAGCGCTTTTAACGGGAGCAGTCTCTAAGTTCAACTGATTTTGACAATGACATAAATGTGCTCTAAAACCTCATGTCAACGTTAATGTGACACCATCATGCCTTGAACCACTTAGAAGCAAGGTACATTTACCAAATTAAACTAATTTGAAAATCATTTTTAATTTATATAAGTCACTGAGAAGTGCTCACTAAGTAGTTTCAAGTGTAAACTTACATTTATTAATTTAAAAAATTCGAAAATGCTTTTTACCACTAGATTTACATTTTTTCACTCAGATTGGTTAAATTTGCAAGAAATTTATATATATAATTTTTTTTTCATTTTATTAATTATGCTCAACAAAAACGGTTGATTTTAAATGCGAATTTTACGCTTTCGGAACAGGGAACCAATTCGGTGTATATTGTTTGTGATTTTTCCAGCGAAATTTGCTTCATTTAAGCCTGAATAAAACCAATGCTGGTTGACACCACACGCTGACTCAATTAAATTCGAATATTCGCTGTGATTGCGGCTATTGTTCGGTTTGTTTATATTTACGTCGCTTTTATTATGCCTATTGGAAACTATTTGCATCACTTCATGCAGTTCACCACTTAAAATGCATTTTAATTTGAATATTAAATATCAATCGGCACTTGTTTGTAAATAAATGAAAGGAATTAAGTGTAAAAGGATTTAGCAAAAGGACCACAAAATTTATTTAAATGACTTCATAAAAAGATATTATACTCTCGCAACAAAGTTGCTAAGAGAGTATTAAAGTTTTGTTCACATAACGGTTGTTTGTAACACCCAAAACTAAACGAGATAGATATAGGGTTATATATACCAAAGTGATCAGGGTGAAGAGTGGAGTTCAAATCCGGATGTCTGTATGTCCTCCCGTCCGTCTGTGTAAGCTATAACTTGAGTAAAAATTAAGATATCTTGATGAAACTTGGAACACTTGTTTCTTGGCACCATAGGAAGCAACCTTTTTTGTATATATCTCGTATACTACTAAAGCTACATCAACGAAATTCTTTTCAGGCATTTTCTTATATAGTCCAAAAATGGAGGATATCGGTTATGTTGAAAATTATTAAAAATGCTTTAATTTAGTAAGGGAAAACACCAGAAACCTTAAATTTCCTTATAAAGAAGGTACAGAAGGGCTCCACCCAAATTGGTATATAAAATTTTAAGTGGGTGTGGCTCCGCCCACTTATGGGTCAAAAACCATATCTCCGAAACTACTCGACCAATATGAATGAAATTTGGTTTATATTATTTTCCTTCCATCCCAATAGAGAAGATATCGGAACAGAACTTTGCATAAATACTGCATTTATATTGTGGCAGGCCCATTCTAAAAATCGCCGAAATCGGACCCTAGGGTTTTAAAGGCCCCAAATATCGAACTAGAGGACCTCTAACCTAATATTAGGGTTTCCAACTTTCAATGAACTTTATACCATATATACGACGAATATGTGGGTCAAATTGTCTATTATATCTATAATATTAAATAAACAAATTGCGAGAGTATAATATGTGCGATCACAACCGAACTTAGCTCTTCCAAACTTGTTTTTTTTATTACAATTCTGCCCCACTATGCGCTCAGTCTATAGAGCCCAGAGGCTAGAGCCCATTTGGGAATTAATGAACAACAATAAGTGGCACTATTTACACAATATTTAAGGAATGCAACTTGCTTCCAGCGAAATGCAAAGCAGACTTCAAAATGTTGCAAGAACCCTGTTGCACACCTACCTCACGAAGAAAAGATTCATTCAGGAAGTAATAGCCGCGGCACGCGACTTGACGTACTCATTGTATTCACGGCACTTTCGAACACATCACTTGCACGTGTGTGTGTGTGTGATCCTGGTGGCGTGTGTGCACAAATTAATCGAAATCGGATTTGGTGGCATGCAATTTAATTTCGACAGCGCGTTTACAAAATAAACACGCATCGCGCTGGCCGAAAGCACCAAGCGAATGACCTTTTAAATTTATGAGGACAGAACATGACCCGAGGTGTTTGAAAACATGAGTAAAATTAAAAAGTTAAGTGATAATTTTGGATTAAGAATTTGTTAGAATTTGTACTTCAAAGCGTTGAAAAGAGCAAAAAATATGCTTTAAAGAAAATACACGCGTAAGTGCTGGGAGAAACCGTCCAGTGGAATGCAAAGTGAATTAAATTGTATTTTGGCCAACGCTCAGCAGGCCTACTAAATAAGCTAACTATGCAGCTCTCCAAGCGAAATATGTTCCTTGGTACAGCTTGTTGGGGTCTATTAACTCTTCGGCAGAGTCTCTTAATATTTTGCATGGAAATTAGCTTTGATTGCCTTTACGTGCAGTAAGTAAATGCCATAAGTGCTTTTATAGCCACATATTAACCACATAGAAAATAATACAATATTATTAGAAGTCTTTTGTTAGTTTAGTACCAAATAATAGCGATTTTAAACAAATTTAATCCAATTTAGGGCCAATGATGGAGCTATTAACAAAGAAAGTTATTATAACTTAGTTCCCTCCGCATTTGCTTTATTGAAACTTTACAAGCGGCTAAGCCACATATGTGTATGTTCGATTCATGCAAAGACATATACAGGGGTGCTCATTACTGTCGCTCGATTGACCGTCTCATTGAGCGCTTGCTAAGCGCACCGGGCCTCAGCGGTGCTCCACTGACCTTTCTCCAAAGCAAATTTGCCAGCATTTGCACCACACTACCGGCAGCCATTTAACTGGAAACTTTGTCGTTCGCTTGACAGGTTTGACTGCAGCTGCCAAGTGAGCATAGTCATTGTCACTATTGAAAGAGAGACACCGCAGTGAATACAATTGAATTGACAAATGTCACAACTAGCATATAGGAGTATCTGCTTGCAACTGTGTGGAGATTCAAATAAACACATACTCGCATAAGCATACAGGGGTGCTATTTTACGTACTTAATTGCACAACTATCAGGACGCCACGACTGCGTACAAAGATTACCGCCGGATTGCTCATTTCCTCTACGCTCTTCTGACATGGTCGCATTGATATGGTTTGCGGCTTTCGGTATTCGGCATTCGATGCTATCAACCCATCAACTTGAGTAATTGTGAATGGTGCTGACGATGGACGATAGTATGTCGATTGAAGCAAGCAATTCGACTCGAAGTGTGAATAGTGAATGCATACATGCATTTGTACTTTGGCGTATTGACGCACACAGTTGGTGCGTTCAAATGAAATGCCACTGCAATGCAGCAAAGCTGATTATGCAGCGCATACATGCTTAGTCACACTCCAATATGTATATATGAATTGGATATGGTGTATAGAACTGAGCAATGCTGCTTATTGCTTGACAACCGCAATTGGAATTAATAAAATTCGCCACAGCAACACATTTGAGAGTCAAGACGGAACATGCTCGCCATTATTAGCGGCACAGCTCATAAAGTGGGAATCCAATTTAGACATATTAGATGTCCTTAATGAAATCGAAAGCGGAGCAAATAAGCAAATCTACAAATTTACTTTAGTAAGACAGATTTGCAGCTCTTAAGTTTTGTCTAATGAGGAGCCAACTCTCCACCAGAAACTTAGAGTCTTACCCAAACAAATGGAGAATATACCTTCAATAGTGTACTGCTATTTAATTTAAAGCCAAAATATAATAAATCTTTCCAGAACTCATTAGTTACCCTCATAATACCAACAAAAACAAAGCATTTCCTCACTTAGCACTTTTTAACGTAAAACACCTGTACGTTAAAAAGTGCTCTGCCGCTCTATTCAAGCCCCTAAAAGTGCATCGCGTGAATGCATTTCGTGATTTGTGCGTTCCTATCAGTGCACGAACTGCTGTCATTCTTGCCGCAAGCTAAACCGCGGCACATTGTTGCATGCCGCGTGCATTCGCTTATGCTTTGAGTCTGAGGATATATGTATGCATACTTTATATATATAATATTCAGCTTTTTATTTTTGCGAAAAACTTGCTCGCTTAACAAAAACATCGTTTAAGCGAGCCACTTACAGTCTGAGAATGGTGAACTATGAGAACTTGCAACATTTTGCGTTGTTAAAGAAACCGCCAAGCAAAGGAGAAAAGCAAATAAGCGGAAAATTTAAGAGTGCTATCAACGGTAAGGAAAAATTAAGAAAATTCTTTGTTGAATATTTCGTTATAAAAAAACAGCGCCAACATTATTAAGGAAAGTATTCAGTAGTGCTCTGATCAACAAGAGAGAATGAGAGGTTTCCACTTTCAAGAAACCCATAAAGAAGTAACAAGCAATAGCAAACAGAGTTGTCAAAACAACAGATGGAATTGGAGCTGGCTTAATAGGACCACGCCTAGAACTATATGTATCTATGGACTGTTCCCCAACCTCTCAAGCTGAAGTATTTGCCATTAGTAAGCGCGCTAAGATCATTCTCAACAGGAAATATCGCGGTAAAGCTATTGACATCCTCAGTAATAGTCAAGTGGTTCTTCGGGCAAAATCATCCTTCGAAATCAAATCGAATAGTATCAAGAAGCTCAACAGGGTTGGAAACAATAATAATATTACCTTGACTTGAATCCCTGAGCACAAAGGCATGCAAGGCAAGGTACTTTCTGAATAACTAGCAAAAAAAGCTGATAAGGTAGTGAGATCAATGTCGGTTCTGCGACGTAGCAGCTAACCTGAGCATTTACTTATAGATTGCCCTGCGATTGCGAATAAAAGGAGTTAGGCCATGGGGCCCCTTAATCCCTCATGAGAACGTCTCACGTCCACTACCCTGGAAACACTACTAAATGAAATATAGCGATGTGAGGCGAAGGCACAATAAACCATAGGTCGTAGCGCGGTCCTCAGACTTTTAATCTATTCAAATCTGATTATTAAATTAAATAACTTTAAGCCACAGATTACAAAATGAGCCTGTTTTGATACATTATACTGACGTAGACCCATGTCAGTATAATACGTGCTAAACATAAAAACTTCCTTCAACCTGATTGAAATTTAATTATTTACGTCGTCCCAAATCATTAGTCGGGGTTATGGCATATGGAAGCAAACAATAAATGCAATGAAAAGTATGTTACAAATTCCTTTCAATTGTGTAATACATTCATATTTATATATAAACCAATCTGGGCCAGGTCTATCAAAACGTCGCTGTTAGACCTCTTGTTACCTTATGATGGCAAATCTACAGCGATTTTCACTCTCACATTTCATTAGCCCAAGGCATTTGCTCCAGTTCCATGACTATTTTTTATTTGCATTAATAATAAATAAAACTATGCCGAGAGCGCTGTAACTCTCATTGTTACTCTTCCTGTTAAGTGTTGATAGAATGTCTGGTTTGTTGACGGGCTGTCAACATTTGTGATGTCTATGTCTTCCATCGCTGCGCAGACACATTTTCTCTCGCCACATCATAAACCGGACAACTTGTTAACATGCCCCCTTGTACTTCTCCGCTTTTGATGCACCTTTCTATGCTTTTGCCGTGCGCCAGTCAAGTTGTTTGCTGCGGACACGTTGAGGTCGTCTGGCAATTTTCTGTGCGTGCAACATTGTGGTCACATTGTTTGCAACACCTTCTACTTTCTGCTGATCATTTCTCAGTATGCTCACGTGTTTTATTTATCCATATAAGTTGATGAGAAATATTAGAAGTATTTGCGGATATGACAGGGAGGAGAGCGAGAGTTGATATTAGAATGTGTGAAATTAGAAAGTGTGGATCACACCGCTCTATAACAAGTAAGTAAACGTTAAATGGCTTCAATTTTAGATAAGAGAGTAACATTCGACTCTGACTAGCTCAGCTCTCAGCTGTCAAAATAATATGCTTTATTTGTGAGCTTTCAGTTATAATTTCAAACCATTTATTTCTCGGTTTTCACTAAATTATCTATTTCTTTTTAACTCATATATATCGTTATTTTAGCGAGTGCTATTACAAGTTGAAAATAGATATTCCTAAGAGATTATTTTTCAATATAATAATACAAAGTTAAAACAATTCAAAAAAGCATAAATAAGCAAATTATAAAAACAGAGGAATGCAAATTTAATACAAAACCTCCACCATTCATAATTAATGCCTTTAAAATTCATCGTAAATTTAATTCCATTGCCAGTATTGACCAACAATAAGCATGGCTAACTGTGCTGTGCTTTTGAGAATTTATATAGCATAAATCAAATTATTACCTGCACTTCCTTCCTCCAACACAAACAACAACAGCAGCAGCTGCTGTTTTGTTTAAACAGGAAATTAACATATTTTCCGGCGCTTCCGCTGCGCAGCATTTCGCAGTTCCGCTGAGCAGCACCTTCGCTAAAAACTGATGAAAGCTAATTTGTATTTGTTTCGGCACAAAAACGCCACACCGGCTCACTGCGCCATTTGAAACACATAAATTGGTATTAATGACACAATTATCTGCGCCCTGCCATCCATGTGCTCATCAGACAAATTTTGAAACAATTTAAAATAATCATTCTAATATCATGAAGCAATTTAAAGGTCAAATCTGAAGTGTAAATATCGAATAGCATGCGCTGCGATTTAAATAACCGACTTATCTGCTGAAACATCTCAGTACCATCTAAAAAATTTTTTTCTTCGCAAACACCACACATCTCAAATGGTATGTTCTCAACATTGAAGATGTGATTTTGACCTAGAAATTTTATTTACGCACAGGTAAATGCAAGTTCTCAGCAGCCGACTGCGTGATTTTATTCACGGCCGCTCTAACCTTAACCTTCATTGCCGCTCTTCACATGCCACGTATTCACCTGGGTATTATCAGCACAAAACCTCGGCGGCGCTGCAGCAGACTTTTTAATATGTGCGGCGCATAAAAATCGCTGTGATTTTTCACCCAATTCTAATTTCAACACCTTTCTTAGCTTGCACCTTTGTGTCTCCTACAATTTTATTTTCCATAAAATTCCGCCGCAAATGTAGGCAAACAGCAGCAAGGATTATATTTTTCATCCAAAATGCTCTGAAAAAACATGAAATAATAAAAATTATGTGGGGCGCAAGGCCTCCTTCACTCACTGCCAGCTCGCTCTTCTGCCTTATCTTCGGCCCACTTTGTCGATTTGGGTGTGCGCGTTGGCATTTGCCGTCGCTATTCTTACGTTCTGCTCCGCCTACTGTCGTTTGGTTGCCGTCGGTTCATTGTAGCTGCTGCCTTATTTTTACGCTCCTCATTTACATTTCCATTCGTGCCTCCACGTACGGCATTTCCTGTCTATTTGTTTGCCTTTTGATTTTTCACTTTTTCCACACAATTTTTTTTAATGCGTTTATTTATTACATTTTAATTTCCGCCGTACACAGCGCAATTAAAATGAAATCAAGCCACTGATTTCCGTTACAAGCACAGCAACGGCAACCCTGCCCAACAGACAGCAGTGCATTTATTTTCGAGCGCACACAAGGGAATCAGTGTCATATTGTTAATAAAATACTTTTTTCTACCTCGCCAGCGACTGTGTGTACTTGGAAAAAATATTAAAGGAGTTGTACACTGGCTTTCGGTGCTTTATAAAATGTGGCCTGACTTAAAGTCACTGAAAAAATGCGAAAGCCAATGAGTCAACAGTTCATTAAACGAGCGGAATTTGTGAATTTGCACGAATTCGGAGTTATTCGAACGGGTCATTGTAATGGCATTGCAGTTCAGGTTAGGTTTATGTGAATTACAAGGCCACTGTTTTAAGGTTCTAACTTAAACAAAATGAACTTAGTTACTCTAGATGACACATTTCAGGTATTATAATGGAACTTAATCCGAGAGATCCTCAATATTTAATTGATCCATTGCAGATATTTCAGTTGAGATCGGAATACCCATAAAACACTGGATTCGTCGAGAGTGGCCGGAATGTTATGGGACAGACTTTAAGAGCGAAAAACTACCACTTAAATTCATTGCAAAAATGTATGTAATATATACAGGTTTAAGGTGAATTGAAACCGTTTCCTTCTCAAGTGGGATGTCATGCGATTCCAGAATTAAATATTCATAATATATATTTTATAACTTTGCTTCCGCCGTTTTCCAATAAATGTCTCTAGGGTCAAGCACTGGTCGATTAAATCGATTAAATCGTTTTATATCGATCTTGGACATTTGTGTCAACATTAACCCAACAAAATATTTGTAGAGATATGTTTGCATCCCAAACTTATTCTCAACTGAAAATGTCACTTTTTGAGCCGAATTCTCGACATTTGCGGGAAATTATACTTTTATTTTTTTAATTCCAAGAAAAGTGCGGCTGAGGCTCATCGAATGCTTTCGGATACGTACGGTGAGGCTGTTCTAAGTGAAAGAACATGTCGCGAATGGTTTCAACGTTTTAGGAATGGTTATTTTGAAGTCGAAGACCGGCATGGTGGTGGAAGGGAGAAGATTTTCGAAGATGCTGAATTGAAAGCATTAATCGACCAAGATGATCACAGGAGACCGATACCGAACGCAATTGATGCGTTTGAGCCGAGCACTAAATGAAAAACGGCCACAGTATGAGGAAAGGCACGATAAAGACATTCTCCAGCATGAAAATCCTCAGCCTCACGTCGCAAAGGTGGTCAAAAAATATTTGGAGACGCTGAAATGGAAGATCTTACCCCACCCGCCGTATTCTCCAGACGTTGCTCCATCTGACTACCACTTGTTCCGATCGATGGCACACGGTCTAGCCAATGAGCACTTCAGTTCTTGTGAAGAAGTCAAAAATTGCATTGATACTTGGATCGACTCGAAGGATGAGGAGTTCTTTCGTCACGGAATACGCATGCTGCCAGAAAGATGGTCCATAGTAGTAGCTAGCGACGGCTTATATTTTGAATAACATTTTTGTAACCGTTTTTATACAATAAAGCCTTAAATTAAAAAAAAAACGGCGGAAGCAAAGTTGTAGACCTACAGATAGATATCTATATCAGTTCATTCTATTATACCAAGCTGAGATTGTAAAGTAGTTTTTGTATCCCAGATTAGTACCACCTCTGCAATATGGTCTTGCTCTCAATCAGAAATCAAGAGGTAATCTAGTTCCACGCGTGATTTGTGGTGCTACTCACATTTATATTCATCAATTTATCGCTAATTGCGACTATATACAAATATATTTTTTTTTTGTATTTTTTTATTTCTCTCTAAGAGCAATCATTATTTGTATTCTCTCAGTGCACGCGCGTTTCGCATTCGAAGCGAACCATATTTCTTCTTTCATTTTCATTTACGTACACTTTTTTGCAACTATTTTAACACCGTGCGCTTGGCGTCTGTTTCCGGCGGAAATTTTGAAAAATTAGTAGCAATTTTTATAAATGAACTTAATCGCCGGTGCAGGCCAGCCACAGCAGTGCACAGGCTTTTAGCGGCCGGCCAGTGTAGCAAATACAGATACAAACGGAGTTTGGTGGGGGGGAAGGGGATTGAGTGGATTTGGGCAGTGCGCACAGGCAAACGCCCAACAATTTGTTTCTATTAATGTTAGCCATATAAAAACGACAACACACAAACACGAACACAAACAAATACATAAGCACTAACAAATCGGTGGCAGCTGGCTGACAAGCACACACAAACACACTAACACATACAAATAATGAAATCAACGCGCAGATAGAGTGAGACAAATTTTATGGGTAAAATAAAGAATAAATGATTTCGGTTATTCGGTTGATAGTGCGATTGGTGTGTGCGTGTGTGTATCCGAGTGTGCGTGCAGGCTTTAGTTGGGCATTTGTTGTAATGTTGGATATTTGTTAGCCTGCTGATTGATACGTGTATTAGCGAGCGTGCAATTTACCTAAATTCCGTGGCCGTTTAATTTCAATTAATGAATAACGAACAAAGCAAAAAATACGACAAAAAAGTACACGAAAAGCGAATGAATAGGAAAGGTGTGTGTTTCGCCTCACTGGGCAATAGAGAAAAATTCTATAAAACTGCAGAGTAAATATAGAAAAATGTGCGAACGAAGCCAAGTGTCCGCAGATAATAATGTTGGTTAGGCGAAAGAAATACGGCAGAGCGCACAAGTTAATGCGGCCGTGGTAATGCAGGTAATCAGCCGAGGGTTATGTAATGAATGAGCGTATATAAATTAGATAGGAAAAAGTGCCAAACAATAAACGCTCGCTGACGGCTTGAGGTGGGAATTGTCTGCGGCCTTTGCCGGCGCTGAAACAAATTGATGTAGCTTGCCGAGCGAAATAAGTCAGCAAGACGGAAAAATACACAAAGACAGCAAGCAAGCACTAAAAGTATTAGCACCGATAAGCGTTGAGGATATATGTACGAGTATATGCAGCCTTTCATGAGCCACACACGCACACCTGCGCTGCATGTGGATGTAGCACTTCGTGGGACAGTCATCACTCAACATCAACACAATCAATGATGAAGCCAATGATAGGCCAACAAAAAAACCGACACGAACAACAACAACATGTAAGAGACATGAGTTGTTGGCGCAGAGATATCAAGCAATTTCCGCACTTCGCACGCAGTGAAGGACGCCCCATGGCAGGGGGACATGGGCACCCATAGAAGCATGTGATAGTTTACAGTGGACAAAAACTGCGATAATGTGGCTAAAAATTGGGCGTGACTTCATTTTATAAGCAACTTCTTCTTCTTCTTGACTGGCCTAGACACCGCTTACGCGGTTATAGCCGAGTCCACAACCTCGCATCTCTCCTCAACTTCCACCAGCGGGTACTGCATCGAAAACTTTCAGAGCTGGGGCACTTTCGTCCATTCGAACAACATGACCCAGCCAGCGTGGCCGCTGTCATTTTATTCGCTAGACTATGTCGTCGACCAACACATACAGTGGAGGTCTCCCTCTTCCTCGGCTTCCACCAGCGGGTACTGCATCGAAAACTTTCAGAGCTGGGGCACTTTCGTCCATTCGAACAACATGACCCAGCCAGCGTGGCCGCTGTCATTTTATTCGCTAGACTATGTCGTCGACCAACACATACAGTTCATAGTACATATAAATAAGGCAATAAAATATTCTTGGAGGATTTTAAATACTGATGCGTAAAGATTTGAAATAACAAAACTAAATCAAATATATTTTCTGACATTGGATGCAAGAGTCTCTAATTATTATTGGCTAATATTTTTAGATCATTCTGCCCACTGTTTGGAACGTAAGCACTCAATTACCAACTCACAGCTGATAGTGGAAATGCGAACGCTATGGCCAAAGCCATTGACTTGTGGCACATCAATTATGTGGCAAGAAAACACCTCAAATGACTTTTTATTAATGGCGGTTTAGCTGTCAAGCAGACAGCTGGGCTGACAACAACAATTACAGCAGTATAATATGAAACAAAAAAGCATATGGCACTACTTAGAAGAACGCTGGGCAAGTCGATTCCTTTGCGAAGCATACCTCAAAGCGTTAAGGCACACATTTGCTTGCGCTTGAGCTAAGTTTTTACGGTGAATAAATATGTGTTTCTGCTTGTTTTTGAATTGCCTTCACCGTCAGGTGCTTGGGAGTGCGAGACTTGGCCATTAGACTGCGTCTTCGAGGTATGCAGTGTTTAACACCGTGTCCTCAGCTGTCCGTCAGTTAGTCAGTGAATTCGGCGAGTGGTTAGCGCAGCTGTCACTTGCCGTTAAGCCAATGCGATACGGTTTGGGTTACATTGGCTAGCGCAAAAGACAAACACAGACGCTTCTGGTATACTCAAGTTGATCTCACTTAGGTGTCGTACGCAATAGGAGCACGGCTGAGACAGCAAACGACAGACAAGTGACAGTGCGCAACCGAGTGATAAGTTGATTTATATCCACGGCTGATTGATTGAATTGTTTTGCAGTTTTTGTGTGTAAACACACATACATTTATAGTTTTGTTACCTATGGAAGCACACGACGATGAAGAGCAAACGCATTTTATAAAAAGAAAACCAATCAACTGTCAGCAGTAATGGTACGAAATGATTGGCCGATAATCAAATTATAAAAAAGTGCAGTGGAGTGCTTCACTGATAATTTTTTGTGTGTTATAAAGGTGCAAATGCATCGCCTTCAGTTTAGAAATTCGTTGAAAAAGAAAAATATAAAATATTTAAAAGAAATAAAAAATAACAACAGTAAAATTAGCGTATTTCAGTTCATTAAGAATGATTTATTATACCTTTTCTATTTCTCATTACATTTTAGCAAAAAGTATAGAATTCTAAAGTGTCGCCATCAAATGCTTTTTTTAATACATTTTTATTTTAATTTTTTACCGACCGCTTATTCTGCCTAACCACAAACTTTTTGCAGACTTCCCCGCACAAACATAGTTCCCTACTTCCTCGCTTACAACCGTTACTACTATTCTTTGCTTAGTAAGCCGCTCCTTCTCTACATTTTTTATTTAATGTGCATTTAACTGGCACTCTTTTCTCTTTGTTCACTGAGTTATTTGGCACATTAAATTTAATTATGCTGCACCTCAACTTACAATTAAAACTTTTCTCACTATTTGATACAACTGTTTATTCTTCGCACCTTTGCGCAAGCTTTACGCGAAGTTGAAGAGAATAAAAAATGCCACGAAAAATGGTGCGAGTAGGCAAAGAGAGTGGAAAAATTCGCTAGATAATTAAGCAGACTTTGGTAGGGTTGGTTGGAAATTTTTTAACAAAATTAATCTTTAATATTATCTGAAATTTTAGTGCAGAAATTTGTACTCAGATTCATTTTATTTTGACACGCATTGGTACAGATGATCCTTTAAATATATCAGATTTTTTACTGGAACTACTGATTTTATGTGGGATCTGGCTTCGAGCACCCAATATCATCTTCATTGACTCAAAATCTATTTAAAAATAGTTTTTTAGTTACTCTACACGAAATCTTAGACAAAAGGTTGGACTGTAAAAACCTTTGAAAAGCGAGATAATAGTTAGATAAATGAAAGACTAATTATGATAACTACAGACATGAGATTATCTACACTCCTTATCTCAAAACACTAAAATTTTCACGTTCTTTATACAGCTTTGTTAAGTGCAGGTGTCGTAGATAGCTGACTAAAAAACAGAAAATTGCTCATATTATAAAAAAGGAAAAGAAAATAGAAAAATAAAAAGAAACATAGCGACAAGTGCAAACGAAAAATTTAATTAAGTATTGTAACCTTCTTTATTGCATTTTTATGAAATGTCTGTTCGACGGGGTTCTTCTTCAAGAACTCAAAGGGTTGAATGAATATTGTCACAGTGTTTGTTTACAATTTTTATTTCACCATTTTATTATTGCCCTTTTTATGCACTTTTTCTAACCTTTGTGCTGTGTTTTCTTTTGCACCTTTGTTCTGTCACACTGATTTTCCACTATTCTCATATTTTATTTGTGTACTGCATAACTCTATTGCTGGTTGAGCCATTTACAAAACGATTTGTCCAACCAATTCAATTTTCATTGCATATTCAACGCTCGTTCACCTCCTCGCAAACCAGCCACCAGTCACCAACACTCGCTCATTGACCAAAACCGGATTTATTCACTTATATTTTTACACCTTTTTCTGGAAATCACAGCGGCCACCCACAGCAATTGCTTTGCTTACATTTTTCTTCCTTTGTTGTTGTTGTTGTTGCCTTACCTTGACTGCTTTGATTATAACTATAACTTTTTCTTATCTTTGCGTACATTCCTTACCTATGGTTCGGTGTTTTATTTTCGTAATTTCAACTTTTTTATGCATTCATGCAAATCACTGTTACACATTTCCATGCCGGCCCGCTTGCCTCTGCACCTCAAGTCGATCTATAACTAGTTCAATTTTTAATTTTTTGCTTTAAAATTCCGGTATCTTTTTCTTATCTGCTGAATTTCCCCATGGCCCCTAGAAGTATGCATCATTTTTTACTTTTCCCCAACAACAATAACCACCTCGCTTACATTTCTTCCGGTTGCAATAGAGAATAAGTGTTTTTGTTGCTGTTATGTAGTCGTCGTTCTGCTTTATTTATACACTTCCCAGTGCTGCTCATTGTTTTTGACTCATTCCCAGCCACGTCAGCTGGGTGTCGTTGAAATGAATGGCCATCATTGCTGTGCTGATGATGGTCTTTTAACATTGCTTATACATCTTCGTAACTACGACTACGATGTACCGTTATTTTCACAATAGTTTTCTTGTTGTGCTTGTCTGACATTGTGTAGTTGTTATTGCACGCCTTCATGTTGTAGTTGGTACGACCACAAAAAAGGCAAACAACCGGTTGAAGAGTTCTTCATGCAAACGACCCTTTTTTCGATCCTTCGTGGTATGTCATATGTGTTCGGGTGAGTGTGTGAGCTGAGATATCCTTTATTACATAGTATTTACAACCGTTTGTCACATGTGTTGTCAAATCCAAACAACATTTTAAAATGGATGACCATATTAAGTTTATTTGAAGTGCATTGATTTCTGTCGTCCGCCCGAAATTCCTCGCTCTCACATATCACTCCTGTGTGTGAGGTGCACACGCAAACCCAATTCTTCAAGTATCTTTGATGAATATATGTAAGCTATCTCTCTTCTCTCTCTCTTTGTTTGTGCATTTTCGTGTTTGTATTATTTATCCTTTGCCAATATTTGCGCAAGTTGGAAAAAATAAATGATTTGTTATTTGCAACAAATGACTTTGTTCAATTGAAATTTAATGGCTACATCTATTGACTCAACGGATATTTCAACTCTTCACTTTCGCCCGGCGCACACACACGCATGCCACTCGAGCGCGAGCACACATGCACACACGCATTTGTCGATATTTTTGTATTGGGTTCTCTGTGTGTGTGTGTGCGAATTAGTTTGTGTGCTCCACTTGGGCGTGACATAGTTCTGCCTGAATGCTTTGCAAATAATTTCATGCCTGCTGATTTTGTGTTGCTGCAGGTCCTAAAGCTTTTACTTTTTTCGACAAACGACAAGCAGCTGTATATCTATTATTCGAAAAAGCACACACACACGCGCATACATTCATATTTATTACCTTCAACTCCTTTATTTTATATTTATTTATTTAATTCATTTGCGTAATGTCTTTGTCTTTTGTTTCACTTCAATTGAGATTCTTAGATAAATGGTTGACAGTTATTCGCAGCAGGTGTCTCGACAAATGGCTGCATTTAAGTGGAATATAAAATACGTACAAACATACATATATGAGCACTAATACATATACAAATACAAATATATATTTGTCTTCCTAGCGCTTTGTGTGTCCTTCACAAACGTGTTCTAGCGGCAAGCAGCAAATGAAATACGTTTTCTTGGTTTAAAAGCTGATGGCAGTTTAATTTATGACTACTTAATATTCATAACTAAATTCATTTCAACTGGGCACCGATATTTTACAATAAACTTTTTACACTCTACTTGCTAAATAAAAGAGAAAATTCGCTTTGAGCTGAAATAGATATATTTAGATATAACATGCGGCTTAGAAAGTTTACCAAATCAAATACTCAAATTCAAATATTCCATACTGGGTAGCCAATATTTGTAGAACTATTCCAGGAAAATATATTTCCAAATCGGCTTTTCTGCTATCAACCCCTGACAACAAGAATTTATCGAAAATTTGGTAGACATATATGCGTGTCTACAATGTCATTATTATCAAAACGGTCAACAAATTTGTAGACATTTATTATACTATTTGACCATTATCTGTATTAATCTTTTGTGAAGGTTTATTCATATTGAGCAGTGATTCTACAAAATAAGCAGAAGATATTTCACTATTATGTATAGTGATGTCTCCTACGCAAATTTTTCTCTTTGACACAGGCGTGTCATAATTCTGTCATTATTGCTATTTTTAGACAACGACTTGGAAGTACACAATTTTCAGAATTTATATTTCTGATACTCTTATTACATGCGGTATACATTTCTTCCCATTCAAAAACTATTAGGGCAAACTAACTCTAAATTGCAATGTCAATTTAACGTCATTTAGTTTGACAAATCGAAAACTTTGTCTTTGTTGTCAAGGAGCTTTATAAGCCCCTATAAATATTACATTATATAATATAAGAGATATGATAACGATTATAGTTGTCTTCGATTAGTAATTTCTCTGCTCGCTACCTTTTGACGCTGATCGCTTCTCAAAATACCACATATAAAGGCAACAAAAGGGTTTACGTACGTAAACAGAGTATACGGATTACTCATTAAAAATGCTATCGCAACTCCAGGCAGTCCTATCAACTTCTATTTTACATATTTTAGACACAATGCTAAAAATGGCTCAAAGAACAATGAAGGAATTTTGCATTGATTTTTACTTCCAATAAATTATGATTGCTTAAAGAAAACGTAAGGTATGGATGTAGCCGGAAACTAAAACGTAAAAATTTATCACTGCACAATTTAAAGTATTACTCAAACAAAGAAAGCAGTACAACACTATTGCACATGCGCAAGAGGGCACATTGGGCACCACAAGTGCTTCCCGTTAGTTTGAACATATGGATATATTAGTTTCTCTCTAATGCTTGGCGAATCGAATACAGCTTATATCTGTATTATAACATTTTGCAAATGACATTTTATATATAGCGATTAACATTTAAGTCATAGTTGAACTAAATTGGACGGTAAGCATGAATTTAAGAATACTTCGACCGAAGTACCTTACCGTTTCCAATAATAAAATCTGTTATTTTTATCGAACTGACTATTAGACTCTTCGAATAAGCTTGGAAGCGTCTTTTAAAGTTAATACACTAGATTTGACAGTTCTTTAAATTAAGCATATTAACATATATTTATTTAAATAATTTATCCTCCACAATTCCAGTTCGAACTCCCACTCTCGTAAGTGCTGTTTTCGCGATTCTCCCCAAGGACTCGAGATATAATAATATTTAACACGCAAATATTGCTTTATTTGTCTCTTTAATAAAAGAACAAACACAATTGCACGCTGCTAATGTGTGTATGAGAGAAAAGGAGGAAGCGGGGAAGAGCAAAAGCCCTCTACATACATAAATATTTACCATATTTGCGTAAATGAACACTGTGTGAATTAAATATACACACTTGTATTCCCTAGTGATGTTTCTACAAACAAACAGAATCAGCATGCTGACTCATAAAATATTAAAAGTCACTCGCTGCTGGAAAAAAGACAACGAGTTTGCCAACCGCACGCTGAATTATTGTATTGCCAGCTAAGTACGCTGTCAAGCAGTGCGTTTGACTGTCTCTCGCTGGTTGTTGCGTACATCAGCAAACCGGTTATTCGGAATGGACGTACCGCTCGGCTGGCAGCCAAGTGCTGGCAAACAAAAAAAAAATAAAGTGCAAACAAACTAAGTGAAATGAGAAAACGCAATCAAAGCAAATTTAACTCTACGTGGGCAAATATGTCAACAAACCAACATACTTACACGTGCGTACACTTGAACATGCAGACATTCATATGTGTGTGTGAACGTATTTATAAAGGGTGATTTTTTAAGAGCTTGATAACTTTAAAAAAAAAAAAAAAACGCATAAAATTTGCAAAATCTCATCGGTTCTTTATTTGAAACGTTAGATTGGTTCATGACATTTACTTTTTGAAGATAATTTCATTTAAATGTTGACCGCGGCTGCGTCTTAGGTGGTCCATTCGGAAAGTCCAATTTTGGGCAACTTTTTCGAGCATTTCGGCCGGAATAGCCCGAATTTCTTCGGAAATGTTGTCTTCCAAAGCTGGAATAGTTGCTGGCTTATTTCTGTAGACTTTAGACTTGACGTAGCCCCACAAAAAATAGTCTAAAGGCGTTAAATCGCATGATCTTGGTGGCCAACTTACGGGTCCATTTCTTGAGATGAATTGTTCTCCGAAGTTTTCCCTCAAAATGGCCATAGAATCGCGAGCTGTGTGGCATGTAGCGCCATCTTGTTGAAACCACATGTCAACCAAGTTCAGTTCTTCCATTTTTGGCAACAAAAAGTTTGTTAGCATCGAACGATAGCGATCGCCATTCACCGTAACGTTGCGTCCAACAGCATCTTTGAAAAAATACGGTCCAATGATTCCACCAGCGTACAAACCACACCAAACAGTGCATTTTTCGGGATGCATGGGCAGTTCTTGAACGGCTTCTGGTTGCTCTTCACCCCAAATGCGGCAATTTTGCTTATTTACGTAGCCATTCAACCAGAAATGAGCCTCATCGCTGAACAAAATTTGTCGAAAAAAAGCATTTCGAAGCGAACACTGATTTTGGTAATAAAATTCAATGATTTGCAAGCGTTGCTCGTTAGTAAGTCTATTCATGATGAAATGTCAAAGCATACTGAGCATCTTTCTCTTTGACACCATGTCTGAAATCCCACGTGATCTGTCAAATACTAATGCATGAAAATCCTAACCTCAAAAAAATCACCCGTTATATGTGAGTATGCAAAATGGGAAAATGAGTGCCTTTTATGTGTCTGTCTGTCTGTCTTTGGCATGTGTGCACATGTGATGAGCAAAAAATTTATTGCGGATAAAAATAAGTGCACGAAAATCTCTTGTAAAGCTACACACACACGCACACTTAAGCATCCTGTCTCGCATACAGCCACAATTAACGGGGCATATAAGGCATTGAAATGCAAAAGATATCCCAAAGATCGACCTAAATTTGGTGAAAAGTTAAGTGGCCGCATTTCGGAGGCACTAACAAAGAATAAGGCTATAGTAGTAGCTGCGAGGTTGATAAAGAGCCAAGAAGTTTATATGTGATAAGCAATGGCTATAAATGAGTACTAAGGAACTACCAATATCTCAATTTTCTATATATATCTCCCTTTGATCTATTAAATATATCATTTGTCTCTCAAATATCTCCTTCCCTACAAAGTTAAAAGAAAAATTTCCTACCGAGTGTTTAATATGTGGATTATATTCATGAAGCTAATTTTTATTATTCGCCTGCTTGTCTTTCAGAGATTTAACAAAGCGCTTGATTCCGTGCTAACACATACATATATGACATCCTCAGCCACAGATTCTCTTCGTCGTGCATCGTTGCTTAGTAGCGAAAATTAAAAGTGACGGCGAAGCATTTCAGCGCAAGCAGCCGTAAATTTTGTGGCGCAAATCTGTACGAAAATAAATTTTTACCACGAAAAATTTTCATCTCACTTTTACACGCCCACGAAGGCAAAGAAGCGCCCACACACTTGATTCGAGTTATTAATATTATTGCAGCTCACTGTTTACATAGAATCAAAATAAACTGGTTTCCAAGAACTCCTGGAAAACTCCTTTAGAATTTATGTACTACTATTAAACCACGACATACGAGTCTAAATTCAGTTTAAACAAATTTTTATAATTTATTTTCATTTTCCTACAAAATGGAGTCTTTGCTCTCGCTTTCACTGTGATTTGTTATTGTTGTACTGCTCCAGAGCAGAGCAAAACACTGCCATGCATAAGAATTATATTTTTATTTCCTCGTTAACACCAGTAACCCAATTTGTTGAAGCGACTTTGTGGCGCTGCAACACGAAACACCAGCAATTGACGAAATGTTTTGCAACAAGCGTACAACACACACACCTACTAACAAAAGCAAACATGCTTGTGAAACATTTGTCACACATGTAAGTTCCGTGTTTGCCTTCTTACGGCACTTTGCATGTGAAGCATACAAGTTTAATACAAATGTTCTGCAACACTTCCACACCTAAGCGCTTGAGCGCAAGTGAGCTTCGCAGCCAGCGCGTAAAATGCTGAAAATCCGCGAGGCATCAGCAACAGCAGCTGCTGCAGCTATAACTGTAACTATGTCAGATATGCACTCGTGTTTCGCTGGCAACTTTCATTGAAGTTTGCAACTTTTGTTGACACAAAGTCAAATGAAGTGTATGCGCTCGCTCTCAATGGAATTCAGCTTCGCACATAAGTGTGTAAGCGTTTGAAAACTTTCTAATGACACCGGGATGTACGATGACGAAACTTGGCTGACAGTGAGTGAGTGACTGAGTCAATGGTGAGCGGCAAGTCGTTAGAGTTTAACAGTGAAAAATTGATAAATTTATAAAGGTGCGCGGGAAAGATGCACGGCGGCGCATGTAAACATCAAAAACGGTAAACGGACGCCAGATAAGAAAGAAAGTTTACGCGGAACAGGTGTTTAACCTTCTAAATGTTTAATGAGTGCCTTTTTCTTTCTTTTGCTACTCGAAATTAAAACTATGTCGGCGCTATTGAAGTCCGAAGAAGAATCTCTCACTTCTATGATGTAACCTCTATTCGCTAGATACAACTAGCTTTAGTAACTCAAGTTCTACTGTTAACTGTTTGCCAATATTATGCCGATACGCAGCAACTTACTCGTGTCACGTGGATTGCCATGAAGCAGCGAGTACATTTATCGGCATGTTCGCATTAAAGTAACAGTCGTATATTATATTTACGGCATAATAAGCTAGGCAATAAGTAGTAGTCAGCAATAAATTTTGATGTATCCATAGCCCCAAATCATGGAAGGCACTGCTTTTACTTTTACATAAATTAAAAGAGCCCACAAGTGATTGCAGTAAATTGAAAATGAATTGTATTAACCGATAAAATGAAGTGCAGACAAGTCGACAAACATGCCGACAAACACATTCGTGCAGACAAATCCACCAACAAAAAAAAAACAAACAAAAATACTCACACATATTCATACAAAGTAGTCGGGAATGCTGATCAACCATAAAGTGAGGCAGCCAAGCGAATCGAAAACATTGGAGCATATCGAACATTGCATGTCTCGCCGTAATTACTGGCCAACGAAAAGGACAAAAATATGAGCGCACAAAAAATATGTAATAAACCAACAGAAAACAACAGCGAAAACGAAGCGCAGAAAAGGTATTGAGTAGTAATAAAGTAGCCTGCAATGCCGGCACCGAAAGGTTGAGGCCAAACAGAAATAAATTTCCAGCAGACATTTGCTGTCATAAAAACAACGCAAACCGTTCTACTTGTAATGAGTACAGCAGTCGCAACGAGGAATAATATGCGACGACACTAATACGACGGCAAACGGTGGCCGTTGTGGAATGCAGGGCGTGCGCCTAAATGTAGGCTATAAATATTGTATTGCGCTGTGCCAGCTCCACCTGTGTGTATTGAGTATTGAAAGGTAATCAGCGCAGCGGTGCCGACTTCCAAGGAATACACAGTCGCCGACGACAAGAATTTGCACTTTACTCTTCAATCCGCATGACAATTTTCCATATCAAAAGTTGAGCACGATTTGCCATTAAAATAAATAATACAAATGTATGCTAACCTTGACGTTCCGCTTGAACGCTAAACCGCAAATGAATGAGTGAAGCAGCAGAATAGAATAGCTGAAAATAGAAAACCTAGCAAAAAGTGTCCGCGTGTAAAAGCTCTTCGACCACATCGATCGACCGCATCTGTCATTGCAACATCAACCAAATCAGACAAATAAATTATGCGTGAATGGTAAGCAACGGTAATTGTCGCTGTGCTTGTGGTTGCAAATATTATTCGTGGTTTTTTGCTTAATTAATGGTTCTACGTAAATATATATAAACTTGAATATTCTTATGTGCCACAACTATGCATATTTTATTCTACAAACCTTTGTTTGATTTATTGGAATCGCTTATTGTGGTTATGCGCCTTCGAGTGGAAATTAATTAGCCAATATTTGATGCGCCAAAAAGTAGGCCACAAAGCACATTCAAGCCGATACCAATATTATTCCAAATCTAAACAAGTGGGCACTAATTAATTGTGAACCTCAGCGAATGCTTAAACAATAAGTGTCTGATGAAGGATTAGTGGGCAGAGTGAGAAATGTCATACAAAGAAGAATGGGTTTATACTTTTGAGCGCTAAGCTCAATAATTCAGGAGATTTTAGACATTCAAGTTAATTTAAAAGTGATATTAAAGAAGCGCAAAGTTCTCTTAATAATAAAACGAAGTAATAGTTGATTGCTCTTAAAGTTATTAATCTATCATGTGCAATCATTCAATTTATTAATAATTAATTTCTCTTTTCAGATTTCGTAACGTCACTGCGCGATGTGCGCGTCAAGATTCCACATGCCGCGCGACGCGGTGAGAAGGTGACGCTAAAGTGTCTCTACGATCTGGAAGGCGACAGTCTGTACTCAGTAAAATGGTACAAAGGACGGCGCGAGTTCTACAGTTTCACGCCGAAAGAAACGCCAGCAATTAAAGTCTATCAGATCACAGGCGTACGGGTAGAGGTGAGTTACAAAGGAAACGCAATCAAATTTCAATAATTTTCGAACTCGAAAATATATTTTTATTCACAACCAAAAACATTCAAAAAGCTACATTAACAACACTGAAGAAATACCGTTAGTTGTCAAGTAAGCTCTTCAACAGCGCTGATTATGGCCACTTGCTATAACGATTAACAACTATGCGCCAAGTGATAAAGACAGCTTCAATGTACCGTTACAATAGCCGAATTTCTTGAATAGCTGTGTAGAATAACTGTCTAAAGCAACTTTGTAACCGCAATTTCGTGCACGTTGCTTATTTACATTGTATACATAGCACTGAGTGGCCCCAATGACGACTTCAAGCAGCAGAAGGCAAAAATGTCGGCGAAATTCATATTCCAAAATTGTATAAGTTTCGGTGTGCGTGAGCGACTTTCATGTTTGTATTCAATTCAGACAACAACTTGACGCGCACGGAGAGTGGTTTTCATTACTGTCACTCTATTTGGCGCCGTCACAGAAGCGTGCGGCGCTGCGTATTTTCAAAAGTGTTGCGTACTTGAAGACTTTCCAATGCACATAGAGCGAATGAAGTTAGATTGGCTGGCTGTTGAATTAAAACTTTGCGCTTTGACTTGAATATTCATTACTTTTTATTGCCATACCAAAAATATATTTTTTTATTTGTGTACTGCCAGTTGTTTTTGGTGCGCAGCAATGAGGCTTAATATTCAGCGGTGGAATTTCGAAATTAATTGCTTTTGATTGTTGAAGTGCTTCGCTGGTGGTAATTGCCTGTTTACACGCCTTTGATTTTAAAGCAGGGAAATAATATTTGAATCTGTTGATACTTTGTGAAAAAGTTGGAATAGCTTTTTGAAATCATTTACTGGCAAAATGCAATTAAAGTAATTTGATTTTCTATGCAATTGAGTGTAGTATGAAGTATATTTAAACATTTTAAATGCAACTAAATAATTATAATAAATTATACAAATTATTGATGCACTTTTCTTGAGTCAAACGCATCCAAAAACAAGTAAGGAAGGGCTAAGTTCGGGTGTAACCGAACATTTTATACTCTCGCAATTTATTGCTATATTTTTATTAAGAAAACACACTGATACCTGAGAGATTTACCGAAACTTTCGGTGAAAAGTTACCATGGGGAACTGAGTTCTTCATATTCGATATCCGGGGCATTGAAAAGTTATAGTCCGATTTCGACAATTTTTTCAGAAGTGATGCCACATCATCTTATAAAGTGAGGAATCAGATGGACTTCAAAATTTAGTTATATGGAAATTTGTCGTGGTTGTGAACCGAATTCATCCATTTTCCACACGTATCATCAGGGTGTAAAGAAAATATTATGTACCGAATTTCATTCGAATCGGTCGAGTAGTTCCTGAGATATGGTGTTTGACCCATAAGTGGGCGATGCCACGCCCATTTTCCATTTTGTAAACAAATCTGAGTGCAGCTTCCATTTTTAAGTAATTCACCCTAACTTTTGTATGGGAGGTGGGCATGGTTATTATTCGATTTCAAAAATTTTTATGGTGTGTGGTGCGGTACGTAGGAAAACCGATTGCAGAAAGTTTGGTTTAGATAGCTTTATTGGTTTGCGAGATATTTACAAATAACCGATTTGGGGGCGGGACCACGCCCACTTCCCCAAAAAAAATTACATCCAAATATGCCCCTTCTTAGTGCGATCCGTTATTCCTTTATTTTACTTTTAGAACTTTATTTATGGCTTAGTTATGACACTTTATGTGTTTTCGGTTTTCACCATTTTATGGGCGTGTCAATGGTTCGATTTTGCCCGTTTTCGAAAGCAACCTCCTCAGGGTGCCAAGGAATACGTGTTCAAAGTTTCGTTAAGATATCTCAATTTTTACTCAAGTTATAGGTTGCACGGACAGACGGACGGACGGACAGATCATCCTGATCATTTTGGTATATATAACCCTATATCTAACTCGTTTAGTTTTATGACTTACAAACAACCGTTATGTGAACAAAACTATAATACTCTCTTAGCAACTTTTGTTGCGAGAGTATAATAAGCAAGCAATATGTATAATTAACAGAGATTTTAATCATGTAAGAAATATTCTTATCACAAACATGCTAAACTTGCGAAGAATACACTCAAACTTAAACTGAAATTGCTGCTTAAAATAGCAACGAAAAGCAACCATTCAAACAACAACTTCAAATCTTAAAACAAAAACACACTTTCCTGTCGTAAAATCAAGCGTTAAAAATTAAGCATAAAATGAAGTATAATCAGTAGGAATACACACATTATTATGACATATGTGCACCCATACAGACATATGTATGGCTATAAGGTACAATAACATGTCACTCATACGCCGTGTACCACCAAATAAGCAACTTCAAGCAAATGTAGCAAAGTTAAGCGTAAGCACATATGTGTGTACGTGTGAGTGACAATTCTTGAAGACAAGTGTGGGAGTAAGATATGAAACGATATTAAAAAGTTTAAAATAAGTTAAAAGCGCAAAACTCGACTTGTCCGTGCGCTTTTGTTTCCGCAAACAAAGCGAGCTGCACTTTCGACTTCAGCATAACACGCTTGGTGTTGTTAATGTTGGCGATTGTGCGTTTTTATATGTTTTATCGTTTAATGTCCCTGGACACAGACACACACAATATTTGAAACTGTTGACGGAGCACATGTGTGAAAGCGCTTAAATTTCTCCCTTTCCTACTCCTCCTTCCCCTCGACATTTAAAATTTGTCCATGCTTTAAAGATGTGCATTTAATATTCAAGCATTTACTTCATTATGCTTAAACTAATGCGAAAATATAATATACAATATGCGATCGCATTTGCTGTCCATTAACCTCTACCCTGCATCGCGTTGTTCATATCGAATTTTGTAGTTTTTAATTAAATAAAATTTTCGGCATTCACCGCTCTTTTATTTTAGCTAATTTGCCTAGTTGCTTGTGCTTAAAGCAAGCTCACTTTTCTCGCATACATTACATACAACTCAAAGGCTTTGTTTCCAATTTTTGCTGTCAGCTGTCTACTGTCGACTTAGTTTCGAAACTCTTTTCACAGAAACTTCACTTTCACGTGCAGCCATTGTGTTTATTACACCTGTGCAACATGTTACAACGTAAATATGAGCACATGAGCACACATGTAAGTAAGTAGACAGGTTGTTTTTAATTTTCTACAACCATGATTCAGCAGCACACACTCTCCCTCTCTCTCTCTCTCTCTCTCTCTCTCCTCCCCTCTTTGGTTATACTGCTTGTTATTTTGCAAAGTGTCAAAGGCTTCGTTGGCGGCAGTTTGTTTTTATTTCGTCTTTTCAAGCTCTCAATTGTTTTTCGTTTTATTTGCTTGCACTGTGTTGCTGTGTGAAATTCTCACATTTTGCCACCTTCAATGAGGGTAGCATGTGTGCTTGCCGCTTCTATGCCAAATTCTAGAGCAGGTGCCAATTATTCGTGTGTTTTTCTTGTGTTGTGTCGTTTGCTGGTGTATTTTCTCCAGTTGGCATCTCGTTCACACTTTTTATACACTCTGCAACTATGTGCTGGCTTTTCCTCATACGCCGCTTGCCTTTTTCCGCATATCTTGCATATCTATGCTATGGTTATGCCGTGTTCTACATGTGCAGGTGTGCACTTTTCAACCAATTTTCAGTCACATGACAGCCTTATGGTCACAAGCTACAAATGTGGATGCGCTTTAAAGCCACATGCACTTTCTTAGTCAAACTTCGTTATTCGCCACTTTAATTTCATGAATGACACTGTATTAAAGATAGAGTTTTTTCGTACAAAAAATCTATTAAATTATCGTTCACTGTTATCAATTTTCAATAGAAACCCGATACAAAAGAATTAATTCCACGTATAGAAAAAGCGTTCGCTCATTGCGCTAAGCTTTTAATTAAAATTCGTGTTTTGTTATGAAATCCCAGCTTGTAATTAAGTAATCGATAGCGGTATTATTACAATAGCGGTATATGCATTACCGTTGTGTTAATAGAGACACTTAATAAAGGTTAATTCATTGGGCACTCTGACAAGTGAATGACCAAACAACACGGCACGTGGACAAATGTCCTTAAATCACGGGGACCGTACTGTTGTTAAGGTTGAGCGGCCCGTTGCATGTGAGGAAAATGCCGCCATATGTTGACACACCAAATGTAAATATGCATGAATTTGTTGTGCTCGATTTGTTTATTCTGTAATTAGCAGGTATAAATGTGTTCCCCACAATGACAGCCAAATAAAAAGTAAGCAAATATAAACACGGAATAAAACCGGCGCACAAAAGCATTGGTATGCATGACACACGGCACACTCCCCTCTCTACTTACACATACTCGTATTAGTAAGCCAGCGCTTGGTAACAACTGTATAATTTATTGCTGTATAAGTATTTTCTCCAGAACCTGACAATCTTGTTGATGTGGCATGACCTTTAATCATGTTGAATTGGCATGGAAAATTGACTACTTAGTCTGTTTGTCATTGCGCTGGTGACACCCGTAGCGAAGTGAGTTTAGCTCAAGTTCAGTGAAGGAAGTTTCAAAGTTCCCGTTGAGGCAGTTTTGTTTAGAAAAATAGAACGACATTAAAACGAGTAAGGAAAGGCGGATGCAACCGAACATTTTATACTCTCCTAATTTATTGCTATATTTTAATTAAGATATCACACAATTTGACCCAAATATTCGGCATAAAGTCCAATAGAAAAAACGAAAATCATTAGAATTAGAAGAAAAACATTTCTTCTGAATTAAATTAAGATATCTGAGAGATTAACCCATATTTTCGGTTAAAATTTATCCTTAGGCGCTGAGTTCAACATGATCGATATTTGGGGCATTGAAAAGTTTTAGTCCGATTTCGAAAATTTTTTCATAAATGATGCCACGGATCATATACAGTATTTGTGTAAACTTTTATTTCGCTATCTTCATTGGATCCTTATGTATATCTTATAAAGTGAACGAATCTGATGGAATTCAAAAATTAAGTTATATGGAAAATTGGCGAGCTTGTGAACAGATTTCATCCATTTTCCACACGTGTCACCAGGGTGTCCAGAAAATATTATATACCAAATTTCATTGAAATCTGTCGAGTAGTTCCTGAGGTATGGTTTTTGACGCAAACGCCCATTTTCCAAAAATCTGAGTGCAGCTTCTTTCTGGTATTTCCTATGCAAAATTTAATGTTTCTGACGTGTTTCGTTAGTGAGTTAACGCAGTTTTGGTAATTTTCAACATAACATTTGTATGGGAGGTGGGCGTGGTTATTATCCGATTTCAACTACTTTCATGGTGTGTGGTGGGGTACGTAAGAGAACCGACTGCAGAAAGTTTGGTTTATATAGCTTTATTGGTTTGCGAGATATGTACAAAAACCCTATTTGGGGACGGGGTCACGCCCACTTCTCCAAAAAAATTACATCTAAATATGCCCCTTCATAGTGCGATCCTTTGTACTAAATTTTATTTCCATGGCTTTATTTATGGCTTAGTTATGGCACTTTATGTGTTTTCGGTTTTCGCCATTTTGTGGGCGTGGCAGTGGTCCGATGTGCCAAGTGTGCCAAGTTTCATCAAGATATCTTAATTTTTACTCAAGTTACAGCTTGCCCAGACGGACGGACGGACAGACAGACATTCGGATTTTGACTCCCCTCGTCGACCTGATCACTTTGGTATATATAACCCTATATCTAACTCGTTTAGTTTTGGGTGTTACAAACAACCGTTATGTGAACAAAACTATAATACTCTCTTAGCAACTTTGTTGCGAGAGTATAAAAATCTATATGTTGTCACAATCTAGAGAGACTAATTTGAAAACCTGGATCCATGAAGTTCAGCAAATACTCTTTACCAAGTGCTAATTTAGCCGAATTGCCCTGAAGTAAGTCCTCAATCCACAAGTGGAACCCGAAAACATTTGTTCCCTGCTGAGTCATATATACAGTAAGGAAGAAAATTATTCACACATATCGGCAAATTCAACCAATTGCTTTCAATGAATTATACAAAGAAAAGCAAATATTTTCATAAGTACAAAAATAGGGGTAGACGTAGAATTATCAATGAATAGACACTTGGTAGTGCGGGTCATGTGGCCAACTAGAGTTATGTGTGTGTGTGATGAAATGTGGCAGCTAATTTATGACCTATTTATTCAGCGCTTTTCTTAAATTAGCCATAATGAAGGTTACTGGTTATTAGTGACATATCAAATTAATAGAAAATAATAACTCAAACTAAGCCAATATGAAGGTTAACTAAAAAAGGACGAAAATTCCTATTAAATAAAATAAACACATTTTCAAGAGTCGTTAGTACACCACATTTAACTAAATTGTATTATAAATAAAACTTAAGCAAATCAAATAAAGCTTTATTTTATTAAATCAGTATATTTATATATGTGTGAATTATATTCACTCTAGTCTATTATTCATATATGCCACATCCTACTTCCCAACATCCCAACATCATGCAGCAACGGCGAACAGTTAGAAGTGTTCATTTAAACTTCATCTTTTCGAGCTTAGAACTGAAAGTTTTTGCCAAAATCTTCATAACTGTTTGTATGCTCATTTACTGGTCAACTTTAGTGCCGTATGCTGTATGTTTGCCTGTGTGTATTTGCTTTGCTAAATTTGAGCTTGTTGCACCGCATGGTTCTTGCACTGTAGTCCACAGCGGCTACACCGCTCCGCGCAACTAAATTTCTCTCACCACAGCACATAGTCCATAGCATATGAAAGTGTTTGAAAGTGCTAATTTGCTTTGCATTTAAGAGCGCAAATGCGAAACTTCAAATGTTGCAACAGCAATAACACTGAAGGGTCTGGCCCCTATAAGACCCGCCTGGTGGTGGTCGTACGCTTCCATCGTTTCGGTTTAGTTGGGTAAAAACTTGGCCAAAATGATGCTGGCTTGAAGTTTCTGCGCTCCCAGCAAAGGGGGATCCAATTGCCTCACGGAAACAAAAGACACCACACCACTTTACAAGTTTTACATATATACACACATACATATGTTGTATCATGAGCGTGTGAGTAGTTTCCGAGCATAGTGTTGAGCGGAAATCGTGCGGAAGTCCATAGAGAAAGCTGCACTAAAAACTGTTGTTTAGCAAGTGGCAGATAAAATGCGAAAATTACCTCTTACCGACACCACAAAATTTGGGAAAATATTTAGAAATTACGTAAACCAATTTAAAGGGAAATATGGACCATAGAGTAGTGCATGGAAGCCACCTACCAAAACACACGACCTACACATATTTGCAGGCGAGTGTTAAGCAAACAAGCACCCATTTTGTAGTTGTATAATATTATCAACAAATTTGTGGTGCCAACACATTTTAAACTTAACTCGGCTCGGTTAGTCCAGTTAGAAAGTTTTCAAATGTAAATATTAACAAAATTAAAGGAAAACTTGCAAATATACTTAATAATCATAACGGAAGGAAATACAGCTTAATAAAATGTGACAAACAACAAGAGAAACAATATTTAAATGAGTTGGTCAGTTAAAGATTCAAATAATAATATTCAAACACGCATTTTATACTAGACCAACAAATAATAGAGTCATTTCTCACAATGCAGACATCATGCTTGAATGTGGTCTGTTGGACGAGTTGGAAGTCTTTGTTAATTTAATATTGCATATTTAAAACTTTATTTGAGTTTAAATTGCTCGAGAAGTGTTCAAATTCATGAACTCAATTTAATGCAACCGTCGGGAACCTCTCACAAAACTTATGTACCGTACTTAGAAAGGGTTGGAGTGATATTGCGAAGAAGCAAATTATTTGGAAGTTATCTAACAGGAATAATTATGACTACTAAGCTCAGCTCTTAGACAAACTGTTGTTCCTGCTTTATCCAGGAGTTGTCTAATACTCAATCAAACACAGCCATTGTACTCTTTAAAGCGTTAGCAATAAATATTAGAACCTCAGCATATGTATGCAGTATGGATAGACTCTAAAATAAACACTTGAGATCGAAATATTTTCTGAATTCTTTAATAAAAAGTCTTAATAAACGCAAATGAGATAATCCTCCTTTCCAAAGTAAAGTAAACAAATGCACGCTGAAACTTCAAAACCTCTACCCTTGACCTCTTAATGACTGTGCTGAGCAAATTAACTACCTCATACATTCTGTACATTCCTCGCCTGTGTTTTCGCTAACTTCATAAGTAAGCGGTGTCATTCATATGTGCAAGTAAACACTTATTTGTTGGTGAATCCCTTGTGGCTCAAAGCCAAACTTAATGCCTTTTATGACCATGTTTTATCAAACCAACGACTCAGCACTTCAACACCCACGCGGATACGTGGGCGGAGACATAAAACCACAAAGTCATCTCTAATCGCTGTTATTAACTGATTGCATTCCACCAGCACAAACACCCACAGCCACAAATGCAAATCCAAGGCGAATGGAACAAAGTAAGCGACACAAGGAGGCGCCGTAATTGCTGAAAGCCATTTGCAAACGAGCAGTAAATCTACATACAAGCGAGTACATAGCGATTTATGTAGGAAAAAGTGTCTGCAGCTGGCATTTATAGTGCAGTCGTATGTTATCTCTTCTTTCAGTGCCTTTGTCGGCTAAACTTGTGAGCGCACTGAAAATATTACAACCCGAACATGGGCATGCGAATGTGTTTGTGTGTGTGTGTGCACAAAAACCGCAAGCAAACAAATTTTCTCAGCAGCAAACAACGAACAAGCGTACTCATTTACATACATACATACATGCATCTAGTTGCATGTGAGAGCACACGAAGCCACACACCGGCATGCACATATATATATTACATATGTTAATAGCATTGTTAGCACACATGTAGTAGTTGGTACACACACACGCACTCACATGCAGCGCCGTGCACTTGAGGGGCGGCCAAATGCGCAAACATAACTCATTTTTGCAATCTTCGCAAATTTGCCAAAGAGCCACGGCGTACTTATATGTAGATATGTTAGCGCATTGCAGACAGCAAATGTAAGGTATGTAAGCAGTGGCATTGGCGTTTATAATGTAGCAGCGAGCGCATATATCAAAGCCACTTGCGTTTAAAGACACCCCACTCCCTGCAGTCAACCTTGCCGTTCAGCCACTGCTAGCCCTCTTAACTAGCCGTTAATGGTTTAGGGCAGCAGCAATGCTATATTCTCACATGGATGTGCCTGCATTTATCTCTCTCTCTGCTTGCCACCTTCATTCGCAAGTTTTATGGCTTGCTATTTCCGTTTAACAACTCTAAAGAAGTTTGCATGCTTTTAGGCGCTGACGCATGCGCCTTTTATATTGACATTCTCGAATAAGTACTATTTCAAATCGGACTTTCTAGTCTCTCTTTGTCGCGATTTAAGAGCCTTTTCAGCTTTATGCGCAGAAGTTAGTCTTTGCTTTATGGATTGCATGACGAAGCTTCTAATGTCGGTCAAACTTGCTTGTCGAGGAACTTTCTTAATAGAAATTGTGTATCCCTTTAGGGGAATAACCTAAATATTTTAAATATTTTCTCCATAAAATGATATTAGTCGCAAATCGGTTCATTTAATGAATGTAAATAATTTTTTCTGTATAATTTCTGTGTTTATATACCCCAGTCAAATAATTATATGTGCATTTCTGCTTTTGTTTATATTTCTTATTTACTGTTATTTTTTGGATTTCGGTAAATGTGGAATAAAAGGTTGATATGTCACAGTTACTATGCAACGAAAATTGTTTCATACTTTTCTCGTTCGTTGGACATTAACCCTTTCATGCCAAATGTTGCCTATAGGCAACATTGTACTTACCGGCTTCTAACTCTCGTTATTTAAATATTTTTGACCAGCGGTTTTTTCAATTATGTACACTTATGTGTTGTGCAAGCTTACAGTTACATTTTTTGTAATGAGCTGTGCACGTATTCATTCAGTAGGCCTTCTCCGCAGAGTGGAATTGTCAAAATCGGTTTCGCGAAAAAGGTATACTGAAGTGTTTATACAAAAAGTGCTCAAAAACATAAAAAAAATTGTTTTATTTTAAAACAAAGTGAACTATATAAATAAGTAAAGATAAGAGAGTTATTTAAAAAAAAAATTTCACGGGAAAAGTGTTTAGTTTTTTTATAATAATCTAATTTGTGCCTATAAGCAACATCCTGTAACTAATGAACCAGGATACATAGGACTTTGAAATTTTTATCACTTCATATTTGAGTTAAGACTAATATATATCTGTCCTAAAAAAAATGTTAGCTCCGCCCATTTTAATTCTGACATGAAAGGGTTAAGTTACATTAAGATTGTGCTTGTGAATTGGGTATTGCATAGTAAATATTTATATGTGCAAAATCAGTTTAGCGGATCTTTCTTACTGATAGTGTCGCAGCAAAAACTTTTTTTGCTAAAATTTGTTTTCAAAATTATTGTAGGTGCATTAACTTAATGAATTATTAAAAATTTGATTACATTTATTTAACTTTAAGCCTAAAATGCCTCGTGGTACTAGTTTATCAGCCGAGGAACAAGTAATAATCATAGGATTCATACATTCCTAAACGTTCCAAAATGGCTCTAGACCAAAGCGACATCGGAACTGTATCTCAAAATTTCTTAAAAACCCCACTAATTATGGTATAGTGCGACGCAGCGGACGAAAAACAACATTGATGAGCGGTGCGAAAGGATGATTCGACGGCTAGTAGTTGCGGACTTGATAAGCAGCTATCAAATATGGACCTAGTTAAGATAGAAAATCACAATAAATATAATTTTTCCAATTATACATAAAAATCAGTTTCTGAAACACACCTCCATAGCACCTAAACCAACGCTAATGAAAGACACAATCAAGCACATTTGAGGTTTGCAAATAAATACCAATTCTGTGCCGATCAGTGATAGAATACAGTCTTTAGTGACGAAAGAAAATTAAATTTGGTCGGCCCAGGTCATTGCAAGAAATATTGGAGAGATTCGCACCTGGAACGACGGTCCTACTACAAGCGATGTTTTGGAAGCGCTACCTTGATTTCATGGGCTGCATTTTGCTGCTGTGGAAAGCTATCTACATGTTTTATATTCACTCAAATGAATGCTAATATCAATGTAGATCTTTTGGACAGCGAGTTAATATAATTATATCGAAAGGATAACGTTTCAATCCACACGAAGAACATCTTTAACGACCGGAAAATTCCGGTATTACAATGTGCAGCATTGAGTTCGAACCTAAATCCTATTGAGGATCTCTGGGGGAACCTCTCTGCTCCTGTTTTCCAAAACGGAAAGCAGTTTGAGACAGTACGTCACCTTAAATTAGCCATAAAGCAAGAATTTGCCAATATTTACATAACTATTATACAGTCAGTAGTTAATTCTCTGATTAAGCGGCTTAATTTAGTTTTAAAATATAAGGACAATTCTACTGACTATTAAAATAAACAAATCTTTCAGTTAAACTCAAGTGTATAGGCTTTACTGGTTAAAATAGTAAAATGCACATATAAATATTTACTATTAGCCTAAAATTCATTTTTGTTTTATAGTTTAAAAAATATGTTGAAATTTGTTAATTTTTTTGTTTTTTATATCGTATACATTAATAATAACAAACCTGCAAACTCAGAAATATTTTGCAATTTTGTAATCTTTAATTTTTTTTTTGCAAAAAGTTCATGCACATATAATTATTTGACTGAGGTATACAAAATTGTGCGTCACCTTAAAGCCACGACTACCGCAGTTACTCAATTAAAACTTATGCAGAAATTCGTATGCTCTTTTCATTCACATTTAATTCCCCTGGCAGTGCGCACTGCAATCATAATTACTCTGTTTGTTTGCCCACACTTGCTTTACTTTGTTGTTATTGCGCAATATTGACGTCCATTAATTTTTCATTTTCTTTACATAATTTTTATTATTTTTCTTTTTTGTTTTGCGCTGCATCTTCTTTACGCGGAATTTTTTAATTGGTGTGCGCAATTTTTACTGATTTCATCTGCTTTCGTGAGATTAATTCGTCTTCTCCGTGCTTTTTTTTTGTTCAGTTTTTAAATATTATTGGATGGCCCAATCATTGCGCTCTTGTTCCAGCACTCATTTTCCTTATTAATAATATTTCGCTTCTTTGCATTCTTTTATTGCAGCGTTCGGCATCCAATGAGAGCCAATTGGTTTTGGACTCCGTTACTGTCTCCACCACTGGCAAGTACAGTTGTGAAGTGTCCGCAGATGCGCCATCCTTTCACACGGAGATCTCGGCCGGTGAACTGGAAGTGGTTGGTAAGTGTCGACACATACTATACGAGAGTATAATTAACATGAAGTATGAGGAATAATTTTATTGTGTGTTAAGACAGGGAACGTCGATAACGATCAAGCAAACATTACGCAGAAGAAATATAAAAGACGTTTAATTTAATTACAGGGATTCTATGATTGTCTAGGGTGAAACTGACAAGCACTGATATATAGAAATAGTGTACTTTCAAGCAAGTGGTTAGTCGAAATGGGTGCCTGAGTTATCTATACTACTATTATAAAGAGGAAAGATTTGTATGTATGTTTGTAATGAATAAACTCAAAAACTACTGTGCCGATTTCAAAAATTCTTTCACCATTGGAAAGCTACATTCATCCCGAGTAACATAGGCTATATTTATTGCTAGAATCTCAACTTTCTGGAAATAATTCCTACGTGAGGTTATCAAAAAGGCTCCGTGATAGATAATCTTAATCTGAAACTGAATCGTCTTGCACGTCCTTCTATTTGCGTCGCAATCGCGTGCGAGAGAATATTTCAAAAGCTATGTATGGGAGAATGGTAAAAACTTATAACTTTTGAAATGTTTGTTTAAGCCCGTGCGAATCCGGAGTGGTCTGCTAGTACTAAAGGTTATGTTCGAATTCGAACCAATATCCACCATAATTTAAAAAGACTTATGAATCCATCAAAATTTGTTGCAATATTAAGAAATATAAGTTCAAATGACTCACCTCAATTCCTCGCAATCCTCCTGGCACTTCCTGAAAAATAAAGAAAAATGTACTGTTAGATTTTGAATAGTCACAAATTGGCACCAGTTAATAATAGTATTCAGCTTTAATTAAAATTGGCAACCCAAATATGTGGTCACGTCCACGTGATACGTTACGACCTAACTTCAAGCATATATGTATACAGTATCTAAAAATATGAATAACTTTATGAATAATCAAAGAGTCCAGCACATCCAGTTTACGCCATCTAGCCAGAATGGAAAGCGCATATTTTGCTAATGTATTTTTCGGCAACGTGCTGAGCATCTCGACACTTATTGCATACTGCAAGGGGCAGCAAGCGCGGCAAGCACACTCAGGAAAAGTTATAAATAAACAAATCCAACGTCAACGCCCGCACGCACACATACATACACACACACACGGACTGTCTCATGCATAACTGTGCATGGCGAACTCTCAAGAACGATCGACGCCAACTGTCGCTCCATCATTTTGTCATGGCAACATCCGTTTCAAATTGACCATTTGCGACGGTAAAAGCCAAAAAAGTACGATAAAAGTGGAAAATGGCACAAAAATGTGAAAAATTTGTTAAGAAAAAATTGAAGAAAACTGTCGGTAAGCAACGGGGAATGTACTCGTACAGTATGCAGCCGAAAATAGAAAATTGCATGAAAATAAACTCTAGACACTTGACAACATACGAGATTGACTTTTGGTGGGGTGGAAGAGCGCCGCCGCCGGTTGGACGGCGGTCAGTGGCGTCAGCCAAGCATTGATGCATACTTGGCGGCGCCGACGTCTGCACATTCGTCTGGACAACTGACAACGGCCAACGTACTGCATACATACATGACAATGTGTGCACATAACGAGTAACGGTAAATGAATGAACACGAAGACCAAAACAACTGGCGAAAAACGCTATGAATCGCACGCCGGGTAAACAAAAAGTTCGCAGATAAAGGTGAAGGTACATCAAGCGAAAAATAGAAACTTTTAACGGCCGAAAGACTGAGTAAGAGACAGCGCTGTGAATGGTGTATGGGAGTTGCTTTAACAAGTTGCAGTTGGAATTTTATTGCAATTGTAGGTGGCATAAAAGATACTGCAGAGCTTTAGCGAAATACGGACGGCAAACTAACTCGTGTAGGAGGCATCGCAGCAGAAAAATTGAGTGGGCACTAACGACTCTCGGATTTGGACTGCTTAACACTATAGAATCTTAAATTAAACTTATCACCGTAATGGATTCTCTATTTTTAGTATAGGTGGGCTGCTTCTTTGGTTAGTGAAAGCACTACATTAAGTTTGTAAAACCTTTAAACTGTGGTATTGTTAAGAAAGAGCACATTCTAGAGGGTAAGAAAATGACATGAGTTATACTTTTACTTTCCAAATAGAAGGGAAGCTTAAGGATGTCACAATAATTATCTTTGAAATGGTAAGAACTAATCAGATCAGAGTAAGAATTTAATCACCTTCTGATAATGACACAATATGATATTCCGTTATGTAAATATTGGAGCAATATTTTTAAAAAAATAATTGGATATATTGTAGGACAAATAAATAATAAATAATCTTAAATAAATAATAAAACTTGAACTTTTTTAGTAATCGACAGCTAGAAAGCTTTCATGACTTACTCAGCGAATATTTTGCGCTAAAAATGTACTATCTGTTGTTTATGTTGCGCTGTCATCACCGTGTTACGGTACTTGACGACTAGCAAAACTTTTCAAGCAAGTTTCCTTCCGTTACTTTTACCAGCCTTGAATTTCGCTACAAGCGTCGAAAGTAAATTTATGGCAAACAAAACTCATTAATTCAGAAATTCATGAAATTGCTCGCATTAAAATTTACCACTGAAATTGTGCTCGAAGCAATAAAATATATTTACAAGAATTTACAAGAATGGCAATAAATAAAACAGACACTGAGAAAGAAATCAATGAAACAATAAAGCTTAGGAACTACAGACAGATTAAAAACAGTGTTTAAACTTGAAATTTTAGCGGTTAATGATACTGGATTGAGTTAAAAATTTGCGGGTATTAGGTTCATAATCTAGCTGGTATCATCACTTTCTCTTGTCTGCTTCGAACCGAAAGCTTTCCCTGAGGTTATTGTTTACTCAGAAGGGAGAATGCTGGAGAAGTAAAGGCCGTTTGGTTTATATTTATGATAATCACGGATTAACGAATATGAGGTACTAAAGAGTTCTCAGTTATCAACAAAATAAAACTTTTATTTTAAGGAATTATTTCATATAATTATTCACATCAATATGGAGAAGAAATATAGCATTTTGCATTTGTGAGCTTTTATAAAGTTGTCGCACCAAAGTTCAAAAAACTCTAAAAAAGCACCACAGTCAGCGCATTATAAGCAAACTAGTCGCCTCACATTTATTAAATACGTTTCAGAACCAGCCAATCGTAAAAGCGTTGATGACCGAGCTTCCACCGCAAATAGATGAGCACGTATCAAAAAAACATTCGAAAAGTATTAAATTCGCATTACTCATTTCAACTATTCAACTTTTCAAATGTGCTTCACCGGCGCCACCGAAATAAGTACCGAACTTGCGAAACGCCAACCTGCAGAGAATTTACGACTGCCACTTTTACTCACATCTTTTAATTGTTTTTTAATGAAAGTGCTGGACTTTTGCGGCTCCGACGACAATAAAAGAAGCAAATCATAAAGTGGGCAGATTACCAGTTGATAGCGATGGAGCAGGTTTTGTTACCCTCATCCATCAAGCGCAATTAAAATGCGAAGAGCGAGGGAGAGTGAGAGAGATATCAAAGAGTGGCGAAGCGATTTCGTTTGCAAAAAACATGAAATTGTCGCAAAGTTTATTAAAACACAATAAGGAGGATAATTCTTGTCTAGCAATGAGAGAGAGAGAGAGATATGCCACTGTATAACTTCATACAAACATACAAACGCAACGCAGCCGAGCACCTGCACTGCGGCAGTAGCTGGTTTATTGCCAACTTCTGGCTATTTCTCTCATCTTTTTTGTTTATTGTAAATTGTCGCCTCTTCGCCTTTTAAGTGCAAATTTTATTAATGATTTCGTTGCACATTTCGCAGCACAACTTTTTGGTATTCAAACTTTTAATCATTCACTGCACTTTCCCGCGCTCCAACGCAGCTTTAGTTGTTGTCATACTCTATCGCATATTCTCCTTTGTAGCGCATTACCGCTTCAGCACTCAATTTTTTCTTGCTTTCATACTACAGAGCGCAGAAAGTTTTAAATAATGCGCTGCATACATATTTTTAGGCGTTGAAAGTTTCACCTTTGACCTGATTTCGGCGACGGTAATGACTTCGTCGGCACAATTGAGCTTAATTACCCGATGACATAGAGATTTCTACAAAACTAAACTTTTATCACTGCAACACACACACACAAACAGTTACCCATTTTAGCATACATTCAGGCGCACTGGCCTGGAAAACTGTTTGCAAATCGTCATGTCGCCTTGCGTTAAATAAAGTTTTCCAAAAAAGAGTTGGAAGTGAGTCTAAATAAAAAAAAAAAAATATTTCTAATTTATAATTTAAGATTTAAATATTCATCATTTAACAAATCAGGATATCATAATTGATTAATTTAGACGAAGTCGTGTTTTGTATTTGACTTTCTTTTCTAACATATTCATGTTAGTCAGTATTATTACAGCACTACTTTACAAGTAACTTCCAAAACTAATACAGTTTCTTTTGTTTCAGAAGTACCGGGAAAGGATCCTATTATAACTGGCATAAAGTCACGCTATCGTGTTGGCGACATAGTACGTGGCAATTGTACGTCTCGGCACTCAAAGCCAGCGGCAAATCTAACATGGACGATAAATGGACGAGAGGTGAGTGTATAGACAAGCGTTGTGGCACTGAATCTGTTGAATTCGCACGAACTCGCCAGGCGGTGGTTAATAACTAAGTGGACTGCGAGCTCCATTTGGCTCAGTGTGGATCGTAGGAGATCCACTGAACTACCTGCTTTTAGAAATGTTTAATTCGCTGCAATGGTAGGAGTCCTTACTGGACATTGTTCAATGGACTTATATGCCTCGAGACTAAACTTTCTTCAAGATGGAAGTTCTCAGCAGCACTTTTCCCCCTTCACTGTACAGCTTTTGCTAGACTGAGGTTAAAATATATCGGTAGTACTAGTTTCGGCGAACTACATGAATTGTCCCGCTTAGATATTAACCGCCATAACAAGAGTGTAACTGGAGCTTTGTCAACGCTTGAGGGTCTGTGGTATCTATATTTAGGAGTTTGCGACATCACAAAAGCCTAGCGATTTTAGCTGTCTAAGTCAGATCCTTTGGATCAGCCTTTTAACCTAACCTAACTTGCCTACTATTTATAAGTACAGTGGAACTTCTCTAAATCGAATCACCATAATCCACAAAAAAAACTACGAGTTAGAGAGACTTCCGAATTACAGAAGGGAATTTGTATGAATTTAGACTTCTATTGCCAATTCAATAGTTCGAATTATGGAGAACTTCAAGTTAGAGCAATTCGAGTTATGGAAGTTCAACTGTATTTAGGTTTAATTTGAAATTAAAAAATGTACTTTGAATTTGTATGTCGACTGATATTTTAAAATTCGCCACAAATTTTCAGACATTTTTGACCTTAACCTCAATGTTTCTATAATTTTCCGAGTATCTTCAAGATTTCTTCTATAATTTACTTGATAGTTGTTTTGGAAATTTCGCTCAAAATATTAAGTGAATACTTTGCGCAAGAGAAATTTGACGTTATTTATTAGACTCTTTAAATAGAGAGCACTACTGCATAAATCTTTCTAATTTGGCAACAAATCTGTGCGCTCAATTAAATTTTGTTTACCTCCCTTTGTGAACTGCTCGCTCGTATTTAAATACTCGGGTACACAGATTTTAATTACATGCATTTCGAAATGCCCAAAATATGTAAAGTTCACCAAAAATTAAATTTTGAATGCGCATAATTAATGGCGTGTACGATTGTCGGGTGAGAAGTGGCCGGCAATCAACGCTTTGAACCTATGCTACGGACACTTTGCTAAATAGTTATAAATATTTAAATAGCAGAATTGGTTTGAACCCGCTACATTTACACGCTCAAATTGCCGTAAACTATGTGGAAAATGCTGGAAAATTTAAATTAAATACCACACACACACGCGCACACTCACACAAGCTCAAACTCAAACTCATGTGCAAAAGCTGTGCCGCATAATTGTTTAATGGTGATTTGTGGCAGTTAAAAGCAAAAGTTTCCGAGAATATTATGTACACCTAGTACGTTGTAATTGTTTTTGTTTGTGTTGCATGGAAATTTCGGTCCGCAAAAGTTTTACCCGGCGCAAGTATCAGCTGCATGTAGTGACTTCTTTCGGCTAATTTGCAAAATCTGGCTCCAACGCCTGAATGCAAATTGTATATGCAAAACGCTGCAGCGCAAAACAACCAACGCCGCCTAACTAGCTCCGCAAGCGCCAACGCTGAAGCTTGAGCATGAGCATGAGCATGATGGTCACACCGCTGACACGCCTTAATGTTCCGGCCGGACATTAAGCATAATTACAGGCACATGATGTATGTATGTAATGGCAGCGGCGGCAACAACAACAACACTACCTTGGATTGCAGCAACGCGCAGTTTAGACGCCACTGTTGCATACAACACGTAGTGAGACCGCAACAAACATGTCACAACAATTTTAACATATGCCACATAAGTACACGCTCCGGCTTATGTGTGTGGCGTAAAACTCCTCTCGCATGTAGCGCACATTACCGCAAACCCGTACGGTTGCAGGCAACAGTTGCCGTTCGCCTGACAAAACTTTTGGCTGCAACCAACTGTGTTGCACGTCACAAGCACACGCACACACACACACACTAGCAGGCGACTGCATCCGCATGCATTAGCGGCATTATTCTCGAAACGCAGCTGCACATAATTTTTACGTCGGCCACTGCTGGCTACTGGCGCCGCGCGCCGCACACTGCTTTCGGATCTGTCGGCCCATAAAGCACACCTTCGCTTCGTCGCAAGACCGCAAATTTTCACTGAAGCTCACATGACTGCCAACTGCCAGGCGTCGGCATGTGTTGTGAGCCCGTTGCCATAGAATGTGTGTCCTCGAGAGCGCACCACATAGCTGTCCCGAAAAAGTCAGCGCTGTGCTCTGGCACTAACTTGCCGTAATTGGAGCCTACAGGGAATTAAAAGGATTTGCAAAGCAAGGGCGGTCAGAAGCCAAGTTCGGTAGGCTTCCTTGTTTTTTCCTGTTTGTAGTTTCAGGAATCTAAATGTGCTTTTCAAAACTGTTTCTGGTTACACAAGTTAGATAAGGCTGAATAGGAACTGCTTTGTAGAAGTTTAAATAACTTAAATAACGGTACCTATGTCATAATAAAACATAATACATTAAACACAAAAGATTAAGAGGTTAGGGGTAGTCAGGATTTTCAAAAAAATTTTTTTTTGCATTTTCGTTAAGTGTAATATCTTAAAAATATACTCTGAAAATTTGAAGTTTATCCGATAATTGCTTTTAGAGTTATTCGACAAACAACATCGAGCGCTCGGGTACTCCAACAAGTGTGAAACTTTAAATGCTTTTTTCCTCAAAACTATGTTTTTTGAACCGATGACAACTGTAACTCGAAAACCGCTCGGTAATGAAATTTCTACAGCTTTTAGAATGCATAATAAACTCAGGCCTGAACCAAAGATTTTTTCAAAAATATCGATTTTTTAAGACCAATTAACTGTTGATTTTTTCCCAAAAATCTAGAAAAAAATTTCGTGAGGCCGCCATTTTGTAAATTTGTGAAAAAAGTGCGGTTCAAGCCCAGGATTATCTATTTATAAAACTAATTTTTCTTATACGTTTGATTTTAGATGAAACTCCAAGGACTTATGTTTGTGACCCCAAGCACCTTTTTCTGAAACTGTGTCAACACAAACAGTTATAACTTTGGATATTATAATTATTTTTCCAATTTTCGTGATTATTATTTTTGTAAAATAACATGAAAAAAAATTACTGAAAATACTAATTTTTTCGTGTCTCTCACTACCCCTAACCCCTTAAATCGAAGCTTCCATTTTTGTCATAAAGATACTCATCCAAGCTCTCCCATTATTGTGGCGTGCGCTATCAAATTAGTAAGAAATTTAAGTTTCTCTGAGAATGAGTGGAAAAAACTCGGAGACCGGACATTGTGGAATTTAAAAAAAAAACCGAACATACATATTTTGCCTATTAGGATATTTGAAACACTATATAATGCTACCTAGGGGCCTTCACTCTATTCTTTCGTGTACAATGAATCATCTTCTTAGAGTATACAATTCTACTGTTGCTATTACAAGCGGTTATGCAACAAATATAAATGTTTAATACTAACACTTGTGTTTAACAATAAATAGGAATAAAGAACTTAAGAATTGAGTTTTAAGCTCTCCGCCCTTTTCCGGCATTTTACAAAGCACACAGCGAACAGCTTCCCACAGGAAAATAAATTTCCTCAACTAGTAGTCATATTTTATATTTGTTTGCCACTAAAAACTTCCGCCAAATCCCATTGGACACCCACAGTTGCACAGCTACGCACTCCGCATTACATTTAAAAGGCCAAACTTTGCATCCATAGATTCGCTCACCGCTCGCTCGTAAGCAGTGTTTACCTACGCTGGCAACTTCTCTTACCGGGCGACAGGCAGGCACACGCACATGCGCACCAGGCACATAATGCCAAACTGTACTGAAAGTGCATTGAATGTGGGCGCCATATTTCGCCGCACACACACCACAAGTGCGGGCGTTGTAAGCACGCCCTGGGCGCCTCGCTCACACCCACACACCGCTTATCTCACTTGCTAATAATTTAGTTTTGCTGTCGCCTCGGTGTGGTCTGTTTATTTAAAGTTTTCGGTGATTGTTATTCTTGGTGAATGTCTGGAGAAAAAATGCAAACGTAATAAGCCATTGCCGAAAACTGTTGGTCGTTGATATGTTTATTTTTTTAAATATTCGAAAATAGTGCAGGGCAAAGTTTTCTGCGCTATTTCATTTTGCGCTACGGCGATACTTGTAGCCGAAGTGGCATTGTTTCTCGTTGCACGTGCATTCCAGCACGAAGCAGATACGAGTATATATACGAGTATAATATCATAGATTCATTACATAGAGACCGTTGCATGCGCCTTCGCCATTACCGTTATAATACAAATTGCCATAAATCTGCAGTTGTGTGCTCAAATTTTCATTTCATTTTGCCGAAACAAAATTGTAAAAGTTCTGCAAATTATGGAGACGATTTTCGGCAATAACAATAACAATAACTTTTTTCCTACCGCTGAACATTGCAAACAAACTAGCAAACTGACAATTTAATGCCAGTTGAAAAGTCATTTACGGGAATAATTTAATTTTCCTTGAATTATACCACGAAAACGCAATCGTTGCGAGTAAGAGAAAAGAGGAGGGGGCATTTCTTCATTTATGGCTGAGATTGAGGTTACGACACAATTAATGGGAACGCTCGCACGCCATATGTTTTCAGCCTCTAAGCATAAAGTAAAAAAGTGTAAATGAGCTTTTCTTAAGTCAAACATTTTAAATACCTTGCCCATCCGTATTCTGTTTTTATTGAGAAAAAGTCCTTACATCAATTAAAATTCACGCCAACAACGTGCGAAACCACAAACGAAAATAAATTGTTAATTTACGAGAGATATTCCCTGTAGGAAATTATTAACAAAGTGAACTAAAATATAAAGCTAGCTGTAAAGTAGAAGAACCTGAAATCGTTAACAGTGATGTGAGAGCTTTTGCTGGCCTTCTGGATAAACGCCGTCCTGTTGATCTGTCAAAGTGGAATTTCTTGTGGCTTTGTCACTAGGTTCTGCCCTATAACCTAACCTAACCTAACCTAACCTAACCTAACCTAACCTAACCTAACCTAACCTAACCTAACCTAACCTAACCTAACCTAACCTAACCTAACCTAACCTAACCTAACCTAACCTAACCTAACCTAACCTAACCTAACCTAACCTAACCTAACCTAACCTAACCTAACTTAACCTAACCTAACCTAATCAATCCTATTAGAGAAACAAGTGATTGATTGCAGAATCTAGAATCTAACAAAAACGAGTTAAAAAAATAAGGTAAAATATATTTCAGGATGGGATAAGTACTTTTTCGAAATTATTAGCTCGACAACTCACCATCATCGCACATTTTGGATTCAAAACAGTGCCGACAAAGACTTTAAATATCTTTTAATTCATCGCCGCTGGTTTTTGTTTAATTCAATATGGTTTTCGAATTTCAGACCAATCCCTCCCATATACGCCACCACAAACCCATGAGAGAGGCGCGCGAACTGGAAACAGCCGTTTCAGGGATACACTTCGTGATCACACCGCAACACTTCAGCGCAGGAAAATTGAAGGTAAGCAAATTAAATTTCTCAAATGCCTTAAAGCATCCACCAAAAATGGGAAATTCGCATTTGTTTTTCATGTCAAATAAACAAGTAGAGAATCACCCGGAAATAGACGAGTGCGCATGCCCTCATACCTCTTTTTGTGACAATAATGACAGCAAATGACTCACAAGTCATTCAAGCCACGCAGCAGCCACGAGCGTGTTGGATGTCCGTCAGTGGCGAACAAGCGCCGCTAATTAAGCTATTAAGCGATAAACAAAAACTTCAAATGGCAGTTGAGCAACAGCAGCAAAGCGTATAATTGAAATGCCCACAAGCAGATAGACGCAGCTGAAATTGCTTTGCACAGCACAGCCACAGCCACAAAACAAACTAATCCACGGCAAAGAAAGCAAGCGCGCTTGGAAGAAAAACAGTCGGACACGTAGTCACGGTCAATTTTTATGAGGTCACGTTGCTATTTAACCGCCCAACAACAATAATGGCATGCTTTAAGTAGCAACAAAGTACCGTTGCCGTTATTGTGGAGGCGTTGAAAGGGTGTGTACGAGCGCGAAACAAACGACCATAAAAGCATATAAACAATTTAATGTTCCTTCTACTTAATTGGCCGCAATGAATACTCGTATACGTTCGTTAGGTTTCCAAAGCGCATATTTCGAACGGACTGCTACATAGTTGGCGGCGCCACGAGCACACATTCGCCATTTAAGCCACTTGATGCGATTTAATTGTTTCTTTGGCTCGGTTGCGTGTGCTGTCGCTTCCCGAAAAAATGCACCACACGAAGAGCGGGTGTGGGAGGTGAGGGAGTGCGCGCCTACTGTCATGCTCCTCTTTCGCGCTTGCTTTCGCCGCATAGCCGGTCACCCGCTGTTCATAATGCCCGAATGGTTTATGGCTTGCGTGCGCGCCATTCATATTCGCCGGCCAACCAAGGAGTCAAAACGCAGCAAAATGTGTGCTTAGACTTTTGCTTTGAAAACAAAAAGCGAACAAATAACGGTGCAACAGCTGGAACGCAAGTGCAGCGCTGGACGAGCGTCGCGCTCGTTTGTCCAATCGTATAATAAAACACACATTCGGCACAAATGTGCCGTTGCTTTTTATGGTACAACACAAACGAACGAAGTGCTTTTGCAGTAGTCTTCAAGAGAGTTATGGAAATGCTCTAATTTTTTGATCTCCTTAAAGTGAACTGTTAGACAATTGAAATCGTTTACTGCAGTTACCAATTAATAGCGAATAATCAATCGTCAATTGTCAGTCAAGAGTGTATAATGGCATCAATGCTTCTACATATATCTTCCTAGATAAACTTCCTCCACAATTATTACCATTTATTCCAATTTAGTACATCTCAAATACAAATAATCTCTACTCTTTCCAGATACGCTGTACTGCACACATACACGATGTCTACTGGAAATCGACGGAGAAATCTATTGAGGAGGAGCGTCACAAACACAATATGAACTCGGTCAACACATTTTCAGATGATTACTTTGATTCGGAGGATGATCAGCTGATAGATCGTTCCGACACTTACACGACGCACATAAAAGGTAAGCGTAAGCGAATTGCAAGTGAGAAACACGATTACTCTCTGTAATCATATCTTGTTCTATATCTTGATAATAAATATATCAGTTTAAAATGTTGGATGAGAAGGACTCAGTAGTGCACTCATTTAATCATAATAACCGAAGCAAAATTCTGAGAACAAGTGATTAGAATCTTATTAACTTTAAGGATCTAGAATAAAAAAAGAAAATCTCGTAAACTTCCAACTTGAAGGGTGGTACAACATATTAAAATCATGTGGCACTTTCTATGCAAGTGAAATGCAATTTCGGCGCTTCTCTTCAACACAATTTTGAACCAAAAAGCACAACAAAATAAAACTAGGTTGACTTAAGTCACATATATACTAAGTACATAGCATATAGTGGGTATGCCATACGTACACACTTCTTCATAAAGCAGAAGATATTTGTTAAGGAATAAGTAGTGAAAAGTATTGCCGAACTCAAAAAGCCAGCAGTGACGTTTACAACAGCGAACAGCGCGCTAAAACTCTAGAAGGGGAGACCGTTCTAAAAGTGTTTGGGGAAATGTGGTACAAGTGCAATGGAAACTGTTGCCAGTTTGTAGCCCTCGCACCTGTCCAACCACGCTGAATTTACATAAGTACACATGTACTAGTAAATTTCATAGTAATTCATTCGCTGAAAGCATTTTTCGTATGCACACACACATACAGTACATTTATCAAATTGCTAAGTATGTCGTGAAATATTTTATACAAACTAACTGGCGCTGCTTAGAATTATGATGATTTGAATATGTTTTTGTATTGAGAGAAAAATGATTCATGTGTAGTACACACTTTCGCCATTTATAATAAACATTTTTGGATGGGAGATCCAACGAAAGCGTAATGAAAGCTCATTCATAGGAGAATAGTGGCAAACGGAAGCTTAGAATGTTTAAAAGATTATACAAATTTGGAGTTTCTGCCTTATCTTAAGGCTTCGAAAAGTTAAAGAGCATAAATAGGTTTCACACCCATTTCTAGCAAATAAAATGCAAAACACACCTTAATTCAAGGTTATATCGTACTCAATCTGAAATAAATACAATTTGGTTTTATATTCTTGCTGCAGCATATAGTTTATATATTTATATAAATCAAGGATTGAACAATATTTTGAAGAAAATATAAAGTCTTATTGAATATACAAGGCAGTCAGGTAACAGTGTAATCGAAAATTTTTGCTTGATCATCTTTCTAAGAGTTAGACTCCATTCCGAGGTGTTCAGAAGCTCAAATATTCGCGGTCAAAAAAGTTGTGCTCGCGTTACAAAGTCCAAACTTATATATATGTATGTAGCCGTTTTTCAGGTTTTGTGTGCTCTGTGATTAAGTTCGAAAGCAGCATATTTTCTTTTGTTCCCGCTGTTGTTGCAAGTGCATACTTCGGATCTTGTTGCATCCTTCACTGGAATACCAATTAAATTGCACTCTTCATTGTTTGCAGCAAGCAAACACTTCATGGGCACACACAAACACACTCTCGCGCACACACAGCCACTTTACATATTTGCTTATCTTCAATTGGTTATACTCTTTTGCAGGTGCTGTCTCATCCTTGAATGCCAATGGCGCAACACAACAACATTGCCATTGCCTGTCATGGCTGGTGCGTTGGACGGCACTGGTGCTGGCGGCCTGGCATGCCATGCGATATATTCACCAATTATGCCGGCAATTGTTTGTTTGGCGTGAAACAATGGCGTCAAAAGGAACAACAATACAAGCAATCAGTACAACAACAACAACCATAGTGCATAATGAAACCTTCGCGCGAGCCAAAGGGCAACTATTAAGTGGGACAAGTACTGACGAGGCAACAACTACAAAAGCTGCTGTAATGACAACACAAGCGGCAACAGCAGCAACAACAACAGTTGCAACAGCAGAGTTGGCAGAAATGACTGTTTGCCGCAACTGGGCAGTCGCCGACGAGCAAACAAAATATCGAACGCGAAATGAAACGACGAATTCACAATTAATAGAGAGAATAAGCGTGCAGCAACAATTACATCACCAGCAACAGCGGCGGCAGCAACACATAGTTGGGTTTGAAAAAAGGCCAGAAACACACAGATAACAACAGCAAGCACTACAACTACAAAAGCACTCGCCGAAAGGGGCGACAACATTGCCAACAATGCGAATAGCAATTAAAGCGAAAACAGCTAAAACAACAACAACAAGTGCTACAGTTCCAGCAAAATTGCTGCTCGCAAAAGCAATGGCGACAGCAACATGATTTCATCGCCTATATTTTGTAGATAAACCAGAAATGTGAACTCGTAAAGAAAAGCGCACAGTGAAGTGGACGCTGAAAGTACGTCGAACTTCATTGAAACACAAAATTACTCTCTTTGGCATTATTGATGAGTTCTTCAAGCATTTACCACCCCTAGACACTTAAACACTTCTCTTGGATGTATTTGAGATATTCATTTTTCAAAAATTCAAAAAAATCTAGCGCCAAAAGCGTTTTCAAATTTGTGTTTTCCCACATGAAAACCAAAAAAGCCATAAGCCATTTAATGTAAGCCCACAGCACTTTGTGTGCAAGCTATTAATATACGCGTACATCCAAACTATCATACAACAGCAGTGTGATATGTGCAACATGTTCTACGTTAGTTACGCATTGATATGTGAATTATATGCTTACGTAAGTGTAAAGTGAAAAAGTTCTACATAAATGCAATATTTACCCAACCACTTATATTATATTTACTCATGTACATAGTTACAAACGTACTTGTTGTTGTACTTTCAATTATGTACTCGTGCAAACTAGTAATTTTTCCATGTAATTGAAACTGATAATTTTATTTTGTTTTGAAAATTCACTCCAAACAACAATTTTAAACGCTTAATTTGTCGACTTAAGTGCTTACAGTTTTTTTTAGTGAAAATTACATTGCACATATTTCCAGAACTAAATAGTATGTCAATAAGTACCGTTTTGAACATGTATTGATTACTAAAATTACTTTGATATTTTGTGAAATATTCATTATTAAGGTGAGTACTTAAGCTCGTGCAAATATGTACATAAAAAATAAAACAAAAAGCAACTTAAAGCGCCACATTACAGTTACGTATTACTTTACAGTTATACACAAATATACGCCAAATAATCTAAAAGTAATTTATGTAATTGTATTCAAAGTGTAAATGTGTGCAACTTTAAATACTTGAAAGCAAACTAAGAAGGAGCGAAGTCAAGAAGAGAATTAAAAGAAGATATGTCTAGTTATAGAAAGAGATTCTACATTCATCTCACCATTACTTTCATTTTACTTCAAATACTGTAGATTACTACATTACTGACTTGATAAATCTTCGGAATTTAGGGTTTAGAGAGAGTATAAAAGCTAAGCCTTGGAACATCTCAAAATGAATCAATAGATCATGATAAATCTCTGGACTATCATAAAATTATCAGAAAACTTAATCCTTGCATTTTACTACCAAAAATTCCCGGTCACATTTACCCTTATTTCATTTCAAAGCCTTACATATTGGTTAATCTTTCCACATTATAAGATAAAAAATTAAACAGATCTCTCTAGTTACTATTTTTTTTTTTTTAAACTCAAGAGTGTAAGTATAAAATAAAAAAAAAAAATATTAATATTTATATATGTATAGGTAAGTGAAGATACGTACTTTGTTAAACAACCCTAAGCAGGTTTCCCTTATAAAAAGACGAATAGAGTGTTAGACAACCGAAACAAAAGGAATAATTTATAAGCCAAAGAGGAAATCAAAATAAAAACTGAAAAACACAACAAAAACAAAAATAAATTTAATTAGTACTATATTATATAGAAAATATTTATTTTGTAAGTTCTGAAGGCTGCAAGTTCAATGTAAAAAAGGCATTATTATAAAAGTATATGATAATGGATATTAAAAGAAAATTAATATTCAATAAAGTAGAGTTAATTGTAGAACACTTCGTGCTGCAAATGTTGTGAAAATATCTTGTGCATTTATAAGCATTAATGCAAAGTGTCGCAATATGATGAAGCATATGACTTAATATATAGTTAATATATACAAATTATATACAAAAAAATAAAAAAAATTATAAATAAACAAAAGAAATAATGCAAAATACTATATATAAACTACTAATAGAGATATTCTCAGCAGCAGAATAATTGTAAGATCGAACATAGAATCCAGAGAACTACTTGCACCCAAAACTTTAACCTTAAAACTAAGCTTTTCTGCCTTTCCGATGATGAGCGTGTTGTTACCACGTTTTATTTTTTAGCGTTTAAAAATGTACATTAAAATTAGCTAAATCAAAACACTGTAAATTATCAAAGCAAGACTCGCATATTCTTAGCAAGTAAGACGCGCACACAATTTTCGGTTATTTTCTAAGTAGTTAGTAGCAAGAAATTAGCGTTTCCTTTGTAAAGAGCACGTAGCTACGAGTATGCCGACAAAGCAGAGGCTCAGCGATAAAATATATAGGAAATAAAAAACAAATATAAGTAAACTTGTAAAGTAATGTAATATTCTATTAAATACTTGAGATTAAATAAATAAAACACTTACTTTTGTAAAAAAGCAAAAACAAAAACAAAAAAAATATATTTAAAAAGTGCATGCAGTCATATTAAAAAGTATGCGTACACAGCTCAGTTGCACATGAGCAATATGTGTATGATGAACTGTATTAAAAAAAAAGCAGAACTATATATATATATACATATTATATAACTGTATAAATATAGCATTAGCATTAATGTATTACTGCAAGCAAATAAACTGCAAATATGTATTTATGGGAATAATATTTATGTATATGAAAGCAAATGTTAATCCATTAGCCTCCCGCAGCAACACTTAATAAAATTACGAAAAGCGTTAAACCAAAGAGTAAACTGTGTGTGTGTTTTTCCATTAAAAACCAATTTTTTCCCACTCATTCGTGCAACACAAATGTATAATCATATTTTCGACGAATAAATGCAAACAAATGCTGCTCTGCAATAACAACAAGAAAAAAACTTAAAAACAAAAACAAAAACACAAATACATACATACACACAATTTTTGTGAAAACATGTCTATATTATTAAGCCAAACACAATTACAATGTATTATACGTATACCCACATATATACATACAAACAAACATAAAGTTATACTAACAAATACACGCACAACTACACGCACACTCACCAACACAAGTATGTTGTGAAAACACTATAGCACAAATATATTAACAAAACTACAGAAGCTGAAAAAATAGCGCATAATTAATGGCGGCGACTGTGTGCGTTGCAAACGTGCCATATGAGGGAATTTGTTGCTTTATTAAATGCAAATATTTCAGTTATAATTAAATTAAGTGCTCAAAAAACTTATAAATATTTACAAATAGCTCCCCGGACACAAAAATTTACACCACATAATTATGATTTATCCATAAATAATTAACTTGTTTCGCCGAGTTACGCAGACCCCCCGAGAAAAAAGCATTTAAACATTTACGTTTGCATTGAAAAAATGAAACAAAACAAAATTAAAAAACAAAAACAAATTATAACGGAAAAATTCAAATGAAATTTTAGTAAGCAGCGTTTTCGCGCTAAAAATTTATTTAAACAAAATATTAATTGCTAAGATGTATAAAAAATGTCTATGGAATACAGCCAAAATGAAAGCAAATCGATGCATGAATAAAGAACTTATAAAAACACTAAAAACTAAACGCCATTTTTGCTTATTCTATTCTATTCTCATTTATTATGAACGAAAAGATGGTACCAAATTCATAACTTACCAATCTAATCTGAGTTAGGTGGTCGAAAAAAAACAGACTTTTAGCGGTTATTGTATTTGGGTTATTGTGCTTTTATAACACTCGACTAAATCTAAATATAATATTTAGAAAGAAGAATATTGGACGAAGATTAACAGTACAACTTCTTCTTATCACTATTCCAAATACTTAAAGTTTTCTAAAGCTATGCTAATGGTACCATGACCGGACTAAAATTTCAAAAATTATACGAAGAGTAAAGAAAATCGCTTTTTGAAAAATATATTAATTCATTAGTCTATTTACATTTATTGCAATTTTGCGAAGGAACCTGATCACGTGATGTCAAGCCAAGGTCACGTGATATTTTTGTTTACAGGTCCAATGATCCCACCCTGATCACGTGATGTCAAATGGAGAACACGTGATATTTTTGTTTACCTTTTTGAAGAGGTCAATGACCCCATCATGATCACGTGATGTCAAATTGAGATCACGTGATATTTTTGTTTACCTTTTAGAGGAGGTCATGACCCCATCATGATCACGTGATGTCAAATTGAGATCACGTGATATTTTTGTATACACGTCAATGACCGCACACTGATCACGTGATGTCAAATTGAGATCACGTGATATTTTTGTTTACAGGTCAATGACCCCACCCTGATCACGTGATGTCAAATGGAGAACACGTGATATTTTCGTTTACAGGTCAATGAATCCACCCTGATCACGTGATGTCAAATTGATATCACTTTGATATTTTCGTTTACAGGTCAATGACCCCACTCTGATCACGTGATGTCTAATTGAGATCTCGTAAAATTTTTGGTTACAGGTCAATGACCCCACCTTGATCACGTGATGTCAAGTCAAGATCACGTGATATTTTTGTTTACAGGTCAATGACCCCACTCTGATCACGTGATGTCAAATTGAGATCACGTGATATTTTTGTTTACCTTTTTGAGGAAGTCAATGACCCCATCATGATCACGTGATGACAAATTGAGATCACGTGATATTTTTGTTTACCTTTTTGAGGAGGCCAATGACCCCAGCCTGATCACGTGATGACAAATTGAGATCACGTAATATTTTTGTTTACCTTTTTGAGGAGGTCAATAACACTGATCACGTGATGTCAAATGGAGATCACGTGATATTTTTGTTTACAGGTCAATGACCCCACCCTGATCACGTGATGTTAAATGGAGATCACGTGATATTTTTGTTTACCTTTTGAGGAGGTCAATGACCCAATCATGACCCAAAAACGTGATGCCACCTTGATCACGTGATGTTAAATGGAGATCACGTGATATTTTTGTTTACAGGTCAATGACCCCACTCTGACCACGTGATGTCAAAGTGAGATCACGTAATATTTTTGTTTACCTTTTTGATGAGGTCAATGAAAACATCATGAGCACGTGATGTCATCATCATGATCACGTGATATTTTTGTTTATAGGTCAATGACCCCACCCTGATCACGTGATGTCAAATTGATATCACGTGATTTTTTTGTTTACCTTTTTGAGGAGATCAATGACCGCATCATGATCACGTAATGTCAAGTCAAGGTCACGTGATAATTTTGTGTACAGGTCAATGACCCCACTCTGATCACGTGATGTCAAATCAGGGTCACGTGATATTTTTGTTTACATATTTTAGGGAATCGATGATGTCAAACGGAGATCACGTGATATTTTTGTTTACATTTTTGGAGGAGGTCATTAACCACATGAAATCAATTTTCATCTATTTTGTGAAACGATGGCGTTTTAAGGACCTATTTATTTTTGGAAATGGGAAAAGGTCACAAAAAGGCATCGGAATATATGGAGGCTGGGACATGGTTTCAGTATTGTTTTTGGACAATAATTCAGAAACAAACTACGAAATTCGAGCTTTTAACAAATGAAAATCACCCGGCTCATAAAAAAACGTCTAACCTTAGGAGCTGCTACAGCTGAAAATTTTACCGTACTTCAAAGGTAGGTATATTAACTTACACAATTGACAATTGGTCGGTTGCACAGTTGCAAGTTTTAAAATTCCCATTATTTTTGAACACACCTTGTAGGGTTTTGTAATCTTAAATAGCAAGAAAAGTTAATAAAATTGTCCCACAGGCTAAAATAATAAGCAACATTTGCATAACTTGTAAATCTTTTTTGCATATTACACTTAGTTATGTAAGTAACATAATTCTCAGAAGCTGGTGCCACCCAATAAAACTCATTTAGCCATGCCTTCTGTTTAACTAGTTCACACATTCGACGCGATCGCGCCGTGATTGCTTGTAATTACGCAAAAGTAAGTTGACATTAGAGAAGTCAGCAGTGCCAGGATACATCAAGTCAAGCGGGAGCGCCAGCACTTTTTCGCACAAAACATTTAAATATTCCCAAATTAAATGCAGTTGCATTTTAATGGCTTCATTATGTGCCGCACAAGTGAACCGTTCGGGCGGAGAGAGGCATGTGGCACAGCGCCGCGCGTTTTTGTTTGTTACTTATACTGCAATGTAGCAAAATTGAAAATTATGCGGCAGCAACAACGAAAAAGCAACAAATCAGTGGCACTACCCATATAACAGCCACAAAATTAATAACTCCCATGCGAGTATACACACACATACCTGTGTGTGCATGAGTATGTCTGGATTTGCGAGCCGGTGCGGGTGTTGGTGACGCGCGCTATATTGCCACAAATGGTGACATTTGCAACAGCACTTGCAACATCGACAGCAGCAGCCACGCTTCGGCACATAGTTGCACTCATTTCGGTCATTATGCAAATGCAATCAGTTAGCGGCATTAAAATTGGCTTCAATGTGGCTTTAGGCGTCGCAGTTGCGCTTAGCTGGCTGCTACTCTACCCGAGCTGCAGTAGCTGTGTTGCAGCCGTTGCACGTAACTGTTTTTGATAACGCTGTGTGTAAAATGGATAAAAATTGCAAATGGCGTCATGTAATGTGTGCTAATGTGTGTGCTCGCGTTGGTTTAAGCTCGCAATACACCGCCAGAAAATGTTAATCAAGCTGCGATTGAATTATGACACACAGCTTCGCGTTAAACGTAAACAATAGTTGAGTGTTTAAGCATATAGATATTTTTAAACTGAATTGAAGTTGCTATTAAATGTACAGACTCAAAAAAATTTAATCTAAGACAGCTCATATTGGACTTATAAGCAAAACTTTAATAGAAAGATGCATTTGAGGCAAATAATCAAAGCAAACTATTCAATAAATCCCATTAAGGCCCTCAGCAACTTAAATCTAAACAAGCTTAAAATCACTGAACAATTGCTCTCCTGCATGAATGTCAAATTTAGGCCGTAGGAGTTCACATGGCAAACAAAATAGATCGAGTGAAAGCGCACACACTCCCTCCAGCAGAGCAAATAGCAAATGGAGAAAAATTGCCTATAGATTAGCACAAATCGGTGTCATAGAGTGCGGGTCACACACGCCTGCATGTGTCCAACCTAAATCACATGCTACCTTACGCCTATTAATGTGTAGCCATTTGGTCCGAAACACTTTGCGATATCGAAGCAGCAACCAACAACAAGTATAACAAAAGCATACAAAGCCATAGTGACTCTAACTAATCACTTTCGCCTCAACCCTGTAAGCTCCCCACCTCCTCTCTCCTCCTTTCAGGAACTCTCACCGGATAGTGGCAAAATAGTGATTATGATTTGGGTGCACAAATTGTGTGAGCCTCTGAATATGTGCTGGCTTGGCAAGTTCAATGAATGTTCTCCGGTAGCTGTTATTGCAGTTTCCTAAGCTTTTCACATTACCGTTATTTGCTACAGCCACTGCCATTGCCACTGATAATCCTTGTCATCGCTCAAGCTAACTGCTTCTGCCACAACAAGCAAGCTGTAAAGTTCAGCATAAGCAATGGAGCAGCAGCAGTTCAACAGGCGAGCAGATAAATAAAGAGAAATTTCGCATAGTGAGTGCTTTTTTCCCTGCAGCTAACCAACTCGTTCGGAATAAATGAACTCAAACTTGAAATGCGCTTTTCTTTATGGCAACTTCTCCGACATGCCCCTCGATTGTATTGCTTTTGTTACAGTCTCTGGTGTGGCAATCGCTTTTATTGATGTTGTTTTTGCAAGGAATATATGCGCCCATTTAAAATCACTCACAAGCCGGCAAGCAGACATTTAAGCCTATCAGCGGCAATCCCAAGCAGCCGTCGCCCGCAAGCCAAACGACAGACAGGCAGACAGGGGACAGCGCAAGGCAACCCAGCCAACAAAGCTCAAATGAATGCCAAGCAAACTGAGTAGGTAACGTGTGGGTGGGTATGTGTGTGGGTGCGATTGCTGCATTTCATCCACAACGCAATCACATCAAATCCAAACACTCATGTGGATGCGGCCGCATGCGAGCACATCAATGTTACTTATACGCAGAGCCGCGCTAATCGTCCACATCCACATACGAAGAGTGCTGGCACAAAATCCATTAATACACTTCAGTCTGCCAAGTAGACTGACTCAACTCATCCAAACGACACCAAACAACAAATATACAACTACAACAATTGAAATAAAAACAACAACAACAGTCAGCGCTATGATGGCATAAGCTTAGTATTCATAGCGCCAGCCGCACACACACACTCCCACGCAGAGAGAGAGCGTCACTGCTGCCGAAGGTATTGTCGGTGTCGGAAGAAGTAGAGCTGAAGAATTGCGGCATCATCATGTAGCATTGTGCTCGTCTGATTGCTGCGGTTTAAAATTGGGTGGCTGCGGTTTAAAGTGGGTTGCAGCGCATATGCAGAGTCTGTTGTCGCCAATATATTTGATTGCCACTCCTGCGAGTGTTTCTGCAATAACGATGAAATAACTAACGAAAATGCAAACCGGAGTCAATGACGTGTTGCAGCAAATTAAATATGTGTGGTTAATTAGGTGAAACAGTCGGAGTGACTTGCTAGCGCGCCAGAATTGGAACACATAATGAGGCGCAAAAGTCGGTTACCAACATTCGTTTATGAATTTGGATTCACTTAGGTAAAACACATTAAAATTATTTGCAAAATTTCTTAAGAAATATAAACAGAAATAGAGTGAAACAATCGATACGAGTTTCACCGAGCTTCTAGGTTCCAAAATGTTACTAAGATGACTGTTCCGAGGTACGGTTTAAACTTTGTTAGATTTAGATACTTGAGTATCTTAATTATTTTAGGTAAGTTGGAATGTCTGTCCTATAAGTACATAAACAGTGGCCGAAAGTTAGACGGAATCAAATACACCTCACACGTTGACTCGATTTCGTTAGATTGGCCTACCTGCATTCTCGCGCTGAATCTTGAAGCTCTCGGGTGCTTGATAGCCGGCTGAGGGGTCTTTCTGGTCTCAGAGCAGAATGTAAGAGTTCCATTGCACTAGAGTTGGAGACATCTAGGCACATCTCGGTAAACATATCTTGTGTGAACTTAACGTATTGTATGGATTTGATAGAAAGCCGATTTAAGAAAGGTGTGATAGGATTAAACGGGTTCGTAGAAACATGAAGGTCTTTTGATCCTGATTAAGGAATTCTTGACATCACCAGTATCCACAGTTGTCTGTGTGGGATCCTTCGAGACTTTTGTCGGTTGGTTTAAACCCCTTACCTAACTTTAATCTAAACTCCATCCAGGGATGCCTTAATGGTTTAAAAAGGCTTTAAGGTGTTTCATGGGTTTTGTCGCGTATAAAATGGCCTATTTTCAATATTTTTTTCCATGTAAAAAATTATTTATTTAATTCAAATTTTTTTTCTGTCTTATTATAATTATTATTCTGTCTTAAATTTAAAAAAAAAAAGTACCCCTTGGAACAAAAGTGCTTCCGCGTTGTCGGCATAACTCTTGGCAGGATCATCCAAAATGAAAAAAACAAAAATAAGTGTTTTTGATAAGACCATAAACTCGTGCTTGAACGAAGGAAAGACAAAAAAGTGAAAATTGAAATTTTAGCAGACATTTTTCCAAAAAAAAAAAATAAAAATTTCGGTCAAATTTGCTTGACATTTTGTTTTTATTTTTAAATAGTTGTAATTGAAGAAAATACAATTCTGCGTTCAAGCACGAGTAAATTGTATCTCGAACACCTGTTCAAAATTTCATCAAGATCGGTTTAGTAGTTTTCGAGAAAATTTGACAACCGACTTTGAAAACACGGTTCCAAAAAAATCGCATTTAAAGCTTTGAGTAACAATAGCAGTTGACTTGGAGCGCACGCCTTCCAAAGGCTGTATCTCCGAAACTATTATTCGGATCGACTTGAAAATTTAGGACAATATTCTTGAGATGTTGTAGAAATAAATAAGCCAAAAAACAAAAAATCGTTATTTTGAATCCACGAAACCCATGTAACCCCTTAACAGATTAAATTCTTATTCACACATTTCATTGACAGAAAGATATCTGCAGTCTGATTAAGAGGTGGAAACAATAGATTCAAGAAACAGAATTGAAGTAAGAAAGTACCGATACTAATACTAAAGGCTAGCCGAGGGTGATAATATAACATTTGGACAGTATCTGGTCCTCTGGGCAATACACTGAAGTGCTACACTTAATGGGAAATGTAATACCCAAACTAAAGAGAGCAACTATGCAACAACTAAAATAAAATAAAAACATGTGTTGGTCTTACATCTATTATATTATTCTATCACATAGGAGTATGCATAAACAAAGCCAGTATTCATAACTGTCAAACGACCACAATTTCATAAATGTGAATTGTATTGTTGTAGCCGTTGCCACATAACATTGGAAGGAAAAAGAATATCTAAATGAACGCAGTTAAAAACAATGCCAACACTTTTGCATGGCATCATCGCATGTGAGCACACAAGCATAAATGCGGGCGCTGATTATGAGGGCTATGCCACAATGGGCGAGCAAGCAAAAAAGTTAGAAAACAATATAAATAGCACGACAAACGACAATATGGCATTAAAGCTGCTAGTTTGGTCTCAAAGGCATGTGTGTGTGTATGTGTGTGTGTGTGCAGACAATAAATAACCAAAAGCTATTGTTTGTTTAGAAATGAGGTGAAAGTGAGAAGAGAAGGTGTAAGTGCAAATTATGCACTTCAATTCACTTGTGAAAAACAAATGCGGTGCAGAGTTTAAAGTGCGCACAGTGGCTGCGAACGTATATTTCGCATGAAAAGTAATCAAATTTATTTAAATGCCCAATTCCCCATAAAATTATTTATATTTATACCCAATTCGGAGGTTCTCATACAAAAATCAGTAACTAAAATACTCTTCTGTGAACAAATATATAATTCGGTAGATCTCAATATAATAATATTAATACCATTGTCCCCTTCTTACAAAATAAATTGTAAATTTATTCTCTCACATATCGCTCTGTACACCATTGCCTAACGGCCCCTAATTACATATGTGCATAAAGTCTGTTGCACCCACATATCTTCCATACCACACAGCACAAATCTCAAATGCCTGTCTCTGGTTGCACTTCTGCTAGTCAAACTCGCACACTTCATCCTTCCTGATTACTTTCCGGGCACTGTCGGATCTCGCATTCATACGAACGCACCTGCATGTCCTTCACTAATAAAATAAGGCAAATAAAAAATGTCGAAACAAAATCACATTGATGTGCATTTGTGTGCGAAATGTGCTGCTGCTGTGTTGGACTGCATTGAAAGCGAAATGAAAAAGGTGCCAACACGGAAACAAAGGAGAACGCACTCATTGAAAATGGAAATGGAAAGCAAAAAAAAAATGGGTATAATAAAAATGAGCAATCCAAACAATGAGTGTAGGCGAATTGATAAAGTAGACGTTAAGCGACGTGAGGGCGAGGAAGAGGTTGCCGTGCTGCCGATGCAACAGGGCTCGCTGTCGACGCCGGCTCCACCTCACCCATTTTATTTGACGGCGCTCAATGGTTTTATGTGTTGCTCTTATTATGGCACTCCATGCTCCTCTGCCCACACATACCACACACACATTCTTCATGGTTCGCTATGTGCTCTGGCGCGCAACGGTCGCACGTAATGTCAAGTGCAGCATTTTAGGCGCGGCGCGTGCGCCCTCACCCAACCGCGCCAGCACGCCACACGCCACAGGCCAGAGCCCATCAACAAGGCAGCCAAGCAAAGTAGGCTGGTTGACATTAGGCAGCGCCACCAACCAGTCAACCAACCATCCAACCATACATTCCGCTCATTCATTCAAACACTCAACGTCGCTACCTGCTTATTATGTGAGAATGTTGCCAGCGGTGTGCATGGTTGTATAGGCTTCTGTGTTCTGTATGTGTGTACGTGTGTGCAGGTTCTTTCATATTTGGTTGCTGTTGCAGCAAAAGCTCAAGCAATGAATGTTCCGTGCATTCGAAGTGATTGCTCAGCCGTGCGTGTGCACAAAACAATCAAGAAATGATGTGACTTTGCCGCTTCCGCACCGATTGAGGAAGCCTTGCATAAGCGCACATATGTACATACGTGTATATGTTTGTGCGTGCTATTCACATGAATGCAAGATTTTTATGAGTTAATGTAAATTCCCTGCTGGAAATTAAGAACTGATGAGACCTATTCATAGTTGAGGAAAGATTCTGATATCCTCAAATTAGTGAAAAAAATGTTTGCATCTAAAGTAGTACCGAAGACAATATGTTTAATCTAATTAAATTTAAGACTTTTCCATATTTTTAACAAATTTTAGACTAGTTGAAATTCGTTCGAAAGTATTTCTAAACTCTGTGAAAGCCACTCAAAGACTGTCAATTGAAATGACCCATCACATCCTCTTTTAGAAAACAGCACGCATATGAACCAGTAATGGAGTTTGGTCCTCCACAATCGAAGCTGTTCTAACTTCACATTATAAATAATATAACTTCCTACAGAGCATGTACGAGTATGTACATATATATTGACACAAGTTTGAACAAATGCATGAGCGAAGGCGCCGATGTAAATTTAGCTCCTCACATTGACGCGTCGAGCACGGGAAATTTTGACAAATTATTGTTGAAAATAAGAGAAATACCTAGAAATTCGATTCTTTGGATTCTGTGCTTTATAAGCGAACTCATCGAAGAGTGTGTAAACTTAACAATATTGGACTGTTAGTTACAATAAATTCTTCAAATAACTATAAAATTTATCTATTAATTATTAACCATCTAAAACACACTCACATACATAATAAATGAACGCCTCTACACACTACTCTCTCTCCAATACGATATAGAAACTACCTCCCGCATGTTACTCATACGACAAGGTGCAACCGGTTTGATTGACGGCTACTTCAAATGGCTTTAAACGGAACAGTTGTGTAAATACTGTGTTTGATATGATGTATCGATACATATTATGCATTGGCATTGGCATTTCCATTAAAGTAATTGCTTTTTGGCTTGCAAAATACTAAAATATTTACTTTTGCGAGTAAATACCTACGAATTTATTTGCCAAAGCGGCATTCAGACATTCAAAGTTTAGAGTCAGTTTTCGGAGACATTGAAGCATTGCATTTTTTATGTGACCACTACAACAACAACATTGCAATATTTGTTTATATGCATTAAATTACTTGCATATTTCGAACTTGAAAATATTCCTTTTATACATTCAGTTTAAATATTTGTATCTCATAAGCAATATTAAACGCAGTGTGTACTCACTTTCAGCAGCGTACGCTTATAATCGCTTATCAAAACCAGCCAGCTAACTCAATTTCTTATTAATTGCATCAATTTGCCACGCTGTTAATTCAATTTCGGGCGCACAGCAAACCGTTGACAAAATGCCACGCTAATTCGTCACCGCCTCATGATAGACGCCCATCTACTCAAGTGTCTCTCCACACGCTTATTGTACGTGTAGTGTGGCTGGCTGAAACATTAGCGGCAGCTTCTCAAGTGTCTGCCGTATTACTGCTATTTGAAGCTTCTTGCCGTAACTTTGAGTCGCTAAATTTTCTTATGTTTAATTTATGTCCTTTAATTGCCTCAATTCGGCGGCGGAACTATGCAGCGTACTGCATTTTCGAGTCGTTCGCTCCCAAGCGGCATAAAGCCAACCAACCCACCTACTTAATATTTCAGCAAGCAGACAGTTCCCAAACAAAACGCTTACGCCAGCAGCGCTGCAGACAGACAGAAGGATTGAAATTTTAAAGCGGCAGCAACTTCACAATTTGGCTAACACACTAACTTTTTGACTAGACGTTTGCTGTTAATCAAATATGTATTCTAACAAAATAAGACCTCGATTTGGATTTGCTTTTAAAGAAAGACTTGTTAAGTACGTTTATTTATCTCGTTTTTATTTCACTCTCCACATTCATTCATTGTAGTTTAAGGAAGAATGAGGTCACACAGAAACTTAATAACGGTTTGGTTAATGCAAATTTTCGTTTCTTAAGTGAACCCTAGTTATGCCCAACAGTATAGAAACTAATTGATCTGAAAGCTTACGCATACTAATTGAAAAAACCATACATCATTCAAATCGTTTGAATGTTTAAGTGTCAATAATAATTAATTTTTAATAATGTATCGCCAATTCAATGTATTCGAGTATTTTTAAATTCTCATTTCTAGGAACTTTGGTGGAGATGTTAGTTAACGAATTTATAATACTGTACAACACATGACTGGGTGTTGGGCTAGAGAGAGTCATAAATAAACAAGTAAGGAAAGGCTAATTTCGGGTGCAACCGAACATTTTATACTCTCGCAATTTATTAAAGAAATTTTATTAAGAGAACACACAAATTTACCCATAAATTCGGCATAAAGTTTAGTAGAATAACGAAAATCAGCATATATAGATATGAGGGCTGAGGTAATTCCTGAACCATTTTCATTCATTTTCACCAGCAAGGTACACTATATCCAAGACTATACGCTCACTTAATTTTGCTAAGATATCTCACATATTAACTTATAAATATATGCGGAATAAAGCCCGCACATAATTAGGTTTATGGGAGCTAAGAGATGTTATGACCCGATTTAAATAATTTTTGGAACAGAGATACACTATTAGAAGAAAACAATTTCCTCTGATTTACATTAAATTATCTGAGAGATTTACTAAAATTTTCGGTTAAAATTTACCCTTAAGCGCTGAGTGAACATGTTCGATATCTGGGGCCTTGAAAAGTTATAGTCCGCTTTCGACAATTTTTCACAAATGAAGCCAGAGATAATATGCACTGTTTGTGTAAAGTTTTATTCCGCTATCTTCATTGGTTTCTTATGTATACATTATAAAGTGAAGGAATCAGATGGAATTCAAAATTGAGTTATAACTCAAAGTTTTCAGGAAGGGAAGTTTTCGTGGTTGTGAACCGATTTCGCACATTTTTTATCCGTGTTATCAGTGTGTCAAGAAAATATTATATGTGACCTGGTCTACGGAAAGGGGGCTTAGGTGTCAAAAAATCAATTTTCACTTTTTAGTTGATTCGGATGGAATATGAGAGTTGTTTATTTTTAACAGCTGTTTCCCAGCTGTTTCGCATGTTAGCTCCCTTTTCGTAGACCAGGTCACATATACCGAATTTCATTGAAATCGGTCGAGTAGCTCTTGAGATATGGTTTTTGACCCATTTTCCATTTTGGAAAAAAAATCTCAGTGCAACTTCCTTCTGCCAATTCTTATGTAAAATTTGGTGTTTCTCGTTAGTGAGTTAACGCACTTTTAGTCATTTTCAACCTAACCTTTGTATGAGAGGTGGGCGTGGTTATTATCCGATTTCTTTCATTTTTGCACTGTATAAGGAAACGGCTAAAAGAAACGACTGCAGAAAGTTTGGTTTATATAGCTTCATTGGTTTGCGAGATGTATACAAATAACCGATTTGAGGGCGGGGCCTCGCCCACTATCCAAATATGCCCCTTTCTAGTGTTTTACTCAAGTTATCCGTTTCACGGACAGACAGACAGGATTTCAACTCGTCTCGTCATCCTGATCATTTTGATATATATAACCCTACATCTAACTCGTTTAGTTTTATGACTTACAAATAACTGGTATGTGAACAAAACAATAATACTCTATTAGCCAACTTTTTTTGCGAGAGCATAAAAATGTGTATTCTCCGTTTTTCGAAGTTAACCTCCAAATTCGAAATATTCGACTTCGATGCTCGAAAATAGGCTTTTTTAAGAAAATTATTGTTAATTAATTTTTCACTTAATTTAATAATGCATAAAAATTTTCGAGAAAAAAACAGTTATTCAAAAAAAATAGCATTCGAAAAATATTCGATCAATTTTCGAAATTTGGATAAGCGATTTTTCAACTATTGTCGAATATTAATGAATAGAGGAATATTAGAATTTTTCCACAGATGAATCATACTTAAAAAAAACGCACTGAAATTATATAACTCCTTCTCAAGAAAATAATCACTGATGGTCAGATTTACATATGTAAGCATTTATTATATATTCAATATTCGATTCTCTCGTATTCGACAATTCGTATGTGTTTATTTCTAGAAGAGTTATACGTGCATAAAGAGTCTGTTTCTGTTAACATAAAAGCACAACGCAAAGCAATTTACAATGGTAAACTCGTCAGATTTTGACGGTCTGCTGAGCCGCCAAACTGCTCACACAGTCCGCAGCCGCCGCACTTGATTAAGTCACCTTTGTGGGCGGCGTTCCATTTGAATCAATCCGTTGATTGCTGATTTTTGTGGACACATGTACGTACCCTAAGTCTAACCTAAAAGTCCGCTTATGGCTTCATTCTTTTGTCAAGCAAACGCTGCTGCTGGTCATGTGTATCGCTGCTGCACACTGACCTTTGCCAGCAACGGAGTCTGGAGTCTGCTGAAAAAGGAATAGCGCTGGAGCCTGTGTAATTTTCACCCACGTGCTTGGCATTTTAATAAGAACGAAAATGTTGTGGCTTTAAGAATTCGAAACTTGTTAAAATGTGAATTTTACTCAAATTATTTTACTTCAAAGCATAATGCTGCAAAAAGCTTCTCCAGCTCAAATTGCTCACTTTAAACTTTGTAAATAAATTATAATTTTTCTTAAATTCAAGAACCACTAAGGGAGCAGCGTTGACACTTTCATATTTTAAAAGAAAATAATATTTTGCACACGTTCGCCTCACCACTTTTTCCGTATTCAACACTTCATTACAATGCAATTTATTTCTCCTGCCTCTTATCGGAGAAAATTACCTCCGCGCCATTTTATTTTTCATGCTTTTCGATTTCTCATTTAAGCTTTACAGTTGTGTCGCGCAAATTAATTGTTTTTCGAATGCGGCCATCGCTGCCATTCGATTCATAATTAAAATTGCGAAAGTCCTGCTTGCCCGCGGTCCTTGCTTCCGCGCAGGTGTCCTTTCGATCTGTCTTCCTTACGTCAATTTCGTCTGTGCGCGCACTTATCTTTCCTGCTGCCAGCTATCATGGAAATTGGTTTCGTTTTCCCTTACACCTGCCTGTTTGCTTGAAAAATAATTTTCCGCCTTTTCTATTTCACATCTAAAATTTAAATTCACAGCGCCACGCCGAAATTTTCCTTGCGATTTTCGACAAAATTTTCGCGCAATCTTTAGTTCCCTTTTCATATTATTCTTTGGCATTTCTTCTTTAATTGCCACACTTCCCGCCATTTTGAGTTTTAATTCTCATTTCTTTCATTTAACGTTCTCTTTTATATCTTCAACTTTTCCGTTCAATCTGTCCACCGTATTGATTAAATTCACAAATTATTATTCTTTTTTGTCTCTCACCTTAATGCAGTCCAATTATAACCTCCTCAGTCTCCACAATATTCATATCAAATGCCAATTGTCGGTCGGTCATTCTTCGAATTAATTTATGTGAAATGCAAACCGAAGTTCAGAAGTTCAACGAACGCATGGAAAACTGCAAGCTCATTGTCGAATTTAATTTGTCTGCTATCTCTCAATCTCACCAGAATTTCCGTTCGGTATAATTTGAATTGTTAAGCAGTAGAGGTATTATTATTATACCAAACGCTTGTAACTCCATATTGTTCGATACAAAGAAAAATGTCTGGGAATATCAAGAAATAATTATGTAACTGCTTGTGAAACAGATTTTGTCTGCTTGCACAATTTGTCCACAATATTTTCGGAAAACATGCGGCGAATTATAAAGGTCAAATACCTGAATGAATGAAAATCAATACTAATCTAAAATGCATTTTCATTTTGTAATGAATGGCCTCTTCATCTTTGTTGTTTACATAAAAGGAAAATTAACTTGCCAATACAAAATACAAAAGCTCTATTCTGAAATATGAGTGTGTTGATATTTCGCTTAATGTTGCATATTGAGACCCTCACAAAAGTGCAGAAATATTTGCACTAATATCAGATGCAGCAACAACGAGATTTTAATAATGCAGAAATTTGGTTAGCGAATTCTTTAAACTCATTTGATATGCCTACTTGATTCACTGGATAAATATTTACAGAGCTTATGAGGTCTTTTGATGTACATATATAAGCTAATTTTCACGGTTTGAACTAGAAATTTTAGTGTGATATACAACTAGATTTTAGTGGAACGGTGTATCTGCTCTAGAATCGAACTAAACATTTTGTACCGCCATTGTCAGTTTTCTGAACGTAATGTGACAGTTGTTATCTACAATGATGACCATGCGTCAAATATCCCTTCCGTTTCTTCCCTTCCCTTTATAGAAAGTGTTACAGTGATCGGATTTAGTTCAAATATGCGCTATTTCGTTCGATAATCTCCTCATATAGACGGCACCCACTCGTAGAAGCCCTCCTCCTTATTTTCGAAGAACTCGGACAGCGCCTTTTCACAAGCCTCATTTGAGTTCAACTTTACACCACTAAAGGCGTTCGCCATGGACAGAAACAGGTGGTAATCACATGGTTCTATGACTGGGCTATATGGTGGATGCCATAAAACCTCCCATCCGAGCTCCCGTAGCTTCTGACGAGTCATCAACGAAGTGTGTGGTCCGGCGTTGTCCTGGTGGAACACTACACCCTTCCTATTGGCCAATTCTGGACGCTTCTGGTCGATCGCCTGTCTGGCATTATGGGAGCAGCTCATAGTGGATGATTCCCTTCCAATTCCACCAAACACACAGCAAAACCTTCCAGGCCGTCAATCCCGGCTTGGCCACTGTTTGGGACGATTCACCGGCCTTCGACCACGACCATGTTCGCTTGAGGTTGTCGTATGGTATCCATTTTTCGTCGCCAGTCACCATCCGCTTCAAAAATGGGTCGAGTTCGTTCCGTTTCAGCAGCATATCACAGGCATTGATTGCGACAAATCATGCGGCACCCAAACATCAAGCTATTTTGTGTATCCAGCCTTCTGCAGATGGTTTAAAATGGTTTGGTGACTAACTCCCATTTCCTGGGCGATGTCACGAAATGCCTCATGCCGGTCTAACTCGATGTTTTCCATGATTTAACAACGTCACAGGTCATCCGTCGGCTGGCTTATCCATGGGGTCGTTTTCACAGGCTCTGAATCGTCGAAACTAACCCCCAAAACACTATTAATCTTAAAATATCCCGAACTTCAGGGTTAGTGAACTCCATGTTTACACGTCTATAACTGTTCAATTCAAAGTAATCATGCATAGCGTCGTTTTGTAGGTTATGTCAAGGCCTTTCAAAGATGTATAGGATTACCAAAGCGTTTTATAGGTACATAGCCGCGAAATTCAAAAGTCAAAAATACGGACATTTGACAACCTAATACATCGGTCTCTCTTATGAAACAAGGGCAGTCGGCGAACTAGTTCGGTTTGTGGTGCAAACTAGTTGTCAAGTAGTTCACAACCAGTTGATTTCACTGCAGAGTTGTCACATATGATTTCATAAAATTTGTTTACATGTTTATTCACCGCTACTTGAAAGGCTATTTATTCACCTACGTTACTGTTATAGCGGTAGTTTGTTAGCACATGTTGAGAACGGCATCTTATAATAGAATATTGAATACTACTTAAGAGATGAAATGAATATAGGCTTAAATATGCGCATATAAAGTGTAGACAATCTTTAGAAATTCGACGGAAAATTGTCGTTCGGTATAAACTATAAAGCCTCAAGTTTCACTCAACGTTATTTACAAACTATTTTTCGTAGAATTTTCCTTTGTGCAGCTAACTTAATTACATCCGCCAGCCCAAACATTATCAAACGTTGCAAATTTGGGAGCTGCTGAAAACTTCCGGTTAACATGATATCGACACGGTTTATTCACTTCCACCTTTCATTATACACATGAGAGCATTTAGGGCAGAAACTTTTAGACGTTAAGTACCACCTGTTTGGAACTTGCCAAATATTCGTGTTTATAAAAGAATGTGTGTAAATGTAATGTGATCTATGGGTTGTTGTTGCCACATAACCACCACAACAAAGTGGGAATATATGTATAAGTTTCTTTTCAAGCGACATATTCAATAAGGTTCGTGGGATCGGTAAGGCTGCACTGTGGGCAGTTTCGCAGAAAAACCGGTTAACACTTTATGAATAATTCACTTTCTCTTTTCTTAAATTTTCCCTTCGTCGGCATTTTTAACTGTCAATTTACTTAATAATAACTATTACATCAGAGTAGGTTTTAATAATTGCAAATACGTAACTAAATATAGATTTTAAAGCTAAATTATTAAAATAGCACAACAACAGTGCAAAGGTTTATTCTATTTGAGTTATTATTGAGGTGAGTCCCACGCACAAAAAATAATATTAATGCTTCACAATGTGTGCACATATATTTCACAGCATTACATCAAGAAGAAAATAATGTACTTTTATGCTCACGCAAAACTGCCCAAAGTGTGTAATCTCAATATCTGGGCTATTGAATCATAAAGACCAAACCAAACAAAAAAAATCGTGACACACAAGAATATACGTGAAACAAATCCGCATCACACAAAATATAATACCGCAATACTCTATAAGTATGTAATCCGCCGTTAGTCAACGCCTTGCCACTTCCGCAAGCAGCATGGAGCGTGCGAATCCATAAAACAGTCAACATAATGCCACCACTGCCATCGCCACTAGCACTATCCCGCTACGAGTGCCAATAATAAGTCAATCCACAATGAAGCGCCCACTTAGAATTAGGCCAACATAATACCAACTCAATAACATTATTGGCGGCACGCATACGCCACCGCTGCTGTGAATGGATTTGCCGGATTCGGTCAGAGGATTGTTAATACCAACTAGAAGGTGAAGATTGTGATTTAGGCGAAATAAAAGAAATGTAGTAAGAACAGAAACTTATGCGTAGGCGTACAAGGCGGCAGCTGGCCAAAGGCCTCACTCACACATAGCCTTACACACACACACACTCGAACGCGTAATTGAATGTGCGTGTGTATTTGGGGGTCTTTACGGGGCAATGCGCCGAACATATTAAGTAATAAAGTCATGTCAGGCGCCAAATAGCCGCTTAGGTGTGAGAAATTAAGTAATACATACATTAACGGCGAAACAGAAAACATGAAGTGCCCGAAAACAAAGGCGCATAAGGGCGGCCCATTGTGTAAGAGGATAAAGTTGCCGAAATGAATTTATTCAAGAAAGAGGAGGGTTGCCAAGCAGAACTTGTTGGGGAATACATGTTTTGCGAAATAAGCACATAAATATGTAGGAGTACATATGCTTACTTTCGTCGGGCACTGTTCGACCTGATGTTGCTGTTTAGTGTTCAAACAAGTGTAAGGGTTTCGCCCTCCTCACTTTTCATGTCTTAGCATTTCGTCAATATTGGCGCCAACATTTGGTATGATGTCGGAAAGGGTGCTACATATTTATATCAGTCGTAGCCGAAAATTTGGGCCACGCCTTTAATATATATGTATTTACGATAAGCCAAAGGAGTTCTGGAAGGATTTGAATTATTTCAGAGGACTTAAATAATTTCAGAAGGTCACTCCATAATACTCGTTTCTGTTTTACAGCAATTGCTAGGTATATCAATACCTTACACTGTAGTATTTTAAGAGCCACTTTACTTCCACAAAGCCTCTTGCCGCCTCCGTAAGCGGCACTCGGCCACCTCGCAGACTGCCACGAATTGATGAATGTAAAAGTAGGCACAGAAGAGCATTCACTTAATTTGCACCTTCTCGGGCAGGATGAATAACTGTAGCTATATGTAACCTTTCTCAACGACGCCCAACCAACGAAACACACACATAACCGCACTTATTAGCCCATATACTTGTATGTTTGTGTATCGAGTGCTTCATTTCCTTTCATTGGGTTAATGTTTGCACGGCCTTCTTCGTGTTCCAGCCTCCTGTAGAATGAAGGACGCGCGCCTGGCAAATTGAATACGTTTTCGTTGTGAGGCAGCTGTTCGACTGGCCGTTATCCTCTGGGTCGTAGGTCAACATGGCAAAGACATAAAATTTCATTATAACCACAATACACGTTTTTGTGTCACAATGAAGACGAAAATGTTTTACGCCGAAATTTTATATATCTTCTTTGTGGCATTACTTTTTACGAATGCATATTCTCACTTCACGTTTCTTTCGTCTCTTGTTTCGTGTTCGTTTTATTGCTTGTTTTTGTTTTACTTTTGCTATTTATTTATTTACTTTTTTCTTGACGCTCTCGTAATTGTTTTTCTTTGGGCGCCTGGTGTGATAAAATTGCTTAATGGCTTCGCCATTTCTTAGGTAATTTAATTCAATTCAATTTTATTGAATTGCCTGAAATGATAACGCAGCAGCAGCTTACTGGCAACAGTAAAGCTTTGGAACAGAGATAAAGAAATTCAATTTGGAGGGGAGAGTTGTAAAAAGGGTCATTCCCCAGTCAAAATTCTTAAAGTAAATAGCCATAATTTATTATTACGTGACAATATCCTTTATTTGTAGAGATTTATGAAATATTAAAATCATACAATATCCAACTCTAAAATATATTTATTATGCTATATAAGCTCGCTAATAAACCGAGGAACAACTCGTACTCTGCACTAAAGCTTGACTCGCACACTCAAACAGATCCGCGCAATGTGTACAATTTGCAACAATCTAAGCCTGGAGATCAAGCGCCGAATAACTCTTGCCAACAGGTGCTACTTTGGGGTCGGTATGCTATTGTGTAGCTGATACCTCTCTTGACGAACAAAAATTATATTCTATATGTCGCTCACCATTCTCGTCCTATTATACGATACAGAAACATGGACAATGACAACCTGAGATGAGAAGGTACTTGAAACATTCCGAACTATCATCCACAAGATCTTTGCAGCCGTCCGCCTGAACGAGGAATACCGATGAAGACGGAACCATGAACTGTATGAGATCTACGACGACATGGTTATAGTAAAGCGCATAAAAATCCAATGAATACGTTGGTTAGACCATGTCATACGCATGAAATACTAAACTCCAGAGAAAAGATCCGTCGCCTCGAGACCCTTGGGTGGACAACGGAAGCAACGGCGCCCACGTATCCAATGGAGGGACCAAGTGCATGGTGACCTGTCTGCACTTGTGATGTACAACTGGCGTGACTTCGCAAAGGATAGAGGCAACTGGTGAAGTTTTCTGAACTCGGGCCAGATCGATTTTTGTTTCGCTGGCTTATACAATTATGTAGAACTATGAATGATAATGTAGCTAAAAAGTAAGTCTCCTAATCATCAAATAAAATAGCTTTTAATGCTAAAACATTGAAGAGCATTTATGCCGCTATGAGTTGTTAGGTAATATGAATCCTAAAATAGGTAGAGGGCATATTCCAATTGCAATTCCAGAAATACTCTCACTTTGGAATCAATAACAATGTCTTCTATTTAAGTAGCAAAATGATATAGTCACATATTTATATATTAATCAGTGCCTTAATTGAAAATGTTAATTAAAAATATGATCTTATGGGAAAGCTTCATTGGATCACATATTCATTAATGGCGAATATCATTTCAAAATATATATACAACACACATGTAATATACACACGAATAGGAGCATATTTGGAAATATGTAAGCCCTGCATTAAGCACTCTTTATCCCTGACCAATACATTTCCATTACATTAGAATTAATTACAGGTACCAGGGCAGCACAGGGTAGCGTAGCACCGGAGAAGAGCTTCGTCGAGCTGCGACGTTTATTATTAGTGTCATTTGGACATGCGACAAGGGCACTCAAACCAGATGCGCCAGCGCTACCGCCAACGCAAGCCAGAAACCACTCACCGCACCGATTGCCAGCTGAGACATTTGCACAAAAGACATTAACGCAAGCACAACGGCAGGCAGAGCTTTGCCACATGTGACTTCTATTGTCTATGCTTGAGTGATTGTAGTCACAAGACACAAGAGCGATGCTTGGCATGCATGCATGCTTGGCGAAGATTCATTATTACATTTTACATGGAAAGAACATTTAAGAGGAAAATTATTATTATCCTTGATTTATTCCGAGAACGCATGCGAAAGTGGTTGAATACACGAACATATGTTCAGACAACTCAATCTGCTGGTGTCTAAGGGTATTTGTATGAAATAATGTTAACAAACAGGCCGTCATGTAGTCAGACAAAGACAAACCAGCTACTTAGCTACAATTCTCAACTGGAAGGCATTTAATCATAAACATATAAATTCTGAGGAGATCAGACAGACACAGAGATGACGTGCATTTCGAAGTAGACAGCATATTGTCACATGCACAGATAATTAAGTTGATGCGGACGAGCAGCCGTAGCATACGAGTATAATATCTAATATGCGTAGAATGAAATAGGTACATTGGAGCTACTTATATGCTATATATTTGAAGTTTCATCAGCACATTACTCACGTATATAACACATGCTGTTGCCCGTAGAACGCGCAGGCAGTGCTCCGTCTACGGGAGTAATTAGCAGCTCATAAATAGCAGATCATTTATTTATATGAGTGAGTTTGTTGTGGTAATGGCCAATATGCATTTACTCTCCTTTCATTTGGCAAATTATTTCGGAAACGGAAGCTTGCCAAAATTGCTTCAACTTTAGACAAGTGGCTTAAAACTAGTAGAAGACGGCATTTGAATGAGAACAATAGGAAGAATAGTGACTTTGATTGTGAAGTTCGACCGAATGAAGAATTATTATAATTTCTTCTATTAAGAATTCTTAGTCAGCCACTGAAAGAGATTGAGTCAAAAGTAGAATAATACTCATAAAGTTTCGCTTCCGAAAGTCGAAATACCAAAATGCTTATTATTATTTGATTCAGTACCCCAAATCATATTATACTATGCCATATAGTATTATATTGTCATTAATTATAATTTCGGTTTGGTATTTATTGAAGCGGAATGAGCGAGAGCTCTCTCTTTTCATCTACCTCTCATTTTTGCCGCACCAACCGCATTCCATTGAAGCTGCTATTTATTAATAATGTCAGCGTTAATGACATTTGTAATTCTGGAGAGCCCTCACAGCTTTCTACAATCCATTGTTCCTAAAATCCACTAACCAAATCCACAAACCGCCAGCAAAACATTACTTTCCATCACAAAAGTCACAGACTCGCCTCAATGAACTTCTACATGTTCATTACCGTCTGTACACTTGCTCATTCTCTCATCATAAACAACATTTCATTGTGTGGTGTAGACATTTAACAGATCCATGTCCACTCTGAAACAATAAAATGCTCTTAAGTAATCCAATTACATCATTTTGCAGCGCAGACACACCGGCAGAAGAGTGTGTGGATACATGCATTGTATCTACATTCGAGTACATACACACACAAATGCACTTGTGAATATGAGTACGGGGTGGGTAATTTCTTCTGATGCCCACCTGCAAATCATGGAAAGCCATCTGCCGGCCGCCGTCAGACCTCCGTCGCATTAGTTGCCATTGAACTGCGCGGCAGTGACACACTTACATTCTACTGATTGTGTATGAGCCGGAGCAACCATATTAACTGGCACTTGCATTAAGTACTCCGCCCCAAAATGACGCCCAGTGTGGCAAGGCTGCAACACTCGATGTCCGTAATGGTTGAGCGGCTAAGCAGCTGCACGTCATGGCGTGCTGTACAAAGTGATTTTAATTAGACTTAGAGCGAAACCGAGCAAATGAGGAGAAGCTCGAATGGGCAGCGGGCCACCGAGCTGCACCGCCTTCACAGTTCCAGAGAAAGTCAACGGCTGCAGGCGGAAAATGTGTGGTCACAGAAGGCATGGGCGAACAACGTTGGCTGCAGTCGAAGGCAAAGTTTAACCGTTAAGTTGCTTTTAAGACACTCTCTTGGGTAATTTTAATATTAGAATATTTACATACGGGTTCACATGCTAGTTTTTATATGTACACAGAGTTCAGCTGTGAGGAATAGTGTCAAATTTATCAGTTGTAGAGTAGTGTGGAAATGAGGGTTCATGAAGTCGATGAAATTTGGCTTAGAGTCTTCTCTTAGTTCTAATTGTTTGTGCCAATTTGAAAATCAAACTGCAGATAGGTCCTTCTCCACTCGGGGGTTCCCAAAGCATGAAGGCTTTGAAGTTTGCATGTTAAGCTCCATTTTTACAATATTTACAATATATTATTCGTCGCTTCCATCGATTTAATCATTGGTCTTAGTTATACAATACTCCATTGAACAGGCACAATAAAGAACTTGGAAGATCTGATTTGCATTCGACAAACCGAAGTAACGTCTAAATCAAAAGTCACTCAAAATTCTACGAATAACTGTAAATTACAGAAATTGTAGATCAAGTCCTTATAATAATGGCGTCCAAAAATGTCACTCTGGGTATACCAAAGACATTTAATAACCTCAAAACTTTCTTATTGAGTCATTTCTCTAATTTTAAAGGCGGTTCACGTTTTCTGCACTGTTCGAAGGAAAATGTATGCAAAATCTTTTACTATCGTGAAAAGTAAAAACTGAAAATGGAAATAAAAATCGGTACCAACAACACAGGGTAGAAGGTAAAGGTACAGTATAATGGAAACAAAATATTAACGGTGTATGCACTATTGGCTGGCGAATACACGAACATGCACGTAAACATGAACATTTTGTATGCAGCCTAGTTATGGCCCCCTTAGGAGTAAGAAAGTATTGCTATCAAACTTTGTTGCATGCAACATGCCAGTGGCAAAAACTTTGTATTTCTTGCAGCTTGCATAGGTGAATTTGTGTATTTTTGGTAAACTCGTACTCAACTTGTAACGGTACATACGTACGAGTATGTGTGTGTGTGCGAGCGGTTGGTCTGAATGTGCATATGATGAGAACTCAGAAACTTTGAGTCTTGAAGGTCTTTGGCGTCACGCATGAGTGGAAAATATCCAAACTGATGGCTAACAGTTCACAGCACAGGTAATTCCCAACATGTGGCCGTCAATTGCACGGCACTGCATGCATATACGAATACAAATACCAAATAAGTATAGTCCTACGCATCTATGTATGTATGTATGTATGTACAATGCAAGAGTGTACATTGGCAAGTGCATGGTTGCTTCATTGAGCATACTAAACCAAACAACAACGGCAACTACTTGTACTACATTGGCTACTGCTGCTGGCCAAACTATAAACGCAACGCTGCAGTTGACGTTGGGGCTGGCCACAGCGTTGAGTACAACAGTGCTGCGCCGGGTCCAGACACTTTGCATGCTGATTTATGTGCAAAAACATTGCCTCCACCGACCACCCGCAAGTTGTTGCTCCAGCAATGGACCATAGTCGCATGTAACCCTGAGCATGGACGATGATGCGTGCGTAGGCCAGTGCGTTCGCATGCACATAAGTGCGTCCGTGCAAACATTATCCCACTCACTTAACCGTAACGAGACAGGCAAGTGACAAACGAATGACATTGCGGCATGATTGCCGGCCTCTAGTGGCCTCAGTGCCTCGGTGCTCTGTCTTTGTCGGCCCGTCGGCCCAACAGGATGAACATCATGTGCGGATATGCCGAGCTGTTCGATGCAGCACCGCATCCGGCGCTTTATTCGATCACTCTCCGTGCTTCTAATATCTCCTCTCGCTGCCGGCACAAAACATCTAGCTTTGGCTTCGGGTTCAGCTGCAAGGTTAAATGTGAAGGGTGTAAGCCTCATGCAGTGTTTTCAAATAAGCAAACCACAGGTCGAAGAACAAATTGCATCTTCATATGAACTAGACTCAATTTACAATTGTATTTGTATTATTTTGTTGAAGTCTATCACTTTAAAACATATGACATAACATAAAGAGCACACAGTTTCCACGACAGTCGGTTCTATCTAGACAGAACGGACCCAGATTTTGATCCAAGCTAGGTCTACCAAATCGGCAGCACTCTTCAAATTTATTTGCGGAATATTTTATGCTCTACAACAACAACAACCACATAGTCAGCATAATCTGCAAATATCTTTAAGTGATCTTAGTCAGTTTTTAAACAGCCACGCACCACTGTCCTTTAGTTTTTGTGTAGTCAATGCGTGTTTCCACTTCCACTTTTAATTTGCGTGCGACAGATAACAAAGGGGCTAAGGCCATTCTATGGTTAACACCTTGCCCAATGGTGCACCATACACATAAACACTAGCTCACCTGCAATCGATTGCCACAGCATCCATTCACCCATCCTGTCGACAAAAAAAAACATCGAATAAATGCAAGCTGAGAGAGCAGCAAACCCCCTCGTTGCGCCTTGGGTGCATGCGTCCATACTTAAACTAATGATGAGGTACTAAAGTGATTAAATAGCGGACAGTTAGAATTACTCTTTCCGATTTCGCACTTCGCCGTGAACACTTGCCGGCGGCCGCAGTGCTTTTAAGTTAATTAGTTGTTAATAAGTGAGCGTGTGCGGTTAGCCATTAGTATCTGGCACTTAGGAAATTAGTAGTGTCCAATGATAATAAAAGACGGAAACGCGACCGTTGCTGAGGACAGATGCAAAAAATTAAAATGATGAATGAGAAAAAGAATAAGTTGAAACTGCGAAGAGGAACCGCCATCTACTGCGCTGATTATGAATATGAGCACTTGTGGTTGGGAAAATTAAGTTCAAGTAAAGTAAATTAATGTCAAAGTAGTTCAACTCAAGACCTTCTCAGTCTTGATCCATCGACAGAATCGATCTTCTCGATCTTCGAAACATGCGAACTAAGTTGGTGGAACGAACAATTCATGGTGAACGAAGAAGTATGCTATAGATCACACACCCTTATTGCTGTCTCATCTTCGCACATACTGTGATCATAGCGGACGTGAAGTAAAACAGAGGCAACACAATATAATTGTTCTTGTATCTAGAACAACACCTGAACAACACATTTTCAAAATACATATTAAATTAAATAACAGCGACATTTTGAATGGAGTGCTTCCTCTTTTGTGCTGTTGCTTATGAAAAGTGTTAGCAACTTGAGTCTGAAGTGGCTCGCAGCGAGCAACACTTGTACTTATTCGGACTCGTGCTGTTAGTTATGAGTAGTACCGAAACGTAACACCGTCAACAAAGGGCACAAAGTAGCCTAAGTGTGAACGAGCAAAAGTGGACTTGTCGCGCAACCGGCGGCGCGAAAATGCACGGCAGTTGGTGAAAATCGGCGTGAGGGGAAAGGAAATTACTTAAAAGCAGGTAAGTACGAATAACGAACTGTGTAACGCTGAGCACTGTCGAGTGGGCACTGCTGTTGCTTGCAACACACAGCATTCGAAAGCAGTGCTACTCGGACATTTTTGTTGCATGAAATATTTATACGCGCCAGCGTGTGTCGCTTGTGTGACTTGTGCTATTTCTAATATGACTTTGTTATTGCCGTTGTTGTTGTTTTTGCAGAAAAATGCTTCCTTCAAACATTTTTCTTCTTCAACACTTACTTATGTAAAATGCATGCAACATTACTCCGGGCACTGGTGCAACGTGCATGTGATTGTTTTGCCGGTCGTTGCAACATGCCGCACCACACACCCGCATGCCGCATGCAGCGTGACGCCCAGCATGGCAAGTGTAACTACAGTTATGTAGTAGATGTAGTGGCAGCTCACTTTTGCTGCTGGCGTTGCACAAGTAGCTTTTGTGCAACACTTTGAGAGTTTCGTAAAAAGTTTTGCTTGCAACAAACGCTATTTCCACGTGCTACAGGGTGCGCAGCTTGCACGCGGGGCGGCAAGTCACAATCACAAGCGTAAGCACAAAAACAACTTTGTGAGCCACAACCAAAGTGGCAGCTAACGTCCGAGCTTTCCCGTTACTTTTTCAACCGATTTTGTTTTTTCTCTTATATTCCACCCGCGTGGTTGTTGTTGTTTTTGTTGGCAAATACACTGATTATATTAGTTATGGAAGCATGTTGCATGCCCCATTCCCAATAGCAAATATATGCACCAGCTGTTGCAGCTAGTCAGTGCAGTGCATGTGTTTCTTGTTGTCGTTGTAAGAGTGGCGTAGTGTCGCTCTTATTTTTTACTTTGCCAGCACTTACCGATCCCCCGTTAGTAGTTGTTGTTGTTGTTGTTGCAAGAGTAGTTAATTTATATTTATGATTATGTTATGTTGCTGCTCGTGATGCGGCTGGCATTTGTAACGCAGCGCAACGCGTCTCATCGCAATGGCGCCACGGTGTCGCCAACCTTTTTCGAAAGGTGTTGTGGCATATGTCGGCTCTTGTCGCATTAGTGTGGCGATGTGTAATTTGTGGCAAATGCATCAGCCACTCACACAGGTAGCACCCAGCACCCGCGCATGTGAAAGCAAACACACACACGCCCTTACAGTGATGCAACCACATATGGTTTCGCTTGTGGCACACAGCTAAACGGCACTAAAATGTATGAAATAGCGCAGCTTGCAGATAATGAATATGACTTTGCCATAATGGCATACGGTTGCCGGTGCAGTTAAACGTTGTCTGTCTCATGTGAAATTAATTTATTTCTTATTTACATATATATGTATATATATGAAAATTACCGGAAAGCATACTTGCCGCAACTCAGTTTACGCATATTTCACTTTAAATATTTTCAAATTTTAATTTAATGAAGACCTAATATGGTTGCTCCCTTGTCTATTTATCGAGAGAACTGCTTTATACTAAGCAGCCTTCGATGCCACTCTTGCCAACAGGTGCTACTATGGACTGAGTAGGCAATTGAAAAGTAAAGCCCTCTCTCGACGAACAAAAACTAAACTCTACAAGTCCCTCATCATTCCCGTCCTACTTTATGGTACAGAAGCGTGGACGGAGTCAACATCCGATGAGACGGCACTAGGAGTTTTCAAGAGAAAGGTTTTGCGGAAGAACCGCGAATACCGCAGAAGATGGAATGATGAGCAGTATGTCTTATTCGACGACACAGACATAGTCCAACGAATAAAAAGACAGCGGCTACGCTGGCTGGGTCATGTTGTTCGAATGGACGAAAGTGCCCCAGCTCTGAAAGTTTTCGATGCAGTACCCTCCCGAGGAAGGGAGAGTTCCACTCTGATGGAAGGACCAGGTGGAGAAGGACCTGTCTTCACTTGATATTACAATTGGCGCCAAACTGCCAAAAGGAGAGATGCGCGAGAGATGGGGCGCTGTTGTGGACTCGGTTATAACCGCGTAAGCCAATCTTCTTTCTACGCCAATCAAGAACAAGAAGAGCCTTCGATGCGCTAAAGCTTGGAGAGTGGCGAATCGAACAGACTACCAATAATGACAAGTTTACAAAGCACTTGTAACACTTTATTGTGGTATAAATTATCTTGGATTCCACAAGCATTAGTGAGTATCGAATCGAGCACCCTATACTAACTGTTTAGACAAAAGTTTTCGCATACTCTCCTGCATTGAATTCGACTCGCAAGCTTTGAGGAACTTTCACTTATAAATAGCTCTAACACGAGACAGGCGCTTAGGCATATTGAATCGGAGACAGTTTCAATATTTTCTTGGGTAGTACGTCGAACGGATCACTCACATATTCATTGTAAAGCCAGTAGGTCAAATTTTAAATTTATTTGATGAAATATCTATTCTTGTATTTTGCTATAGATTTTTTTTTTATTTTTAGCAAAAAAAAACTAATAATTTCTCTGATATGCCAGAAGTTCTACTCTACAACCAACTTTGTGGTAAAATCACTAGAATTTAGAAATCTGTTAACAGAAGGCAAAAGCCAATAAGAGAAAACAAAAATCTCCGTAACCTTTCGACAGCTTTCGGATCTACAAAGACACAAAAACAATAATACGATGAAATTGCAAGTATGCATTGAGACAGAACAATCTGCCTACCTAGATACATATGTGTAAAGAAAATATTAAAATAAAAATAAAATAACTGTAAAGTAACGATGAAATTGATATGAAAATATACAAAAGTAAATATTACACACATTGATACGGATGACGAGCACACTTGAGAGAATTATGAACCCAGTCTCAGACGAACTCCTAAGCAAATGCAAAACTGTATTTACACAGAAAATAAATAAATAAATAGAAGGAAGCAGTTGTAATCAAAACCTTGTGGGTGCGGTGGTTAGTTAAAATTTAAAACTAAAATCCTCTGCATATTCAACTTACTCACACCCACACACACACACACTCAATTGCATCGATGTAATATGTTGTGAAAAGCATATTTTTCTGGTTAAAATATGGCAAAATATGCACAAGTGGCGAATCACACACACACGCACAACAACTACCAGCAGACACTCATTAGACGATTCCCATATAGACGGTGATGTAGACAAGTATTGTGGGTGCGCACAAATCCGAAAAGGGTATACTACAGTACTATATGAGCATCAAATAGCAATAAAGTGTAAATACACAAATGTAAATGATATATGAAAGGGTGAAGTGGAAGGCGAAAAGTATTGACTATGGTGGCACACAAGAGTCGGCCAGCCAACTAAATGAAAAATATTTGAAAGTAGCAAAAACAAGCCAACAAAAGCAACACATAGTGCACTCTCCGCAGATGAGCTGTGCGTTGGAATATGATTTTGGAATACCCGCACTCGTACGTGTTTAATCATTTCTTTTTGTTAGTGTGTTTATCGATAAATGTTTTTATACATCTCGTATATGTATATTGAATAACATGAAGAGCATGTAACACAGGGTGGTTCAATACAAGCGGGGAATAGAAAGAGCTGTTTCGAACTATAACTAAAGCCATCATCGATTCTCATTCCAGTTCTCTGCTCGCTATCGTGCCGATAGAAAATTGTATTATTAATTGCACGTCACTCATACCCCAATGGTACATTCGCTGAATCATATATGATACATTACAAAAAATTATACTCTCGCAATTTATTTATTTAACTTTATTTATATTATATAATACACAATTTGACCCACATATTCGTCATATATATGGTATAAAGTCCATTGAAAGTTGGAAACCATAATATTTGGTTAGAAGCACCGAGGTCCTCGTGTTCGAAATATGGGGTCTTAAAAACCTATGGTCCGATTTCGGTTTTTAGAATGGGGCTGCCACACTATTAACATAGTATTTGTGCAAAGTTCTGCACCGATATCTTCACTAGTACTTCCTTTATATATTGTAAAGTAAACGATTCAGATCGTCTTCAAAGTTCTGGTATATAGGAAGTAGGCGTGGTTGTGAAGCGATTTGGCCTATTTTCACAACATATTATTGGGATGTAAGGAAACTATTACAAACCAAGTTTCATTGAAATCGGTCGAGTAGTTCCTGAGATATGGTTTTTGACCCATAAGTGGGCGACGCCACGCCCATTTTTCATTTTGTAAAAAAATCTGAGTGCAGCTTTCATCTGCCATTTATTATGTGAAATTTAGAAATGCTCGACGCTACTGCTGCTCCCGTTGACGATTTAAATATAATAAAAAGTTTAAAATATTATGAAAGCATTGATTTTACAACCAGCGATGCTGCACTGCGAAAATTGTCTAACCATTTATGGTATTTGACAGAGAAAGCAGCCGCTTTAGCCTTTTTTGATGACAGACTATCAGTAGAGACAAAAGTCAAAATGGTCAGTGCTCTTAAAAAACCCGGCAGATGCGATGGATGCAAAAAAACTTATTCTAAGTTCACACGACATGGGACAATTGTTAGATATAATATGAGAATAATTAATTAATAAATTATTGTCTTACAGACGAGACCATGGAGCAATTCATATCTTCCAACAGTCTCAAATTTTTTTCAAGGCTGCAGATAGATACCAGCTTCTTGGATTTCAACCCAGAAACATGGCAGACGAAGGCTTCAAGAATAATGCAAGATTACCGTGGATTGCTAACCAAAAATGAAAGTGATTGGGGTTATATTTTGCAATGCATAACAAGAACATAGGAAAATGTATCCGAATTGTTCAAAACAAACTTTTAAAAGTTGTAAATAATTATAATTTTGTGTAATGTATCATACATAATTCAGCGAATGTACCATTGAGGTATGAGTGACGTGCAATTAACAATACAATTCTCTATCGGCACTATAAGGCGTGGTCCGAGAGGCGTGAAATTTTCGTAGATATAACCCTATATCTAACTCGTTTAGTTTTGGGTGTTACAAACAACCGTAATGTATATTGAATAACATGAACAAAACTGGTTCAATAGATGCGGCGAATAAAATAAGGCGATTCAAACTATAATTAAAGTCGGTTCGGCATCACTCTGCTCGTTATCTTGTAAAAAATTATTTGTAAAAAACAACAACGTTAGAAGTTGAATTCAAAAAAAGTGTATTTGAAACCACTGGTATAACCCCTTTCTTCAATATTTTATTTTATAAATTTTAGACCGGTTTTATGACAGAAATAAAAAATTGCTCCCGAAATGAAAAATACCAAGATGTGGTTTATTGATTGAAAATAGATTACTTCAAATAATATATAATATTTTATAGAAAACACCATGAAGCATGCCTCAGAGCACAGGTTAGCTGAAGCTGGCACATGCCAGTGCTGCCAGTCTGTTCGACTAGCTGGAAGGAATAATTTGTTCGATTCGCTACTCTCTAACATATCGAATCGAAAGACAACGTAAATAATTTGTAAAGCGTAATAGAACAATAAAAATCGTTAACTTTGGCTGTACCGAAGCTAATATACCCTTCGCAGGTGCATTTCTTTTAGTAAGCAAATCTAAAGACGTAAGAAAAAGTAAGTAAAAAAAAAGAAAACATTTTACTAATACTTTTTAGCCGGGTTATTTGCTAGAAACATTAAGGTCATATAGTTAACCGATCTGAACAATTTCTTCGGAGATTATATTATTACCTAAAGCAGTAATCCATGTCAAATTTCATGAAGATACCACGTCAAAAAAAATTTTCAATCAAGCCATTGATTCCGATCTTTCAGTTTGTATGGCAGCTATATGCTATAGTGAACCGATCTGAACAATTTTTTCTGAGATTAAATTATTTCTATGAACAATAACTCACACCAAATTTCGTGAAGATATGTAGCAAAATGCGGAAGTTTTCCATACAAGCCCTTGATTCCGATCGTTCAGTTTGTATGGCAATTATATGATATAGTGGTCCGATATCGGCAGTTCCGACAAATAGCAGCTTCTTGAAGAGAAAATAACATCTGAAGACGGACATGGCTAAATCGAATCAGTTCAACACACTGATCATTTATATATATACTTTATAGGGCCTCCGACGCTTCCTTCTGAGTGTTACAAACTTAATATACCCTGTTCAGGGTATAATAAGGGATCAGTGTCAGTTTCACTTATGTGAAATCAATTAGGCAGCATCGGTGGCACCCAACAGTTCATCAAGCTTTCGCACCAATTATATTAAGTCAATTGCTTTCGACTCGCAGACAGCTTGGTGCACCCTATGAATATGCATGTGCTCTCCTACACATGTATGCATGTATGTTTGTAGTATATGTGAATGTGCATATTTTTTATTGCCTGCCACAATTTGGTTGTGAATCCAGTTGAACGAGCGCAAGTATTTGCAAATACTCAGCTGCTCGATTCGTTTCTTGTTTATTTTTTAAGTGAACGGCATAACTTTGCTCGACTGGCCCCCTCCTACACTCCAGCACACCCACGCACACACAAAGCCCATTCGTTTGCATGGCAATACAATTTGTAGTAACGTTTGGTCATCTATTTGTTTGCCCTTGCCGCCCTTGCTGCCGCCCACCAAAAAGCTGTAAAAGCACACACCACACAGATTGGTAGCAAACAATGGACCACAAATGGCAGTGAAAATGTTAGTGAAACTCGAAAATATTTTTTATTGTGTTTGCTTTCTTCCATGTTTTTTTTCTCTTGTTTTTTTGCTCAAAGAAGGCACAAATCGATTTTTACAAACTCATATGAATACAACTACAACAACTTTTGTGCATATTGTATAGGTACACAAACACACACACATACATATATGAGCTGAATAGACAAATCAGTGATGCAGCTATTGGTGCAAATAAGAGACTACCATTTCTCAAACTTGCTAATTCATACATACTTACATACAAATACATATGTACATATGCATGTAAATGGTTGCTCGCATATTGTTGCATCTCTGCCTGTTAGTACGTGCTCATGTGTAGAGCTGCTGCAGCAAGTGCCGGTGTCAAGGATATGCCAACTTGTGTGTTTGGCCACAGACAGAATCTGCCAGTTGTGCAGGCGTAAAAATTAAGCATGCATATAGTTCTGCAAGTATATGCTAGTATTAGCATATACATATATGCACATATATATGTATATATATCCAACTAGGTCTTATGTGGGTGCCACATATAGATATCGCTTTCGAATATTGGCCAGAATATGGTTGGGTGATAAATTTCATTTTGCTGCGAAATTTGCAATTCCCGTCCAATATAACTGT